>VDFB02358134.1:124958237-125254222 GCA_007258455.2 Sequoia sempervirens
GAGAGAGAGGGAGATACGAGAGAAAGAGAGGGAGGGAGTGGGAGAGAGATAGAGGGTAGAGGGAAGAGAGATAGAATCAGGGTATATATGGTATATACAAAGAGAGAAAAAAATATATTAAAAAACCAACTTTCTCATAGCATGAGGCATTTTGAAGAAGTAGAGATATGGCCGTTTTTGGAAGAAATAACGCACTCGCATTATAACGTGAGTGCATTTTTTATTGCACTAAAAACGGTAAAAAAAATTAATATACCTGTGATCTTAAGGTCCACATTCTGCATATTCTCCTGGTTTTGCACGTGCTCTGAAAAAAAGTAGATTTTTGATGATGTTTTGAAGTGTGCATGCATGTTTTTCACATTCCACCACCTTTTTCATGATCTTTCAACCACCTTTGCATGAAATAGTAGTATTTTCACGTTGAAAGACATAATATCAATTCAAGTTTGAATTCCATTGAAAACTGATATACAATTGAAGTTTGGAGGGGAACAAGCTTATGAAAAAGTCAAATTGTTGAGGAGTTTGAAGAAAGAAGAAGCTAAGGCTACATAATTGGGTTGAAATCGTCCATTTGAAACTATGGTTTTTTAGGTATGTGAATTCTTTACACATTTTCTTTCATTCTATTATGGCTTTCTTTCATTTTTGTTATTTTGCATATTCCATGTTGATCATTGTTTTTTTTTTCATTATAACCTTAGGTTGTCAATGCACATTTTAAATTACACAATTCTATACACTTGCCAATTACATTTTTAAACCACATATCTTTGAGGCATTTTGTTATTTAACAATTGACTTACCTTGGGTATGCTCCCACATTTTGTATACACATATATATGGCATACATTTTAAGGAAGTAAAATAAAAAATCATTTGTCAATCCTTTAGTATGGAAGTGTATACCACTTTCTGAAGCTTTCATTGAGGTATTTTTTCAAACAATTATACCAAGCAGCTCATTTCCTTGTCGATGATACCAAATTTTCCATACATCTCTCTAAAAAATTGGAATATACTCCTCCCACATTGATAGATCTTAGAAACTATTTTGGTTTTCATCTCTATTTCTAAATTTACCTCATCACTAAACCTACCTCGTCACTTTTATTTTTGATATATTTTAAATTTTTCCTTGATTAGTCTACCTACAAGGGATTCTATCCCTTCTCTCCACTGTTAGAAGACTCTTTATTGAAGACTAAGCTAGCAACATGCGGAAAGGTGTAGCCTATCTTGCAATCATGGCTCAAAATGGAAGCATGGAAAAAGAATTTGAATTGTGATGCAACCAAGGGAGGTCCTACAACACAACTGAACACAAAAAATCAACCAACAACAACAATTCACAAGTCACAATTCTCAAAACTCTTCACTTTTCACCAAATCAGGACTCTTCCTTGTACCACTACCTACTCATTCAATTGGGTATTTCTTCTCGATAAGATTCTTTGAGACCAAGACTTGAACCATTTCAAGGACCCTTCAGGGTACACAATCACATGCCAACAAACCACTATTGGTTATTTTGTAACAACTTTCTCGAATCAGGCTTTCTATGCCAACTAGACCTCAAATTAGGACACTTTAGCAAAGAAACTTATCTTGAAACTTGACCAAAACCTCCAAAAACATGTGGGAAGCAATTTATATGTATTCAAACCAAAGAATTCCCAATTAGTTCTCATAAATTCATCCACCAAGATTCCAAAACCAAAAACCCTCTTTTTAAGCCAAATAACCTAGGGATTATTGGAAAACACACTTCCCAACCTTATCAAAACATGCCACCACCTCAAATAGGTCTAAACTAGCCTACACAAACTCATTTCAACAAGAAACAATGTTAACCTAACACATTAATCACTTTATCATGTCAAAACCTCTCAAATTCACATGGAAAACACCAAATTTCACTCTAGGGCTTCATGCCCAACTCAACTCTTGACCTCCCCTATATGAACTCAACATTCCCATACCCTTTTAGTGATTTTGCAGACCCATTCCTTGAGTTAGAGTGGCTACAATGAGAGGAATGGTTCAATACACCATTTTAAATGACTTTCAAACCTTAAAACTATGTGTTCAGGGCGGTATCAGAAATGGTTGACTCACTAGCTTACCAATGCAGTAGGGTTGAGATGGTAGAGGTAGTGTATGCCTCATAGAAATGGGGTGCCACTATGATTACATAAAAATGGGGTGCCATGGTGATTACATAGAAATAGGGGAATGGGTAGGGTTGAGAAGGTAGGGGCAGCGTATGCCTCATAGAAATGGGGTACCATGGTGATCTAATCACCGCGGCACCCCATTTCTATGAGGCATACACTACCCCTACCTACATCACCATGGCACCCCATTTCTATGAGGCATACACTGCCCCTACCTTCTCAACACTACTGCATTGGCAAGCTAGTGAGTGAGCTAGCTTGCCAATGCTCCACTAGCTTGCCAATGCAGTAGGGTTGAGAAGGTAGGTAGCATATGCCTCATAGAAATGGGGTGCCATAGTGATGCCCCTACCTTCTCAACCCTACCACATTGGCAAGCTATTCAGTGAGCTAGCTTTCCAATGCGGAAGGGTTGAGAAGGTAGGGGCAGTGTATGCCTCATAGAAATGGGGTGCCATGGTGATACATCATCATGGCACCCCATTTCTATGAGGCATAGGCTACTCCTACCTTCTCAACCCTACTGCATTGGCAAGCTAGTGAGTGAGCTAGCTTGGAAATGCTTGACTAGCTTGCCAATGTGGTGTTGGTAGGGTTGAGAAGGTAGGGGCAGTGTATGCCTCATAGAAATGGGGTGTCACGGTGATAGACACAAGCTAGTGAGTGAGCTAGCTTTCCTCTCACTAGCTTTCCAATGCGGTAGGGTTGAGAAGGTAGGGGTAGCATATGCCTCATAGAAATGGAGTACCATGATGATATTCACCGTGGCACCCCATTTCTATGAGGCATACGCTGCCCCTACCTTCTCAACCCTACCGCATTGGAAAGCTAGTGAGTGAGCTAGCTTGCCAATGCTCCACTAGCTTTCCAATGCAGTAGGGTTGAGGAGGTAGGTACAGCATATGCCTCATAGAAATGGGGTTTCATGGTGATACAAACCACTATGGCACCCCATTTCTATGAGGCATACACTACCCCTACCTTCTCAACCCTACCGCATTGGCAAGCTAGTGAGTGAGCTAGCTTGCTAATAGGGTAGGGTTGAGAAGGTAGGGGCAATGTGATAGCAACCTAGGTGGTGAAGACCCAAACCAACTCAAAATGATCAGAATGAAACAAAAAACCAACCCCTTAAACACTATATACTCAACTTATCCCAAACACACACCTAAAGGCTTGTAGCCCTCCAACACTGCTTTTTCTCAATATATTTTAGAGAAGGTTGTACAAAGAACTAACAAACATCATCTGAGACACACTTCAACTCCTAACACAACATACCAAAAGGTTTCAAGAGGTTTCTTTGCAACAATATTGAAAACCAATAGGCTTCCCTACCTTGTAGGCCACCAAATAGCCCTCTTTTACAAAGGATGTACCTCCAAAACACTTTTTTTTCACCAAATCTCAACTAAAAGTCACTAGTTGTGTTAAAAAAAAACAAATTCAACCATTATTTCTTAGAGCCTTGACCTCTAAAACACTATACCACCAAACCCTAAAATTTCATGCAAATAACCTAGGATTTATTGAAAGTCTTGACAACTGAGCTTACCAGACCTCACCAATACCAACAACACTTCAAAAATTCCTTTCAAAAACTCAAAAAACCATTACATGGAAGGTTACTTCAACATTTCATCAAAATCCTTCTTTAACACCCCATTTACACAAGGAAAACAATGTAATTTTTCCTATCTTGTAATCATGGCATGCCCCTGCACCACCTTTGTCTATGCTAGAAATAGTCTTGTACAAGATGATTGTAAGTATTTTTTATGAAGCCTTGAATGACATAAATTTAATTTATTTGAATGGAAAATAATTTAGGAACTAATATTCATCTCATTACCATGCTACAGGTAAAATTATCCGCAATGCCAAAGAAACGAAGAAGGAATAAACTAACAAAAAAAGAGTATGAAACCTTCAAAGAAAAGGAGAGAGAATGAATGGAAGCATATCGTGAAAAGAATAAATTGGGTACTATTGATGAAAACAAGCCAATTGAAGAGGAACCTCAACTGTAAAAAAGAGAACAATATTTGGCAGCACAAGGGCACAAATGTGAAAGCATCATGCTAAGACAGATTTGGATATCGTAGTTGGAGACACAGCCTCTATGAAAATTGAATACAAAGGGACACCATTAAGAACAAGAAAACATGGAGGGACACTAGCTACCACAAGTGAATATGGAGGGACACCATCTAGCACAAGTGAATATGGTTGGACACCATCCAACACATCTCAATTTGAGAGTACATCATCACTAGGATTTGACGAAGAAGGTATGCCATCATCCCCACGAAAACCTCAAGGTATTTCTTCTACTCCACCCTCAATCGAAGGTACGGAATCTAGCCCACCTCAATTAAATATTGATGAAATTCCTAATGTTGAGATATATGTACCTAGAAGAACACCACCTAGAATTTTGTGTAGAAAGCCAAAGTATTTGATTAATATTGATGAGGATATTTTGCAACACATGGAATGTAAGATTCCAGCATGCACTTGTACAAGATATGTTGATAAGATTTGGAAATTCTAATCTGAAAGGCTAAATGAGACCACAAGATGTCAACTATTTGTTGAAATGATGCAGGGTATAAAGTATAGAGACATCATGAAGACTCTTGGGTTGAGAACATCGAATGCATCGAGTGAAAACACTATTGTGAAGAATCTAATGGATGCATATGAAAGTGTGGGTAAGAACTCATACTCAAAGGATAGTAATGTCACATGACGTATCATTACATCAAATTTGGTAAGTAGTCAAACAAAGAGAGCTTGTCTCATTAGAAAGATAAGTGAACAAATGAGAATTAGTAGAAAAACTTTATCAAAAGTCATTCAAAGGTGGGAAAGAATTGAGGGCACCGATTCAAATGAATTATGGGCATTCTTGGGGATACTACCACAAAAAGATAAAAAAGTTGTTGAAGCATTTGGAACACTAATTGAAGAGTATTGGAAGAATAACACAAGGTCATATCTGAACTAAAGGGATGTGGTAAGAAGGAGAATTGGTAGTTGGAACCGTGAGCCACATCCAAAGCATTTTTTGGATATGACTCAAACCCAATTTTTTCATAAATTTCAAATGGATTATCCTCAAATTATTATTTGTCAAATATTTTTTGAAATCCTTAAACCTTTTTATGCCAAGATAAATCACACATGCACTACTTGTTGTTGTAGACTACATATTGAATTCTCTAACCATTATGATTTTTATCATTCTATATGTTGTGATTTGCATACTAAAAATGTTTTGTAAGATTGTGGCATAAAGGCCCCGCCAAAATCTTCAAGAGAGTTCTTATAAAAAAAATTATGTGAAATAGAGGATGGAAAAATATTCTACAAGACAACATGCTTGGATGATTCATGCGAGAATTACAGTGGCTTGTAGCGTATGCCAGTATGTCAACATATGGAAAGCACATATGAGGTGGGACAAAAACTAGTAGATTTTGGAAAGTATAAAATAGTGGCATATGCTACAAAAGATGGGTCTCAAGCAAAAAGGTTGATTTGGTTATTCAAAAGATTCTAGTGTATCAGTTTATGTCCATGTTTCGTGACAATATAGTGTATGAGTATGCAAGGCATGCACATAGAGCCTGATGGCTAGAAACACAATTCAAGCTATGCAAGGACATCTTTCCAGTTGGAAGCATAGTATCAGTGGTTGACTTTGTAGTGAACTACACTCTACAGCCATAGCGTGAGGTGCAGTCACAGTATTACAACTCCACAGAGGTTTCAATATTTGTGCAAATAGCATTCATTCATGCAGCTAATAGTACAAAGGACCAAAGGAAGGTATTGACGGAGTATCACTTTTATATTAGTGATGATAGCACACATTCTCCAGAGTTTTTGCAAGGTTGCTTCCAGATGTTCTACAGTGATTTGGCTTAGAGGGGCATAGCATATAGTTGACATATAATATGGTCAGATAAGTGTGAAACACAGTTCAAGAACTCATGCATGTTCTACTGGTTGAGCAGGATGTATGTCATTATAGGTGTACAACATATGTGGAAATTTTGTGAGGTCGGGGATGGAAAGGGGGAGCATGATGGTGCAGGAGCATGCATGAAAAGAGAATTAGCAGACTTAAAGTATAAAAATAGTGCAAAGTTGATAGATTCAAGATCAATCGTCGAGTGGTGTAATGCTTTGATGGGTCTAGGTAATGAAGGTGTCAGCCTCCTACAATGATTCAATAACTAAGCCTTTACAACCATGATTCATAGATTGGACATCTAACCTGAATAGCTATCTCAATCATCAAGAAGGCGCATTTAACTTTCCAACTAAGGGAACAATAATACTGGAAAGTAAACTACTTGGAAAGGAATAAAGCACGACTAAGCATCGATTAAAAACTATGCTAAGTTGAAATGCATAACAAGAATAAATATTTGGGTGAAAAAACAAGAAAATACTCTGTCTGCTTTGGCTGTAGGAATAGTCGATGCCAAATTTTGAACTAAGTATAGAACATGAAATAATAACTAAACTAATTACTCTATAGAATGGATTACTCACCAAGTGGGGCCCCTTGGATGATTATTCACTAGTACTAATACAAACTCAAATTTTTAAACTCAGACTATCATCTCATTCATTGAAAAATATGTAAATAGAGTAGTAGCATGGTTGTATTGAAAATTGGAGAATGCTTAATACATCATCAATATCATCTAACAACAAAAATCAAGAACTAAGAACCTCTAAGAAGAAGATTCAAATCCTTATTTATACTACCAGCTAAATAGGGTGGTCAACTCCCACTAACTGAGAGGACGCCATTTAGGGAAAAGGAGGAAAAGAGTGGTAGAGTAGTTACGTCTGCATGGAATCCAGTCAGACATGCATGCCCAAACATGGACTCAACACTGCAGTAATGCCTGCGATTGCTCAATGCCACAAATACAAGGCAGTTACAATTGACTTCCGTGGGGAATCCACTGTTGTCATCCTTCAGTTGATTCCTTTGAATGATTCCCCTACATGACCATTTGTTGGTCTCCTTTCTCAACTTAGCATCCAAAAATTGTGTCCTGCATAGCAATGTTAGTATGCATAATAATTGCACATCTATAATCACCTTAAAGAACATTCATCAACCATACGCAAAATCAATATAGATAATCTACATAGTATGCCAATGTCATTAAAACTTCACAGAGATAGGGTTAAACCCAAATTCGATGGTTTGAGAGAAAAATTATGCAAATATTGACACTCAACTACTAAAGTTCATGGCACTACTAGCAAATGGACTATAGATTCTACCAAAAATTTGACCAAAAACTAGGCTCATCATCCCCCCGCAACCTAACATCTTGCTAGTCCTCCAACAATGAAAGGTTTGTTCTTTTGTTTTGTCAAAGCTCCGAAGTTTGCAACTACTAGTTGGCCAACATCTGTCTCAGTAGAGCGTGAGTCTAGATCCCAATAAAATCCTCCCAATCTATCAAATTTGTTCCACCTTTTCCTTTCTATAGCAATATCATATTGGTAGAATTTTTAGTTTGGTACTAGCCACATGAGAATAGGTGGCTAGAAAGTCAGGGGAAGCCAAAATCTCCCCTTTGTTCTACCAATCTAGATATACCTGTCAATTCGCTTCAATTTTGCAGCATAATTGTGAATAGAATGGGGCTCAACTAGCTTTAGCTCATTTGTTAAACTATTCCATCATTGGGCTAGGTATCCTCTTACAAGCTCCTCTTTTTCTACTGCTTTGACCTCATATTTAGTGTAGACAACTTCAATCCAAGGCATGATTTTGTTAGCATAGCTTGGTCTGAGACGTATCCTGGGCCATTCTCTATGAATATCCTTTGGGTGGCTTGACTATCCCTGATGACTAAGGGGATGTTGGATTCCATTTTCTTATAAGCATTGTTCTACTCACCCCAATTAATCTCATTTTAGACATAAATTCTCGTAGCTAAATATCCCCAACATATAGCAACGGGTTCCAATCATGATCCTACATGACAACATAATTGTGCAAATAGAATTCACATAACAAATTTTTCATCTTAGAGGAAGCAATCTTGTAGGCATTAAAGAATTTGGTAGGAGTTTCAATGGAGGGGTTTAAATTTGAAACAATTTTTGACAACTTGAAAGAGAGATATTTCTCTCTCAAGTGCAGGGCATAAACCCTTGGAGGAGCTTTGCATTACAAAATTTGTGGCACCAGGATCACAATGTTATCCACTTTCTTCTTCAAAGTAGCAATCTCCTCATTTTTCTCCTCAATAACCTTGTCCCTTTCTAGGACTTCCTTTTTCAGTCTCTTCCTCTCCTGTTTCCATTCTTCCTCCCTCCTTTCTATTTCTTACCATAAATTTAAAATTGTTGCATGAACTATAAAATCAGGAGGGTTATGAATTCCTACCAGTTTTTTTGTTGATGGTTGCTCCCCATACAATACTATCTACATGAGCTCGGGCTGTCTAATTGTCTTTGGCTGCGGTGGTACTATTTCTTCACCCCCTTCTTGTTGCAGGACCTCCTATTCCTATTCTTGGTTTTGTCTTGGCTCTTGATGTGCTTCTTGTTGTGGCTATAGGAACTCCTGCTCTTGTTCTCAGTTTTACTGCAGGAACCCCTGCTCATCCTCAAACTCCTCTGCAATATTAGCAAGGTCTGCCAGTGTTATTTTTGCTGATCTATCAAATATATCCTCTTCTTTTTCTTCAAGATTCTCTTGTTCCATTGGAGCTTTAGTGTCCCCACATGTGGTGTCTCACCATGCCCAGGGATTTCTTGTGAAGGCATACAAAAAGCTGGCCTAGCTGGTTTTGAATTCCTAGGGGTGCTCTTACGTTTTCCTTTAGCTGCAGGATGAATAGGGTCAACCTTTCTCTTCCTAGCACTCAATAGCTCTTTCTCTATAGGCTGTGTTTGGGATTTTTCTTTTTCTTTTCTTGTTTCAGCCTCTTTCCTCTGTGCCCTAGTTCTTATTAGGGTTTATAGGGGGACATCATCATCAGAATCAAATGAAGAGCTTTCTTTTTCTGAATTCTCTATTTCAAAGGAACTAATGTTTATGGCTTCTTTTTTTGCTGCAAGAGGATTCATACTAGAACTAGCACTAGAAGTTGAAGCACCAGGAGTGGCTTCAGCTATGCTTAATCTTCTGCTAACCCTACGGGGTTGGGGTAAACCACTAGGTTGTAGTTCCTTAGGTCTAAATTGATCAACATTTAAAAATTCTTCCCAAGACATCTCAGATACATTATGCAAAGATTTCTTAACCAACAATTTTATCAAGCAATGGTGGGAGACAAATTTGTCCCTACCTTTTTGTGTTTTGGCTGCCATGATGGAGAGAAGACTGTATAGAACCTTGGGCACACTCATCCTCCTTTTGTGCCTCATGTGGCTCAAGAGCTTAAAATGTACTGAATGTAGGTTTGACAAACGTCCCTCATAGGTGATATACCTTATAATGTAGAAGTTGCATGCTTCCATAGTTTAGGAAGAGATGTCCTCTTTGCACCCTATTTATGTATGCTAATTGGTGGGTCACCATGTACTGTAAATTCTACTATGGATGACCTAGCATCCCTAGAGGTAGGGTAATGTTTGCCATCAGCAGGTAACCCTAAAACTTTCGCAATTCTCTCCTTGGTTGCCACAACTTCTAACATTTTTGATGTGGCTCTGCCTTCAAAGAATGTTTGAGAGAATTCAAGTGCAATGCCCTCATCAAATCCATCCAGCTTCATAAAATAATCGAATCATCCACAATGTTGAAATTCTGCCAGGAATTGTTCATCTTGGAAGAAAACATCATGAACTGAGGGCTCATTCTGAATTAAGCCACCTCCCATTGTCTAAAATCATTGTCACTCTACAAAATTTCTTTCCTCTGCAATTCCTATCTAAAAGCCAATGCCTTTATACTAAATTTACATTTCCATTGTCAACTGAATTTCCTTCTTTGTCTCTATTTTCACCATTTACCGCTTATAACTCAAGACTACGATAGAGAAATTAAGGCGAAGAAAAAAAAGGGTGATAAATGAGAGAAAATTTGGCAGCTTAGTTAACATCACCTCACACATGCGAGCCAAAATTTCAAATTGGCTTATTTAAATTTTTTGATGTGGCCAAATTATGATTTGACACATGAGCAGTATATTTGCATTTTTTTATTTCCTCCCCAACCTAAATTTGGACATGTGTCCACACATGTGAGAAGGGAGTGGTGAATTGATAGGAAGTAATGACATATTATGTAATCACCTACAGTAATGTGACATGATTAAATAAATGCACTTAAAAGGTAATTAAAAGATGAGAATTATTGCATACATACCTGAGCGTGTGAATGATGCGTTGCAAAGATCGTGGAGAGAAAGTACCATTGCGCCTTTTTAGAAATAATTAAGCAATAAATGAAAGTGAATCGAAGTGAATTGAGGCAGAATGAAATGATGGAAGAGAGAAAAGTGATACAGATGGACGGATGGGTGGATTGGTGAAGAAATGGATTTCCACTAAAGTGGAAATCTTTATTATGAAAAGTATGTACCTTAATTTAGCCGAAAGGTGGGATGCTATGTCCACCACTTTTGGCTGCAGGAAGCTCATATGTTGAATGTTGGGTGAATAGCTGCAGGAACTCTTCCTCAATTTTTGTAGGGTTGACTTGGATTCCTTTGTGAGAAATGTAGTGGCCAAGAACTACACCTTCTAAATAATCATACATTCCCCATGGGTAGGTGAAGAGCATCTTCTCCTGGTCCTTAGATGCACTTTGAATCTAGTTGTAGCCACTGAATCCGTTTAGGAAAGAAAATCACCAAATCATGCAAGTGAGTCCAAAACTTGATCAATGAAGGGTAAAGGAAAGTGATCCTTCTTGGTGGTAGTATTAAGTTCTCTGTAATCAACAAAAACTTGGAATTTTCCTCCCTTCTTTAGCATGATTACTAATGGAGACACCCACTGGCTGTCTGAAATCTGATCATCTAACAATTTTTGTTGTTTTGTTTTAATAATTTCTCTCAATGCAGGGTTTATTTTTTGTTGAGTTTACCTTACTGGTTGAAAATATTCTCTGATGTAGATCCTATGAGTGTAGAGCTTAGGATCTAGTCCTTTCATATCATGATAGTCCCATGCAAATTCATGTTGATCAGACTTCAATAAGTCTACCAATTGCAATTGTTGTTCTTCACTTAACTTGTTGGTAATATTTAAATTTCTTCCTTCAAACACCTACACTTGACTATTCAATCCTATCATTGTTTCTTTATTAACACACGATACCTTGAGTTCATATAGCAAGATGGTATGGAACATGCCTTTCATTGCAAGAGGTTTATCTACAGACATAGTGGTTGTAGGAAGTTTGTCTGTAGGAAGAATTTCTATAGGAATAGTGGCTATAGGAAGATCATCTACAAGAAGAATGTTTGCAGGAATAGTGGCTACATGAAGAGTAGGCAGAAGTGTCCTGACCAAAGTAGAAGATGATGCTTCCTCCACTTCATAACAGATCTGAATTATACTAGATAACACTTCATCTTCATCTTGAGGCTGCAAGAAAGGGCTTCTACCTAACATCATGAGTTGCACCACTGAGTTAACTTCCTCGGCTTCCTAACCAACATGTGGTCATACAAAATCCTCTTCATTATGGGTCGACTGAGTAGGAGGATAAAGAACAAGCTTTTTAGTATTCCTGCCATCAGAAATAGTCATGTCACCTAACTGACACCCAATATAAGTGTATGTTTCTGCTAACCATGGACTTTCAAGAATGATAGGATATCCTCCTAGGGTGGCCTTAGGAGAGAGAGTCATGAGATCTATTGGATACTCCCAAGAATCTAGAATTACCACAAGGTCTTCTACTATATTATCAGGCTTCATAGTAGGATTATCAGCAAGTTGTAGGACAGTAGGAGTAGATGTCATTCTTGCAACATTTAGTTGATATAGGATGTCCTTAGTCATCACATTGATTGTTGCTCCCAAATCAACCAGGGAATTCTTCACTTGAATTCTGTATATGACAACTGCTACCACAGGACTATCTGAGTCATTATACTTGGGAATATTCACTTTTCCATGCATGATGTCAGCAAGTTTTCCAATCACATGGACTGTAGTTGGGTCTTTCTTCTCTCTACCTAGCTTCTTGAAGCATGCTTCTTTGATCGCCTTGCCATATATAGGAACATCTTTTATGGCCTAAAATAGGGGTATCTAAACAGATGTATGTTTTAGCTAATCCAGGATGTCAAAAGTGGTATCCTCCTTTTCTTCCTTATGCTTGGAACTTCCAATCTCTGAGGAAATGGTGGATCTTGTGCAGTCTTCCTAGCTAGAACTGGTTTAGGATTTTTAGGTATAGTTGGCTGAATAAGATCATTTAGAGGTTCATCTTCCTCTTCCACAGGTAGCTCAATGATGATGGGTGTGGAAGGAGTTGGTAAAGTGGTTCCTGAACACAAGTGGATGTCACTTACACTCACAACATATGCAGGGAATTAATTTGAATCAGCAGAATATACTGGCTATTATTGTGTTTTGTTATTTGGGTTGGCTATGGGATGAGCTAGGAGTTGAGTAGGTTTAGGTGCATTAGATCTTGAATTAGTAGGTGGAGGTGTTAAAACAGGTTGTTGGAGTTGAGAAGATGGCTCCATGCAACTGGCTATCTAGTTTGGCCCAAAAAAAGATAGTGGATCTGGTGGCATACCTTGTCTTGGAGCCCATGGATTCCTTTGTGCAACAAAGTAGACTTGATCTTCCTCAGCCTGAATTGGTTTGAACTCAAATGGAATCTTGATGTCAATGTTAGCTACCATCTTGCATCTGTAGTTCCTCTTCTTTTTTCTACAATGAGGGTAGTATTCTATCAACATTCTCTTTGCCTCCTCATGTTTCTTTTTGGCTTGAAGTGTATCCAACTGAGTAGCTAGATTTTTTACAATATCCTACTTGAAATCCACCAAAAAATTAGTAATCTCCATCGTCGAAACTCCACTGGTAGATGACTTACCCACAGAAGATTGGTAAGCTCTCCCTTTCTTTGAAGTTGCTCTGGAGTAGTTCTGACATATTTTCTTGATATCTTCCCAAGGAACTTGAGTGATATCTCCTCCTGCCATTAGGTCCAAAGAATTAGTGCAACTCTCATTGATTCCTTTCAAGAAAAGCAGCTTTTATGATTTTTCATTGAGTGTATGGTGTGGAGATTTTTTCAAGCATAATAGAAACCTTGAAATGTAATCTTCCAAGCTCTCATCTTCCTTCTGATGCATCCTAAAGATATATTCTCTCGTATCACTTCCCCTACAATATTTCTTGTATTTTTCAAGGAAATTTTTCTTCATATCTTCCCAAGTCTCCATAGTGTCTCTCCCTAGACCCATAAGCCATCTTAGTGCAACTTCTTTTAAAGTAGTAGGAAATAGCTTAAGCCTAGGAGAATCAGTGGTACAGTCATAACTCTTGCAGAGTATGTCAAACTCAAACAAGAAGATATCACCCATGTCTTCTTGATGGATTCCCAAGGCAAAGGGGTTATCAATCTAGTTTTGATCTTCAGTGGAGGCTTCAAAACTAGTCAAATTAGGATATGCATTAGCAAAAGGGAAATGATTCCTCTTCTTCTTCATTTCTAGGTAGATTTGGAAGCTCAACTAGTTGAAATGGATTATAAGCATCTCTTCTTCTATGCATGCAGTATCAACTCAACATCAACTAACTCACACAAATAATGAGCAAAAGAATATTAGATCATTACATGTCTAAGAAAACAACTCAAGAGAAGTGCTATGGAAAAAAAACTATCAATGACTCCAAAGAACTTCCTAACTTGACACCATCCCCAACAATGGTGCCAAAACTGTCAGTCTCCTACAATGATTCAATAGCTAGGCCTTTACAGCCATGATTTAGAGATTGGGCATCTAACTTGAATAGCTATGTCAATCATCAAGAAGGTGCATTTAACTTGTCAACCTAGGGACGTAAACTTGAAATGGGTCAACACTATATGCACACTAGGAACTCAAAGTAGCCATGTCCACATTACAACTAAGGGAAAAATAATACTAGAAAGTAAACTGCTTGGAAAGGAATAAAGCAAGACTAAGCATCAATTAAAAACTATGCTAAGCTAAAATGCATAACAGGAATAAAGATATGGTCGAACAAACAAGAAACTACTCTATCTACTTTGGCTGCAGGAACAATTAGAAAATAGAATTCTAGTGGTTGTAGGAACAATCGATGCTATATTTTGAACTAAGTACATAATAGGAAATAATAACTAAACTAATTACTCTAAAGAATGGATTACTCACCAAGTGGGCCCCCTTGGATGAGTATCCACTACAACTAAGACAATCTCAAATGCTTAAACTTAGACTATCATCTCATTCATTGAAAAATGTGTAAACAGAGTAGCATCATGGTTGTATTGAAAAGTGGAGAATGCATAATACATCATCAATATCATCTAACAACAACAATTAGGAACTAAGAACCTCCAAGAAAAATATTCAAATCCTTATTTATACTACCAGCTAAATAGGGCGGTCAACTCCCACTAACTAAGAGGACGCCATTTAGGGGAAATGAGGAAAAGAGTGGTAGAGCGGTTACATTTGCAGGGAATCCAGTCAAACATGCATTCCCAAATGTGGACTCAGTGCTGCAGTAACACCCACGATTTCTCAATGCCACAAATACAAGGTAGTTACAATTGACTATCGTGGGGAATCTGTTGTCATCGTCCTTCAGTTGACTCCTTTGAATGATTCCCCTACATGACCATTTTTCGGTCTCCTTTCTCAACTTAGCATCCACAAATTGTGTCCTACATAGCAATGCCAATATGCATAATAATTGCACATCTATAATCACCTTAAAGAACATTCATCAATCATACAAAAAATTAATATAGATAATCCAAATAATATGCCAATGTCATTAAAACTTCACAGAGGTAGGGTTAAACCCAATGTCGATGGTTGGAGGGAAACATTATTCAAATATTGACACTCAACTGCTAAATTTCATGACACTGCCAACAAATGGACTATAGATTCTACCAAAAATTTGACCAAAAACTAGGCTCATCAGAAGGTACATCTTCAGTTCGTAGGTTTTTTTGGTTGATGGATGATACTAACATTGAATCATATGAGGATTGTTGTACACTAACAAGATTAAATGAGCTACACTCTTTCCTTAGCTCAAATGTAGGTTCATGGAGTATCGATACATGGAATATGGCATGCTTTTGTTCTTCATGTACAATGCAAACCTAGAATGATTGTGATTTAGGGGAGTGGGCTAACAAATGGTTGACAAGTTATCTTAGCCCACATCACATGTATCACCCTCTGATGATATTGGAACTAACACAGATGGAATCATCGTTTGACTTTGACCATGTATCAGATCTAGTTCAACCAAGTAATATATCTTCTTGCTTAGTTTTTGAAATTCCATATTGCTATATTACTTTGTAGTGTATTCGTAATGTTGACTAATTTCAAGAGATTTGTTGCACATATTAATGCAAGGCATGTTTATGCAATTATTGTAGATGAAGACAATGAAGAGGGAATAGACTATTACTTGTGTCGTTGTGTTGAGGCCAAAAAGATATTGGATGCCCCAATTATAGATGGAGAAAACATCGAATACCCTATAGGCTTGGTTGTTGTTACTGGAACGTAGCTTAGAAGGTACCCAAATAAGAGTGTTAAACATTGGTTGTTTCAGGACTTTGACATGAATTGTAAGATTCTTCATTACTCAAACCTTGTCATGGCATCCAATATTTGTTTGACCAAATATGGGGGTAGACCTTTGAACAAGTTCTTTTGGAAGGTATGTGAGTTTGACCACAAGTCAATACTTGACACAACAAAGAGTAGAGCAGACCCGGATGGTTTGTTGGATTAATTTGTAAGTATGAACATTGGTTTTTATTAATTTATACTTGTATTCACATTAATATTTTTGATGGAAATGCTATCATCTTATTTTACTTTTCCTATTTTTATGTAACCTACTACAAATTGATTGGTGTCCCCTTGCAAAAAATGTAGATTTATGAGTCATCCAAGAGAATTTCAGCCAGAAAAGCAATGCAACATCCTTATTTTGATGATCTTGAAAAATCTCAATCATAATTTTAAGCCATTACAAAAGTGTGTGCAAAGCTTGGTGAGGAAATTTCAAGTTATTCATTTTAAGTTAACCTTATCATGAGCAGCTATGATGTAGACATTATAAGAGCATCTCAAATTTCAACTTACTCTATTCATGAGAGGTGTTGTGTGCAATAGGTATCTTGGAACTCCTAGTGAAGATGTATGACTAGGAGTGACTAAGTTGAGAGACTAGCATGCCTATCTGTAAGTTCCTTCCATCTATTTTCATTCCATTTCCATTTCGAATGCTCTTTCTTTTTCTCTTTTACTTTGCGTATTTGTAAGTAAACTACTAAAAAATGATTGGTCTCTTATTGCAGAAAATGCTGATTTATGAGCCATCAAAGAGAATCTCAGCCAAAAAATCAATGCAACATCCTTATTTTGATAATCTTGACAAATCTCAATTTTTATTTGAAGCCATTATAAAAGAGTGTGTGAAGCTTAGCGAGGGAATCTCAAGTTACTCAATTGAAGTTAACCTCATAATGAGCACCTATGATGTAGAAAATTAAAGAGAATCTCCAATGTATGAGTGACATTGTAAAAGATCTATGAGAATGAAGTACTTAAGGATTTACTTGTAATGAGATTTACTCAAATATTGAAATTTTTGAGTTCATGTTTGGTGTAGGAGCACCTTGTTCTCTAAATTCCTTCAATAGGAAAATTTGAAAATTTTGAATTTTGAAATGTAAACAATGTGGAAAAGGTCATGTGAAGGTCATATGCAATGTATTCAAAGTCTCAAAGAGGTCATTAGGTGATTAGAGAAGTGATATTTCACAAAAGATGTCATTTGGTGTAAAAACGCAAAACTTGCATTAGTTGCACAATTACAAAATTAGTAAATAAAGGATGATGTTTTCTGTATTTGCAGCACTTTTCCTTCTTTTTTTCAAGCTTGTGTGGATTATACAACACCTTATACTTTTATTTTTGATTATTTTTCTTCATAGCAAGGAGTTGGGTAACTTTTAAAAGTATTTTGAAGTCTTTTAACTGAAATTTAAGGAAATAAGAATAGTTTTATCATAACTAGTTTGTAACCCTCAAAACAGGGTTTTGAGAGTCCATTAAGTGATGAGATTTTCATTCCACCAATGTAGGGTAAAGTAGATTGGTGGAATGGATTGCAATTAGGTGATTTTCAATTTGAATATGTAAGTGGTGCAAGAGCACCTTCCTCACAAAATGCCTACAAAAGGAAAACATTCAAAAAATTGAATTTTCAAATGTAAAATGTATGTAAAAGGTCATGTCAAGACCTATTTCAATGTATTTTAATTTTTATTAGGTCACTAGGAGGTGAGGTAATTGAATTTGCAAAAACAAATATGCTAAAAGTGCAAAAGTTGTAAAAATTGTCAAAAATGCAAGAATAGGCAAAAAAATTAGAAGTTGAGTCTTTTTGAGGGAAATTAGAGGGATAGGTCAATAAAGAAAGTTGAAAAGGAAATTATTAGGTGGTAAACATATATATAAAGCATTTAAGGTTGAGAAAAATAGAGATCTTTTGTATTCTTGAAGATTTACAATCAATAAAGTCCATGTTTTAGTGATTTTCTGAGTTTTTCTAGTTGTTCATTAACTTGTATGGCCTGTACAATAGTTTAAGGCCTTGAGTCTTGTTGTTTAAGGTATAATATTGAAGTATCTTTAATTTGAATCTATTTAGGAGGGCATCCATTGAGTTTATCATTAGTTTGAATTGATTTTTCTCAACTCGGTTTGTAAACCCTCAAGATTGGGGTTTTGAGAGTCTAGATAACCAATAATGACTACTCCACCAAATTTGATAGTTTAGATCAGTGGAGTAGGTTATTATTAGGATTTTTTAGGTTTTTATGTTTTTATTTGTGTAGGGGAATTCAAGAAACGAACGTGGAGTTGCTGCTACAAGGTTTTATGATGAATTTCCAAGTGAAAAGTGTGGCTCCAAGTGGTGTTTTGAGGAAAATAAAGTGTTCAAGGATCGAAGGAGGTTTAGAATTCATATGTAGACATATATTAACATTTTTGGAGTAGTGGCTAATATTTTGAAGGTTTTCAATGGTTTTTTCTATCAAACCCTCATTCTTTTTGCATGGTATAAGCCTAAAAAGAAGGTTTTTATTGTTCGGTGTTTAATTGGGCCTTTAAGCCCCTAAATGTTGGTGAGTCCTACATTTTTATGCATGATAACATAATTTTTGAAGTCATATGGGGTTTTGGAGTTGATTCATTGGTAGTCCCTTTGTAAATTTGGGCTAATTTGAAGCATTTTCCAATAGGTAGGCTATTGGTTTACAGATATTTTCCAAAACAGGTATATCTGATTTTTGGATATGTTAATATTAAGTAGTCGAGATTTCTGGATTAAACTGTGTGTTGTTTTTTTCATCAACGTTTCGGATCATACTCCATGATCCATCATCAGGATGATTAGCAGATAGAGAGAAGTGAAGAATAGATAGCAGACTTGGATATAAATAGGGGAAATGGTGGTGAGGGGAGGATGAGATGCACTCAATCCAAAGAGATAAGAAGGTCAAAGTGAGGAGAAAAAATATAATTAGAGAAATTGCAAAGCAGACAATTAATTAATTTAACAAAGGACATAAGAACCCTAAAGTTAAAGAAAAGAATAAGAAAAACAAAAAGTGAAAAAACAAAATTGAGAGAAATTTAATAGGAGGCAACAATTATAAAAAGAGATGGAAAGGACACAATAAGATAAAGAACACGAGGGGAACAAATGAAACATCCAATACAAGAAGACAAGAGCCGATAAACAATACCAAAAAGAAAAATAAAGTCATGAATTCTAACAAAAAATCAATACAATAATTCTATTATTTGTGACTTATTTGATTCTATTATTGTATTGATTTTTTGTTAGAATTCATGACTTTATTTTTCTTTTTGGTATTGTTTATCGGCTCTTGTCTTCTTGTATTGGATGTTTCATTTGTTCCCCTCATGTTCTTTATCTTATTGTGTCCTTTCCATCTCTTTTTATAATTGTTGCCTCCTATTAAATTTCTCTCAATTTTGTTTTTTCACTTTTTGTTTTTCTTATTCTTTTCTTTAACTTTAGGGTTCTTATGTCCTTTGTTAAATTAATTAATTGTCTGCTTTGCAATTTCTCTAATTATATTTTTTCTCCTCACTTTGACCTTCTTATCTCTTTGGATTGAGTGCATCTCATCCTCCCCTCACCACCATTTCCCCTATTTATATCCAAGTCTGCTATCTATTCTTCACTTCTCTCTATCTGCTAATCATCCTGATGATGGATCATGGAGTATGATCCGAAACGTTGATGAAAAAAACAACACACAGTTTAATCCAGAAATCTCAACTACTTATGATAATGGACTGTGGAAACATAATGTTATGTTAATATTGGCCAAAATGGGTTGCTAAAAATATTTTGGTCTATTTTTGAAAGGATCTCAATAAGAAGTTACACCCGATTCAAGGTTTGGAAACCTACTTGCAATTTGATGCCTTGATAGCTAAAATGGGCAAATATGTGTAAACAGTGATTTGAATGATTCTTTATGATTGAAACATGTCTAAAAGGTGTTGGAAAACATTTATCAATGCTTAGATAATATCTAGGAAGCTAACTTGGTGTTTTGAGTGTTTTGAGCAAGGTTTACATAATGTGTAAAATGATGTTTTGATTGCTAAAAAGTGGTAATATGAGTAAACAGAGTTTTCAAAGTTTGAATGTGTATTCAAAATTCCAAGATAATTTATTTAAAGATGTATCTATGGTTTGGTAAAGGTGCAAAGTTTAACCTTGAAGATTTGATGTTTTGAGTAAGGTGGATTTTTTATGCAAAATGGTGTTTTTGACTGCAAGTTAATGGTAAGTTTGATGGCCAGTGGTTTGTAAGTGTGTATCTGATTTATTTCAGTCAAGAACAAGTTTTTTATAGTGTCTTGGATGTCTAGTGAATGGTTAGAAGCAGACTCAATGGTTTACAGTCTTATTCCCTCATTGAAACAAGTTGAAATGATGAGTAATTGGTTGAAAAATGAAAGAATTGAATGGTTTAATGTTGTTGATCAGTTTATGGCTTTGATACAATCAGCATGATGCTAGTAAGTTTTTTTTTTTAATCTGATAATGACACAGAATACTGATGAGTGCTTGGCTTGTTGGTTTCCTTATAGTTTCTAATGGGAAAAGTGCGATTTTGGTGAATGGATAAGTGAATTTTTCATGAAAGTTGAGCAAAAGAATGATGTTTGTTTAATCTAATTTTCTCCTATTAAGTTTGGGTTAGAAATACCCTGATGGTTTGTGGAACCTGGTAGATGCTCTTGCATCAATAAGAAAGGGGTGGCAATCTTCACAAAACCTGAAATGAATGAGTTTCAAACAAAGTTTCAACCAACAACTCTCTATCTCTTCAATTTTAACCCTTCACTTTGCCTTGTCTAGGAGGTCAATAGACCCTAGTTTTAGACCTTTTCTCACAAACTTCTCAAATGACTTCACAAACAAATGACTGATCTAGATAGCCATTATTGAGTTACAACACATACTTCAAAATCAATAGTGACTATCTTGGAACATGTTCATCAAAAATGACCTTCACTGTCCTCATTAGGCTAATTAGGCCTAATTTACAAAGGAACATACCTTTAAAAATTCAGCAACCCCTTGAACTTATTGTGGCAGAAAATCTCATGTATCCAAACCCTCAGATCCACAATTTCTCTCGGGATAAACTCACTCCACCATGCCAAACCACAAAACCCTTATTTTATGCTAGTATGAGTAGGGTTTATTGAAAGGAATGGTTTCACACCTTACCAACACATGCCACCACCTCAGACCTTCTTAAAATCACTTGTACAAACTCAAAATACAATCACCCAACATCTACATGTAATATTTTATCAAACCCTAGGTTGAAACCTCATTTTTCATGCCCTTTTCCATCAAAATTTATAGGGGCAGCAACACAAACCCCATAAAACTTATTCCCTTTCACCAAATAAGCACCTTAACATCAAAATGGGTTTCTAAATATGTATTGGGTCTATGGAGACACAAAGAGATTGAAAAAGGGAACATAATCACCCTATACATAACCATACAATTCAAGGAAACATCAGAGTTTTGGTAAAAATACAAAAAAATGCAAGGAAACAATGAATTTTATTGATCTTCTTCTAAGTACATGGTACATTTACGCTAGGCATGGTCCTCTTTCACACCCAAACATGCGGAATCACTCTGAGCTATGTTCAACCAACTTGATCCCTTAATGGTCCAAAGTGCAAAAGGGCAACAATCTTTGATGGGGTATTACTCAAAAACCATGGCGCTTACAGAATCTTCGTCTAAGCCTACAAGATCACACTGGACCCCTCTACAAAAATATCTCTTAGTTTTCGCTATCTTGGAGTGGTTTTCCCGTGGTGTCCAGTTTTCACTTGATGGAAAAAGTGTCGAATGCAAGCATTGCAAAGCTGCAAAGTGGTGCAACTTTCATTATGCAACTCGTGTGACCAAAAAAACTATTCCAATGTGTCTGAATAGGTATTTTTACACTAGGGATGGTCCTCTTTCACACCCAAACACTCATAATCACTTTGAGCTACGTTCAACCGAATCGATCCCTTAAGAGTCCAAAGTGCAAAATGGATGCAAACTTCAACATATTGTTACTCGGATACTGTGACACTTAGAAACTTCTCGTCTGATCCTACAGGATTGCATTGAGCCCCTCTACAAAAATATATCTTGATTTTTACTATCTCAAAGTGGCTTTCCCGTGGTGGTGGATTTTCACTTGATGCAAAAAGTGTCAAATGCAAGTAGTGCAAAGTTGCAAAGTCATGCAACTTTCAATCTGCAACTCGTGTGATCAAATAGACTATTCCCATCCATCTAAATAGGTATTTTTATGCTAGGCATGGTCATCTTTCACACGCAAACATGCAGAATCTCTTTGAGCTATGTTCAACTGGATCGATCCCTTAAGAGTCCAAACTGCAAAATGGCTACAAACTTCAATATGTTGTTACTTGGATACCATGATACAAAGAAACTTCTCATCTAATCCTATAGGATAGCATTGGGCCCCTCTACAAAATCCTCTCTCGGTTTTGGCTATCTCGAAGTGGTTTTCCCATGGAGGTGGATTTTCTCTTGATGGAAAAAGTGTCAAATGCAAGTAATGCAAAGTTACAAAGTGGTGCAACTTTCATTTTGCAACTTGTATGACCAAACGAACTATTCCAACACATCCAAATAAGTATTTTTACGCTAGGCATGGTCCTCTTTTGCACCCAAACACGTGGAATCACTCCGAGCTACGTTCAACCAGATCGATCCCTTAAGAGTCCAAAGTGCAAAATGGCTGCAAACTTGAGCATGTTGTTACTCAGATACTGTGATGCTTAGAAACTTCTTGTCTAATTATATAGGATTATGTTGGGACCCTTTACAAAAACCTCTCTTGGTTTTGGCTATCTCAGAGTGGTTTTCTTACGGCGGTAGATTTTCACTTGATGGAAAAAGTGTCAAATGCAAGTAGTGGAAAGTTGCAAAGTGGTGTAACTTTCATTCTGCAACTCATGTGACCAAAAAAAATGTTCCAACAGTGTCTGAATAGGTATGCTTATGCTAGGAATGGTCCTCTTTCACACCCAAACATGAAGAATCTCTCTGAGCTACGTTCCACTGAATCGATCCCTTATGAGTCCAAAGTGCAAAATGGCTACAAATTTCAGCATGTTGTTACTTGAATACCATGATGCTTAGAAACTTACTGTCTAATTCTAAAGAATTGCATTGGTCCCCTCTACAAAAATCTCTCTCATTTTTTTCTATCTCAGACTGGTTTTCCAATCATGACAGATTTTCACTTGATGGAAAAAGTGTTAAATGCAAACAGTGCAAAGTTGCAAAGTGGTGCAAATTTCATTCTGCAACTCATGTGACCAAATGGATAGTTCCACCACATCCGAATAGGTATGTTTACACTAGGAATGGTCCTCTTTCACACCCAAACACGCAGAATCGCTCCAAGCTACATTCCACCACATCAATCCCTTAAGACTCAAAAGTTCAAAATGGCTTCAAACTTCAACATGTTGTTACTCGGATACTGTGATGCTTAGAAATTTTTGGTCTGATCCTATAGGATTGCGTTGGGCCCCTCTGCAAACATCTTTCTCAGTTTTTGCTATCTCAAAGTTTTTTCCCATGGCAGCGGATTTTCACTTGATGCAAAAAGTGTCAAATGCAAGTAGTGGAAAGTTGCAAAGTGGTGCAACTTTCGTTCTGCAACTCATGTTACCAAACAGATTGTTTTAACGTGTTCAAATAGGTATTTTTACACTTGGCATGGTCCTCTTTTTCACTCAAACATGCGGAATCACTTTGAGCTATGCTCAACTGGATTGATCCCTTAAGATTCCAAAGTGCAAAATGGTTGCAAACTTCTGCATGCTATTACTCGAATACCGTGATGCTTAGAAACTTCTAGCCTGATCCTACAGAATCACGTTGGGCCCCTCTACAAAATAGTCTCTCAGTTTTTGCTATCTCATAGTGTTTTTCCCATGGCGATGGATTTTCACTTGATGGAAAAAGTGTCAAATGCAAGCAGTGCAAAGTTGCAAAGTGGTGCAACTTTCATTTTGCAACTTGTATGACTAAACAGAATGTTCCAATGTGTTTGAATAGGTATTTTTACACTAGGAATGGTCCTCTTTCGCACCCAAACATGCGGAATCGCTTCAAGCTATGTTCAACCAGATCAATCCCTTAAGGGTCCAAAGTGAAAAAGGGAAGAAAAAATTTGACGAGCTATTACTCATAAACTGTGATGCTTATGAACTCTCCATCTGAGCCTACGAGATTGTGTTGGGCCCCTCTACAATAACCTCTCTTGATTTTTGTTATAGCAGAGTCATTTTCCTATGTTGTCTAGTTTACACTTGATGGAAAAAAGTGTCAAATGGAAGCAGTGTAAAGTTGCAAAGTGGTGCAAATTTCATTTTGCAATTCGTGTGACCAAAAAAACTGCTCCAACACATTCTAATAGGTAGATTTATGCTAGGCATGGTCCTCTTTCGCACCTAAACACATGAAATTGTTTTGAGCTATGTTTAACTGGCTTGATCCCCTATAATGGCATGCAAAACAATGGAAAAGAGAAAAATATACACGACTATTGAGAAGTCTGAGTATTCTAGAAAAAAAAACATATGATCATTGGTGTAGAGCACCTTGTTCCTCCATTTCATGAAGAAGGTCTAGTTAAGTGGTTTGTCATTATAATGCCAAATAAGGCCATGATAGGCCATTTTGTAATCTTACTTTTAGTTTTGAGTTAGTGTGGGGTCATTTGAGTCAATTATGTAAGTGCGAATAAGAAAATATCATTGGTAAAGGAATTGGAAGAGATTACTAACACTTCCCCTATTTAAAATTCAAAATTTAGGCCTTAAAAGCAAGGCTAGACAGGGTGAAAAGAAGAAATTGCTTGAGAATAAGTTAGAATAGGTTGGAAACATGGTGAGGTTGTGGAGTTGGATGTGTTCAAATGTTCTACAAGAACAAGGGAGGTCAAAATTATGTTATGGCATGATTCCCTAATTCAGAATAGAGGGGCTTTGAATGAAAAAGAGAGGTTTGAGGGAGTAAAAGTGGGTAAAGTCAAGGGGCAGCATAATTTGGTGGTCAATTAAGTTTGCACAGGTAGAATGAAGAGTGTTGGAAGAGGTTTTGAGGTTGTATGACGTCTGGATATGGGGTTTTCAATAAACCCTAGTGAAATTTGAGAAAAAGTGAGGGTTTAGAGAATAGTGGGGTTAGAGGGCCAATCATGCCCTAAAAATTATGGATTTTGTGGATTTACAGACTAGTAAATGTATCCCAATGAATTTTTACAATTGGAAGAGTGATTGAAAGTGTGTTTCTTTGTTAAATAGACCTATTCAGGGGTCTAGGACAACATTGAGTCCATTTCTTATTTGTGTTATAAATTATAACTTGCTTTCTCTCGAGTCCATTTCGTATACAAGAAATAATATTATAAAAAGTTGACATATAAATATTTCGACGTGGTTATATGGTGACGCATCAAGAACATAACAATTCATTTTGCACTATCAGGATTATGTTGTACAAATGTTTAAAGACTATTGAAGATAAATGTTTGTATGATAATGTGTCAAGAAGTTAACTACTTCATCTACTCTGAATATTATGTTTTGCAAGTGTTGTGAAGATTATGTATCCTTTGCTTAATTGATTTGTTCCAATAAAAGGATTAAATATATTGGAATCTTTTTATGAATCATTTCATGAAATACCAATTGAAAACGTGTTTTTTTCTTTTAGATAAAGTTGTTTAGAATCAATCAATTAATATTCAAGACAAACCATGAAGGAAAACAATGATCAATGCTAGGGCTAACCATTAATAAGTATACATGTGAATAAGTCAAGCATGTACATGTGAATAAGGGAAGCACAAGTACTCAAAAATACGTAATCCTTGAAGTATACACACAAATACATAGTATACACAAATTAATACAAAGTATATGCACAAATACAAGGTATACGCATGAAAACACATAAGTCACAAAGTATACATTGGAACACACATAAGTCACAAAGTATACATGTAAGTTGCAAAGTATACACTTGAATACACGTAACTCATATCTATTGAACCATCAATTTAGAATGCAAATATGGACACCATCAATAAAAAATACTTGTATTAACCAAATAGCCATGTAGGCATACATAAATATATGACAATATAAGTATGAAATATAGGTACAAAATATCCATATAGGCTTACGAGAATACCATATAGGGATACAATGTCAAATATATCCAATACAAATTATGTACAAAACTGCCATGTAGGCATACAACAAAGGGCTCTGGAATCAAAATTCATTGCTCTCCATGCTCTGGAAATAAATTCTTTCCCTTTACTTGTCAATCGGATGGTGATAGGTTTGTCACTCATTTGTGTTGCATTCGAGGAGTGCTCCTACTGCTCCTCCTAGTGTTTAGTTAATGGTGAATTTTTAACTGTTAAACTGAGAAGTAAAGACATTAATATATAGAAATTACATTATAAAAAATGATATATTTAACAAAATAATCACTTACTGCCATCTCATGATCACTCTCCACGAGGGAAATATTCACATGCCCGTGCTGAGGCATGCTTAAGCCCTATATAAACCATCCAAATAGAAATTAAACTATGAATCAATAATGGTTTGATTTTTCACTAACTAACATCTATAACAACGAATGTAAATTGAAATTTACTAATTTGCCTCATAGCTCCCCTGTCAGAGCCATCGAGGATTATATAGCAAGTGAAACATCGATCTCCATTGCCCTCATCACATTCAGAGGTGTTTCGGCTTACTTGAAAATAAAACAAGAATTTATTCAATCACAAAAACTACAATAGTGATCCACGTCATGACTTATAATGTATGAGATAATGAACAAAATTTTGAGTACTTATTAAACTATATATTTCTGATTATCATGCTTACTATTTTCCCTATCCATATCTTGTTTGAAAGGACATTTTTTTAGGCTTTTACCCATAGGAACAAGTCGGTGAATCATTTGATAAAATGCTTTCATAGACATGTACGATAACTATGGTGAAATAGAGAAGGCAGTGAACTGTTTGAAAAAATGTCTCAAAGAAATAGGGTCTTATGGTGATGGAATGCCATTACAAACAAATGCATGTCATGGCATTCCATCACCATAAGATCACGTTTTTTTCAGGAACTTTTTCAAAAATTTCATTTTCTTCTCTATGGTATTATTGCTTACTATTATGCTTTGATAGATATTTTTCCAAGCATCCATAGTTTGATGGAAAGCACCTATTTTAGGCTTTTAGCCATAGTAGGAAGGAAGTGAGTAGTTTGATAAAATGCTTTGGTACACATGTATGGAAAATGTGGTATCATAGAAAAGATGGTGAGTTGTTTTCTTCGAGGAATTTTTTCAAACTACTAACTGGCTTGTCTATGCTATTGCTTACTATTATGCTTTGATAGATTTTTTCCAAGCATCCATAGTTTGTCGTGCAGGTGTACCTTTGCAAGCACATGCCTCCAAGAGGAAAATTTAGGAGTGTGAATTGGTTAAGGTGTTTTGATGATGTAATAAGGCTTAAATAGCCATTTTGGAGGTTGTAATTTAGTCTTAGTTAATTTAGGCATAAAGTGCAAAATTGCAAAATATTGATAAAGTTGTCAATTTCAAATGCTGTAAAAATGCAAAAAAGGTGTAAAGGCATGGAATGCCAAGGGTCAAAGTAGTTGTAGAGGTTATTGAGTCATTGTAGGAAATTGTAAAGGTTGAGAAATGTTTAAAAATGATATAATCCATCGATGTAAGTTGTTGTTGGAGAGATTGAAGGAGAAAACTAATAAAATATCACTGATCCAAAGGAGTTGGTATTGAGTTTTTGATATGTGAAAGTAGGCCATGATGGGTCCTAATTTTGGAATTTTTTGACAAGGTTGTTTGATAAAATTGAAAATTTTGACAGGAAAAGTGGGTTGGCTAACCTAGTAGGAAGACTAGGTAGAAGTTTGAAAACAAAGAAAGAATTGAGTTTTTGAGTTGCAAAGTGGATTGAATCCTTTTGAATGATTAAGTTAAGTTATTTGATTGCCTTGCATTGCATCAATTTGTTGGAAAACACCTTTTTTAAGCTTTTAGCCATAGCAGTGAGGATATGAACTATTTGATAAAATGCTTTGGTAGACATGTATGGAAAATGTGGTAGAATAGAAAAGGCGGTGAGCTGTTTGAAAAAGTGCTTCAAATAAATTGGGTCTCATGGTGATGGACATCACCATGAGACCACATTTCTTTGAGGCTTTTTTTCAAAAAACTCATTGCCTTGTCTATGCTATTGCTTACTATTATTCTTTCATATATTCCTTCCAAGCATCCATAGCATAGACAAGGCAGTGAATTGTTTGAAAATATGTCGAGTAGTAAAAAGTGGTCTCATGGAATGTCGTGACAAGCAAATGTAATTGGAAGTTTCTCCTAGACTTATTACTTATGCTATGTGAAGTAATTGCATCACTGCTTATGTTGAATTTCTAAACAACTATATTGTAGTTGAAATTTTGTCATCTATTAACATCTATTTATTAGTTATGGAATGTGAAGTAATGCTTTGAGTTTGAATGATGTGCAATGCAACGTAATCAACGATATGAATATAAACTACACAAATTTATTAAGTACAATTTATTAGTTAAACTCTTTACTCTATTACCTACGTGTAGGTTTGAGTAAATCCACTAGCACTAGGAGGTGTTCCCTCAAAACCTTCAATATCAGCCTTTTCAACATCCAAAATCACATATTAAAATACCATTCGTAAAACAATGTTATTAACATGTAATAAATTTATAATTGTTTACTAGTTACATACCCCACTGATAGGTGTACCACATAAATAAGTAGGTGTAGGGCCGATCTATCTAGTCTCAATACTGTGACCCTGCAATTTTATTAAAATCATAAAACTAAATTAGTTAATCTTAAATTTCAAAATCAAAATTTAATAAGTTAAATTCAATGAACATGCTAACTTTTACCTGACTATCAATGTCATATGCCTCATGCAAAATTTCAGCTACCCTCTCCATCTCCATAGCTATAGACAGATCCTATGTAGTAGCCTCCTAAGTGTTGGTGGGGTCATATGAACAAGTTGCCTTGCAATATTGACACACATGGGTTCGAAGGCCACTAATCGAAGACTCCCCTGGATGGTGTTGTAGAATAGGGCTAGTATGATGGATGAAACTCTTGGTCAAAGTGTTGATTGTCTACAATGTCTCTACATCAACACTCTCCTTCATGATGGAAGGCATAAGAACATGCTCATGAGGCAGCCTAGTGAGAGCCCGTCTCCCTTGCCACGTAGGATCTAGCTGTGCACTGGGTCTATCCTGAGCTGACCCCCCACCTCTCCCCTAGAAGTCCCTCATATCAAAATAATTTTGGATTTTGTTCAATATGAACTCACTATATAGTTTCCTAAGCAAATACTGTGGGACTTCACAATTGTTGCATAGTGGGTAATCAAAGACCATGTACCACCTATCATAAAATAGTTCCTGATCTGTTGGTGGTGGCACCAATGACTAAGAAACCTCTTCACATTGAGGGTAAGATTTTGATTTGTTCGTGGGTCTGTGAATAATGAGCACAAATCACCTTTTGTAAATTTTAAATCCTTTACATCTTTATATGATAGTTTATCTACATAATAAGCCCTAGCCACTTGCCTCCTATCTTTCCATCTAGTTATTTGTTTGCTAATTTAATCTACATTTTTTAACATATCTTTCAATTAACTTGCTAGGGTCATTCATTTTGCGGTTGAACCATTTGGATCACTCAACTTACTGATTAAATCCTCAATTTGTTTTTTGTTGTTCTCAATTTCACTCATTAAATTTTGTTGAGTGCCAGGAGGGTGTTGAGTGATTGGTGGAGGAGGTTTTTTTTGTGGTTGATTTTGTTGTTGAGGATTTTGTTCTTGAGGATTTGGTTGCTCTTCTTGTTGAGGATTTTGGGGGTTTGCAGGTTGATTTGCATCTCCTAAAAATTCAAAAAAAAAAATATCAAATACAACCTAAACCTAACAAATTCAACCTAAAACTATCAAATTCAAAACAAAAAGAAAACAATCCTTACCTCTCACACCTCCTCATCATGATGCCATCCTTGCAAATAAATAGCAACCGTTGGTGAATATTTTTGCACAATACCTCCTCCTAGAATGTGAGCATGAAAAAGGGGGGTTTTGGCCGTAGGCACAACAAAAAACACAGTCGAAATGAAGAATGAATGAGTTTCACTTCTTTTTTTCTTTTAACATGTCATAATGTGAGCACGTTATAATGCGCTCATGTTATGGGCTCGTTGTGGCCAAGCCTCATGATCGACACACCAAGCCATAATGCGAGTGTGTTATAACGTGCTCGCATTATGACTTTTCAAAAAAAAAAATTGAAAGTGGCCACAAATTGGCTACCCATCTCCATGCACCTGCCCAACATAAAAAGTCACTTAGAAAACCTATTTTAGGAAAAATCTTAGAGTAGTGCATCTATTAACTCATACACCACACCTATATTCTATAACACATTTGCAAAATCAGTGTGATGCATCTATTAACTTTTGTGTCACATCTATCTTTTTTGTACTGCAATTGTGTTACATATCATAATTGTTAGTTTATGTAATGCATCTATTCAAGAAACCTAGAAATTTAAAACACCACATATGTCCAAAATCAGTACAAAAATTATTACTTTCATACAATTTTTGAGTGTTGTAACACCTCTATTATATAGTCCTGTGACACAATTGTTTCTTTTTATACCACATTTGTTTATTTTTTTAATTGTGTATGTTTATTCTCTGGCACATCTATTTACACAAAGAATTAGGGTTTAACTTTCAAAATATAGATTTTAGACCTGATTTTATACAATAACCAAAAACAAAAAAACAAATTATTTTCCAATTTAGTCTTTGCATTTTTAGCATTTTCTTCCTTTTCCTAGCTTAAAATTACATTCCTAGATTAAGTTCATCATCCCACATCATAAATTTTCATCCTTGTATTTTGAAACTAGGAAACAAATTAGATTATTGATCAGTATATAGTTACCTTTTGAACATCTTAAACCTCATTATTTTCCGATTATCTCATCAACAAGTAGGACCTATAACTCATGAGTCTAGTTAAGGTTTATTTTTTTTATCAAACCATCATCTTAATCAATTATCCTTCTTTAGTTTTAAGATTTTCATTTGATCACCTTGGTCCTTCATAATTTTTCATGTATCTCTTTCAAAGTCAAAAATCAAAAAATCTAAAAATCAATTCATTTGTAAGAAAATTTCAAAATAATAACAAAAAAAACCCAAAAACATAGCATAATCTCATACTCATCTACATCCATAAAAAATACAAAAATTCTAAAAAAAAAAATCTAAAAAATCCAAAACTTTTCAAAAATCCAAAAATCAAAATTCACAACAAATATTTTATGGTTGAAACTAGATCATAGAGAAAAAGAAAAGAAATGGATTCCATAGTTGACCATACCTTTAACCACACTAGTGTTATGCACCTTGGGTCCACATCTAATGAGCAACCAATGTCGTGCAATCTAAAACAACACCATCCTTTGATGAATATACCTTGAACAATATGGAACAAAATTTAACCCCAGAGGAAATTGATAATGCTTCACAAGATCCTAGAATATTGCAAAATTGGAAGAAATCATAGCTATTGATCCAAATAGATACTTTCTATAACTTGCATAGAATGGAGCTAGGATTCCTGTTGAATTTGAAATTTTGACTATTGTAGGAGAAACATCAAATATAGTATCTGAAGGACAAGGTGCAGTTAACACAACCCCATCACACAATACCACATCACAATAGTTTACTACAAGCATTCCATTTGGAACCTCACATGGTACAACAAATGTTAATAGACCTGGACGAAACCTACATTTGGAACACAATTAATTACAAACAACCAACCAACACCATACCTACAACTCATAACAACATAAACCAAAATCCACCAAAAAATACTTGAAGGACAAACCCTATGTTTTCAAGGCCACAAGTAAACACCACCTACACCTCACAAAACACTAATACACCATCAACCTGGAATCAAATATTCTTTGGATCCAAACAAAATATATACTAACACCCACCACAACAACAATATAGCCCTAATCCCATATTCACATCTAACTTCAACCAACCTCCATAACAACAACAATATAATATGAATCCAACATTCAAAACTCACTTTCGACAAGCCATCCAACCCATGCAACAATACCACTTCAACACAATTAATCAAAAAATGCACGGATCCACTTCAAATCATAAAAAAATGAACCAGCAAACCCTTTACAGGGTCCAAAACATTATCAACAATCAAACGCATCTCCTATGATACCATTTCCAATAGAGATATTAGCACAAAAGCTATAGAGATCCTACAAAAAAAATCAAATATGTAGGTTATAGGAACAAAAATGACTTACTCTATCGAGGACTTATTTCCATATCATTTTGATAGGAGTATATACATGCCACCCTTTCCTACAAAATTGGACATACCAAAATTTGACAACAATAATGGGAAAGGAGATCCTATAGAGAATGTGAGGGAGTTTCATACAACTTTCTTAGATGTGGTGTACGATCATATGTAATTAATGCAATTTTTTCCATGAAGTCTTGGAGGACAAGAACTTGAATGGTTTACTCACCTACCTTCTGGCATCAGGACCTGGCGTGAATTGGTGGATAATTTGTAGCACATTTATCCTATAACATCAAAAATGACATAAACATAATAAACTTATTTAAAAATAAATAAAAGGATGGAGAAACATTGATTTCATTCTTACAAAGGTGGAGAAGCCTTGCTAGAAAATGTCCATGTCATATACTAGAGAAGCAATTGGTACAAATGTTTGTGGAAAATATCAATAAAGAAGTGATGTTTCATCTTTAAATTCTTTACTTGAACATATTTAAGGAGGTTATTGAGAAAGATATTTCTATTGAGAAATCCCTCATCAGAAAAGGATTGGTGAATTTTTTAAAGAAAATAACAATTACCTGAGAAAAACAAATGATACAAGAAAAAATTGGTCACAAAACAAGAATGTGACAAATGACTGGGTGGTGGATGCTAAGGCGATAAACAAGGGACACCCCATCATTAGTCTTAAAGGACCTTCAACATCAAATAATAATACCCAACCAAAAAATCATGAACAAACAACAAACATGGTTCAAAACACTACACAACATGGTCCTCCTAAGACTAATCAACCAAGATGAAAATACACACTCTTAGGGGAATCCATTGAATCAGTTTTAAAAAAATTGTTGCAAAAAAATGTTACACAACTCCCTAAAATAAGACACTATGAACTAGGACCATTCACACTATCTTGGTTTAACGATAGTGACTTCTATGAGTACCTCATAACTATAGGGCATAAAACCTCTTCATGTTTAAAACTCAAGATTGTTTTTCAAGACCTCATAGAATAGGGATGTTAAAGTTGTGAAACCAACCTCACAGACCCCAGTGAACACTTGCAAGAAATGGCCTATCACAAAGAAAAGATATCTAGAACAAAAATTATGCTCTGATACCATGTTAGAATCCAAGATCAGACATGCAAACCATAAAATACCTTCCACAAGAGAAAAATAGAAGAAGCAAATAAATTTGCATGAAGATGTGCAAATGAATAATATTCAGTAATTGAGAACATGCATCTTTTCCTTAGTTCTTTAGCTACTTCCTAAGTTCATCTTAAGGGGGGGTGTTAGAGTAATACGTTATTTCACTTAATTAATCTAATCATATCGGTTAATTAATTAAGTCACTTATCACTTTAATTTTACTTAAGCTAAACTTAGGCACATTAATAATTAAGCAAGAAAACTCTTGATCCCATGGGGGAATTGGGGAAAACATATTCTATGTTTGTAAGTTGACAACTTCACTAAAACATTATGGTAAGCCATGTTGTATATGAATAGATACTAAGGTAATCATTCAATATGAACCTCCTACTACCTTCACTAAGTGGGGTGAACTAGGAAAGGAATATATAGATGAAGACCTCTCTACTTGGATCTACAAATATGAAGAGGACAAAACACATGCTTAGTTACCTATTGAAAATTATGGAAAAGGATTTGACATCATGAAGCAGAAAAGCTATGATGTTCATAGTGTCTTGGGAACAAAAATAGGGAATGATAGAGCCTATCATGCTTATCAAGTTACCAAGGAACAAAGGAATTGGCTATAAACCACTAAAATTGAATGCTCCTTGTACTAAGTTACTTTTGAATAAAGATGCTAATGTTTCTTAAGTTATCAAGACTTCTAAGATTAGTACAAAGACTAATTCTCCTCAGAACCCATAGACTAATGGTCGAGCCTAGATAGAAAGCTTTTGAGAACTTGATGATTCCTTGATCTGTACCATATCTATCTCATCCTTGAGATTTCCTAACATTGATGATAGCATGCCTCTAATTCATCTATAGCTAATTGATATGGATCAACAAGGTCCACAAAGCTTAGATGTTTTCAAAAAAAATGAAGCCATAGTTGAGTTTATGGGAGTTTGAGATAGCATACCTTGAGGGGATCATAAAGTTGGATCACTATAGACCTTGATACTACTATCTACATTGGGGAGTCTGCTCCACCTTATAGTCGCAAAATTGAAAAATTAAAAAAGAATAAGTCTCCATGTGAAAATCAAAAGGAACCTCTAGAGAAAGAAAGAGAAACAATAAAGGATGTATCTAAATGTGAAAACCTCTCTGAGGCACCCAAGGATGGAAATTTGGATCTACTCGATAAAATTCAAGAGAAATCTCTAATATTGATAGAAAAATAAAAGGACATAAATATCAGTTCAATGGAGAACCCTAAGCTTATACACTTTGTAGCTTCTCTAATAGAAGAGGAAAGACCAAGTTTCACTAGCTTCTTCTCTGAACGACAAATAAACTTCACATGGTCGTATGCTAACATGCTTGGTCTAGACCATAAGTTAGTACTTCATCATTGGCCTCTTCTTCCAAATGTAAAATTGTTCAAGCAAAATCTAAAGAAGATACACCCAAAAATTTCTTTATTGGTCGAGGCTAAACTAAAGAAATTTTTAGATGTTGGTTTTATCAGACCAATATACTAGACACATAATGGATTTCAAATCTTGTGCCAGTCACCAAACCAATAAGAGGAATTTGAATCTATATATACTTCAAACACTTAAACCCTACCTAACATTGACCAGATAGTGTATCTAACAACTAGGTATGATATGTTGTCACTCATGGATGGCTTCTCTAGTTATAATAAATTTAAAATTTCTCCTAATGATCAACACAAAATTTCTTTCACTTGTCCTTGGGGTACCTATTGTTGGAACATCATTCCCTTCAACCTTAAGAATGCTAGAGCTACCTACCAAAGGGCTATGACTACAATATTCCATGACATAATGCATACCTTGAAGGAAGACTATGTTGATGAATTATTGGAAAAAATATCTAACAAGAGACAGTCTTCTGGATATACTTGATAAGATCTTCACTAGGTTGGAATAATACAAAGTTAAATTAAACCCAAAAAAGTTTCTCTTTGGAGTAAAGTTTGGAAAAATCCTTGGATACATTGTTTCTCACAGAGGTATCAGGTTTGATCCCACAAAGGTGAAATCCATTATTAATATGCCACCACCATCCAATTTGACATAGCTGAGAAGTCTGCAAGGTAAATTGCAATCTATTTTTAGATTCATTACCTAGTTGGTAGAAATATGCCATCCTTTTCAGTTTCTTCTTAGCAAGGATATTCCATTCTGATGGACCAAGCACTTTCAATGGGATTTTCAATAGCTGAAGGATTACTTATTATCACCACCAGTCTTGATGCCACCTATTGACTTAAAATCGCTCATCCTCTATGTATCAGCTACATCATCGGTATTAGGAGCTCTCTTGTCAAAGAATGATGAAGACATAAAGGAGAGTGATATACGACATTAGTTGTACACTTTTTGGGTATGAACTCAATTACACTCCTATTGAGAATGCATGTCTTGTTGTTATCTTTTCAACACAAAATATTCAACATTATATGTCGAATCTTCAGACCAAGCTGATAACAAAGATAGATCCTTTAAAGTACCTACTCAGTAAAGCTTCTATCACAAGTAGATTGGTGAAATTGGTAAAATTATTTGTGAGTTATAAATGAACAATTTGGCTTCTAAAATGGACACAAAATTTTAATTCTTTTTTTTGTATCTTTTTGGGGGGGTCTACATTCATATTTAATACAATTTTGAGGGGTTTTCTAAGGCACAATTTAGGTTCCTTGTTGTGTGTGTAGCATAGATACTAAAATCAACTTATTGACTCCAAAACATTTCCACACATGGAATATCAAAGTAAAACAATTACTTCAATCTAAGGGATTATGGAAAATGGTTATTGCATGCATACAAAATTCAATTTATTAGGGAGTTCGAGTAGTTATCTTATCAAAACAAGTTAGATGAAGCAATGTGAATCCTAGGTCTTCTTGTTTTTGATAACTTGCAATTTCAAATTTCTAGTTGTACAAATCCTAAGAAAGTGTGGGAAAAATTTGATGATCTCTTTGGTAAAGTTTATGATTTTAGCATTCTACAATTAGATATTGAATTGACAATATTATCTCTAGATGACTTCTCTTTTATTAAATATTTCTTGGCTCAGTTTAAGTCCATAATTTATAGACTTCAAGATTTTGGTAAAAAAATAGATAAAGAGTGTGTCTTCTTTATTTTTTCATGGTTAACAGGTCCTTATAAAATGTTTTCTTATTCCTTTTACTCTATCATGGATTCTCTTAGAAAAATAAATTTCATGCCACATTTTGAAAAAAATTGTGATAGAATTACAAGAGAACAATCTAAACTCATCTCTATGGATGCTGTCACCTCTTCAAAAATTTAGGCACTTGTTGTCTAATCATCTAAGGGAAAAGGAAAGAAGCCTTATAATAAACCTAAGATAGAATCAAATTGAAAAAATGAGTCATCATCTAAGAAGAATAATTCAATTGACACACAAGCTACATTATCTACATAGTCAGGAAGGAAGACAATTTTGTGGATTACAAAATTATGAGAGCAATTTTTTTCATAAGAGGATTGTAGATTTGAAAGAGGCCATGCAGAGACATAACATTGTTCTTCCCAAACCTACTAAGGGGAATTACCTTATAGCTAGAGGTTTGGATTCATCCAAGGATAGTTAGATAGTTGACTCTAAAGCCTCACATGATATGAGGGAATGTGCAGGATCATGATGGGCCAAAAAGTGGCAATATGATGGGTATGTAGCTGACGACTTTTTTTAACCCAAAATTGATGAAACAAAAAGGGTTTTTAAAGGAGATTCTCAACTTTCCACCAATATAAATTATTCTTTACTTTGAATTTAATAAGTAATCATTATTCATTTTCTATTCAAATTACGACTAAAGTCCTGATTGATAGACTGATTGAAAAAAAATAATAGCTTTCAAATGGTATCACATTTTTTGAATCCAAAACATGTGTCACATTGTATACTTCACGTAATATAGGATTAAAAAAATAAAATTTGAATTGCATGAAGTTTTGACCAAGTTAAGGTGGTCAAACGTACAAGTATTTTATATTTTTTAAAAGTTGTAATAAAAAATTCATAATTAATTATTTACTTGGAAAAAAATTACAACAAAATATGCATCACATCAGGACATGAGTCCTCTATTTATATCTAAAATATTATAAAAAAATATTATCATTTTATTGTGGTTAGGGTGGTCAGACAGACACCTACTTCTTATTTTTTCCCTGAAATTTAAGTACTACTGCATTGAAATTTCAAATTTTCACCAAATAGATTGTTATTTTTTTAAAACAAACCTAGTAGTTTAGAAACTAAATTCAATTTGTTATAGATTATATTCTTACATATTTTTAAAATAATATAGATACCTTATTCAAATTTTTACGTCGAGTTGCCTAACTCTGATTTTTCTAATTTTTTTGCCACTTAAGGGCTTGTTTTTTCCATGATGATCCTACACATACCCATGATTCACTCACAAAATATTCTAGCATATTATTCTGACAACACTACTTATATTTTAGTGGGAAAATATTCACATATTCCAACTATGGGGTCAGGTACAATACAATTGATAGAGGGTAGCATTGACAATGTTTTTAAGATTTCAACTAATATCCTTTTAGTCTACTAGATTTGTCATACTGGTGATGCAAAGGTAGTTTATTTTTCACCACATGATATAGTTATTCAACAACTACACCATCTAGAGAGGATTGTTGCATCGAGAAGAGTAGATCATGGGTCTTAGTTGTGCAAATTTCAAGGTTTTGAGTTATCTTGTGGAGTATCACATATTTCCCATGTTGACTCTTTGAGTAGACTTTGGAATGAGAGGTTTGGACACCTCAATTATAGGTATCTTTGGTAGTTGAGTACTAAGAGTATGGTACTTAGACTCCCTAAGGTATATTGCATAAAGGGTGTTTTTCAAGGTTATGTACTTGAAAAACATTATCAAGAACCCTTTCCAAAGGGTAAGGTCCATCATACTACTACCTTAATTAGGTTGGTTCATAATGACCTCATGTCATTTACAAAATTATTTTTAGAACCCAACTATTTCATTGATGATTATTCTCATCAAACTTGGGTGTTTCTTAAGTACAAAAGTGATGTCTTCCACACTTTCAAGACTTTCAAGGTGTTCATGAAGAAGCAATTGAGTCTTCTATTTGACATATCCGCACAAATAATGGGGGGAATATGTGAACCAAACCTTTATGGAGTATTATTTTGAGCATGACATTCAACATTAAAGCATTCAATTCCATGCACTTCTCAATGGAATGGTGTTGCCAAAAGAAAGAACAAATCATTAAAGGAGATGGAAAATTGTATGCTTCGCTCTAGGTCTATGGCCTCATTATTTTAGGTTGAAGTTATTAATTATGCCAAATCTATTTAGAACCACACTCCCCACAAGGAATTTCAGAATCTCACTCCACAAAAGGCTTTGTCCAAAATCAAACTTGATGTTTCCTTCTTTAGATTATTTGGTAGTGAAGATTGGGCATTCATATCAGATGGTCGGGATAAGGAAATAGAGTGGAAGATTCAACAATTTACATCTTTTTTGGTTATTGTGAGGATATGAATCTTGTAGGTTATTTGATCCTATCACTAGGGATGTCCACTTTTTTCAAGACATCTAATTCAATGCTTCTTTCACATAGAAATATCATCTATCATCTTCTTCTTCATCAATACCTAATCTACCTTCATCTCATGATGGTACCTGAGTTCTTGAGGATACTTTAGATGATGATCTTGATCCACCACCACCACCTCCTACCACTTGTGTTTTTCCCAAGTGGGATAGAGGTGCTGTTGTGAAGGCTAGTTCTTTAGTTGGTGATTCAACACTAGTCTTTTGAGTCATGCTATATCTCTAGATCCATAGAGTTTTCAAAGGCTTATGGTATTCAAGATTGGGATAGTGCTATGGTAGAGGAGTATTCTTTATTAATGAAGGATAATACATGGGATTTAGTTAATCTTCCTAAGGGAAGAAAGTTGGTTTGGTGTAAATGGGTATACCACACCAGATATGTATATGATGGTTCTATTGAAAGATACAAGGCACATCTTACAGATAAGGATTTTTCATAGGTTGAGGACCATATTGACTAATCTGAGATGTTTTCCCTTGTAGCCAAGATGGATAACATTGGTCTTCTGCTTGATCATCCTACTATACTTTGGTGTGATAACAAAATTTCCATTCACATATCTCACGACCCAGTTGAGCATAAGTGGAAAAATCACATCAAGATTCGTATGTACTTCATTCAATAGCTTATAATCCAAGATAGTGTTCTATCCTTATAGTATTTTCATACCGATGATCAAGTTGTAGACATATTTACTAAACCTTTATCATCACCTCACTATATTCTATTGTGATAGTTGTTTGGGGTGAAGCAAGTTGTCCTTCAGGAGTTTTGAGTCCTCCTTCCTTTGTATATAGTTCTATTTTTTGTAGATTTTTTTTCCACTGGGTTAAATTCTCATTTACTTTGTTTGTGAGAGAATTTTATTTTATACATGAGTACCTAACATGGAATCATAGCTCAGACTCATCATTATTGCATACATTACTCCCTAAGTTACACTTAAGTGGGGTGTTAGTGTAAATCATGTCACTATATACCTAGTTAGCTAATCACCTTTCTAGGATTGACCTATTAACACCTAGCTTAAGTTTACTTAGGCTTCTTTTTCTCTTGTCTCACTTCATAACATTGAGACATGTGTCCTCATGAATTGAGACACCTATTGAAACTTGCTCACCTGCTTGTCAAGTGATCAATCTCACAAGTGTCCCATCTTTGGAGGGGTAGTCAGAGTTTTACTCCTACCTTCTCACCTTCTCATCCTTTTCTATATATGGGTATGTGCAAGATCATGATGGGCCAAAAAGTGGCGATATGATGGGTATTTGTAGGGTGTGGCTGATGACTTTTTTTTTACCCAAAATTGGTGAAATGAAAAGGGTTTTTAAAGGATATTCTTAGCTTTCCACCAATATAAACTATGCTTTACTTTGAATTTAATAAATCATTATTATTCATTTTCTACTTGAATTACGACTAAAGTCCTAATTGATAGGCTGATTGAAAAACATCTATAGCTTTCAAATGTTATCACACTTTTGGAATCCAAAACATGCATCACATTCTATGCTTTGCATACTATAGTATTAAAAAAAGAAAAATTGAATTTCATGAAGTTTTGACCAAGTTAAGGTGGTTAGACATACAAGTTTTTATATTTTTTAAAAGTTGTAATAAAAAATTCATAATTAATTATTTACTTGGAAAAAAAATACAAAACAATATGCATCACATCTCGACATGAGTCCTCTACTTATGTCTAAAATCTTATAAAAAAATATTATCATTTTATTGGGTTAGGGTGGTCAGATAGACACCTACATCTTATTTTTTCCTTGAAATTTAAGTACTACTGCATTGAAATTTCAAATTTTCACCAAATAGATTTAAAAAAAAAAAAACCTAGTAGTTTAGAAACTACATTCAATTTTCTACAGATTCTATTCTTACATATTTTACAAATTTTTATGTCAAGTTGCCTAACTCTGATTTTTCTAATTTTTTTGCCACTTAAGGGCCTGTTTTTTCCATGATGATCCTACACATACCCATATGCAAGGCTTGATCATTGTATTCTACACATCCTATGATATTTATTTGGCTTTTGTATTATTCTTAATTCATTTCATAGTAGTTTAAATATTGCATTCACTATTTGTTGCTCCAATAGTTGTGAGGAATCAGACAACAAAATTGAAGGTGTCCCTTTCCTACCAAGGATCATAAATATTAAAAAAAAAAAAAATTCTATTGTGAAATAAAAATGAAGGGAAAAAGGGTTTTTTCCATAGTTGGGAACCTTGTAGGGTTTTTGAGGCAACAAACTATGCACTAGAGTTCCAATAAAATTCCTTCTACAAAAGTTGGTTCTGAATGAAATGGCCAGGAATTTTTTTTTTTAATTTTATATTTAATAGTTTTGGACGTAGGCTCCATGTTGTCGCCACCTAATTTCATCTAAAACCCCTTCAATTGAGTACCTTTTAGATGAAAAAAATTTGATAGAAACTATTTAGCTGGATGAAAATGTGATATAGATTTATACTTTCACCCAAGAGTCTATGCTTTAATCTAGGTCTATAGACCTGTTATTTTATGTTGAAGTAATCAATTGTGCAAACTATATTTAGAACTACACTCCCCACAAGGTAGTTTAGAACATTACTCTATAGGATGCTTATTATAAAATCAAGCTTGGTGTTTCCTAATTAAGGGTATTTGGTAGTGAGGCTTGGGCATTCATACTAGGTGATCCACATAAGGTAGTGGAGAAGAACAATCAACATTGTATTTTTTATATATTTTAAGGATTTGAAATCTTATAGGTCAATTTATCCTACCACTAGGGATGTTCACTTTCATAGATATGTCCAATTTGATGAGTGGGTGATCCCACAATAGTGGTTTACAATTTTTGGCCAAACTGGACACTCAAATTATTTTTTTAAACTAAATCTTCACATTCGGGCACCTATAGCGGCTAAACCATGAAGAATTTGAAGATGATGCAAACTAGAGTCTCGTCACATTTTGTATGTAGATTCTAAGAATATTTTTTTCAAAATTTTTGGAATCAGATTCCACTTCTTTTTCCATCTCCCACAAAAACTAGTTTTTTCAAAAAACAACATTTTTAAAAAGTGACGCACACTGTATAATGCATAACTTTTTTTCCATGAAGGATAACATTCTAATTATTTAGAATTTAGATTCATAACTCCAATATCTAGTGCTTCCACTTGGTTAGATAGTTTTATATTGAATAGTTTTTCTTTAATCAAGTTTCAAAGTCAAACAAATCATAATTCAGACATAGCGCAACCATATAAGGCATAACTTTTTTTGTATATATCAAAATTCAAAAAAAAAAATTCTATTGGATCAAGGACTTCAATATCTGGTGCACTCATATTTTTTATTTTTATTTTTTGATAATCTGCTATTTTTCCACATGTGTAGAACATAGACCTTCATTTTCGATGAAAAACCTATGTTTAATAAAATTAAAATATCAAATACATAATAAAACCAAAACATATTAAAATTATATTCGTTGGATAGCTCGTTGTGAGGAATAACTGATTCCAGTTGGGTTTGTGAATATTCCTCCATTTTCATCCTCAAACCGAGCTCTGAAGTGCCAAAATTCAAGTTTTTTTTGTCTCAGGGGAGATGAGGAATAAAGGGGGTTCGAATGAACCCCTAGGGGTTTGAGCGAACCACTAGAGGTTCGCTCGAACCAGGGTTCATTCGAACCCTGGTTCATTTGAACCCCCCTTCTATAAGGGGTTTTGATGGCTTTTTTGGCGAGAAAGTATTAAGAGGGTTCGGCTGAACCTAGGTTCTACCGAACTCCTAATTGGTTCGGTCGAACGAATAGGTTCGTACGAACCCCTAAAACCAAGTTTTTTTCCATGCATTTGTTTTTTGTGAGTTTTCCTTCCTCACTTCAATTGTAAACCACTATTGTGGCTTCACCCGAGTCTTTCATATAAATTGATCCTTTGTCTACTTCTTCATCTCATGAGGATACCTTTGTACTTGAGTATATTGTAGATGATGGTATTGAACCACCACCTCCACCTCCACTATCTCTACCACCACTTCCAAATCCTACAACTTGTTTTTTTCCCAAGTGGGTTAATGGTGTTATTGAGGTTGATTCTTTAGCTAGTTATCCTATGACCTCTTGATGCACTTTCTCATATATTTTTGGTACTAGTGTTTTTGTTCATGCTATATATCTAGATCCATATATTTTTCTAGAGGCTTCTAATGCTCCAAAGTTAGATGGTGTTGTGGGAGAGGATTGGGTATGTGCAAGATCATAATGGGCCAAAAAGTGACAATATGATGGGTATGTGTAGGGTATGTGGCTGACGACTTCTTTTACCCAAAATTGATGAAATGAAAAGGGTTTTTAAAGGAGATTCTCAAATTTCCACCAATATAAATTATGTTTTACTTTGAATTTAATAAATAATTATTATTCATTTTCTATTTGAATTACGACTAAAGTCCTAATTGATAGGTGGATTGAGAAACATCTATAGTTTTCAGACGATATCACATTTTTTGAATCTGAAACATGTGTCACATTCTATGCTTTGCATACTATAGGATTAAAAAAAAAATGAATTTCATGAAGTTTTGACCAAGTTAGGGTGGTCAAACATATGAGTTTTTATATTTTTTAAAATTTGTACATAATAAAAAATTTATAATTAATTATTTACTTGGAAAAAAAATACAAAAAAATATGCATCACATCGGGACATGAGTCCTCTACTTATATCTAAAATATTATAAAAAAATATTATCATTTTATTGTGGTTAGGGTGGTTAGGCAGACACCTACTTCTTATTTTTTCCCTGAAATTTAAGTACTACTACATTGAAATTTCAAATTTTCACCAAATATATTTTCTTTTTTAAATAAACCTAGTAGTTTAGAAACTACATTCAATTTTCTACAGATTCTATTCTTACATATTTTTGAAATAATATAGATAACTTATTCAAAATTTTACGTCAATTTTCCTAACTCTGATTTTTCTAAGTTTCATTGCCACTTAAGGGCCTTTTTTTTCCATGATGATCCTGCATGTACTTGATTATTCTTTATTGATAAAGAATAATGCACATGTGATTTAGTTTCTCTTCTTGAGGGAAGAAAAATGGTTCAATGTAAGTGGGTGTATTACACCAAGTATGGAAATGATTATTCCACTAAGAGATACATGAAACATATTGTACAGCTAAAGGTTTTCACAAGTTGAGGGTGTTCTAAATGTTTCACATATCTTGGAAGCTTAGTAAATATTTTTATTTCACCTTCCTACTTCATCCTTGTCCTATATATACTTGGAGTGATGACCGAAGTTTCATTACTATTTCACACAACCTAGTTGAGCATAAATATAAAAATTGCATCAAGATTAATATGCTCTTCATTCAACAACTTATCTAAGAAGGTTTTTTATCCTTAGAGTATTTGTGTACTAATGATAAAGTTGTATACATATATACTAAACCCTTAGCATCACCTTGATATATTGTGTTGCACTAGTTGCTTGAGGTGGAATAATTTTTCCTTGGGGGTTCTTGATTCCTCCTTCCTTTGTATATAGTTCTCTTTTTCTAGAGATGAGCCTTTTGCAATGAGTTTTCTCCTTTAATTTGTTTATGAGAGAATTTTATTTTATACATGAGTACCTCATCTAAACCTATTTTTAGGACTCATCTTTTAGTGATTTACTCCCTAATTATCATGTAATGTTTGGTGTTAGTGTGAAAAGTGTCTTTAGGCATCTAGTTATCTTTTATCTACATCCTACACCTTCTACTCATATTCACAGTAGTTTAAGTTCACTTAGTAGTTTAGTTGTCTCACTCTATAGAAAATTTACACATTCCCTCACACTTGTCCCAAGTGTTATACATTCATCACATCTCTTGGAGGGTTAGCAATTATTTCTCTCTCACCTTCTAACTTCCTTATTTTCCTATATATTCTAGTTTTATAACCAAAGTTTCATTCACATTTCATGCAACCAAGTTGAGAATAAGCAGATAAATCACATCTAGATTCATATTCAGTTCATTCAACATCTTATCCAAGATGGTGTTTTATCCTTAAAATATTTGCATACTGATGATCAAGTTAGAAAAAAATTCACTAAATATTTATCATTTCCTCACTATCTTGTGTTGTGTTATTTTCTTAGGGTGAATGAAGTTGTCCTTGGGGGGTCTTGAGTTCTCCTTCCTTTGTATAAAGTTATTTGTTGGAGAGGTTTTTTTCCCATTGGGTTTCCTCTTTTACTCTATTTGTGAGAGATTTTTAGTTTGTACATGATTACCTCATCATAACTTGTTTTCAAGACTCATTTTTTAGTGAATTATTCCCCAAGTATCAATTAAGGGCTTGGTGTTAGTGTGAAAATTTTCTTTATGAATCCAATCATCTTTTATCTAGTTTCTACACCTTGTAGTCCTATTCACACTAGCAAGTAATTTCACTTATTATTTTATTTGTATCACTTTATTGACACTTGACACATGCCCTCACACTTTTTCCAAATTTTCTACACATGTCACATCTCTTATAGGGTTATTTAATATTTTTTTTTCACCTTCCTACTTCATCCTTGTCCTATATATACTTTGATGTGATAGCCAAAGTGTCATTAACATTTCACATAACCTAGTTGAGCATTAGTAGACAAACCACATCAAGATTCATGTGCACTTAATTCAACAACTTATCCAAGATTTTTTTTATTCTTACAATATTTATTTAGTGAGGATCAAGTTGTAGACATCTTCACTAAAATATCTTGTGCTACACTAGTTTCTTGAGGTGAAAGAAGTTTTCCTTGGGGGTTCTTGATTCCTCCTTCCTTTGTATATAGTTATATTTTTCTAGAGAGGAGTTTTTTCCCAATAGATTTTCTCCTTTACTTTATTTGTGGGAGAATTTTATTTTGTACATGATTAATTCATTAGGCCTTGTTGTTGGGACTCATCTCTTAGTGAATCCCTAAGCATCACTTAAGGGTGTGCTAGTTGGAAAAGTCTCTTTATACATTTAGTTATCTTTTATCTAGTCTCTACACCGTGTAGTCCTCTTTTCACTAGCTTAAGTTTACTTAGTGGTTTAGTTTCCTCATTTCATAGAAACTTGACACATACCCTTGCGCTTGTCCCAAGTGTTCTATATGTATCACATCTCTCAGAGGGTTGGTCAGTCTTTTTGTTTCACCTTCCTACTTCATCCTCAAGTCCTATATATACATTGGTGTGATAATCAAAGTTTCATTCACATTTCATGCAACCTAGTTGAGCATCGACAAATAAAGAACAACATGTTTCATAAGACCTTCATTCAATAGCTTATCTAGGATGGTGTTATATGCTTAGACTAAATTTGTGTATTGATGATCAAGTTGTAGACATATTCACTAAACCATTAGTATCACCTCATTCTCTTGTGTTGTGCTAGTTGCTTGGGGTGAAGAAAATTTTCCTTGGGGGTATTGATTCCTACTTCCTTTGTATATAGGTCTCCTTTTTGTAGAGGAGTTTTTTCCTACTAGGTTTTCTCCTTTACTCCAATTGTGAGAGACTATTATTTTGTACATGAGTATCTCATTAGGCTGGATGTTGTTGAGACTCATATTTTAGTTAGTTTCTCCTCAAGTATTACTTAAAGGGCGTTGTTAGTTTAAAAAGTGTCTTAATGAATCTAGTTATATTTTATCGAGTTCCTACACCTAGTAGTCCTATTTAGACTAGCTTAAGTTCAATTAGTGGTTTATTTGTCTCCCTTCAAAGAAACTTGACACATGCCCACATAATTGTCCCAGGTGTTCTACATTTTTCATATCTCTTTGAGGGTTAGTTAGTCTTTCTATTTTACCTTATTCTTCCTTATTATCTTATATATACTTTGGTGTGATAAAAAAAAATCATTCACATTTCCCACAACCTGGTTGAGCATCAATGGACAAAGCACATCTAGATTTGAATATGCACTTCATTTGACATCTTATTTGATATAGTGGTCTATCCTTAGTGTATTTTCAGATTGAGGATCTCATAGACATATTTACTAACCTTTAGCATCACTTCACTATCTTATGTTGTACTATTGCTTGGGGTGAAGAAATATTCCCTTGGGGGGGTTTAAGTATTCCTTTCTTTGTATATAGTTCTCTTTCTGAGAGAAGATTTTTTCCCTACTAGGGTTTTTCCTTTACTCCACTTGTGAGAGACTTTTATTTTGTACTTGAACTTACCTCATCAAGCCTTGTTACTAGGAATCATTTTTAAGTGACTTGCTCCATAATTATCACTTAAGGGGATGTTAGTGTGAAAACTATCTTTATGAATCTATTTTTTTTTTATCTAGCTCCTACACCTAGTAGTGAAATTCACACTATCTTAAGTTCACTTAGTAGCTTATTTGTCTCATTTAATAGACACTTGACACATTTCCTTGCACTTATCCCAAGTGTTCTATATGTGTCACATCTCTTTTATGGTTCATCAATATTTCTGTTTCACATTCCTACTTCCTCCTTGTCCCATATATACAAGGAGAATTCATTGTACATTTACACATTTTATGATAGTTCATTTGAATCTTATATTGTTCTTGATTCTTTTATGAAAGTTTTTGTGTTCATTATTTGTTGCTCCAACAATGTCAAATCTAAAATAATGCATAATTTATTCCCCTCTTCTAACCCACTATTATCTACACAATTCTTAAGATTCATTTGAACCTAAAATGCTTTTCATCATGATAAAATTTTAAAAAATAAATAAAATGAACTACAAATTTCAAAACATTATTATGAGCTATTCTAATGAATCACAAGTGTAACTTATTCATTTTTGTATTAATTACTTCTTGTGTTGGTCTACATAACCAAATTAATGTTCACAACCAAATATTTAACCCAAACATTAAATTTTTTATGATAATATTATTAGATCCCATCTACATGGTGTGTCATTTTCCATAATTCTTCAAGTATCTTAGTTCATCTAAAATAATAATAAATCACAAATATATAGCTTCTTGGTCTTTATGTACTTATAATTACATTCTTCTTGTCTATCTATCTCCATTACTTGATGCGAACTTTCCCAAAAGTATCACTCATCTAATTTATTTTGATTCACCAACTTGTAAATTTAGTAATTTCTCCTCACTTGGATACAATCATTCTTATTGGTCCTATATTGAGCAATTACAATAATAATTTTTTTTTTTTAAATATAAGCCATTAATACTAAGTCTTGACTATTGATAAGGACATGATTTGGTGGTCAAGTCGCTTGGTTGTAGTGACAGCCACCAAGGTTCAAACCCTCGCTGGGCCAAAGTGCTCACAGGACTTGTGTCTTCGTTGGGCCATTGCGCTTGTGGGTTTGGTTGTGTTCTTGTGGTTTCTTGTACCCAATTCATAGCTTTGGTCAAAAGTTTTTGCCCCTAATAATATGGGTGTGTTGCACCTTTTTCTAAAATACTAAGTCTTGACTTCAAAGTTGAAGAATAAAAATATATGAACCTAAGCAAAAATATATCTGCATGTACAATATCAAATTTCACTGTTATAATTTTTTTTAAAAATAGTAAAGAATCAATGAACTTGTTAGCAAGTTGAAAATTAAATACAATACTAAATTTATTTATTTTAAATTATAGTGCAAAATTAATAAAAAAAATTAAAAATTTCCAGAAAAAGGGACAAATCCAATGAAAGATGAATTAAGGAAGCATAAGTGGGAAAATTTGTAAGTGAAGCAAGAGATATTTGATGATATTTATAAAGGATATTATGAGAATTTATATCATATCACATAAAGGATTCATATTATCAAAAGATATAATAATTGCATGCAAGACTAATGAATATGTAAACTCATCACATAAATCAATATCCCTAGATATATAAATAACATATCTAGGGCTATCTCATCATAATCATGAGTTGAAGCATGCAAAGTAACATTTCTCAGAGGCAAATCATCATCATTCTCATACACATCACTATCCCTAGACATGGGTCGAGTAAAAGAAACTTGAATCTAGTAGCTAGGTGAACTACTATGAAGGAAGAAAGATCAAAATTATGATGAAATAACACCTACATAGAAGACATATTCTCATGCATAAGATAAAATGACAGATAACATTGGATGATAGGATCAATCAAATATATTGTATGAATAAATAAACATTGGTAATACATGTATGAATAGAACCTAAAAGTAAAGTTCTATGAGAATCTAATGAATGATATAATCACAATGTGAAATCTAGGGGTGAGAGGGTAAGAGTGAAGGAGATATCATACAATAAAACCCCAAAATCTAACAAAATAAATCTATAATACACAAATAAAGGGTAGATCTAAAACATTTATATTTAAGTGAAAATATAATGTAGAATTTTTCAACACGGATGCTAAACCTTAGTCAAGAGTAAGATAAGTCATATTCACAAAGATACAAGGAAATAAATTACTTCCTTAAATTATCTAAGTCAATGATAATAAATACAAGCATTGAAGCAATAATTAACCTATATAAAGGACACGGAGCTAATAATTTTTATAAATTTAAATAAATGAAAAAATGAATTTAGTGATGAACTATTTTTTTTTTGTTGCATTTAAATTATAAAAATCTATATATTATTTATGAACCAAATTCACCAATAATTATACAACTTATAAACTAGTTATTACATCTTTAACACAAATCAAAACTAATCCAAACATAAAGGAAGAGAGCATTTGTGTGTTTTTTTCACCATTACAATACAAAAATATCCACATGAACAATTTTTTTGTGACCATTGTTAACAACAACAATTGAATTGATGTAGTTTTATTTTTCCCTAGATTATAGACTATTCATAGGTACTTTAAAATTTGACTATTTTATAGTCAAGAAGACAAATTGCAAGCCATATGCCATCAATTTACAATCTTTTATATATGATTGAATTATTTAATTATGATAAATTATTAAATTATAATGGATTATTGAATTATTCATTCATAATTACTATTGATTGAACTCTTCCTTTTATTTGATTTTTTTTGTTGTTTGAATTTCATCCTCTGAATTCTTAAAAAAAAATATATCTTTCTACTACTCACTTTTTCTTCAAATAGTATATCATTCTTTTTAATGAATAAAAAGTAGCATATACCTTATTTGTAATGAAAATCATATGATTAAAAAATAAGCAAAAAAGTGATATGAATGGTTACAATGACATGACATGTATATTAATCACACCTTTTGGACAAAACTTTACCAAAAAAACTCAAATTACTAAAATATCTTTGTAAAACTCAAAAAAGCTTGTTTCACTAAAACATTATAGTTGAACACCCTAACTTTGCACTTCTGAAAATCATATGTGGAAATTTCAAATCACTGCCAATTTTTTACAACTTACTTGGCAAGTCCCCTACTTATAACTAAGGTTTTAGGGCCACATCGTCAAATATGATGCCATATTAGCATGCCTTTTGATGAGGTGTCCAAAAAGGTCCAAAAAAATGGTGAGACTAATAGTTGTGCACTAGTTCATGTTTTATTGGTGTGCTAATGTAGCATCACATAATTTGTTGCTTTTTAGATCTAAGGAATACATTTCATTCAATTATGGGTAGTCATTACCAACACTAACAACTTTAAAGTCACAAGTATTGATCTGATATTGTTAAAATTATTGGACATTAAATCAACAAATGTTATAACAACTATTGGAACATTTTGAGAAACTGGGTCCTCTCCCCTGCCTAGAACAGTCCTCTCCCCTGCCTAGAACAGAACAATCAAGAGAAAACCCATACAAAAATTATTGGAAATTAAATCAACAAATGTTATAACAACTATTGGAACATTTTGAGAAACTGGGCCCTCTCCCCTGCCTAGAACGGTCCTCTCCCCTGCCTAGAACAAAACAATCAAAAGAAAACCCATACAATAATTACGCCGAAGGGGTTTCCTATTTGAAGAAGACCAACCTAAAAAGGACGATCAACGGTGGTATCGTCTCCGGAGACAATTGAATTTGTTTCATCCCTCGATTGTTTTCCACTGTTTTTTGGCCGCCTTAAATGTTGTCGCTCGCGGTATTTCCAAACAGTGCGTTTTATCTGCAAACACAGCCCCTTCTCACCTTTGCCAGCAGCACAGCCCGTCCCAGACAGCAGATATTTGCAAGCTTAGGCAATGCCGCTACAGCACTAATTTGAACCGACATCTAAATTAGAGCCCAAATTTTGTCAATCCAGAGGTTCCAAGCTCGAAACCGGATCGGTCTCATTCGGATAGCCATTTGGATCTCCACTTAGGTTTCACCCCAGCCAGCTCGCAAATCGTGTAAAGGTTTGATACTTATTCTGTCTCTCTTCTTCAATGGTGCTCCCGTTTGTGGATGAGATGGGTTGCACATGCCTCTGCCCAATATGTTGCAAAACATATATAGACAAGTACTGGATGGTGGAGCAGACAGAAAAGATTTATGCTGCGGTCTCGTGGACTGCAATGATTACAGGATATCCATGAAATGGATTTGTTGAAAAGGGTTTAGAAATTTCCAAGCAAATGCAATTGTTAGGCTTAAAGTCAAATTCCGCAACCTTTGCTAGCATCCTCCCTGCCCATGCATGCCCATGCCAAAATGGGAGCTTTGGAACAGTATGGACATCCATCGAAGCATAAAGGATAGAGGAACTTTGTGAAATATTATAGTCGCAACTGGCCTAGTAGACATGCATGCAAAAAGTGGAAGCATTAACAAGGCACGTGAACTGTTTAACAGAATACCTGAAGTTTCGAAAAAGATGTCATCTCATGGACTGCAATGATTGCAGAATATGTACAAAATGGATGTGTTGAAAAGGCTTTAGAAACTTTCAAACAAATGCAATTGGCAGGTGTAAAGCCAAATTCCACAACCTATACGTTATATTTCTCCCCCACAGACAAGTTATCTTCTATTGGGGCAGATACCTTTGAGGTGTTCGTTGAAGAAATCTATGAGCTACACTCCTTTTCAAAGGAACAGATTTGCAGAGACCTTTTACTACGTTGGGATTAACCAAGTTTTTGTTGAAGGGGTTCTTCTTCACATCCTTCCCAGGGTTTGTAGTATTCATGTTCAGGGCAATGGGGGAACTGTTATTGATTCTGGCCAGCATTCAGAAAGACTGTATTGTATCCAAGAGTCAGGCCTGTGCAGAGCTTTGATCTGTGATTCACTTATTTATATCAACTCCTTTATATCTCACTCTTACCCCCTCTTAACATCCATCAAAGCATCATGGAAGGAGGATTTTGGTAGACATGTATGCAAAATGTGGAAGCATAGCAAAGGCACGTGAACTGTTTGACAAAATGCCTCACAGAGAGGTTATCTCATGGAATGCAATGATTGCAGGATATGCACAAAATGGATTTTTTTAAAAATATTTAGAAACTTTCAAGCAAATGCAATTGGCAGGTGTCAAGCCAGACTCCTGCAACTTTTGCCAGCATTCTCCCTGTCTGTGCCAAAATAGGAGCATTGGAACAGGGTATGGGCATCCATCAAAGCATAAAGAATAGAGGAATTTTATCAAATCTTGCAGTTGCAACTACCTTGGTGGACATGCACGCAAAATTTGGAAGCATAGAAAAGGCACGTGAACTGTTTGACAAAAATACCTCAAAGAGATGGCATCTCATGGAATGCAATGATTGCAGGATATGCACAATATGGATTTTACAGGGATGCTCTCAAAAACTTTAAATTAATGAAGCTCTCTGGAACATATGGGCGTTTTCCTTTGCATTTTTCTATCATACATAATTTCTCAAAAAAATGTTTCACATTTGCTATCTTAAAGGTATGGCTCTTAGAAGTGTACTCTGTTCATAGAAAGGGTTTCAAGTAGTTTCCGCCTTTTAAGAATTCACTCTCATATTTTGCAAAACCAAGGAACACAATGAAGTGATAGCTAATGGATAGAAGAACCACATATGAGATGAAAGATTTCTGGAATAAATTAGAAACTTTTCGCTAATGTAAAATTTCAGCTTGTACAAGGAATACAAAGAATAAAGTATATTTTTTACTCCAAAAACCTTATTCTCATTTTCGTTCATTTCAATACTTATCAATTTATAAACTGTCACAAGCTGTCAGTTAGCTTTAGCTTCTCTAGGCTAGAATTTCAACTTAATGGCCTCCACAATGCACATCAGAATCAGTAATCTAATTCTATGACAATCCCCCTTAGATAAGAGCTCCAGGTAATCAACATCCATTAGATACATTGCAATTCATTAATGCTAATGGCTCACTAACATGACCCTTTAATTCACAATGCCATGTGATTTTGTGGCTAACTGAAGGTCAACTTGTAAATGAACCTGAACTGCAGTTTTAACTAGCCTATCTCTTTGGCAGCCATTGGATACATCTTCTGTTAGATGACTTTTGACAAGGACTTATGTGAATGTTGCAGTCAGCCAACCTACAAAGACATTAGTAATATCTACTTATCCAATGCTTAAAAATTAATTTCCTAAAGTTGGACCATTCCGTATAAAGAACAATTTTTGTAATCTGTGACCGACTAACTGACTTGATCACTCAGCAAATAGAGCAATGCCTGTGTAATAGACCTTCCATGGAAGCTCCTTTGCATTCAATTGACATATAGTGTCTTTATTGTGCTGAATCAACTACTGTAGAATGAAATTGACCTGCTCCTGCAACAACTGTTTTTTAAGTTTACTTAATTCTGAATTTAACATCAATGTGGATTCTTATTCCCTGCTAAGGAAATATACTCCATTCCATTGAATCCATCTTTTCACAGAGAGTGAAACTAAAAAAACTTGAAATACATGGCCTATTTAAGCAGTGGCATTTATGAGAGAATTTACAGTCACATAATTGCAAGATTCTCCAACATGTTTTTCCTGTTATACATTGCATCTTGTGTAAGAGTAATTTTTTTTTGAAGATTCGTAGGGAGCTAACTTATTTATGTATCATAATTAACTATTAGAGTATTGTGATTTGATCATTTTCATTTCAGAATTAACAAGGTTCAAGAAAGTCATAACTATTACTTTAGATTTGCAATGTTCGTGGTTGATATTTCTCCACCACCGTACTCCATGCATTATTGACCCGATGACTCACTGAAACTGTCTTCTCACACATCATTTCAATTCACATATGTTGAATCCGATATTGGGATTTCTTTCTTCAGATGGTTAATACATTTATGACTGTTTCTAAAAGACCACCGCCTCAACTCACTGTAAATACAGTCAGAACTACAGAGGAAAATACAAACCAGCAAGTATAAGGTTGAACATATTTGCGAAAAAAGGTATCATTGTTAAGTTCTTGCATTTGCTTTTCAGTTCTATATGTACTTCAGCTCTGATGGAGTGAGATACTCGCGGCCAAAGAGTTAATGATCTGACATCTGGGTTGCATGATTGGGTTTTTTAAGCCTTTTAGGTCTATGCAAAAGTGAAAGGCTTCATTCACGCGGACTTTAAGCGTGATCCTTGCATTGTGCCTACCAACTATGCTTCTTTATGAATGGATTAGAACGCTCTCATTGTCTTGGATCACTTCTCTAGCACTGCATGAATGAGAATGGGTATAAGGAAAATAATGGCATAATGTAATTTAAGACTTCTAAAAGTGTAAAAACAGTGTAAACAAGAGAAAGTGAAAAAAATATATAGTGGGTCAATCAAAATGGATTCAATGAAAAATAGGACATGTCCTATGAAATTTCCAAGTTTTCTCCTCCCTTGGCCCTCTCTCCTATAGAAATTCCACCTTCCCAATTAGTACAATTGTGAATGACATATCAAATGTTGTAGTTGCAAATGTTGGTATAGGAGCTCTATTATGGGGTATGGCATCTATCACAACATAATGGAAGGAGATTTCTGTAGATGTTATCGATGCAATTTTAACTATTAATCTGTCTTATCTCAATATCTATTTCCATTTATCTCTCTTGTCTTTGTCTCTCTCTCACCTCTCTCCTTTTTGTATATCCCTCTCTCTCATGTCCTTTCTCTTTGTTCTTTAAGTCACTCTATTTTATCTCCTTACCACCTCTCTCTCTTCCCCCCTCTATCTTGTCCTCTTTCTATCTGTATCTCTCCCTCTCTCTCTATTGCAACATAACATAAGCTTGTTGGTAATGGAGCTTAATTATCTTCCTCATTTAGAGGCTTTGTTTCAGTCGTGTTTCGATCCCTTTAAAAAGATGCATAGTTGATCTAAAGCTATCACTTCTCCATTGAGACTTTTGTTGCACAAACAACATCATTTTCTAAATGGCTTGCCAATTGACCTCATGTATTGCAAAATGTATCCAAAAAATAGACCCAATTTTTCCCTAATTGACCTTCCACAACTCTTCGGCATACCCATTGCACACCAAGGTGCGATTGCTAGTAAAATAGTAAGCTGAAAAATAAATTGAATGATTCCAATAACAGAACATGTGTATTGATCTGACTTCCCAACAAAAGTTGACAGTAACAGTTCAAATTACTAAAATATCTTTGTGAAACTCCAGAAACCCGTTTCACGCTGTACGTTTCAAAATAATATCTTTGTACGTTTCAAAATAATATCTTTGTGAGCGGTGTCCACGTTGAGGAGGCGAGCAATCGGTAGAAACTTCACATTGGGAGAGTACTAGGTATGTATAAGCTTCACTTCAACACATGTGCGGGCAATTTACCAGCCACGTCGTCATATTTTCACCCAGGCTATTGTAAACTCGCGTCATTCACTTCGCTGGGTCGGCCCACTTTTCACCCCCAGATTCGAACTCTCCAAGCTATAAAGCCAATAACAACGCCCGGAGAAACATATTAATCATCAATCTTTTCACAAGTAAGTCGAAGATATACAACAACAGAATCCAAATTTTCTCAGAACTCAATGGCGGCCGTGGCTTCAATGATGACGAAAGCGCCTGTAGGCCTTAACTACGGGGCAGTGCAAAGGAACAGTGTGGGTCATATCAATAGGCTGCCACACAGTAACCTCCAAGTCAAGTGCATGGCAAAGGTTTGAAACAGTGTTGTTCGTTTTTGCAATTAGAATATATTTTTTTACCGTAGCTTTGTCTTATGTGTTATAATTTGTGGCGTGGATCAGGATCCAAAGAACGAGGAGACGTCCTCTACAGAAGGCGTTTCTAGTCCTTTTAAAAACACCAAGGCAAGGAACACTTTAAATGCGCAACTTATAGTTTGTGATTGAATTTCTATTAGTGGACAATTTATCTGACCTGTGCGATGTGTCATCCAGATTAGCACGAAGTTTGGTGAGCTGTTTGCGTTCTCAGGGCCTGTGCCGGAGATCGTGAATGGAAGGGCGGCCATGTTGGGGTTCGTGTCTGCCATTGCAGTGGAGGCGGCGAGCGGAAGAGATTTGTGGTCGCAGCTGAATAGTGGAGGAGTCTCGTGGTTTGTGTTAAGTGCAGTAGTATTGTCAGTGGGGACGTTGGTGCCTCTGTCGAAGGGAATCTCGACGGAGAGCAGGTCGCAGCCAATATTTTCATCCTCAGCAGAGATGTTGAATGGGCGCTTTGCTATGCTTGGCCTGCTGGCATTGGCCTTTACTGAATACGTCAAGGGCGGACCTCTTGTATAAACACCTATGTAGGCGGTGGATTATAGTCAATGTACTTGTTTACTAACACTTATCACGTCGTGTCTTCACCACAACGCACCGACAGTATCAACTCTTCCTTTTCAAACACAAACTTCCATATTGAAATCTCTCAAATGGCATTCCATGCTCTAGTGGAGTTTTCTTGTACTCTTTAGCCAGTTATACCGTTCAATTATACAGACTTGTAAAATTTCACTGTTATACTATAAAGAAAATTTTAGTTCAAATGTTGTTGATCGTAATTAAATTTTGAAAGTTTGTTTAACAACAAATTTAGTAAGAGGGCTGGTAAAAAGTTTTGTTTTATCTTCGGATTTTAAAGTTCCTCATTAAGATTTCTTGATTTTCTCTTTTTTCAAAATTTCATTATTTTCATAAACTTTATGATATTATTATCGCTAATCTTGTAATGCACATCTTTTCCATTCTTTATGTTTAATAACTATAAACTAGTTCTTATGCATATCTCTTTATGATATCATGTTAATAAGTTTATACCCATTTTGATGCACCTATTATGTTACTAGGCATTTTACCTCTACTATGATTTCTCTCATCATCCCATATTTGTGATCCATGACATGATTGTATATGAGTTATATATCAATAATATTTTTATGGCATTCATCCTATCCTTTTTGACTAATTTAGGTGCAAAGGTTTCATTGTTATATCTTAATTATTCATGCTTACATGTCATATTTATTATTTATTCAATATCCTTACATTATTCTTAACTACAATTTAGTGAGACCTTTGCTTTGTGATACCCCTATATTGGGGTACAATTACATCTTAAATCTGATCTCTAATTAATGATGATAAATTCAAGTACATGTTATATGAGATCTATAATGTGTTATATTATTTTTACATATTACATGATTACTTTAATATTTTTCATTTTTTTCTCATCTACTATTTTTCTTTCCTCCAATTCCTAGCATAATATGTATGCAACCAATTTGCAGTCATATATTATTAGTAACACTTCAATTGTTGAGATTTTAGAAAGTGACAATGTGTTGCATAGAATACCACCACCATGTCTAGATGGATATTATTTAATTACATGCATACATTAATTAAATGTATATTGCTTCAAAACATTATTTATATTAAATTATCAAATTACATGGCCATATTAAAACTATTTTATATCAATACCATGTAATGTGGAGTTTTATTACATGTCTATTTCAAGCACATCATATCACACTGTCATATATTAAGGGAGGATTATCATATCAATTTATCTACATGTAACATTTAACCTTGATATCTCTCTCTACCTCTCAATATTCCTAAATAATTGAATTAATTTATAGCTTATGTATATTTCAACTATCTGGTCCAAAGGGTACTGATTGAATTATCATTTTCTATTTAATATGTTTTGATGGAGTATTCATAGAAAGGACCATAAACATCGAATCAAAGAATGATCTACTATTTTACATGGATCATATGTCCTTATTATATATTTTTAGATATTTACTTTTCATGTTGATTGAGAATGTTTATATACTTTGAAGTGTGTGCTAATGTTAGATTCAGATGCACATTAAAGTTGTGTCAAAATATAATGGTGAAATTTACATGTGCATGTCATTTCACAATTATTTTTGTGTTCACATTATTGGAATGTTTTAAATAAAAAATTATAAATGAATAAGAAACACACTTGCATGCTAGATTTGGCTTATGATATAATCTTTATTCATTCATATTTATCCCCATTTAAACACTTATTTATGTACATCCATCATTTAGCCACCATCTATTACACCCCACTTGCACATACCTCTAGACATTCACTCCATGCATCGCGATTGAAATTTCATTACCTAAGTTTATTTCCATAGTACTCAAGACCAATCTTGTGGTTCATTGGAATGAACATCAATTTTATTTTTTAAAGTTGTATTATTACATTCTAGCCCCTTTTATTAGTCATTATGAGCCTACTTTTGTGAATTTCTATAAAACATGTTATTATGTACTACTATTTAAAGACATTTAGTGTGTCATTCATTTATAGGAAAAGCATATGTAAGGAAAAGTATACGCATATATAAGGAAAATTATTAGGGAATACTTCAATTTTTTGAAGGATAAAGAAGCAACTATTCATCATTTGAATGTAGGTCACTTGCATACTTGTGTATGCTATCATTCAATCTTTGTTCAAAATTGCAAAGCTACTTAACCAAAGGTTAAAACCTAGATGAGTACATTACTCTATTTATTTGGTTACTTCCATAAGGTGTCTATGAGTACTAGATTCCTTATAAGAACATTAGACATCAAAGATTAGGAGGAAACGTGAATTTGAAGTCTTAATTTCATTATATTAGATATGCACGTATTATAGTTCAAGTCCATAGCAATTAAGATTGAATCCATGACATGTAGGATAAATTTATAGAGTTTTTTTAGTCTACACAAAGTCTAGAATAAGGGAATTAATTTTCTAAAAGTGGTAAGTTTATTTTTGCATGACATCAATATTAGTCACCAATTACGAATTTCAAACCTAAGTACCTCTACCTATCACACTTAATTTATAGTTTATTATTACAATGATCGATTCCTACCTCTATTATCTAAGTTAATTATTTGCTTGTTGATTGCATTTGTTTAATTTTCCTAGATAATAAACAAATAACAAGTTATTTTCTTTCTAGTAATATTCATGATTTAAAATAGTAAAAAATGTATGTAGTATAATCAATGGGTTTCACTATATAACATACCTAAACCAACACACTAATAGTTTTTCTAAATGGTTATTAACATTCACTATTTTATTTTATACTCTTTCATTTACAAAACATGATTATTTATGAATATAAAATAAATTGTAGCTTTTATTAAGGTCTGTTAGGTTCTCTTATTCATGATAGCTTAGTTAAAAATTGTTTATTATTTGAATGCATGCTTACTCATCATGTTATAATTCTCTTAAAAAAATATATATCTATATATAATATTCAATTACTTATATTAAAACATAATTAAAAAATTCAATTTTTCTAATAACTTTTTTTCCCCCTTTAGCAAATATTTTTGTAAAGTATAAATCAAAACATAGAAAAAAATTAAAAAAAATGTTCTTTTGAAAAAAATTGTACTAGACATACCATCTAATTTGACCAATGTTGTAGTAAAAAAATTGAATTGATGTCATTTCCATAAATTGTAACCTGTATATTTCTAGGCTAGGTGAATGCAGCCAACTTCCATTTGGACCTTTATTACATTGAATAATTGAGTTGTGAATTTACTTAATGCTACATTAAGCTATGAAAGTGCATTGAGATGATCAATATGAAAATTGAAACTTGTGCGGATCATGTTCACGTTGTGTAGGTGAGAAATCTGTGGAAACTCTAATTTGCATTGATATGTAGTGGGTCGAGGTGGTGCCTCTTCATTCAACAATGGCTGACATTATTTATCATTTTATCTTAGATAACATAATATCATGATTTGATCTTCTTTCATCTCTAGTTATAGATAATGTTACACCATTTAAAAATAATGAAGTAAAGAATTTTTTTGAAAAGTTTCACATACAACATTTTTCTAGGTAGGTAGATCTTACTTTTTAAAGGAAACTACCCCAAATAAACAATCACGAGTCTACACAATTCAATTTATAGAACTAGGTGTAGAAGAAGGAGATAATTTTATCATCCTTGAATAACATAATAATAAATGATCAAAACTGAACTACATAAAATTGCATTAACCAATATGCATTTACCAAGTTCCACAAGTTGAAATCACATCCAAGCACACCAACTTACACACTATGATCAAGAGTTGCCAAAACCATCTAAAATTGGAAGGGGACAAGATAGCTACCATCATTGCATGCATGTGGGAGCACCATCCTACTCTAGGCATCTGCCTACCATGTAGAAGAGACATGGACCCACAATCATACAAATTCAATACTCAAGCATTCCATATGGGTTTAACACTATATTTGAGACTCCATACAAGGTTTTCAAAAGCCTCACATAAAAAAAGATTGTAAATTAGATCTCTTATAATAAGCCTCTCTTGGTTGCACATAAGAATTTCTTGCATGTCTACTAAATTCTCCTCAAACAAGGCTTGATCACATTTACAAAAAACATAGTCAAAAGAAAGGGTTTGAAACAAATAATCAACCCAATAAAACAAAGTAGATTTCAACAATTAATGGCAAGCTACATCAATTAATGGGTCGAGTAAAAGAAACTTGAATCCAATAGCCAAGTGAACTACTGTGAAGGAAGAAATATCAAAATTATGATGAAATAACACCTACATAGAAGACATATTCTCATGCACAAGATAAAATGACATATAACATTGGATGACAGGATCAATCAAATAGATTGTATGAATAAATAAACATTGGTAATACATGCATGAATAGAACCTACAAATAAAGTTCTATGAGAATTGAATGAATGATATAATCACAATGCGAAATCTAGGGGTTAGAGGGTAAGAGTGAAGGAGATACCATGCAATAAAACCCCAAAATCTAATGAAATAAATCTATCATACACAAATAAAAAGGGTAGATCTAAAACTTATTTATATTTAAGTGAAAATCTAATGTAGAATTTTTCAACATGGATGCTAAACCTTAGTCAAGAGTAAGATAAGTCATATTCACAAAGATACAAGGAAATAAATTACTTAAATTATCTAGATCAATGACAATAAATGCAAGCATTGAAGCAATAATTAACCTATATAAAGGACATGGAGCTAATAATTTTTATAAATTTAAATAAATGAAAAAATGAATTTAGTGATGCACTAAATTCTTTTTTGTTGCATCTAAAAAATCAAAATCTATATATTATTTATGAACCAAATTCATCAATAATTATACCACTTATAAACTAGTTATTACATCTTTAACACAAAACAAAACAAATCCAAAACATAAAGGAAGAGAGCATGAGTGTGTTGTTTTCACCATTACAATACCAAAATATCCACATGAACAATTTTTTTGTGACCATTGTTAACAACAATTGAATTGATATAGTTTTATTTTTCCCTAGATTATAGACTATACATAGTTACTTTAAAATTTGACTATTTTATAGTCAATAAGACAAATTGCAAGCCATGTGCCATCAATTTACAATCTTAATTGAATTATTTAATTATGATAAATTATTAAATTATAATGAATTATTGAATTATTCATTCATAATTACTATCTATTGAACTCTTCCTTTTACTTGATTTTTTTGTTTGTTTGAATTTTGTCCTCTTAATTCTTAAAAAAAAAAATCTTTCTACTACTCAATTTTTCTTCAAATAATATATCATTCTTTTTAATGAATAAAAAGTAGCATATACCTTATTTATTATGAAAATCATATGATTATAAAAATAAGCAAAAAAGTGATTTGAATGGTTACAATGACATGACATGCCACGACGAAACTTAAAAAAAAAACTCAAATTACTAAAATATCTTTGCGAAACTCAAAAAAGCTCTCCAAGCTATAAAGCCAACAACAACGCCCGAAGAAACATATTAATTAACAATCTTTTCAGAAGCAAGTCGAAGAGATACAACAACAGAATCCAATTTTTCTCAGCACTCATCAATGGCGGCCGTGGCTTCAATGATGATGAAAGCGCCCACAGGCCTTAACTATGGGGCAGTGCAAAGGAATTGTGTGGGTCATATCAATAGGTTGCCACACAGTAACCTCCAAGTCAAGTGCATGGCAAAGGTTTGAAATTTTGTTGATCGTTTTGCAATTAGAATATATTTTTTTACCGTAGCTTTATCTTATGTGTTATAATTTGTGGCGTGGATCAGGATCCAAAGGAGAAGGAGACGTCCTCTACAGAAGGCGTTTCTAGTCCTTTTAAAAACACCAAGGCAAGGAACACTTTAAATGCGCAACTTATAGTTTGTGATTGTATTTCTATTAGTGGACAGTTTATCTGACCTGCGCGATGCGTCATCCAGATTAGCACGAAGTTTGGTGAGCTGTTTGCGTTCTCAGGGTCTGTCAGTGGGGACGTTGTTGCCCCTGTTGAGGGGAATCTCGACGGAGAGCAGGTCGCAGCCAATATTCTCATCCTCAGCAGAGATGTTGAATGGGCGCTTTGCTATGCTTGGCCTGCTGGCATTGGCCTTTACTGAATACGTCAAGGGCGGACCTCTTGTATAAAAACCTATGTAGCCGCTGGATTATAGTCAATGTACTTGTCACGTCGTGTCTTGACCACAACACACCGACAGTATAAGCTCTTCCTATTCAAACACAATCTTCCATATTGAAATCTCTCAAATGGCATCCTTGTACTTTTTAACCTGTTATACCGTTCAATTAGACAAAGTCTTGTAAAAATTTCTCTTATGCTATAAAGAAAATTTTACTTCAAATGTTGCTGACCGTAATTAATTATTGAAAGTTTGTTTAACAACAAATCTCGTAAGAGGGAGTGACTCAAAATTTTATTTTATTTTCAGTTTCTAAAGTTCTTTGTTAAGATTGTTTCATCTTCTCTTCTTAGTTCTTCTGATGGTGTTGTGCATTTAGTTAGGCCTTAAGAGTGGTGTCTCTCCCCTCTTGTGGTGGGATCATTAAACTCTTTTTGGAAAGTTGGACAAAGGAGGAAGAGAAGTCTTTCTAAGTTGGATTCTCTTTCACATTTCAAGTTTTTGGATACGAACTAGCTCAGGTCTAGATCAAGCACATTCTATATTATGATTTATAGCAACATTATTTCTTATGTTTCATGCTTTCCTTATATGATTTCTTTCTTGCTTTATATTTTATACAACTACCACTTAGGTTATTCAATTTTTCATTATGTCCATAAAATTTATGATATTATTATCACTAATCCTCTAATGCACATTTTTTTCCTTCTTTATGTTGCCCCTATTATGTTACTAGGCATTACAACCTCTACTATGATTTCTCTCATCATCCAATATTTGTGGTCCATGAGATGATTGTATACTATATATGCCAATTATATTTTTATGGCATTTATCCTATCCTTTTTAACTAATTCGGGTGCAGTGGTTTCATTGTTATATCTTAATTATTCATGCTTACATGCCATATTTATTATCTATTCAATATCCTTACATTATTCTTAACTACAATTTAGGGAATCTTTGCTTTGTGATACCCCTATATTGGGGTAGAATTACATCTTAAGTGTTATCTCTAATCAATGATGATAAATTCAAATACATGTTATATGTGATCTATTGCAACACCCCACTAAGAAACTCCAGAGGATGACACAACTATTGCATAATAATGGAATATTTTTTTTTTAAAGAATTGTGCCATAGAAAAAAGGACCCTTTGCTTGACATGAGATTAATTGGACTTAATGAGGCCTTAATTCAAGTGTTGTGAATCATTTTATGCATCCACACTAGGTCTTGGGCCCTTGTAAATTGAATAAAATGCTTTTAACGTCTTGTGAAGGTATTGTGAAGTGTTGTAAGACATTTCTACATTCTTCTAGACTCTATTCATTACAATTTACCTAAAAATCACCTTTTTACTCATCATCAAGTTGTATTTTGAAGTGTTGTAAAGTCTTGTAACAAAATTTCACACTTTTCTAGCACAACTTCATTATTTATCCCTTTCTTATGACTTATTTGACCCCTTTATGCCCTCATATGCTTTAATTAAATGTATTTTTTAATGTAAGCCCGATAAACAACATTGAATGCAACATAATTCCCGTCACCCTTTTTCAGGTCCTAGGTGGGATCCATTCACCATGGGTGGCGAATGAGTCCCCATTGGCACCAAATAAAAAATATTTTAAATTTCCTTTTGGGTTTTTATTCAAAAGAACTTGATGTCAGCATGTGGTGAGGTATGAATGGGTTACTAAGGAACAAGAGTGTATAAATAAGTGTTTTTCTTCTCATTTTTAGATCTCCTATCTCTCACACATCCATTCTTCATTATTCATCCACCAATATTCCATCTCAAATCAATCAATTTAGGCTTTCATATTGCAAGTCATTAATTTAGCTTCCTAAGACATCCAAGGGTAGATTCTACATGTTATGTTGTAGAATTTCAAGATCAATCATCATGGAAAGGTAATCTGTTCCATTATTGCATGTTTCATTCTATTCTTTCATCATTTGGGTTTAATTACCTAAACGAGGTTTGAACAAGGCAAACCCCCATGCCCTAACATTCAATATTTCTTCTTCTCTTCTTATGTGTTTGCAGATTTAGGTCCTTTGGAAGCTTGGAAATCATTTAAGATCAAGTTGAAAAGTTGTTAAAGTTCTCTCTTCATTCAACAAGTGAAAATGTCAACAAAATCTCATTTCTAGGCTTGTAAATCAGAGTTTTAGAATCAAACACCTGAAGAACATCAAAGTGTAGATTGGAAGCTCCAGAATCCACTCTTGAATATTCAAAAATTCAAAAGTGGACTCATTTTTCATGGGTGGAGAATGAGTCCCTTTTCCACGTCAATTTCATGTTTTCTACATTTTTTGACACCCTTTTGACAGAAACAAATTCTGGCTCAGTTTACCAGAACTAGGACTAATTCACCTAGAATGGCGAATGAGTCCCTCCAAGGCTGAAAAACATCATCAACAACATTTCAAAAGAAAATTTCTAGTCTCCTTCAAGCCTTCAAGTGCGCACACTTTCTGTCTGATTCATTTCTGTTGTAATTCTCCATTTGTTTTTAGGTTATTTTACAATACACAGTGTGTTTTCAAACATCACTTGTTTCTTAAGTTTTACATTCATATTTGATCAATTTCATATCTTATTTGCATTTAGATCATCCCATCTAGCCTAAATAACATCATACATTACATAATTTTAATGAACCCCTTAGCATTTTTGGCCCTACCTCTCTCCTTTTAGGTGAAAAACCCTAGAAGAGCAAGGGAAGTGCATTGGTGCCAAAAATCTACGATTTATTTTAGTGAACCCACTTTTTGAACATCTTATTTTCTATTTTGGAGTCCATTTTCATCATAATCCTAGCCTACATTGAATTTGCATTAGATTTGCATTGCTTAATTTGCATCTAGGGTTTCAAATTTTTGCATTAGAAAAAGTGTATTTAGCTTGCATTTTTACATAGAATTTCCTTAAAAATATCTAAAATTTTGCATCTCCATCTTAGGTCTGCATCATACAACCTCAACCACATCAGAAACCATTCAAAATTTTTAAAAATTTTGCAAAAAAAATAGTACTGGGACTCATTCACCATACTCGATGAATCAGTCCCTATCTAGATTTTTGACTTTTTGATATTACATAAGAAACCTCATTTATGTGCTTCCTAAGCCTCCTAGTATCATACACTCTAGGTCTAGAAAGTTTCTAGAACATTTATTTTATGCATTTAGCTCAAAAACATCATTTTAGATTACTCATTTTTAAAATCACTTCATTTGCACACATCCTTACATCTGAAAATGCTTTCATTTATGCAATTTTGCATAACATTGATAAAAATACTTTTCACTTTTGCATATACAATATTTCTATTCATTAATCTCTGCATTAGTTTGGTAAAAGTACTTTTCATTCTTTCATATACATTGTTTACATTTTTAAGGTGTTTCATACATTGGATAAGAGTGTTTTGTATCTTTTCATATACATTGTTCATATTGCTGAAACATTGCATGAGCTTGTTACACATGCTTTTCATTCCTAATCAAACAATTCTATCACCAAGTACATATGCAGATATGTTAAGAAACATTTTCTACCCTATGAGAGTGTTTTTTGTGAAAGAGACTACAACCTTGGACATTCCTAATGCTAATACTTGTTCTTCTCATAAAATATCTCCTCTTGGTGATGATATTTTTGTAGAAGAATCAATTAATGAGAGTTTTGAGAATCCTAGTTGTTTCTCACCTTTTACCTCTCTTAGTGGACAACACATTCACAACCAACATAACACAACCTTAGATGATGATGACAACAACATTTGTTCTTCTTCTAGTATCTCTCCTAGTTGGGAAGTAGATACTTTGATGTTAAACAACACAATCGATCGAGGTCATGAATATCTTAGTTGTCCCCCTTCACCTAGGGAAACCCATCTTGACAAACAATCTTCAACCATTGATCATTCCCCTACTTACAATGAAGTCCTTTTAGAAGAACCAACTTGCGAATGTCAAAAAAATTTGGTTTGTTGTTCTCCTAAAAACTCTCGTTCTAAGGAGAATCTCATGGTGCAAACATATATGAAAATTGACACATCTCCTTCAACCACTAAACCTTCCCTTGGTAAGGATACTAAAGTGACATTTGAATCCCCTTCAAGTTCGCAAGTCATGCAAATCAAGACAAAATTTTTGAGGTTATGACGACACAAGTGGGATCTCCTTTAATTAGTGAGATTCCTAAGTCACATCCCTTTAGTGAAAAACACAAAAAAATTAGAGATGTCTTGAAATCCATGATGCAATCTACTCATAACAATGTTTTGTAGTCGATAAGTTGTAACTTTATGACTCAAACATCTAGGGGATCACACCACACTCCTACACCATTACCTTTTCCTTAAAAAGTTCCTAGTGTTGAAGATCTTAAAAAAACTCCTGCTAATATATCTATATGGGATCTCATTCAACTCTCACTAACAGTCAAAATTCTCTTTCATGAAATGTTGGAAATACAGAAGGAAGAGATACAATCTTACATAAAACTGAATCATGTCACATCCTCCTCTTGTCCCATGCAAACCAGTCCATCATAAATCACATTCCCTAAACATGAATTACTCTCACTTGCGATTCAAAACAAAAATGATACCTTGATGATAAAGTTGATCATTAATGAAACTCTAGTTAGGAACACTCTCATCGATAATGTATTGGAAATTAATTTTTGTAGCATGGACCTCCTACACAATCTTGGCATGGACAAAACACTCATTCAACTTAATGATGTTCATATTCGTGGCTTTGACAATGTTTATAAGCAACTGCTTGGGATGATCACATTACCTATTGAGGTTGGACCTATCATGTTACCTACCTCTATCCATATCATGCTAGGACCCCTTCCATACAATCTTATCCTAGGGAGCCCATGGATTCATGCAATGAAAGGAGTCTCATCTACCCTTCACTGTGTCATGAAGTTTGAATACAACAACAAGATATACACAATTGATGTAGATGAGTGAAGCTATGTGTCAACTAATCACAACACTTCCAACTCCCCTAATCCTTTCATTCCTAGATCACAACTTGAACCTATACAAGTTGATGCTAATTATTCACCTACAACAAAACTCTTTTGTGATAATTGGGGGTCATTAGATTCTACACCTGCTTTCCATAACATTTCCAAAATCTAACCCCTCATCGTCCAAAGAGTCATATAGAAATGATCCATTTTTAGACACAAGTTCTAGTAGTGATTGGAATTTCACACCTACCTTTGAGGGAGGGTGTGCAATACCCCACTCTCAACCTACACAACCTTGCATTCCATTTGCCTAACTTAGTCCTAAAAACTCACTTCATGGTGGTGATGGGGGAAATATCACTCCCATCCCTCATAAAGCAATGACACATCAAATTAAAAAGGATTTGTGTCCTTGTAAAGAAACCAATCCTTCTCATAGACACACACCCCCTTCATCTAACTTGGAATATTGTTATTGTATTGGTTACAATCTTCCTCATACACATGGATGCAATGAAAACACATTCAAATACAACATATCATACTTATCTCCACTTTCATCAAAGAATTTGCACAACAATAACATTCAAACTCTCAAGGATTGTGGTGCTCTTCCTTGTGTGGAAACACCTAATTCTTCTACTTGATACTTCCTTTCATCCATTCTAGGCTCACCTTTGTCTTGCACTCAGTGGAGGCAAGGGGGTTGATAGCCTTTTCCTCGTATGTCACTTGTCATTTCCTCCTTTGGTTAGTCGTTAACTTTTCATGAATATATAAGAGCAAGCTTGGGATGTGGACAACATGCCTTAACCTGTCTTGCATATGACATACTTCACTTTCTCATGATGTACCTTATCGGAAATATATGATTTGGCATAGGGCTTACTGAGTAAGCTCTCATGTTCTCTCTTCTTCTACTTTAAAGAAATTGCTCTTAGTACTAGTGTTCACAACTGCTTTAAAGTGGGGACATACATCACCACTCACATTTCATTGTGTTTTTTTCTTTCTTGTGATTCCCTCTCTTGGAAGCATTAGGTACAATGTTTCCCAGGATGAGACCTTGTTATCCTCTCTTGGAGACATTGGGCATGATGTTCCCTAAGATGAGACATTGCACAAATTAAGAAAAATCCCTTTGAACAATCCTTACATTATTTTGCATTAACAATATCTATAAGTATCAAAATCATTTTCCTTTGTGGTTCCTTATTAAAGTTATCAGGAGGTTTAACTTTAATATGGTTGAGCGGGAAGCCCACCTAGTGGCATGACTTTTCCCCATAGCCACCTTTGTGTTTGTAAGTGCATACCAACTAGCATATGTATCTATCCTTTTGGGATTTCTCACCCTGTGGACAATCAGAAGTTCTGTGGCCCCAGAGCAAGTATGTTGTGGCCTTCTCACCCCGCAGATGACCTAAAGTTTTGTGGCCCTAGAATGAGTACATCTTTTCTGCCTCGTCTCTCTTTCCATCTTGCCTTTGCATGATTTTGTATCTTGGGGGCTTGACCTACATGTGGATTTCTCTTGAATGTCTACTTTAGTGTGAGTTTGAAGCAAGTTCATCCTCTCACTAAAGTGGGGGCTAAATATGCGATAGAAAAGAAGACCCTTTGCTTGGCATAAGATTAATTGGACTTAATGAGGCCTTAATTCAAGTGTTGTGAGGCATTTTATGCATCCACACTAGGTCTTCGACCCTTGTAAATTGAATAAAATGCTTTTAATGAAGCCTTGTGAAGATGTTGTGAAGTGTTGTAAGACATTTCTACATTCTTCTAGACTCTATTCATTACAATTTACCTAAAAATCACCTTTTTACTCATCATCAAGTCTTATTTTGAAGTGTTGTAAAGTCTTGTAACAAGATTTCACACTTTTCTAGGCACAACTTCACTATTAATCCATTTCTTATGACTTATTTGACCCTTTTATGCTCTCATATACTTTAATTAAGTGTATTTTTGAATATAAGCCTGATAAGCAACATTAAATGCAACATAATTACTAACACCCTTTTTCAGGTCCTAGGTGGGACCCATTCACCATGTGTGGCGAATGAGTCCCCCTTGGCCCCAAATTAAAAATATTTTAAATTTCCTTTCATGTTTTTATTCAAAAACACTTGATGTTGGCCTGTGATGAGGTATGAATAGGTTACTAAGGCACAAGAGTGTATAAATAAGTGTTTTTATTCTCATTTTTAGATCTATCTCTCACACATCCATTCTTCATTATTAATCCACCAATCTTCCATCTCAAATCAAGCCAGTTAGGGCTTCCATATTGCAAGTCACTAATTTAGCTTCCTAAAACAACCAAGGGAAGATTATACATGTTACATGTTACAAAATTGAAAGATCAATCATCATGGAAAGGTAATCTATTCCATTATTGCATGTTTCATTCTATTCTTTCATCATTTTGATTTAATTACCTAAACGGGGTTTGACCAAGGCAAACCCCCATGCCCTAGCATTCAACATTTCTTCTTGTCTTCTTATGTGTTTGCATATTTAGGTCCTTTGGAAGCTTGGAAATCATTGAAGATCAAGTTGAAAAGTTGTTAAATTCCTATCTACATTCAACAAGTCAAAATTTCAACAAAATCTCATTTCTAGGCCCATAAATCAGAGTTTCAGAAGTAGACACCTAAAGAACATCAAAGTGCAGATCAGAAGCTCCAGAATCCACTCTTGAATATTTAGAAATTAAAAAGTGGACTCATTTTCCATGGGTGGCGAATGAGTCCCTTTTCCAAGTTAGTTTCATGTTTTCTGCATTTTTTGACACCCTTTTGATAGAAACAAATTTTGGCTTAGTTTACCAAAATTGGGATTGATTCACCTAGAATGGCGAATGAGTCCCTCTAGGCCTGAAAAACATCATCAATAACATTTCAAAAGAAATTTTGTAGTCTCCTTCAAACCTTGAGGTGCACACTTTTTATGTGATTCATTTATGTTGTAATTCTCTGTTTGTTCTTAGGTTATTTTACAATACATAATGTGTTTTCAAACATCACTTGTTTCTTAGGTTTTACATTCATATTTGATCAATTCCATAGCTTAGTTGAATTTAGATCATCTCATCTAGCATAAATAACATCATGCATTACATAATTTGAATGAACCATGCCCTACCTCTCTCCTTTTAGGTGAAAACGCTAGAAGAGTAAGAGAAGTGCATTGTTGCCAAAAATCTACAGTTCAAGAATAACAGTTAACCACGTATCATATCCAAACATATAATCTAAAATAATTCCTCTATGGTTCCATGACTACACTACTACATATCCATTATTCCAGAACTAGAAACATTTCATTAACTAACATGCTAACATGATTTATCCAATACTTAAGTTCATTTTGAGCCATCACATTAAATGATTCTATAATATGAATTTCCTTAACATGTCATCTGTTAAACAACAATAATGATCATTGATAAACAACTAACAAGTATATATATATATATTTAAATTCCATTACATGTGAAAATACATCATTACATTGTTTACAATAATGCTTCCCTGAATACAATCGGGAAGAATACAACAATATTACAATAGATGGTACAACTAGAGTACATTCCATTACATAAACATAAAATAATGACTTCTCGAATAGGAATAAGAAATGGAATCCACTAAACAAGGTGCAACCTCCACACATATGAACAAGCAGCAAGGAAACCCAATGGAGGAAAAAGCACCAACCTCCCGACCATGTGGAACCCTAAGGTCCACCCCCCATGCTAGAAGATAAAATAAGGTCCCACTACAACAAACAGTGAAGAAGATATGGGCTAACATAAACAAGGCTATACATGAATCCAGCACAACACTACCACAACATGAACATCACATACAACACATAGATTGCTTCCAGATGTATTCACACAATAGAAGGGAAAAACATAACTAGGGAATGCTAGACCACAATAGGGAAGAGTGCCATCGCATGATCCTAGCATGGGTTATTCTGACAGTTTCTCACTAGACGTCAACTTGTATCTATGGTTATCTTGAAAATCTCTCACTAGACGTTAGCCCCATAGGGTGACACATGTAGAACCAACATTCCTTTCGTGAGGACAAGGAAGTTGATCTTACCAACTAGGCCTTCTCAACCCATCCTTAGCCTAAACGAGCACTACATGAATGGGTGAGGAATCCAATTATCTTGTTTATGTGAAGATTACCCATCCCCCCAATTAACTATTCAGGTTATCAATGGATTAAGAAACTCTCCAATGGGTTGTCTTGGTCAACACTTTGGGCTCCAATCCCCATTGAGAGCCACTCCCCCTACTTGCAACTAGTAAACCCTACAAATCAAGCAAGACATTTTCCATCTTGAATACTCATTAGATTGATGTATGAATCAAAAAATAGTGCAAGGAATGAACCATGTCACACACATATCACAATCACAAGCATCTATACATAGTTCAAGGTGTTGACCTTCTTGCACACTTATCAAAATCACAAGAATCTAACCACGGCGCAAGGCATTGACCATCTTGCACAAAACACAAAACTTTTCCAAACCATTTCCAAATTAAAACCATCATAAAAATCATACATACAAAATACTCCCTCCTAAACCTCTGGAAGACTACCATAACAACTTCGCACAAATGACTCCCATTAAACAATGACCCAAAATCACCTTGATTTTCCTAATCAAACACCATATTTAATGCAAGGACACAAAACAACAATGCAACCATGAAATACATTATTTCCACATATAAAATCTATTATTCATGACACAATACTTAACATCATCCAGTAAACATTCAAGATCACAAGTTAGGTAACTTCCAATCTATAAAATATCATATATATTTACAAATCAACATTCCAAACAATTGAAGATAAAACAACATTGTGTAGCTGAATGTCCAATCCTATAATATATACCATAAGACATTAAATACTACATTTCCATAAAGTGTCAAGCATTTACACTTCCCTCAAGTCTAATTACTCAATTTAAATTCAACCCACAACTCTTACATGTGTTATAAGGTTTAACGAAAGTAAATTTCAAGTGATAAGTCAATCCTACCTTAACACATTCTACTCTACTCAATATTTTGACCCTAGACTATATATATTACTTAAGACACAAAATTCATCATCTAACTTTCTTTCATTCATCTAAACTTATCCAATTAGTTCAATTCAATAGATTATTTACTCTAAATATTTATACTTGAAAATATCTATAGTAGAAATTGATATTCTAATTATTCAAATTATACAACAACTCTCTTAAATAATTATAAATAATTAATTCCTAAACTTTTACTCTTAAATAATATTAACTTTTGTCATTTAACTTAAGCAAATGAAACTACATAAGTGTAGATTCATTCATCTCTTTGAACGAACCCTAATTTTCAGCTATCTAAGAAGTAAATTAATTCATTTTAACTATTTAGCTACTTCATCTATCTATGACCAATTAGTTACTTGATTATAATAGCAATGCCTACTCATGTAGATTACAAGAATTGAATTAAATTGAAGTAAAAACACAAAACCTATTCTAGAAGGTTTATCTTCAAATTCATTCATAAAGATGAAAATGCAAAACCTAATATGATCATAAAATTTTAACAGCTAAATGAACAACTTATTCACCAATTGACCTCACAACTATTAAATAAACATACATTAGATGAAACCAATTATCATTAAACCTTTGCATCCCAAAAATAAACACAATACTCAAACACGCAATCACTTAAACAATACATTATGACACGATGTGAGATCTCCTATCTAAAGTAAGAATGGAAACATAAACAAGCGACAAACTACTTCATAAGATGAATTGAGCATGAATTATAAGTATTACAAGATACACACAAAAACGTTAAGATCCATTTTTAAGGTATGTACTATTACATACCTTTTAACATTTCTATAAATAACAAAACCATAAATAATTATTAATCTTTAAACAATAAATGAAACTAAAAAGTATCTTCTAAGAACAAATAGTTGATTGAAATGCTAGAGAACAAAGGTACAACACTACAATCCAAATTCAATGACAAATGTAAAAATTCAAGACATACCGAAGGAGATTTATCAAAATAGCCAAACCTCAATCGTTTTAAATTAGGCTTTGGTTGAAATAAAATAATAATTTTCTAAGTCGAGGAAACAATGATGGAATTCAGACGTATGCAAGAATTACATTTAAGTAACTCATTTCAAAAATCGTTTTAAATTAGGCTTTGGTTGAAATAAAATAATAATTTTCTAAGTCGAGGAAACAATGATGGAATTCAGACGTATGCAAGAATTACATTTAAGTAACTCATTTCAAAACTCAAGTAGACAAAGTAACTACTAAAAGGAGGGCGATGACATACAACATACAAGATTAAACATACCAATGAATTGAGATGAAATTCAACACTTCATTCAATACAATCAATGATTGCTTTTACCCAAATCGACTAAGGTTCCATTTAGAATAAAAGGAGTATCATTTTGATCATACCATCAAGCATTCAGGAAAAAACCATTCTAATATAACTATAATTTCGAATATGTGAGAGATTCAACATAGCATTGGTAAAATATGTATAATTAATACAAAAGCAAGAGGCTTTGTCACAAATGAATAAATCGAATTAGATGATGATTGTGCAATACTACGCTATAAATTCCCAGTGACATTTTTTTTACAGACATAGTACCTAATCTTCCCCAAGTTTGTATCTAAGATTGTTCTTCTTCCAATGCAGAAGTGAGACCCTCAGAATCAATAAACTTTTATCACACTGAAAAATAAATGAATGGAGTAGATGATGAATGTGAAGCACTATACTATAAATTCCTGAAATCCAAATTTTCGGGATAGAATAACTGATTTTCCAAGGCTTGAATCATATGTAAGAATGTTTTCATCTTACATAAAGAGTATCCAAGGGAAAAAGCCAACATGAATTCACATATTGCAGCTTGCAAAGACTTAAGAACCCTCTCACAGAAAGGAAATTGGTTGGAAAAGAAAGGCGTATGACAACAAAATAAGCACAGACGTATTGATGCAAAAGCTAAGAAAATTTCATGGTAATGAAGTGATTAGTGTAACACCGATTTTGCCTTGTAGGGCATGTATGAAAAAAAGCAGATTTTGTGGATTTTACCACCCTGTAAAAATCGGCCAAAAGAAGAAGTCAATCAGTTACCTTTAATAGAATACCTCGAATTATAGATATCATCTCATAAAGCACAATGACTGCAGGACTGCATAAATTGGATTTATTAAAAAGGCTTAGGAAACTTTCAAGAATGCATTAGGAAGGCGTAGTGGAACGCTGTATCATGGAATGCAAGGACTACATGATATACACAAAATATATTTATTGAAAAGACGAAGAAACTCTCAAGCAAATGCATTTAGCACAAGAAGGGAGATTTTATCTCATCAAATGCATTGATTGCCAGATATACCCAAGTTGGATTTATTAATCAACCAGGAAAGCAATTGGTAGATATAAATGAATGTTTTCTCATGAATGCAATGACCACAAAATAAGCATAAATATATTTGCACCAAGATGATAAACAAAATAATTAAATTGTTAAACAAATAGAACAATAGCACTAATGTAAGAAGAATGAAAAACTCATCTAAAAATTTGTTTCCTCAAATTGATTTGAAACAATGCCTCTCTTCACCTGTCCTTCTACGTTCCTCCCTTTCGAAAATCAACAATGGAAAGCAATTGTCTTACATAAATTTTCTTCTCAAAACTTTGAATTAATTTTCCTCCTGAATTCCCCCTTTTTTCCACAACAACCATAATACGTAAAATATTTAGACCAATTATTACCTCTCCCCAAAAAACCAAATATGAATAATAATGAAAATATCTCCAAAAGATAATTATTCACAAAAAGGAAGGCCATTTGATTTTTTGAAAACAAAAATCTGATAAAACTCCCAAATCTCCAATAAAACATTAAGTTTCCATTTCAACAATCTATTCGAAATTGTGCACGTGCTCCATAAAAGATCCTTTCTATATTTTATATTATTTTCACTATTTATCCATTATCACATCTCATTACAATTCAATTTTATTTAATATTACACTTTTAAATTTATTATAACCACAATTCTTAATAAATATATTTATATTTAATTACCAAAATACTTGTTACATAATAATTTAATATAATGAATCATTTAACCAAGAACAACATTTATCAAACAAATTTAAACTAGTAGTAGCATGTAGTGACATGCAACAACGAGCCGATAGGAAGAGGTGAAGACCAAATGGTAGGGATGTGTACACACATAGAAGGAATAAGAATATGATACATACATATCTATACATAGGGAATGATAAACTATATTTTAAGTGTTATATGGAACATTGATGTCACCATTGATTATAGTCACTAACAATGCCATGTGCAGATTTGGATGTATGTCATAGTAGATGCAAACAACATTGATACATACTAACACATTCTTGGAATGATAAGCTATATTTTGAGTGTTATAAGGATCATTGATGCCACCATTGTTCGCAGTGATGGACAATGTATTTCCCCTATGTGTAGATATGTATGTATGTCATAGTAGATGCAAACGCAATTGATACATACCCAAAAAAACACAAAAAATCATAGTAACAAACCCATGCAAAACCATTGCCACAAAATGCAAACCATAAATGTAGCAATATTGGTTTTAACAAAAAATATAGTCTTTTTTGAACAACACCTTATTGAAGATTAAAAAAATATAGTTGTAAGAGAGGGGGACCACCATGTGCAAGGCCTCAAGTCACAGAGGGCCAAGATGTAGAAGACTGCCCTAACTTACCTCAGCTAAATGAGGTGTTAGGCTATAAGGATGACAATGATGAGGATCATAAATTCCTACAACCAATCTGCAATCCCAGGATTCAAAATGAGGCTAGGCAAGTTGGTTTTCAAGCTCAACACTATATCTCAGATAGTTCTCTGTCTGAGGATGAGAGTGCAATTCCAAGATGATAGCGCAACGCACCGACATCTCTCAAGTGTGTTGGCATTCATATGGAAAGGGGACCAAAAATACAATGAGAACTAGTAGAAAAAAAGCTATCATCCTAGCTAATAACTTCTAGAAGAGAGAAACAACACTATGAAACACATAAAATACAATTGAAGGTGTTAAAGAAAATATAGAAGAGCTAAGGTGACAAAGATGATTTTGTAGAAGAGTTTATTCACCAGCTAGCTCCTCGAAAGCACATACTCCTACATACAAAAAGAGAGGAAATTGTTGGGTGGTTGTATAGGGGCCTACCTCAGTCAGATCTCCATTTAAGTGTTTCTACCTCCATAGACAACCAAGAAAGAAAGATAAAGAAAACAATGTAGTAAAGAGCACAAAAGAACTACAAAATAGTAAGTGCTAACTCAACCAAGTGATAGAGGACACGAGAGGGAAGCTTACCACCTCCACCAAGAGCACTCAAGGTTGCTTGGGGGATAAAATGAGAGTACTTGAGCCTCTGTTGCAATGGTGTGGTCCCAAAATGGCTCTACTAAAGTGGTGGAGTGAAGTTACTATTGCAATGGAGTGCTTGAAATGTTGCTAGAATGCTTGAGAGTGAGTGCAAGAGTGTGAGGTTGAATGCTTGAAGTTGTGAAGAAGATGTGTAGAGATGAAATGTTGGTTCAAGGATTGAATTTGAAGGGGAGATGAAGAAAATGACCATATTTTGGTTGGTCAGCTGAAGGGGGCATTACAACTTGATTCCTAATGAGAAGTGTAATGTCTCTATAGGTTTAGTCGTAGGCATATGCTAGGGACGTAAGCGAGTCGCGTGGACATCTACACACTGCATGGGTGTCCCTCATAGAAACACCTCCACCAATGCTCAAAATAGGTGCCAAGTGTGATGAAAGCAATAGGCTTAGTTGGAGTTAAGCCTCTGAACTTGGTTTTCTAAGGTGGATAAAGGAAAAAAGGGGATTTGCACATAAGGTGCAAATTTACTCCTATACATTTTCCCCCCACTTTAGCGAGCATAAATACTGATGAGTGCTTAGTAAAGTAGATCAAGAAAGAGGTAAATTTTAGAGATGTATACCAGAACCGTCGAGGAAGTAGACCACAATCTGTTGAACCTTAAGGTGTACGGAAAGTGAAGGACTCCATAGCTGCTCGAAACTATGAAGTTGGAAAAATAAATTATCTTATAGGCTCACAAACCTACAAGGAGGAAACCCCCAAGATCTCTTGCATGAAGGAAGCCCAATGAAGTAAGCACCTTATAGGCCCACAGACCTACAAGGAAGGTGTCCCCAAAAAACTGTAGCATGGAGGAAACCCCAAGGAAACAAACTTTGTAAAGTTAAGAAGTGGCCATGTAGGAAAGTAAGCAGACAGTTTCATAGTCCATCGATGATTTGGGAGTCTTTCAAAGGGTTCCCTCAGGAGCCCTTCAAAAGAAGAGGGGGTCCACTCAAGGGACACGTTGTTTAAAAAGGTGAGGTCTAGGTAGGCTACCCCCAAGCTAGGTGCAAAAGAATCCATTTGAGATAAGGACTTTCAAAGGGGATCCCTCAGGAACCTGTGATGAAGAAAAAGGGGGGTCCACTCAAGGGACACACAATTCAAAAGTAGATGTTCTTCCTCAGAGAGTTTCATCATCAAGGGATCCTTTTGAAAGATGTTCACTTCATCAAAGAATTTGAAAGGAAGGATGTGCCCCCACGTGAGGGAAAGATCAAATATGTTCCCACTTCAGAGGAAGGTTTTTAAGTCCTTTCTTTATGAACCTGTGATGAAGGAAACACATTCCATTAGGGTTCCAAGTCAAGAATGCGATTCTAAGGAAGAGTTTGCAAAGATTTTTGAGAAAAGATTCATTAGCAACAAATGCATTTTCAGAAAATTGTAACATTGAAGAAAAGACGATGTCACACAAGGGGATTTGGTTTAGCGGGGTCATATCTATCTAAGCTCATGTAAATAATAGGTAACCATGGTGCAAGGTGAAAGATAATCAATCCCCAACCAAATCAAGAAGAATGCATGGAAAACAAAGTAAATAAATAAATAAATTGGGTCAACATGGAAGGAAAGCCTAAATGCTCCCAATGCTTTGCATCGTCCCCAATTTATCAAAAATCAAGCACAAACATGGAGGAATGATGATACAAATAGAAGAAGTTTTACGCCACAGAAAACACACCTGTATCCAAACACCAATAGGGGTGACAAGGGTCATCTAGGCACACATAGCATGAGCATGGGGGAACACATCAAAAAACACACACACACATAAGATCAAGAAGGAGCCTCCACCTAACATTGATCAACCGAGAGGTCATCCACTTCCTAATACAAATCCTCATAAGGGGAAGGAGGATGATCTTGCAATGGTGGGATGTTAAGAGGAGGAGCGTCCGACTCTCCCTCAATAAGGGCTAAGGAAGAAGCCCTTGAAAGGTCTTCTTCACTGAGCTCTTGTGGAGCTAAGGTCAACGATTTCACGAAGATTGCTGACAAGACTGGAACTTCATCCATAGAGTTAGACATGCACCCCACAAGAGCGATGTGTTTGAATTCAGTGGATGAGGCAGGCTGTGCCTGAGATCCATTGCTAGGCTCGTCGAATGAGTCAGGAGTAGTGAGAAACTCAGGGGAAAATGCAATTGGTTCTGTCACCAAGATAGAAAAAGTCAATGCAGGCCACCATGTAGAGAATGTAAAATCCTCTTACGTCCTTCATTACTAGAAGGACCACACTCAACCTCTTGTTTCGTCGAAGGAGATGAACTCCCCATAGATGTGGCTAGAGGTGCAGAGGAAGGGGAGGCAAGAACTACAATGGATACAACCAAGGTATTAATCATATCCATTGGCTTTGAGAAAGACTAGATATTCGAGACGAACATTAGCAAAGGCGGCTCCACCAACAGAGAGATGAACAAATGTACCCACTTTGGGTTAGGTTCATTCATACTCGCTATGGAAGTTGGGAGCACTACAAGACTAGACTGAAGAGAAGCAGAAGAAAGGGGGGAGGAAGACGCTATAGGAGGCCCTAAGGTAGGGGCAGTCATTTCTTCCTCTTTCCTTTGCAAGGCAACTTACTCAGCCAAGAGATCCTTTCATTGGTGCTTGCGTTCACATGCAAGGTGGTTTCTATGACTCTTGGAGTTGGAGGCTGGAGGTTGGGAAGGAACAAAAGGTTCCTGCTCAACCATGGGAATGTCTACCATAGTCGTTTCTAGTGGAGGGATAGGTTCCTGCATGGCAGTAGGAGGAATGAGCTGAGGAGTGGCAGGAGGAGTTAGCTAAAGAGACTAAAAAATGGGCCTCTTCTTGTTCATTTCCTTAGGAGTAGGAGCATAGGAGGCCACATATTGAATTCTATTTGAGAACCTTTCTTTTTGCCATATAAATAGTAACACAGTCAAGGGTATTCATTAGGGAGATCTGCGATCCTTAGCTTGGGCCTATGCCAACGAGGAATCATCAGACTTAGTAGATAGCTTCTGGGTTGGCTCATCTAATACTCTTCACAACAAGGGGGAGAGGATGAGGCAATCTGAGAGGAGGTAGCCTTCTCTTTACCTTTATGGGAAGGAGAGGGAGCTAGTGTGGACTTCTCCTTCCCTTTCTAGGAGGGGAGAGTAGTCGGTGTGGGCTTCTCCTTCTCCTCTTAGGAAGAGGAGGAAATCTATTGTTTTATTATAGGAAGGGTTAGCTTTGGCTCCCCCTTTCCCCTAGTTTTATACTTTACATAATTCTTGTAAAGTAGGTCCATTCTTGGAGGAAGCAAGCTGACTGGGGAGGGCCCAAAATGATCCAATGGATATCCACCATGGGACACCAGGGGCTGGTATCCAGTGTCATGCACTACATGCACAACACCTTCATGGGGGAATTTTAAACATTTGTGAATAACGAAGGTGATTCCATTCATGGAGGCGAGCCAGGGTATGCCTAGGTTCAACCTGAACATATATGACTCTGGGATAACATTGAAAACTATGTTAAAAGTCCTAGGTCCAACTAGGACAGACAAAGTTATCTAGCCATAAGATTTAAGACACATACCATCATGTGTATGAATGGTAGATTTAATTTCTTCATATTTTTCTTTTTGTAATGAATTTAATACTAATATTTCCTCAGTAATAACATTCACATGACTCGCATGGTCTATGAAGAATCCTTTCACAATGTTACCATTGACATGAGGAGGAATATAGAGAGATGAGGATTTATTGTTTAAGGGAAAATCTTGTGATGTGAATGTAATGTCTGGAAAACTAGGTGCAGGTGGAGCAATAGAAGTTACTGTGACAATATTGACATAGGCCTGGGCTAGGTAATAGAATCAACATGATTGATAATCATGTTAGCAGAATGTGACAAAAATAGGTCAGTGTATATCTGTAGTTCACTATTAGCTTTCACCACTGATTTTTTAGCATTTTGTTTACCTCCATCAAGATGAATGGTACCATCCTCAATGCAGTCCTCTATCTCATGACCTAGCTACATACAACGTTCGGTATCATGTCCATTAACTCGATGGTATTGATAATAAGTTCTCCCATCTTAGTAATTAGGGTAAGGTTCTTTAATAGGCTTAGGACTTGGCAAGGTTATGATCTTATCCTTCAATAGCTTCTATAAGATGGAAGTATAAGGTTCTGATAACTTTGTGAAACATAGATTTGAGGACCTAATGGACTCTTTAACTCTTATAGGGTATTTCACCCAAAAGGAGAGATATTAGATCCTAAAATGCTTATGTACATTCAAATTAGGATGTATGCTATATGATATGGTGTAAATGAACTAAACTAAATGAAATTGATTGATTAAAATGATCTAAAATGGATGCAAAAGTGTAATTTATGCTATGTTTGAAAACACACTATGATATGAAAACAACTATGAAAGATGAAGAAATTGAAAGAAATATGCAGAACATAAGGTACAGGGTCAAATCTGAGTGCACCTGGATGTTGAGTGAGCTTTCTAGACTGTCTGGAATGATGGTGAAATTTTTGATTTTTCACAGTGGGACTCATTTTCCAAGGATGGAAAATCAGTCGTCCTACTATTGAAAAAGTGTTAGGAACTCATTTCAAACAGTCAGGGGTTGATTTCTGACAAAATGCAGATTTTCATATTTCAAGTGGGACTGATTTTCCAAGGGTGGTGAATTAGTCCTCCCCAATATTTTTGGAAAATCAAAAGGCAATACTACTCCACCAAATCCTGCAAAGTCTGAATATTAGGTTGTCAGGGTCAACTTACATCCTTGAATATGCAAATATGAAGTGATGTCAATGGCTGCTCCAAAGTGCTTGAAAAGTGCTTGAATTGAAGATGCAAAATGCTTGATTTCTTGAGTGAATAGGTGAATAAGTGAACTTGATGAATGTGTTGAAATGAGGTGAAAATAACTTATTTATACACATCTTGTGCCTTGTATCCATTCATACCTCATCATAGGCTGACATGAAGTGAATTTAAGTAAATTCCCGTAAGAAATTTTAAAATATTTTGAATTTGGGGCCAAGGGGCCTCATTCACCACCCTTGGCGAATGAGTCCCACCTGGGACCCAAAACCAAGTGTCAGGAAAAATGTTTTATTTAATGTTGTTTATCAAGATAAGACCTAAAAATACACTTAATATGAGCATATGAGGGCATAAAGAGACAAAATAAAGCATGAGAAGGGTGTAGATAGTGACAATATTCCTAGAAAAGCATGAAATCTTGTTACAAGACTTTGCAACATTTTAAAATAGGACTTGTTGATGAGTGAAAAGGTTGTTTTTAGGTGAATTGCATTAAATAGAGTCTAGAAGAATGCAGAAATGTATTACAACACTTCACAACTCCTTCACACAATGTCATTATTTGATTTTTAGCACTAAAATAAGCATGTTCAAGCCAAGATACATCATAAAATTAAAGCAACATAGCTTTGTAGGTAATTCATCCTTGACCTTTTCTTGATTTGTTTTGGACATCAACACATCATCTTTTCTTCCATCTACTATCCTAGCATCTTCAAACCTTGAAGTGACTGCAATCTCCTCATGTTTTTCTTCCTCAAGCTTCACAAAATCTTTCTTACCTAACATAATCACCTTTGCTTCCTTGGTTTGATCTTTAACATCTTCTACTAATGGAGTCAAAGTGAAAGTGTTTCCATCCTTTTCAATTGGATAAGTATTATCTCTACCATCATAAATTGCATTCCTATCAAACTACCATGGTCTTCTAAGCAACAAATGAAAACAATCCATGGGAAACACATTAGAAAGTATCATATCCCTGTATCCACCAATATTAAACTCAACCAAATCTTGTTCGCTCACCAAAATAGATTGATTCTCATTTAGCGAAGACACTTTATAAGGTGTTTCACAAGGTACTTTTTCTAATTTTAGGTTATCAACCATTTTTATTGACACCATATTATCAGTGCTTCCAAAGTGTATTACAACTTTACATACCTTTCCTTTTCTTTTTCAGGTGGTCTTGAAAAGTGTTCTCCTTTGTGTTGGTTCTTTCTCCTTAGATTCTTTAGGTAGCCTTCTACTTACCAATCAATGATTCCCCAACTTCTGGAGAAAAAAATTGATTAGGAGAATGAACGCTTTGACAATCTTGAAGTAGAATCTTGTTTCTCTAGAACAATTTTATCACCACCACTTGAAGTAGAACCTTGTTTCTCTAGAAACTTCCATGCTTGATGTCGTTCAACTAATTGCAGTGGTAACATCTCCTGAAAGTGAGCTTGAACCTCTACCTTGTCCAAATCTTCCTCTAAAACCTCTAAAGCCACCTCTTTGATCAGCCACTTAGTCTTTGCTTTTACTTGTCTCTTCTTGGTCTTCATAGGACTTCCTTGTACCTCTCCCTCTACTAGTGCTATCTTTGCCTCTTCCTTTTCTTTATTGCCTTCTTTTTAGTTTCTCTCCTGCCATAGCATCCAACTGAAAACATTCCTCAACTGTCCTAGGCATAGCAAAACTCAATTCATCTTGAAGTTGAAACCTTAACCCACACATATACCTTGCTATCTTTTCATTCTCTATCCCATGAACTTTTTTTTTTTCCCCCTTCTTCACTCTTTCCTCTTGAATATAATTCGACCATGTCAGAGTAGGACCTTTCAACTTGGTTTTAGAAAACTTTTCCTTTTGTTCTTCAACAAATTCCTTGTACTCAAAGTAACGATCTAGTGCATCTATCAAATCCAATACCTCTTCAACATCCAACTTTCCACTATACATTGGCACATCTATTTTCTCATCAAAAACATCTCCTCTAACAACCTTGAGCATCTTCACCATTCTTCTCTTATCAGGGTCCAAATCATCACATTGGACTCTTCCGATTGGAGGGTTTTCATCCTCACCCTCTTCCTCTTCCTCTCGGTCACTTTCCTCATCTTTGATTTGTCTCCCATGCTGCAAATCTGGCTAAAAATGCTTCTTATGATTCCTTCAACAATCTTATTTCCCTGCCAAAGGGCTCCACTACCTTAATGAGGTTTCTTGTCCTTCAACTCACCACTTTTCCTTCTCCAAACTTCAATCTTTCTCCTTCAAAATATCCAAAACCTATGCTCTGATAGAAATTGATGCAAACTAGGGAGGAGTTTTCCCAACAATCCAAATTTAAGAAATTTCAAATAATCTTTCAATCCTTAAAACCCCAACTTAGAAATTATTCAAAATTCCTCCATATTCTCCTTGTAGCCTTGCAACTAGTGTTTTCTAACCATATCCTTTAGAATACATTGAGGACCTACAAACCATTTACCATTTCAAATAACCATTTTTCCATACTTGAACATATCTCAAAAGTGCATAGGTTCACTTTGGACCATCATCTCCAAATATCTACCACTACGCTACCCCTTAAGACAATTAGGCCACTTTTCCAAAGCAACACCAACCTAAACACTCTTCCAACAACAAAAATCAATTAAGGAACCTTTACCAGGCTACAAATAGCCAAAAAAAATAACCTTTATCAAGAGAAATGCTCACTAAGTCCACTAATATCAAAACCCTCATTTAGACTAGTTTTAAGAGGGTTTATTGAAAATTAATACTCCCAATCTCATTCCACCTTAATAATACCTCAAACCCATCAAAATAGGTCTGAACATGCTTAATCAACCCTTGCAAATCACTTCCCAAGAGGTTTTCAACCAATCCTAACTTGTAGCCACCACATTAGGCCAAAAATCAATGAATTATCGACTAGGGCATCATACAAATTCCTTCAAACCCTAAATGAATCACATTTCAATGGTCTATTATGACCTTATTACATGACCTTTAAGACTCAACACACCAAAAACAAAAATTAAGACCTTATTTACAAAAATGGAATTGGTGCCCTTGCACCAGTTTACAAGGGCCCAAGAACTAATGTGGATGTGTAAAACACCTCAGGGTATGTGTAGGATCATCATGAAAAAAAATTAGAAAAATCAAAGGTAGGCAACTTGACGTAAAAAAATGAATAAGTTTTATTTCAAAAATATGTAAGAATAGAATTTGTAGCAAAGTGAATATAGTTTCTAAATTACTAGGTTTATTTAACAAAAAAAATCTACTTGTTGAAAATTTGAAATTTCAATGTAGTAGAACTTAAATTTTAGGGAAAAACTAAGTAGGTGTCTGGCTGACCACCCTACCATAATAAAATGATAATATTTTTTTGTAAGATTTTAGATATAAGTAGAGGACTCATGTCCCGATGTGATGCATATTTTTTTATAATTTTTTCCAAGTGAATTTTTAATTATGATTTTTTTCTTACAACTTTTAAAAAATATAAAAGCTCGTATGTCTGACAACCTTAACTTGGTCAAAACTTCATATATTTTTTTTTAATCCTATAGTATGCAAAGCATAGAATGTGACACATGTTTTGGATTCAAAAAATGTGATACCATTTGAAAGCTATAGATGTTTTTCAATCAGCCTATCAATCATGACTTTAGTTGTAATTCAAATAGAAAATGAATAATTATTATTTATTAAATTCAAAGTAAAGCATAATTTATATTGGTGGAAAGCAGAGAATCTCCTTTAAAAACCCTTTTCGTTTCATCAAGTTTTGGTTAAAAAATAGCCGTCAGGCACATACCCTACAAATACCCATCATATCACCACTTTTTGGTCCATAATGATTCTGCACATAGTCCTCACAACACTAGATCAAGGTGACATTAGGTCCAATTTATCATTAATTATTCCTAAATCAAGCAAGGAAAAATGGGTACTTTTTCGGTGTCCACAGTTAGCCCCCACTTTAGTGAGGGGATGAACCTGCTTCAAACTCACACTAAAGTAGACATTCAAGAGGAGTCCAAGTGTATAGATGCAAATGACAAAGGATGAAAAAGATCAAGAAAGTGGAAAAGCCCCCAGGATCCAAGATCCTAAGTCAAACCAACATAAATAGAAAAGGACACACATAAGGTGTATAATATGCATCAAAATAAGATACATGATCATGTAATGTCAAGAACTAAAAGAAAGAAAAATGAGTAATAAAAATGAGGTGGATCAAATATGTGCTCACTATGGGCCACAAAACATGAGGTCATCTACAAGGTCTATTGTCCCAAAGAAGTGGTTTAGTGAGAAAGTCACTCCAATGTGTCGACTTCTCATCATACTAACCATACCAAAGTCATCCTCCTGATAACTTGATAAGGAACCACAATGTAATGCTTTTTATAAATGCTTTTCAAATGCAAAAATTTTGTTACAACGGATTTTTCTTTGTTTGTGTAAGGTCTTTTTCTTAGGGAGCATTGTGTCTAATGTATACAAGAGAGGAAAAGTCAAAGTGTCAGATCATTGATCATGGGACACCTCACTCGTATCATGTCATGTCAAAAGATCGCACATTCTTGGATGACATCAAACCCAATGACACCACTAAGAAGAGGACATATCACAAGAAAAAAGAAAAATCACTCCATGAATTTTTTTCCAAAAGATGTTTTCCATGTATTCCCCCACTTTAAAGTGGTTGCTACACCAACACTGTGAGCAATTGCTTTAAAATAGTCAATGAAAGAAGACATGAGAGTCATCTTTGAAATCCCTATGCCAAGTCATATGTTTCTAAAATGAAGCTAAATCATGAGTAAGTATGTCAAATGTGAGCCAACATAAGGCATTTCGTCCACATTCCAAGCTTGCTCTTATATGTTCATGAAAGGTTAATGACTAGCCAAAAGAGACAATGACAAGTGACATATGATGACAAGGCTACTTAACCCCCTTTCCCCCACTTAGTGTAGGACAAAGGTGAGCCTGGAATGGATTATGATATGCTGCTCCTTGTAATTGTGAGTATGCTATGATCCTACAACTATTACATGGAAAGGAGCAGCAACAAAGGTTATTTATTATGATGAGTAAAAAAAGTTTATGCTTGATACATATTTAATGAGATAATTATTGGTTTCGGATGTACCAAGGTTAAAGATTTCTTGGAAGAATTGTTTGTGATGGTGTTGACATTGAATGAAGGTTTTAGTTTGAAGGGACAATAACCAAGATCATGAGTTATTTCTTGTGTTTTAGGCTTTATATGAATATCGATACCTTGTTCTATAGCATCACATCTTTTCCCAAGTTGTTTCATAAGTTCAAAACTTCTTCCAAAAAGTTTTGTCACTTGTTTTGGATTTGATGATTGTTCAATTTCCTAAAAGTTTGTCTTGGATGTTTTTTTTGGTTTTAAGGTGGTTGAAGTGGATGCTTTTGAATTTTGCATTACTGTTACCAGTTTCACTTTATTCTTTTTGGACTCTTTTGTTATGATCTTGTATTCTCCCATGGATATAAGTATGAAATCAAAGGTTTCCAAAGCATCTTCCAATAAATTTTTGGCTTCTTCAATTTTCTTTTGTATTTCTATATCATTTTTCTTGGTATTGATCATAGCACATGTAACCTTGTTGTTTTGAGGAGTAGAAGGTGACTTGTCATAAACTCCTAATAGTTTCTTCAAGACTTGATCTATAGCAAGAAATTCAAGATGTTTCAAAGTGAGGTTGAGTTTTTGTTTTCACATGATAGTTTTGATGTTTGCTTGCACCATGATACCTTCCCTATTAGGAGAGTTTTGTTGAGAAATACAAATTATATGTTGATGACATTCAATGTTTGGATCTTCAATATTGACTTCTTCGCAAGTAAGGGAATGATCCATGGTTGGATTTTCTTGATTTGCAATGATGGTGTTTCTTTGTTAAATAATGTTTTCCTTGTAATTCTCATCAATGGGATTTTGTAACACCATAATATATTCTTTACCAATAGGAGAGATATTAGGAGAGGGGGAATCTTGATTGTTGTCCATAATGTTATCCTTTTTCTCTAAGGTCTCATTCTCATGTTCCACAATATTTACCCTAGTAAGAGAGCTTTTAGGAAAGTGACAAACAATAGGCTCATCCCATGTCATGGTTGGGTTTGGTAAAGTAGCTTCATCACTCATAGGAGAGGCATCAAGAGAAGGATAACTAGGAGTTTCATGGTTACCAATTATTGGACATTTTTTTTTCAAATAGGACTTCCCAAATGGTAGGGGCATCAGAAAATGGAGGAATAAGATTCTCATGAGTCTCAATAAGGATATATTCTAACACTAAACTATCTTCTTCATGTTTAAAGAAGATATTAGGAGAAGAAAAGGTTTGATTGTCATGGTTATCTACATTTACATCCCCATGTCCTATAATGTCTTCTTGAGTAGGAGAGGTAGGATTTTCATAGCTCTCAAATATAAACATATCCTCCACACAAATGTATTTATTATTTTCATTCATGATTTTATCCTTATGCACTAAAGCATTTTTACAAGTAGGGGAGGTGTTGGGAGTAGTAGCAATGATCTTAGTTGCATGTGTCATAGTGTCTGTCCAAGGGGGGGGAGAAGGAAGACAAGCAATACTTTTGTGAACTTCAATGATTGTATCTCCTTTCACCAAGATACCTTCATCACCAATGAGAGACATATCAGGAGGAGAACAATTATGATTATCATGATTATCGATGCTTGCATCCTTTTGTTGCAAACCTTTAGTGGATGATCTTAGTGAGCAAAAGTCCTTAAGGGCTTCATCTAACTTGTCTAAATCATCACTACTAAAGGGCTTGGAGATATACTTTTTTCTAAATGTAAGCAATTGTTGAATTATTTCTTTTGATATTTTTTAGTTGTTTGTTTTCATTTTCTAATGAATCCAATCTAAATGAACTAGGAACTAATTTTGAAAATGAAAATTGCAAAAATCTAATGCTATCCATAATTGCCATGGATGTAAATAATGTTATTTCTAATGATAGAAACTATGAAAACTGAAAGTGCAATATAAAGACTTAGGATGAAATGCAATTTTTCAGATTTCAAGCAAGGTAATTTACTAATTTCACCATGCAATGATCTGAAAATAAAATGTTGTGAATGCAAATTTGAACTTAAGCAATGCATGGAATGGACCAATTTAAGCTAGATTTTGTAAAATACATGAAACAAAAAGTCAACCCACTAAAATAGAGAATCAATGGCAGTAAATAGAAGCTTAAAAACAAGGTTTTTCAGTGTTGGAAAAGGCAATTTCAGGGGTGCAAAGGGACTAATTCTCCCAAGGTGGTGAATGAGTCCCAATAGGGATTTTTTTCAGAATTTTCAAATTTTTTTGGTTGATTTTTTATTTTTCTATGCTATATGATGCAAACCTAAGATGCAAATACAAAATTTCAAAAAAATTTAATGATTTGAGATGCAAAAAATGCAACCTATATGCACTTTCACTACTAAAAAATTTGAAACCCTAGAATGCTAATTAACTAATGCAAACTTTAATGCAAAGTCAATGCAAGTTAGAACTAGGATGATGATGGACTCTAAATTAGAAAAGAAGGTATTCAAAAAGCAGGTTCACCAAAATGTGGACAATGGAAATGGAATGCACAACTTCCTTTATCCACACTAAAAAGGGAATGAAGGAAGAGGGATCAGATTCACAATGTTCACACTCAAGAATAAACCCCTAAGATTCTAATGAAAAAAAGATTGAAATATGTCAAAGGGGATTGTCCTCAAGGCTGAAAATTTGATAAAGAAGTTCAACACTAAAGTAAAACTAATAAAATGCAAGATATTTGAAAACATAGTGTGATATGCAAAGACTTAAAAAGATGAATAGAAATGCAAGTAAAATAGAAAGTGTGCACCTAGAAATGTGTAGAGGCTAGAATAAAGACTAAAAATGCTATTGATCCTAAAATTTTGACCTATTGGGACTCATTCACCATTTTGGTTGTATCAGTCTCAATGAAGGAAAACTATACTAGAGCCTATTTTAGCCAAATGGGTATCCAAATCTATAGAAATCTCTGAAAAATAGGTATAGTGGGACTTATTCTCCACTAATAGCAAATGAGTCCACTTTGACTTTTTTGAAAACTCAAGAGTGGAATCTAAAGCTCTCGGTCTACTCTTTCTGTTCCCCCAATTGTCTGGATTTGAAACCCTGATTTTCAGTAGTATAAGTTACTTTTTGTGAATATTTTGACCTTTCCAATAGGGAAATGGCTCCAACAACTTTGTAACCTATTCTTCAATTATTTCCAAGCCTTCAAAGTACCTAGATCTGCAACCAAACAAAGAAACAAATGTTGAATGCTAGGGAACAAGGGTTTGCCTTGGTCAAACCTCATTTAGGTAATTAAAAAAAATGAAGACATAATATGAAGAATGAACATGAAATAATTAAATTAGAACCTTTGCATGTTGATGGATCTTGAATCTCTACAAAAATGGATGAAGAATCTTTCCTTGAATGCCTTAGTAGTGATCTTGTATGCTCTCTAAATAACATAGACCTAGCTTGCTTAACTTGACAACATGAATACCTTATGATACATGAATGAAATGAGTGTTTGGAGGATTATTTATATAGGAAACCCACTCAAATGCTTGTTAATTTGATCCCCCAGGCCGAAATTGAAGAAAATTAAACTTAAAACCTATTTTTTCCCACTTAAACCCTGAAAATAGCTCAAATGGGAGTCATTCACCATCCTGGGTGAATGGGTCCCACCTGGATGAGACTTACTCACCCAAATTGGTGAATGGGTCCCATAGGGGCTATTTTTCTAGTTGGGATGTGAGGGAGTGAAGAAATCATGTTTATATGTTGATTTCATGAGGCCCTTGATAAAAATAAGCCTCAAGATGCACAATATGGGGTCATAGGGCCTATTAATGATGATATAAAGGGTGATTAGGGATAGGGACACAAAGTTCAATGTGAAAGTGTGATTAAATACACTTTACAACATTAAAATGAGATCCACATAGCCTAGAAAAGCACAAGATCCAATGTGAATGTGTAAAACACATTACAACACTAGATTAAAATTAGGTTTAATTTACAAGCCTTCTAGATTAATGTGAGAATGGAATTAAATAAGTTTTATAATATTGAATTAAGGGAAAGATAGGTCCATTAGACATAAATACTTAATAAAATTCTAGAAAAGTGTGAAAGTCATTTACAACACCTTTACAAGACATGCATTTTATTCAGTTTACAAGGGCCCAATACCTAATGTGGATGTGTAAAACACCTCACAACACTAGATAAAGGTGACATAAAGTCCAATTTATCATTAATTATTCCTGAATCAAGCAAGGAAAAATGAATACTTTTTTGGTGTCCACATTTAGCCCCCACTTTAGTAAGAGGATGAACCTGCTTCAAAATCATGCTAAAGTAGACATTCAAGAGGAGTATGAGTGTATAGATGTAGATGAAAAAGGATGAAAAAGATAAAGAATGCAGTCAAGCCCCCAGGATCCAAGATCCTAAGTCAAACTAACATAAGCACCAAGGGACATGCATACGGTGTATAATATGCAACAAAACAAGATACACAATCATGCAATGTCAAGAACTAAAAGAACAAAAAAATGACTAGTAAAAATGAGGTGGATCAAAGATGCACTCACTCTGGGGACATGTAACATTAGGTCGTATACGGGGTGAGTTGTCCCAAAGAAGTGGTTTAGTGAGAAATTCATGCCAATGTGTCGACTTCCCATCATACTAACCATACCAAAATTATCCTCTTGATAACTTGATAAGGCACCACAATGTAATGCTTTTTATAAATGCTTTTGAAATGTAAAAATTCTATTAAATAGGATTTTTCTTTGTTCGTGTAAGGTCTTCTTCTTAGGGATAATTATGCCTAATGTCTCCAAGAGAGAACAAGTCAAAGTGCCAAATCTTTTCCTATAGGATGCCTCGTTCACATCATTCCATGTTAGAAGATCATACACTCTTAGACAACATCAAATCCAAGAAGAGGACATATCACAAGAAAAAAGAAAAATCATGCCATAATTTTTTTCCAAAAGATGTCTTCTATGTATGCCCCCACTTTAAAGTGGTTGCTACACCAACACTGTGAGAAATTTCTTTAAAGTAGCAAATGAAAGAAGACATGAGAGCCATCTTTGAAAGCCCTATGCCAAGTCGTATATTTCTAAAATGAAACTACATCATAAATAAGTACATCACATGTGAGAAAACTTGCGACATTTCGTGCACATCCCAAGCTTCCTCTTATATGTTCATGAAAGGTTAATGACTAGCCAAAAGAGACAATGAAAAGTGGCATACAACGACAAGGCTACTTAATCCCCTTGCCCCCACTTAGTGCAAGACAAAGGTGAGCCTAAAATGGATTATGATATGTTGCTTCTTGCAATAGTGAGTATGCTATGATCCTACAACTATTACATGGCAAGGAGCAGCAACTAAGCTTATTTATTATGATGAGTAAAAAAAGTTTCTTCTTGATACATATTTAATGAGATATCTATCAATTTTGGATGTACCAAGGTTAAAGTTGTCTTGGAAGAATTTTTTGTGACAGTGGTGACATTGATTAAAGTTTTTGGTTTGAAGGGAAAATAACCAATATCATGAGTTATTTCTTGTGTTTTAGGAATTATAGGGACGTGGATACCTCGTTCTATAGCATCACATCTTTTCCCAAGTTGTTTCATAAGTTCAAAACTTCTTCCAAAATTTTTTGTCACTAGTTTTGGATTTAATGATTGTTCAATTTCCTCAAATTTTGTCTTAGATATTGTTTTTGGTTTCAAGGTGGTTTGAGTGGATGATTTTGAATTTTGTACTACTATTACCAATTTCAGTCTTCTCCTTTTGGACTCTTTTGTTATGATCTTGTGTTCTCCCATGGATATATGTATGAAATCAATGGTTTCTGAAGCATCTTCCAATAACTTTGTGGCTTCTTCTATTTTATTTTATCTTTTTATATCATTTTTCTTGGTACTTATCATAGGACATGTAACCTTGTTGGTTTGAGGAGTAGAAGGTGACTTGTCATAAACTCCTAACATTTGCTTCAAGGCTTGATCTATAGAAATCCATTTAGGATGCTTCAAAGTGAGGTTGATTTTTGGTTTGCACATGATAGTGTTGATGTTTTCTTGCACCATGATACCTTCCCTATTAGGAGAGTTTTGTGTAGAAATAAAAACTAGATGTTAATGACATTGAATTTTTGCTTCTTTAATATTGACTTCTTCACAAGGGAATGATCTATGGTTGGATTTTATTGATTGGAAATGATGGTGTTTCTTTGTTTAGTAATGTTTTCCTCTTGATTCCCATCGATGGAATCTTGTGACACCATAATATATTATTTACCAATAGGGGAGATATTAGGAGAGGAGGGATTGTTGTCCATAATGTCATCCTTTTTCTCTAAGGTATCATTCCCATGTTGCATAAAATTTACCCTAGTAGGAGAGATTTTAGGAAAGTGACAAACAATAGGTTCATCACATGTCATGGTAGGGTTTGATAAATTACCTTCATCGCTCATAGGAGATGCATCAAGAGAAGGATAACTAGGAGTTTCGTGGTTACCAATGATTGTATTTTTTTGTTCAAATAGATCTTCCCAAATAGTAGGGGCATCAGGAAAGGAATGAATAAGATTCTAATGAGTCTGAATAAGGATATCTTCTAATGCTAAACTATCTTCTTCATATCTAGAGAAGATATTAGGAGAAGAAAAGGTTTGATTGTCATGATTATCTACATTTACATCCCCATTTCCTATAATGTCTTCTTGAGTAGGAGAGATAGGATTGTCATAGCTCTCAAATATCAACATATCCTCCACAAAAAAATGTGTTTGTTATTATCATTCACAATTTTATCCTTATTCACTAAAACATTTTCACAAGTAGTGGAAGTGTTGGGAGTAGTGGCAATGATCTCTGTTGTATGTGACATAGTGTCTATCCAAGTGGGAGAAGAAGGATGACAAGCAATAATTTCATTATCTTCAATGATTGTATCTCATTTCACCAAGATACCTTCATCACCAATGGGAGAGATATTGAGAGGAGAACAATTATGATTACCATGATTATCGATGCTTGCATCCTTTTTTTTGAAAAACTTTAGTGTCTGATCTTAGTGAGTGGAAGTCCTTAAGGGCTTCATCTAACCTGTCTAAATAATCACTACTAAAGGTCTTGGATGATATAATTTTTCTAAATTTAAGCATTTTTTGAATTATTTCTTTTGATGTTTCTAGTTGTTTATTTTTGTTTTCTAATAAATTTGATCTAAATGAACTAAGAACTAATGCTGAAAATGAAAATTGCAAAAATCTAATGCTATTCATAATTTCCATGGATGTAAATAATGCTATTTGTAATGATAGAAGCTATGCAAACTAAAAATTTAATGTAAAAACTTAGGATGAAATACAATTTTTCAGATTTCATTACACTATGCAATGATCTGAAAATGAAATGTTGTGAATGCAAATTTGAAATTAAGAAATGCATGAAATTGACCAATTTAAAGTAGATTTTATAAAAACAATGAAACAGAAAGTCAACCCACTGAAATAGAGAATCAATGGAAGCAAATAGAAGCTTAAAATAAAGGTTTTTAGTTCTAGAAAAGATAGTTTCAGGGGTTTAAAGGGACTATTTCACCCAAGGTGGTTAATGAGTCCCACTAGGGATTTTGTTCAAAAATTTTAGAATTTTTTGGTTGATTTTTATGTTTTCTATGCTATATGATGCATAACTCTAATGTAAAGTCAATGCAATCTAGATCTAGGAAGATGATGGAATCCAAATTAGAAAAGAAGGTATTCAAAAAGCAGGTTCACCAAAAATTTTACAATGGAAATGGAATGCACAACTTCCTTTATCCACACTAAAAAGGGAATGAAGGAAGAGGGATCCGGTTTCATAATCCTCATGCTCAAGAACAAACCCTTGAGATTCCAATGCAAAAAAGACTGAAATATGTCAAAGGGGATTGTCCTCAAGGATGAAAATTGATAAAGAAGTTCAACACTAATGCAAAACTAAGAAAATGCAAGATGTTTGAAAACACCATGTGATATGAGAAAATACCTAAAAAGATGAATAGAAATGCAAGTAAAACATAAGAGGAAAGTAAAACATAAAGTGTGCAGCTGGAAATGTTTAGAGGTTGGAATGAAGACTAGAAATGTTGTTGATCCTAAAATTTTGACCTACTAGGACTTGTTCACCATTCTGGGTGTATCAGTCATGATGCGGGAAAATTGTACTTGAGCCTATTTTAGCCAAATGGGTATCCAAATCTATAGAAATCTCTGAAAAATAGGTATAGTCGGACTCATTCTCCACTAATGGTGAATGAGCCCACTTTGACTTTTTTGAAAACTCAAGAGTGGAATCTTGAGCTCTTGGTTTGCTCTTTCTATTCCCCCAGGTGTCCGGATCTGAAACCTTGATTTTCGGCACTATAAGTGACTTTTTGTGAATATTTTACCTTTCCAATATGGAAATGACTACAAAAACTTTGTAATCTATTCTTGAATGATTTCCATGCCTTCAAACTACCTAGATCTACAACCACACAAATAAATAGAGAAATGTTGAATGTTAGGGAATAGGGGTTTTCCTTGGTCAAAGCCCGTTTAGGTAATTAAACCAAATGAAGAAATAATATGAAGCATGAACATGAAATAATAAAATTACAACCTTTCCATGATGACGTATATTGAATTTCTACAACAATGGATGAATAATCTACCCTTGAATGCCTTAGAAGTGATCTTGAATGCTCTCTAAATGACCTAACTCTATCTTGCTTGACTTGAAAAAATAATACATTATGATAATTGAATGAAATGAGTGTTTGGAGGCTTATTTATATAGGAAACACACTCAAATGATCATTAATTTGATCCCCCAGACCGACATTGAAGAAAATTAAACTTAAAACCTCTTTTTTCCTACTCAAACCCTAAAAATAGCTCAAATGGGACTCATTCGCCATCTTGGGTGAATGGGTCCCACCTAGATGGGACTCATTCACCCAAAGTGGTGAACGGGTCCCATGGGGGCTATTTTACTAGCTGTGATGTCAAGGAGTGAAGAAATCAGGTTTATATGTTGATTTTGTGAGGTCTTTGATCAAAATAAGCCTTGGGAAACACAATATGAGGTTATAGCGGCCTATTAGTTATGATATAAAGGGTTATTAGGGCTAGGGACACAAATTTCAATGTGAAAGTGTGATTAAATACACTTTACAACATTAAAATGAGGTCTACATAGCCTAGAAAGTCACAAGATCCAATGTGAATGTGTAAAACACATTACAACTCTAGGTTAAAATTAGGTTTAATTTACAATCCTTCTAGATTAATGTGAGAATGAAATTAAATACATTTTATAATATTGAATTAAGGGAAGATAGGCCCATTAGACTTAAATACTTAATAAAATTCTAGAAAAGTGTGAAAGTCATTTACAACACTTTTCAACATCTTTACAAGACATGGATTTTATTCAGTTTACAAGGGCCCAATACCTAATGTGGATGTGTAAAAAACCTCAAAACACTAGATCAAGGTGACATTAGGTCTAATTTATCATTAATTATTCTTGAATCAAGCAAGGAAAAATGCGTACTTTTTTGGTGTCCACACTTGTGTAGGTTATCATTCAATCTTTGTTCAAATTTACAAAGCTAATTAACCAAAGGTTACAACCTATGAGTACATTACTTTATTTATTGGGAATACTTCCTTAAGGTTTCTATAAGTACTAGATTCCTTATTAGAACATTAGACATCCAAAATTAAGAGGAAAAATGAATTTGAAGTCTTAATTTCATTATATTAGATATGCGTATTATAGCTCAATTCCATAGTGATTGAGATTGAACCCCTGACATGTAGGATAAATTTATATAATTTTTTAGTCTACACAAAGTCTAGGATAAAGGAATTAATTTTCTAAAAGTGGTGAGTTTATTTTAGCATGACATCAATATTAATCACCAATTACTAGATTCAAACCTAAGTACCTCTACCATCACACTTAATTTATAGTTTATTGTTACAATGATCAAATCCTAACTCCATTATCTAAGTTAATTATTTTCTTGTTGATTGCATTTACATAATTTTCCTAGATAATACGAAAATAACAAGTTATTTTCTTTGTAGTAATATTCATGATTTAAAATAATAATAAATATATGTAATATAATTAATGTGTTTCTCTATATAACATACTTAAACTAATGCACTAATAGTTTTGCTAAATGGCTATTAACATTCACTATTTTATTTGATACTCTTTCATTTACAAAACATTATTATTTTATGAATATAAAAAAATTGTTCATGATTATTTTATTAAGGTCTACTAGGTTCTCTTATTCATGATAGCTTAGTTAAAAATTATTCATTATTTCAATATATGCTTACTCATCATGTTATAATTCTCTTCAAAAAAACAAATATATATATATATATATATATATATAATATTTGATCACTTATATTAAAAAAGTAATTAACAACTTCAATTTTTCTAATAACTTTTTTCCCCCTTAGCAAAATTTCTTGCAAAGTATAAATCAAAACTTAGTAATTTTTTTTTAAAAATGTTCTTTTGAAAATAATTATTAGATAGACAATCTATCTGACCAATTTTGTAGTCAAAAAATTGAATTGATGTCATTTCCATAAATTGTAACCTGTATATTTCTAGCCTTAGTGAAGGCAGTCAACTTCCATTTGGACCTTTAGATATGTTAGTGTAATTAAATTAATTATTACACTAGCATAAGTTAACTTAGGTCATATATCATTTAGTCCTAGGTTGCATTTTTAATAAACCATTTAATAAATGGGGTAATGTCCCCTTCCTCGTTTGTAGGTATAATATTCCTTCTAGAAGATGAGTTGTCCTTCTAGAACTTATCTCAACATTTAATAATTTCCTAGATAGGGTTCACATGTTGTTAGATCATGATACATGGCAACATCTCATGCATCTTATGTTTTCATTCTTTCCTATATAATCAGGAAAATTGTACATTTGTAATCAATCCAATCTCATATTCTAGAGATAAATAATAGAATCTCCATTGTGCATGCCTAGTTGCAACACTTTTTGTGTCGTTGATTATCTTTCCTGGAAAAGGTTCTCCATTGAAGACTGTAGCTTCAGAGACCCTGTGCATCCATAGTCTCAACATGGTATCAGAGCTTGTCTAGTGAAACATCAACCCTTGATCAAGAAAGTTGGTGTGTGAGGTTCTTTGCAGGCTGAAGGTCTCCATTGAAGGCTACTTGATTCCACCCAAGAAACAATCTAATTTATGAAGCAAATAGAGTTAGATCTGAGCTCACCATTATCTTCAGAAGGCCTCGAAACCCTAGGATCACCTGTCTATTCATCAAAATCGTATATATCAACCCGGGAGCCATCAGAGGTATTTTTGGGGTTTTCAAAATCAACCATATGATCCGTACAATTTACAATAAAAAAAAAATCCCGGTTAGTTGTCCTCTAAGGAAATTTTTTTTAGCAGCAGGTCATTTTTCATTTTAGAAAAATTGGGCTTATTTCTATATCTTTTTTGGACATTTATATAGTTTGCAAAAAATTCTCCGGAGTGACTGGTATTTAAATTTATGGTCGAAATCATATATTTTTCCATGGGCATATTTTTTCAATCGGCATTCTATATAATATTTTACTTGGGTTTATTTATTCATATTGTCGGCATTAATATTTTTCTAATTTTTTAATTGCTTCGAGAAATATTAAAAAATCAAACCATTTGTTTGTTGTCCTATTCAAATATTCTAAAGTCTGCAGAGAAAGGTACTTGTCAACTACATGTATCTTTTTGCAGGGGGATGTACTTTTTTCGTTGGCCAGTTGTTACTCTTCCCATCGCCAACCATCGCTGACTGTCTTTGTCAGCCCCTCCGTCACTGACATCCTACCCGTTGGTTCCCGTGTTTCTCTACCGACTCTGCCGAAAACTTGGCTGGGATTTGTTGATGGGTATCACACACCAACCAATGTGTGCTTCCACCAGAATCTGCATCAAGGTAGCGGTCACATACAAGACCGTGGGCCCCATTTATATACAAGCGGTGCCACCCTTCCATCTCCACCTAGGTAGGTTGCTCAACCCCACCACCACGATCTGGGTGGCACAATTTTTTTGCCACTTTTCACATCATGGTCATATCAGCGACCAAGTCTTAGCGCTCAGGGGCTTGATTTTTTCTCCATTTTAGCTTGTAGAGTGCCAAATATAGTCATTTTTTTCATTTTTTCATAACTTTTCACCAGTGTATCAAAAATTTGCAAACGAGATATCATCAAAAAGAGAATTTCATCTACTTTCTAGTGGTGACATTAGTTCTACAAAAAATTTCTTGCAAAAATTTCTACAACAAATTGAATACAAAACCCTAATTTGGACATAAAGGCTCATATCTTCGCAAGCGCTCATCAAATTTTGGTGATTCTAGCAGCATCAAGAAGTATTTTCAAAGCTTTTTTCATCAGTCTAGACCCCCTGATCAGTTTTAGCTCCAGGTACTCTTGCACTGATTTTTTCATTTTGGTGCATTTTTTCAATAACTTTGACATCCTAAAGCTTGGGAAAAGATTTTTTGATCCAGGTAGCATCACTTCAGTTGCACATCATACTTGGAAGTCTTTATTTTCTATTGAAGTTAATTTTTATTTGTATTTTTTTGGAGAAACTTCATTATGGGGCTTGCATATACTCCTCTGGTTATGTTGCATAAGGGAAACTATCAACAATGGCAGGATGGGATCTTTCACCATATCCAATCATTTGGTTTATTGCCACATCTTTTTGGTATAGTTCCTCATCCGAGTGAAGGTATTCATGAACTTGCTTGGAGTTACAACAAATACACTATTTTGGAGATCATTGGTATGCAAGTTGATTGTGATGTTTTGAGATCTATTGATCATTGTGATTGTCCTCACATCCTCTGGGCTAAGCTTTGGGAGATATATGGAGGTTCAGATACTCCACCATTCCTTGATGATCACGATTCTGAATGTCATTCCTTAGATCAAGTACCCCATGATGATATTGTTGTGCAGGAAGTTGATTTCCTTGAATCTTCTGAAGAGGTTGACAAGGCTCCCTCAGGTGCTTCTTCTCCATCAGAGACTATTGGTATCCCTTCACATTCAGTGATTCCTTGTCTAGATTCCTTAATTGAGGCTTCCACCATCATCATTCATCAGGACACATTCAATTTTTCAGACTTGGCATGACAAGATGGATTTGTTTCAAGTATCACTAACTTGTCTACTTCTACAGGTTTGGAGGACATTCTTGAGGGGGTATCACTCCTCTATTCAAATCCCACTTTAGAGAGTTCTCTTGAGTCTCCTCATCCATTTGTCTCGACCTTGATATGGAATCCAGAGACTATCTTGGAGACACTTGGTTTCTCTTCAGAGATTTCATGTATGAGACTTCTTCCCTATCATTCCATTCAGGATTTGGAGTTTCTTCAGCATCTACCATTCAATTGGCTTTAGGCTTCTTTCAGTGGTTTTGAGGACACTTCATTCAGGGGGGATATCAAGTCTCTATCACATCCATCATTTCCATCTCACTGTCCTTGGATATTTTTCAACATTAGTTTCCACATTGTCTTGATTTGTCACCCTCTTCATTGATTGTGGCATCTTAATCTTCAGGAAAGGAGACACATGAGCAGAGTTTAGAGATATCATCGACATCCACCTTCGTCCTTCCTTCCTTCAATTCCTATCTAGAATGGGAAGCATCACTACACTTGTAGTTGGTTTTGTTTCTTCTAAAAGGGAGACAAGTTGTTTGTCGACATTGGTTCATGTTCTGTCTTTAGACACTTACCATCTTTGTAGGTGATCACATCTTCTAGGGGAGATATATTATCTCTCTCTTTCCTCCCTATGGGGGGCTAATGTATTATATCCATGTGATAGATGGTGTACTTGGGGGATATTTTGGATTCCTCCATCCTTCCCATCCTATCTCACATCCTTTTGCATTTTCATCTCCTTTTTGGAGAGGGGTTTTGTTCCCATTGGGTTTTCCCCTTTTCTCTGATTGTGGGATATTTTCTGCTTCTTTTCATGTACATGGATACCTAACATGTCCTCGTAGCTGGGACCCATCATCGATCATCTATGTATAATCATTGCATTTTCCTCCCTAATTTGAACTTATGGGGGGTATTAGTGTAATTAAATTAATTATTACACTAGCATAAGTTAATTTAGGTCATATATCATTTATTCCTAGGTTGCATTTTCAATAAATCATTTAATAAATGGGGTAATGTCCCCTTCCTTGTTTGTATTGATAAGATTCCTTCTAGAAGATGAATTTTTCCTTCTAGAACTTATTTCAACATTTAATATTTTCCTAGATAGGGTTCACATGTTGTCACATGTTGTTAGATCATGACACATGGCAACATCTCATGCATCTTAGGTTTTCATTCTTTCCTATATAATCAAGCAAATTATTCATTTCTAATCAATCCAATCTCATATTATAAAGATCAATAATAGAATCTCCATTGTGTATGCCTATTCGCAACACTTTCTATGTGGTTGATTATCTTTCCTAGCAAAGGTCCTCGATTGAAGACTGTAGCTTCAGGGATCCTGTGCATCCATAATCTCAATAAGATAACATACTAGAAATTGCACCTTACTGTGCAATGGGTATGCCGAAGAAGTGTAGAAGGTTAGTTAGGATAAATTTTGGCCCATTTTTTCTATATATTTATGTAGTACATGAGTTCAATTGGTAGGAAATTTAGGAAATGATGTTCTTTTTGCAACAAAGGTCTCAATGGAGAAACTATGATAGCTTCAAATAAACTATACATCCACTTACAACGATCCAAACATGGCTAAAATAAAACTTCCAAATTAGGAATATAATCAAGATCCATTACCAACAGACTCATGTTATGTTTTCTATAAGGAGAAAGGGAGGGAGAGAGGGAGAGGTAGAGATAGAAAGAGGGAGAGATAAAGGGTGGAACGATGAGAGATAGAGAGGTAAGGAGATAGAGAGAGAGAGGAAGATAGAGATAGAGATGGAGATGGAGATGGAGATGGAGATGGAGATGGAGATGGAGAGGGATATGGAGAGAAGGAGAGAAGGAGAGGTAGAGATTAAGAGAGATAAGAGAGAGGGATAGATAGAGATGGAAGAGATAAATATATAGAGGGATAGAGAGGGAGATAGATGGATGGATAGAGAGAGGGAGACATGTCTAGAGATAAAGGAGGAGAGAGGAAAATAGAGGTGGAGATGAAGATAGAGCAAGAGAGGAAAATGGATACAAATAGATAGAGATACATAGGTAGAGGGAGAGATAAATATAGAGAGATATGGATATAGAGAGGATAAGATATAGAGCTATAGAGGAAGAGAGAGGGAGAGATAGTGAGATAGTGATATAAGGAGATATAGAGAGGGGAGGAGAGGGAGAGAGAGATAGAGATAAAAAAAAAAATTACAGATAGATAAATAGAGATGGACAGAGGGGGAGAGAAATAAGGAGAGATAGAGAAAGGGAGAAAGAAGTAAGGGAAAATAGAGATATATGGGAAGATAAAGAGAGAGATAGAGATATATGGTAAGAAAAAGGGGGAGAGAGAGAGGTAGAGATAGAGAGATAGAGAGATAGATAGGGGATAGGGAGGGAGATATGGGGAGCGATAGAGAGGAGGAGATAGAGAGAGAGGGAGGGAGAGAGAAGGAGAGAGATAGGTAGATGGAAATAGAATGTTCCCATCCAGTTGTCAAATCAATATTTATTTTCTTTTATGTGATAAGTGAGATTTTGGAGGATTTAAACTAATATTTTAGAGGATTTCACCATTACATTATAGTTTTTTTACCATTAAATGGTAGTTGAAACTTGTTTTCCAACAACTCAATAGATGTTTACAGGCATGAGACTTGTTTTGGGCTCAATTCTCACACTATATGTAGCCTATCAGCTAATACAAAGAGAGAAACTCAAAATATGGATAATGAGAGAAAGAGGCAAATTTAGATAGATAGAGAGAGAGAGAAAGAGATTGAAAGAGAGAGGAATAGACAAAGAGAAATAGAGCATGAGAGAGAGAAATCTAAGAGATACAAAGGAAAAGAGAGATAGAAAAGAGAAACTATATTTTGATTGGTTGTTTAATGTCAACAATCCAAGGATGACATGCATCCTTGTGGAGTTATTCTCAAGGTAGCATGTCATTTGATTGAAGATATGATAATTCACCTTTAAGACCTCTTCAATGTACCCATTACACAATTAAGGAGATAAAAATATAGAGAGAGAAAGAGAGAAAGAGAAAGGAAGAGAGAAATGAGAGGGAGATAGAGATAAGATATAGATATGTGGAGAGAGAAAAAATAGAAAGAGAGCAAGAGAGGGAGAAAAATGAGACAAAGGAGGAGAAAGAGATGAAGATAGATATAGAGAGAGGAACAAAGATAAAAATAAAGGGATAAAAAGAGGGATAGGGAGAAAAAAAGAGAGAAGACAGAGAAACAAAGATAAAGATAGAGATAAAGTGCGAGACAAAGAGATATAGAGAGATAGGTAGAGATATAGAGGAATAAAGAAGGAAAAAGAAAGATGTAGAGATAGTGAGATAGAAAAAGAGAAAGAGAGAAGAGGAGAGAGACACAAATAGAGATAAAGATAAATAGTTGGAAGAAAATGTATATATATATATATAAAGGGAGATAATGGAAGCATACATAGAGAGAGGGAGACAAAGAGATAGAGGTAGAGAGATAAAGAGATAAACATGAATAGATAGAAATATAGGGAGGGTGATTAATATATCTCTCCCTATCACTCGTTATCTCTCTATATATCTCATTATCTATGACTCCCTCTTCCCCTCTCTATCTATTGAGATATTTCTCCCTCTCCCCCTCTCTCTCATTCACTCCATCTCTCACTCCATCTCTCCTACTTTACATCTCTATCTCTATTTATCTCTTTATATCCCTCTCACTCCCCTCTCTATATCTTTTTATCAATATCTTTCTCTACCTCTACCATTATCTCTCTATCTCTTTCACTATTCCCCTCTATCTCCCTATATCACCCCCTTTCTATGTATCTCCATCTCCCTCTCTATATATTGAGTTATCTCTCTCTATCTCTCCCCCATCTTCTTCTCTCTCTCCCTCTCTACATATTGCTCTCCCTCTCTCCCCCCCTCTTCTTTCTCTCCCCATTTGCAGTATTTTTTTTCAATTGGATGGAATTTTTTTTTCTCATTTACATTGGTTTATTTTTTAAATATGTACACAAATATTTAATAATTAGATAATACTTAATTTATTTAAAGAATAAATTTAGATTTGTCTAAATTTATTTAATTCTACTATTTAGCACTTATTAGTAATTGTTTAATCTAGCCACATGAAACTATAATGTGTAGTTGCACATCCATGCACAAAAACATACTCTCTAACATATTAACATACATATAGTTTTCTATTAGCGTAATCTTTAAACCTCCTTTAGGTGCAAGTACTAGTATATATACCTCTCTCTATATCCAAAGATCAATTAAACTATCATATTTCTTATATATTCATTTAGTTTGTTCTATATAAAAATACATTAATTATTAATTATAATATTATAATATTTATATTTAATAATTTTATTATAAAATATAATCTTGAACCATAGATTTTTGGCACCATAAGGCTCTCTAGCTCTTCTAGGGTTTTTCACCTAAAAGGAGAGAGGTGGGCCAAAAGTGTTGACTAGGTTCATTCAAATTAGGATGTGAATGATGTTATCTAGACTAAATGAGATGTACTAAATGCAATTAAGTAACCTAAATGACTAATTATGTATGCAAAACCTAAGATTTATGCTATCTGAGAAAACACAATGTGATATGAAAACAATGAACTATGAATGAATAAATGTAAAACATAAAGAAATGATTTGAAGCAATGTGCACCTAGAGGTTTGATGAAGATTATTGAATGTTCTGAATGTTGTCTAGAATCACAAAAAATCACTAGTGGGACTCATTTTCCCAAGGTGGTGAATTAGTCCTGCTTCTAATGAAAACTGTCGGGAACAGGTTTCTGAGTGTCGATATTTGGAATATGAAAAAGCTTATATTTCCATCCTTAAGGTGGGACTCATTCGCCACTGGTGGTGAATCAGTCCTCTCCAAAAATTTTGAGAAATCAGGAGACAACTCTACAACACCAGATCTAAGGGTGTCTGCTTGGGTTGTCGAAGTCAATTCTATAGAAAATAGACAAAATACCTTCTCCAAGCTTGAAATATTGTTGATTTGACTTGAAGCACCTAGTTGACTTGTTGATAACTCTTCAACACCTAAATGCTTGTTAAACTTGCATATAAAAGTCTACAAATACACATGCAAGAGGCAGAAAATGGTTGAGGGTTAACAAATAGGGGTTTTCCTTGGTCAAACCCCACTTCGGTAATCAAACCCTTAATGAAATAATGAAATGAAAGAGAATGATTAATAAATAACATTCAAATGCTATCAACTTACCAAACCCTTGTAAATGAAAATCTGAAGTTGTGTCAATTTGATCCTTCAAAATGCTTAATGAATGCTTGATTTAATGTTGTAAGATGCTTGAATGATTGAGTGAATGAAAATATTGCTTGGATGTGATCTATGATTGTAGGAGATGGGTATGTGCAGGATAATGATGGGACAAAAAGTGGCAATATGATGGGTATGTGGCTGATGACTATTTTTTTACCAAAAATTGATGAAACGAAAAGGGTTTTTAAAGGAGATTCTCCATTTTCCATTGATATAAAGTATGCTTTAATTTTAATTTAATATGTAATTATTATTCATTTTCTATTCAAATTATGACTAAAGTCCTGATTGATAGGCTAATTGAAAAATATCTATAGCTTTCAAACGGTATCACTTTTCTTGAATCCAAAACATGCATCACATTATATGCTTTGCATACTATAGGATTAAAAAAATAAAAATTGAATTTCATGAAGTTTTGACCAAGTTAAGGTGGTCATACATACGTGTTTTTATATTTTTTAAAAAGTTTTAATAAAAAAATCATAATTAATTATTTACTTGGAAAAAAATTATTAAAAAATATGCATCACATTGGGGCATGAGTCCTCTACTTATATCTAAAATCTTATAAAAAAATATTATCATTTTATTGTGGTTAGGGTGGTCAGACAAATAACTACTTATTTTTTCCCTGAAATTTAAGTACCACTGCATTGAAATTTTAAATTTTCACCAAATAGATTTTTTTTTTTAAACAAACCTAGTAGTTTAGAAACTACATTCAATTTGCTACAGATTCTATTCTTACATATTTTTGAAATAATATAGATAACTTATTCAAACTTTTATGTCAAGTTATCTAACTTTGATTTTTCTAATTTTTTTGCCACTTAAGGGGCTATTTTTTTCATGATGATCCTGCACATACCTAGATTGCTTGAATGAATTGGGAGATGTAAAATGAGGATAAAAACACATATTTATACAATCTTGTGCCTTAGTAACCTGTTGATACCTCATCACAGGCTGACATTAAGTGATTCTAAATAAAAACCTGAAAGGAAATTTAAAATATTTTGAATTTGGAGCTAAGGGGGACTCATTCGCCACCCATGGTGAATGGGTCCCACCTAGGACCTGAAAATGGGTGTCAAGAATTAAGTCATATTTAATGTTATTTGTTGGGTTTACATTCAAAAATGCACTTAATTAAAGCTTATAAGGGCATAAAGGGGTCAAATAAAGCATAAGAAAGGTGTAAATAGTGAAATTAAGCCTAGAAAAGTGTGAAATCTTATTACAAGACTTTACAACACTTTAAAATAAGACTTGATAAGTGATGAAAAGGTGACTTTTAGGTGAATTGTAATGAATATAGTCTAGAAAAGTGTATAAATGTTTTACAACACTTCACAACACCTTCACAAGATGTTATTATTTAAATTTGAGTACCTAAATATGCATGTTTAAGCCACATTATAACATAAAATCATAGAAAAACAGACCAAACATCATGAAACAAGACCTAAAAAGCCATGAAAATGACAAGGGGTCATTTTTCTACAACATAAATCTATATATACTACTATATATAATAATAAATGTAATTATATTATATATTATTTAATATATATTATATAAAATATATATAATATTAGTTATATTTTGTATTTTATAAAAATATAATAATTTATATATGTATTTAATAATTTTGTTAAAGAATATATAATAATAAGTACTATGATTATATTATTTATAATTTATTTTCTTATTATATTAAATATACATTATATATTAATTATGTTGATTAACTATGTAAGGTGAAGGATGCATTAATGTTAAAACCTAAATGTGCTCATTATTAGGATTTTCATGGTAATTTTCATTTTAATAAACATACTCTAAAAACCTCATGGAAACCTTATTTTCAAGTTGCAGCTCACCAAATTGGAGAAGTGAAAGGTCAATACCAACAAGGAAGAGTTTGGAGGAGCATAAACCAATAGTAACAGGGAAAGCAACAAAAAAAGTGAAAAATAGAGAAAAATGATGAATGGCTAAGATTTGTTTAATCATAATTGGATTGATAGGGATGCAAGATAGCAGTTGATATGCTTTTACAAGTCACCTCATTCATAGAGGGAACATAATAAATTCAGTTAAAAATCAGCAACTACATTTCCCTATCCATTCTCATTGCTGCCTCTTTCAACACCCACTTGTAGATATAATTAAATGCATGCCAGGGAACTTATGAAAAAATTATGTCAAATCACAATACAATATTTAATGCCATTTCCTTTCATACCAAACACCAACTTAATGCAAGTTACATTTCAATATGATAGATGCACGATACAACCACAGAGAGTCATAAGACTAGCCACAACCACATATTATCACCCTTTTATTTTTGAAAAATGAGTTAAAAGCATGGCAAAAAAATTAATCCCCATAATCACTTCAATTTTATTTTTGAAAAATGAGTTAAAAGCGTGACAGAGAAATTAACGCCCAAACTCTCTTCAATCATGTACAAGGGCTATTGAAAGTAATTAGTCATTTATTTAACATTCTAGGTTGGTCATCTTCACATTGGATACGAATTCGGTGTAAAATATCACGATTCAATCTTCCTTCAACTCTAATTATAGATAATGTTACACCATTTAAAAATAATGAAGTAAAGAAGTTTTTAGAAAGTTTCACATACAACATTATTTTTCTAGGTAGGTAGATCTTACCTTGTTAAGAGAAACTATCCCAAATAAACAATCATGAGTCTACATGATTCAATCTATAGAATTATGTGTAGAAGGAGATAATTTTATCATCCTCGACAAACATAAGAATAAATTATCAAAACTAAATTACATAAAATTGTATTAACCAATTTTTCATTTACCAAGAGCCACAAGTTGAATTCACATCCAAGCACACCAACTTACACACTATGATCAAGAGTTTCCAAAACCAACCAAAATTGGATGGGGGAAAGATAGCTACCATCATTGTGTGCATGTCGAGGCACCATGCACTACTCTAGGCATCCACCTATTATGCAGAAGAGACATGGACCCACAATCATACACATTGAATACTCAAGCATTTCATATGGGTTTAACACCATATTTGAGACTTTGTACAAGGTTTACAAAATCCTCACCTAAAAGGATTCTAAATTAGATCTCTTATAATAAGCCTCTTTTGGCTACACATAAGAATTTCTTGTAAGCCTACTACATTCTCCTCATACAAGGCTTGATCATATTTACCAAAACATAGTCAAAAGAAAGGGTTTTAAACCAATAATCAACCCAATAAAAGAAAGTAGATTTCAATAATTAATGGCATGCTACATCAATTAAAAACAATTTAACCTTATTACAAGATATAAGGATCTCAAAAATCCAATTCCCTTGATTTGTATTGAATTTTATGATGGTGTATTTTTTATTAATTTGTATCCAATTTTTTTAAGGTTATATCAAAAGACTATCTTTATTCATGTTCTCACTATCCTTTCTTGATTTGAATGTAATAAGGACTATCCTAGGCTTTAGTGAATGATGACTGTCATTTGTAGCATGGAAACTATACATTCAAAGGATTATCCTTTAAAACCGTGTCTCTGATGCCTATCAACTTTTATAGGACTGCTCCTTATGCCTTAGAATCATTGTTCAATCTCTTTGTTTGACCTCTGTGACCTATTATAGCTTCATTTGCATCATCACATTCATCCATGGCCTTTGAATATGGTGGTATGATTGTCTTTTAGTCTTAAGGGTGACTGAGTTTTAAATGCTCCCCCCATTTATCAATCCCACTACCATTCATTTGGAAGTCATAAGGCCTTGTACTTTGTATATGGATTGTCCCTTTGATAAATGGTACCTTGACTATCCTATTCTTGATGGTTTGGTGCTTTTCATCCTTAATCTAATCATTGTTGACTTTCAAAATGATATTGTTGGTGGTTGATTTTCATGCATTGATTTGTGACTTTGGGATGATCTTGTTCAAAGTTGTCATGGGATTGCTCTTTTCATGATTGTCCATATAAGACTTTCATCGTATTTTTACATTGGAGTTAGTGATCATTTATTAATTTTTTTCCACTATTCATTTATATGCAAGAGGTAAATACTAAATCACGGGAAAAATGCTCTCAATCCTTTAAATGAGTGCTTTGGTTTTCCTTTTTGGTATGTAGCAAAAGTGTTTTTGTGCAAGGTTTGTTTTAAGATGGAAATTTAGAAATCTCTAGCAAGTTTACACTAGTCATGATTCTCAAGAATGTGGGTATTGCAAAATTCAATAAATTCCAAGCACAAGCTTGAATCTAAATGTTTGAAAACAAGTTACACAAACTACACACAAACCACTATGAAGAATACAAATACCAAATCTATTCCAAGATTGAGAATGTGAATAAATATATAATACATAAGACTCTGCACAAAATGTCGATGCATAAATCAATAGATGACTTGTCCAAATTTTAATGAGTTTAACTCTTAAAATCACTTACAATCAAGAGGTGAGCTAACTCAATCTAAGAGGTGAAGAGTTGAATTTTCAATCAATAGATGAATTAACTAAATATGACTAAGACAAGGTGGATTTGACCAATCAAATTTGACAACCAACTACAATCAATAAAGGAGAAATGAGATAACAATATCACTAGTGCAACTCAAATAAAAGTAAACATGTCCTTATTAAAAACTTATGAGAATATGAGAGCATTTTTTACCTTCTTTATATGATCTAGAGAGAGAGAGGATCCCTTTCCAAATGAGGAAAGATTCCTTAAATAGACCAATTAGAGAAAATGGTTGTTGAAATATGCAATAAGGAATAAAAGTAGAGATCCTAGAAATCAACATGATCATAATTTAATTGCTACCACAAAACAATATTGGTTCCCTAGGAAATCAATATGATCCTAAAAAAGCCAGCAAGCTTTACAAATGTAAAAATGACGATTTGGAGTGACATTGGTTGATTTTATGCTTTCTGATTGTAAAATGAATGAATAGAAACTAATGAATGGTCACTTTTAGGGTTTTGATTGATGTTTTCAATTTTTAATGCTATTAAAACATAATTTTCAATTACTAAAATTGTTTTTCACTTCCAAACTTGTGTGTGCCATGTGGATTCCTTTGGGTACTATTTGTCATGCCATGGGATAGCTACACATAACCACAAAGTATTGAGGGGGAAAAGGCCATGTCATGGCCAACCTATTCTAGAATTGGTGCTCACTCTTTCTCTTCAACCCATTTTTTTTTGTAATGGGATGTAGAACACAAGGATCTGTTAACAAAGTAAAAATACATAGAACTAGTGAGAATTTCTTTGAGCGTGTGGAGTATTGTGAAGTATGCATCTATGTATTCCTTATCAATATCCCTATTTTATATTGGAAAATCATAATATATATTGTGAAATGACCATTGCAAAAATATAGTTTTGATTTTAGAATTTGTTTCTTTTGTAGTAATTATGTTAAATATTGTCATGTGGAGATGATGGAAGAATATGAACTTTAGATCTATGATCATCATGAATTAAATTGTGATCATATTGATTTCTTAAGATCTTTACAAAATGATTAAATCAATATAATCATATGGCCACAAAATAATATTGTTTCCCTCTACCATGTTGGCCTTTACAATGTTACCTTCTACAATGTTGTCCTCTACCATGTTGCCCTTGGTGAAAGAGTGTTATTATTGTCGTCTAAATTTAGATTTGTTTGAGAAGGTAAATTATCATGTTCATTAATTAAAGTGACTGTCCATTTCTATTCAACAATTATCTTGGTGTAAATTTGAAGGTTTTTAGATCAAATTTTATTATATGATGCAATATCTATCGTGTTTGTACAATTCAACTATTTATCAATCATTGTTTTGTTAAAATTTATTTATTTTTTCTTTTCACCTTCTCACATATATCAATTACAATCATTCTCATTCTCATTTGATATTTTTGTATTAGTGAGCATTACTTAATTTTGTTCTTGTTTTGTGTTTGTGAACATGTAGCATTCAACATCATGCCAAGGAAACAAGAAAATACTCTAACATTGGATGAACATGAGGCCAAAAAAACAAGGAGAAGAGAAAAAATGAGGAAAATTCATGAAGAAAAGAAATTTAACCCCATAGAAGAAGAAATTCCCATACAATCTAAGGGAGATCTGGAATTGGTATCACAAAGGGAATGGGTCCAAAATCTTCATGCAACAAGACAAATGAATCTCAAAGTTGGGGGCACATCATCAACCATAAGTGAAGTTCAAGGCACACCATCTATAATATATCATGTTCAAAGTACATTAGTAACACATCTCTAGGCCCACACCATCTAAAACATGTGGTGTTGAAAGTACATAATCAAACATATCTCTACTTGAAGAGACTCCACATACCACACCTCAAGTTGAAGGTACATCGTTTACATGTCAATTTTAAGGTTTGTCATCATTTTCATCTTTGATTGAAGGTACACCATCTATGACCAATATTGTTGACTTTCCTAATGTTGAGGAAACTTTACCTTTGAGAACTCCTCCTAGTGTTTTACATACAAAGCCTAACTATTTTATTGATATTGATGCTAATATTTTGAAACCAATGGTTGATAAGATTCCAAAGTCTACTTGTCAAAGATATGCGAGGAGGATATGGAGATTATTTTTTGAGAAGCTAAGTGAGGCTAAAAGATGTCAACTTGAAATGATGAGGAAACTAAAATTTAGGCCCATTATGAAGATTCTCGGGCTAATAAAATTTGATGACTTGAGTGAGAAATCAATTGTAAAGAATTTAATGAGTGCATATGAGAGTGTGGGTTCTACCTCACACACAAAAGATAGTAATGACACTTGACATGTTATGACATAAACATTGGTAAGGAATAAAACTAGGAATAATATAATCCTTTCAAAGAAAAGTAAAACTTTGAAAATAAGTAGATCATCTCTAATGAGAGCCAAAAGAAGGCATGACAGAGTGGATGATCCAAATAACAATGAGTTATGGGCATTCTCAAGTAGACTAAAATGGAAAGATAAAGAAAATTTTCAATCCTTGAGATCTCTAATACAAGAATTTTTGAACAATAATACAAGGGTACCTCTCCCAATCAAAGAGATGTAAGAAGGATGGTTGGTAGTTGAAATCATGAGCCACATCTAAAGAATTTTTTTGGATATGACTCAAACCCAAATTTTTGCCAATTTTGTAGAGATGTATCTTCAAGTTCAAATTTGTTACAGTATTTTTAAAATGCTAGTCTTTTTATGTCAAAATAAATCACACGCACACGACTTCTTGTTGTAGAGTATATATTGAGTTTTCTAACCATTATGATTTTTATCAACATATATGTGTAGATATATATACTAACAAATTGCAAGAATGTAACATAAGGCCTCCACCTAGATATTCAAGGGATTTCATATCTACCATTTTATGTGAAAGAGTGGAAGGTCAAAATTTGTTATAGGAAATCATGCCTAGATTGCACATGTGTTCATTGGGTTGGATTGCAACATTTTCCAATTCATAACATATTCATAGTACACATGCAATTGGAAACAAAATTATGGAATGTGGTAAATACAACTTAGTGGACAACAGTCTAAAAGATGGGAAAGAAGTAAAAAAGTGTGAATTGGTCAGTGATAATATTCCAGTGTATCAATTTATGGGCATTTTTCATGCTCATGTGGTGTATGAGTATGCAAGGCATACACATAGAGCTCAATGGTTGGACTCATAGTTAAATTTATGCAAGGACACATTTCCACTTCATACCATTGTTTTAATTGTCAACTTTACAAAGAACTACACACTACAACCACAAAATGAGGTGTAATCGCAATACTGCAACTCCACATGACTTGCTATATTTGTGCATATAAAATTCATCCATGTAGGTGATAGTACAAATGATGATATGAAGGCATTGAGGGAGTATCACTTTTTCATCAGACATTATCACACACATTCTACAATGTTTGTGTAAGGTTTATTTTAGATGTTTTACATTGATTTGGATAGTAGGGGAATATCATTCTGCCATCATATCATGTATGGTCAAATAATTGTACATTACAATTCAATAACTCCAAGAAGCTTTATTGGTTGAGAAAGACACATAAGATTAGTCATGCTCAACATATGTGGAATTTATTTGAGGTCAAGCATGAAAAGGGGGAGCATGATGGTGCAAGAGCATCTATTAAAAGAGCCTTAGCACAAGAAGAGTTAATGTACAAAAAATAGTCCAAAGTTGACAGATGCAAAATCAATCATCTAGTGGTGTAATCATGCTATGGGTCCAAGTAATGAAGGTAATTCTTCAATTCATAGAGTTGTTAGTTGGTAGATGATACCAACATTGAAAAATGTGAGGATTTGTATACACTTACATGATCAAGTGAGCTACACTCTTTTATAAGCTCCAATGCAAGTTCATGGACAATCCATACTTGGAATATGACATGCTTTGGTTATTCATTTACAATTCAAGCCTAGAATGAGTACGATTCAAAGAAGTGGGTTGACAGATGGTGGTTAAGAATTCAAAGCCCACTTGACATGTATCATCTCCCAATGAAACTACAAATAATAGAGATGCAATCATTTGTTGACATTGATCATGTATCAAATCTACTAGAACCAAGTAATTTATCTACTTGCATAGTTTACAAAATTCCTATTTTTATCTTACTTTGTAGATTTTTTGTAATGTTCATTAATTTCATATAACTAGATGCACATATCAATGTATGAGATGTTTATGTAGTGATTGTAGATGAAGATAATGAAGAGGAAACATATTATTACTTGTATCACAATGTTGAGGCAAAAAATATATTGGAGGCCCCAATTATAGATGGAGAAAACATAGAATATCCTACAAGTTCAATGGTTGTTAGTGGAACATTGCTTAAAAGGTACCCAGTTAAGAAGTTTGATGTCTGGTTGTTTGAGGAATTTGACATAAATCAGAAGATTCTTCATTACTCAAACCTTGTCATGGCATCCAATTTTAATTTGATCAAATATGGGGAAAAACCTATGGACAAAAACTTGTGGAAAGTGTGTGAGTTCAACCATGAGGCAATACTTGACACAATAAAGAGTAGAGGAGACCCAAATGATTTGATGGATTGATTTGTAAGTATGTACATTAAATTTGTAAAGTCATATTATTGATCACCTTTTTTTGGTTATTAAAATATGTATCTATTGATGGGTATTTTTGCACTTCTCAACACAATCAATGCATAAGTGCACAACCTCTCTTGCAAGGAAATCTCCAACAACAATTTGCTTAAAATTGCCTGAAAGTCTCTCAAGTGTCAGGTCATGACTTGCTTGGAATGTCTCAGTTGTTTTGATATTATCTTGCTGGTAATCACATGGAAGTCCTATGTAAGTTAAGCTAGAGGAGAATCAATTCTTCCAATGGAGTTCTTAAGATGGGAAAGTGATTGTACAATTGTTATAGGTTCAAACAATAGCCTATAACTCATTTCAACTTCAGACTTGGTTTTACAATGTGCAATGAACCTTGTTCAAAGTCACTACTAAAAAAATAGGAAAAAGGGTAGGGAAGACAGAAAGTTCCTAAACCTGAAACTAGCAATGAACAGTGATAATGGAGGACCCTATTGCAGACAACCTTCCCAAAACTAAGTTCCACTTAACTAGATTACTTCATAGTCTCATGAAACTAATGCAATATTCTAAGGTCTACAAATTTTCAACCTTTCATTCACCATAAAGCATGAACAAGAGATAGAACTTAAGTGTAGCATTCATATAATGTTTAGAATAGCTTTACATTGTAATTTATTAGCAATAAACAACAAAAAACATGAACAAGGAAGGACATCAACACAACAAAATTCTTCAAAACCAATGAATAGCATTAACTAAACTACTAAATAAAATTGAAACCCATAAAACAACAAAGTTAATCTATTCAAATTCACTAACTATGAGAAGAAGACTCATGTAACATAAAGTTGGAATTCAAGAATCCACCAAATCAATGAATTTCTATTAAAATTCTAGCAGCATGTCTTTACAACAACTCAACTCTCTCTTGAAAATGAGAGGAGACCCCCTATTTATAGTGTCCAAAAATAAAAATGAATGGACAAGATTTAATCTCATTGTTTGGAAAAGATTCACTACAAACTAGGGTTTCACCTACCCCCAAATATTTTACAATATAAAATTACATTTTGTCATTTAGCCTATTTTGTCGTCTAGTGAACAACACTGTAGCTCTTTTGTCTTCTTGCTAATTTCCTGCTATTGCAACTACTTTGTGAGGAATTCACCATCTATGATAGGACTTCATTCACTTTTCTTGATGGTGGCATACTCCACAAACTTTCCCATCGGTGCCTAGAGCTTGCTCCACTCCATAATGTCAGATTGAAGCACCTAAAAGTTCATTTTTTTGGATTGGCTAGTGATCATGTCCAAATCTCTGTTGTACTTGGATCTATTTTCCTTTACCTGCTTAGATTGGGTGAAGGACTGAACAATAAAACCCATAAATTCTGTTGTGAGTGTGTCTGCAGTTACACTTTCAATCTTCTTAGGGAAGTAGGGTTTTATCTTCTCTAGATCAAGCTCAACGATGAGTATGTCAAAAAATTTCATCAATTTCAAATACCCCCCACAGGCCATCTTGATTTCCTTGGCCCACTCAATATATTGGTCCACTTCATGGAGCACCCTCTCTAAGATTTCCTTCCTATGATCAAGGCCCCATTTCCAGTTTTCCATCAGCCAATGATCATCCTTCACTAGAGCAATCTCTTTTTCCCATGTTCTTTCAGGCATCCTGAGCATTGCCTCAATTTTATGATACATAATCCTATATAAATCTGATAAGATAGTGCATAACTTCTTCATGCCCTCAAGATATTTTTGCACCTCCAAGAATTTGTTTGTTGAGCTTACAACATGACCAATGCCCATGTTTCCATTATAGAGGACTTTTCCTGGAACTAATCCTTTGTGGCCTTCATCCAATTCTTTCTTCTCTCCAACTTATCAATGTGGTCCTTGGACAACAATTGTAGTGGCGTTGGTGATGTGGTGGGAATCTCCTTGGCTAATGATCAATGTTGAATATAAGGTGGCAAATCCACCACCTATGCTTTTAATTCCTCCTTAGAGGTCTTTATCCTTATGCATTTGGTGCACAATGGTGGCAACAGATACTTGAAGATGGTTGATTTTATGCTCTCTTGTGGTTGTCCCCAAATCAATGGTAGAAATATTATAACTGACCCCTTCTTCTCCCATCACTGGGGTGGTTATTTGCACCATCTTGGATCCATATGCATCCATCATCAAATGAGATATGACCTTTGGTTTCTTCTCCTTCTTGGTGCTTACCTACACTCGGGCTAGAATGGCTTCCAGCCTTGCCTTTAGATCTCTTGGGGTTGTGGTTTTCTTTTCTAATTTCTTTTTGAGCCACTCAGGCATTTGAGATTCCCCTTTAGGTGATTCATGATAACCTTCTTCTTGGGTGTGCTGGATTTCAATTTCTTTATTCCATAGAGCCTCTTGCTTTGTCTTTTCTTCTTCTTCTTCATTGGAATCCTTGATGAACACTGCTTATTTTCTTGGGGATTCAGTGGTTGTATGCTCCTTGGGGATGTCCTCTCCTTCATAAGTTTTAATTTCTTCCTCCTGCCCATGCTCATGTTCTTCGTGATGCTCTAGTTCTGGGATTTTTCTCATTTTAGCTTCTTCTTTAGGCTTGTCTTCTTCTTGATCTTCTAAAAGAAGAATCTCCTTATCATTCTTGAGGCTTTTATCTTGTTCTCCAGTTGGAGGCTCAGTGTTTTTCTCCATTTTCTCCTTTGTATCCTTCTCTTCATCAAAGGGATTTTTCTCGACTTCTTCTCTAATGTCCTTGGGTTTTTGAGCCATCTCTTCCTTCAGCTCTTGATCAAAATTTTCCACAATATATTTTGTGCCTAGATCTTCAATGTCTTCTTTAGATGATTGTGTTTCTTCCTCCTCTTCATCATGCATCACCTTATCAATTATTAGGTGTTGATATTCATGATGCTCATGATAATCATCTGCTTCCTCTTCCATTCCTTTGGAATCTTCCCTCTCTTGCCTCTCCAAATCTTAATATATTTGCATTGTTTCCTCCATTGTGGGTGGTTCAATTGGAGGAGGAGGGATAGGAAGTTTAGCAATAACCAGTAATATGGAGGCTTGCACTGTGGGGTTCATGAATACCCCAAAGAGTTTTGTTGCTATATTTTTCATATGCCTAGCGAAGACTTCCAAGAGCAAGAGGTTTGTAATTGGAATTGTTCCAGTGGCCAATGGGAGGGATGTCATTGGAGACATTGAAGTAGAAGAGAGAAGGGAAGTTTCAGCAGAGGAAGAATCTATGATCATAACCTACGCTATAGGTGGAGTAGAGGAAAGGCGAACTAAAATTTCCACTGTGGGCAGAGAAGAGGAAACCACTACTTGAGAAATAGGTTAAGGAGTGATCGTAGTGTTAACAATAGTGACAACGAGGGTAGAGGTGGTAGGTGATGATTTTCATTGCTCAGTTTCTTCTTCCTCTCCCTTGTGAAGTGGGTCTTCTTCCATGACGAGAATTTCTATGAATCTACCCCCCTTCTTTTTCTTCTTGGAAGGCTCACCTTCTAACACTTTTCTTGAATATACTTTATGTTTAGGCTGACATTCAACCAACTCCTTTATTTTTCTAGAACAGGTAGTTGGAGGGGATAATGAATTTTCTCCAGAAGTAGCAGTGACAATAGTTGCTCCTTCAAGCCCACTCTCAGTCTCATCTTTGAGCTCACTATAGGTCAAGGTAGCTCCTTACAGTTTCACTTGAGCGATTTTTCCATCAATCCACTACTTTGTTCTTGCCTCAATAGGCTTCATCAGGATTTTGAGGTCATTGAATTTTTCCTCATTCCAATAAATCAAAGGAAATGGTAGATTAGCAATGACATCATATCAAGGATCAATTAATGTATTATATTCCTCTACTATTTGGTCTGGCACAAGAAATAACTTGACCGTTTTGACAAAGTATGATGTCATGCACATGTAGTGCCTCATCCATACCTCTTTGTCATCCCTGCAATTGTCCCAAAAGTCTTCAACATTATGTATGTGGGTGTATTCAATCCTGACCATCCTCTTGATCTTGTCATACGGGTCCATCTATGGCCTAGCAGTAGGGAACTCTAGGTGATATGCCACAAGTTCCTTGTCAAAAAAATCCACACATTGGGATCCAGCACAGGGAGTGCATACAATCCTTGGATGAAAGAGAGGGGATAAGGAATCCATGCCTTATGCTTGTCACTCAAAAGCACATGGGCTTGTTGTAATTGTCTGGATAGCTCTAGTAGCACCATCTAATTATTTGGGTACTGTGTCAATTTATAGGGTTTCCTTGAGAAACCCTCGATTTGAATGTAGGTAAACTTTGGAAATTGTATAAACAGAAAGCTGAACCGGTGGATGAAAGTGTCAACATTGTGTGTGACTCTCTTTTCAACATCTCATCCAAGTAATTTGATTATGTGTCCAATGAAGGCATCATTGACCCTGCAGTATTCTTTCTTGAAATTTTTGTATTGGAGTTGAGGATACTTATCATATACCTTTAGCTTCCTTTCTGGAGTTTGATTTGAAGCCACAAATAAGCCTTTGTATTGCATCTAGTCATCCAGTAGATAGACCAATTATGATGTCATGTAGAACTGTGAAGTTGTAAGGAAAGCATAAGGTGTGGAAACACTTTCCTAATGAAAATTCTAAGAAGAGAATGTAAATTTAAGGTTCAAAAAACAATTACAGTTCATTAAAGATGCACATTAGTAGGAAATAGATAAGAAAAAAATTCAGACAACACAAAATAAACACCAGATTTAATGTGGGAAAACCCTTTTGGGAGAAAAACCCACCACACCAAGAAAAAGTCACTTTGTATTACAATAAACAATGTTCACATATAGAGTTACAAACTCGTGCTCACTGAGATGTTGATTCACTATCTCAACAAAGGAAACATTACAATTTATTTGATCAATCATGTTCTCTCACTCACTGTTACATTGCATATACAACATACAATGAATAACATAACTCAACTCTCCTTTCCAAAACACTATAACAATGTATTACACATTATAGCATTTTTCCTCTGAGAGAATTTTGCAATCAATCGATCTGCATCACCAGACCCATTATATAGAAACATACCAATTTTTTTTCCATTTGCAATAGTAGACAAACTGTCAAACAACAGTTACCATATCAGGAGAATAGTTTCCACGTCATCTGGTCAACATCCTTCATCCACCACCCTACCATAGCCAAGAACAAACACCCTCACGGTGTGATAGTGACAACACTGCACTACCGCTAGACAAGCTGAAAACTCCCACAAGATGGCAGTAAACACACTACCGCATCTCATCCAAAAGGCTCCCATGGTATGGAGGGAACCACACTACCACTCAACTGCTAAAAGGTTCCTACGGTATGGTGGTATAGAATGCACTACCACGTCTCAGCCAGAAGGCTCCCATGGTATGGCAGTGATTGCGCCACTGCACCTCTCTCTCATTCATCTCATGGTACAATGGTATAATTAAGAAAGTAACAGTTATGAATTATGTGATTGCTTGGTGACAGGACCAGGGTTATACTAGTGAGTTTGAAACACATATTCTCAATAATCTCCCACTTGACAAAGAACCCACTGAACCCTTTTCAATACTTGAAGTCATTGAACATTCTGGACCACAAGGCCCATCGAATTTGTGCACCATCTAAACTTATTCATGCTCACTAGCTTTCTCAAAGCATCAACAATATTCTTTAGAGTATCCGGGTATGTGCAAGATCATGATGGGCCAAAAAGTGGCAATATGATGGGTATATGGTTGACGACTATTTTTTTACCCAAAATTGATGAAACGAAAAGAGTTTTTAAAGGAGATTCTCAGCTTTCCACCGATATAAATTATGCTTTACTTTGAATTTAATAGGTAATTATTATTCATTTTCTATTCAAATTATGACTAAAGTTATGATTGATAGGTTGATTGAAAAACATCTATAGCTTTTAAAAAATATCACATTTTTTGAATCCAAAACATGTGTCACATTCTATGATTCGCATACTATATGATTAAAAAAATAAAAAATGAATTTCATGAAGTTTTGACCAAGTTAAGGTGGTCAGAAATACGAGTTTTTATATTTTTTAAAAAATTGTAATAAAAAATTCATAATTAATTATTTAATTGGAAAAAATTACAAAAAATATGCATCACATCGGGCATGAGTCCTCTACTTATATGTAAAATCTTATAAAAAAATATTATCATTTTATTGTGGTTAGGGTGGTCAGACATACACCTAGTTCTTATTTTTTCCCTGAAATTTAAGTACCACTGCATTAAAATTTCAAATTTTCACCAAATAGATTTTTTATTTTTTTTAAACAAACCTAATAGTTTAGAAACTAAATTCAATTTGCTACAGATTCTATTCTTACATGTTTTTGAAATAATATAGATAACTTATTCAAATTTTTACGTCAAGTTTCCTAACTCTGATTTTTCTGAATTTTTTGCCACTTAAGGGCCTATTTTTTCCATGATGATCCTACACATACCCATCCTCCACCACATCTCGTACAAAATGGTATTGCACATCAATATGTTTCGTCATAGAATGGAAAGTACAATTTTTCTCTAGACAAATGGCACTCTAGCTGTCACAACAAATAATAATCTTCCCTGCATCAAAACCAATATCAGAACACAATCTCCTAAGCCAAATGGCTTCCTTACAAGCATGATTTTTTTCCATATACTTAGCCTCAGTAGTAGATAAAGCAACTACAGCCTGTCACTTTCTCATCCAACTAACTGCACCACCATTCATCATGAAACTATATCCACTAGCGGACCTTCTACTATTAATGTCCCCTTCCCAATCAGAATCCACATACCCACGAATGCTAAGACTCCTCTATGATTCAACCAAATTACCATGGTAACACAAAGCATATTCTGAAGTTCCCTTTAGATATCTAAACACTCTTTTCACAACATCTCAATGTGTCCTTTTGGGATTAACCATAAACCAACTAAATACTCCCACTGCTTGGGCAATATCTGGCCTTATGCATACCATTTCATACATTAAACTACCAGCTACACTAGCATAAGGCACTCTGGTCATGTCCTCCATCTCAGTAGGAGATTTTGGACAATCTTCAACAGATAGCTTTGTTCCTTGCAAAAATGGAACGACTAACTACTTGCAATCTATCATACAAAATCCCTCCAGAATAGTGTTAATATACTTACTCTAACTGAGCCAAATTTTTGTACTCTTTTTGTCCCTGTTTATTTCCATTCTCAGAATATACCTAGTTGCACCAAGATCCTTCACTTCAAACTTTGTAGACAACTGAGATTTTAGATCAAAAATCATAAACTTACTATTGCCTATGAACAACATATCATCAACAAAGAGTGCAACAACAAGAACTCGATCATTTTTAGTCTTGAAGTACACACAATGATCTGATTTTGATCTTACAAAACCAAGTGACAAAACAAATATGTCAAATTTATAGTACCGCATTCTAGGTGACTATTTTAAACCATACAATGATTTCTTTAACTTGCAAACCAAATTTTCTTTACCTTTTATCACAAAGTGCTCAAGATGAGACATATAAATTTCTTCTTCAAGATCACCATGAATAAATGTTGTCTTCACATCCATTTGTTCAATCTCCAAGTCATAAGCAGTTGCAAGTGACAAAAGAAATCTGATAGATGTCAGATTTTCTACAGGAGAAAAAATTTCTCCATAATCAATTCCTTCTACCTGGGAATAAACCTTTGCAACCAACCTTGCTTTATACTTCTCAAGACTTCCATCTAAACCAATTTTATTTTTAAATACCCATTTTTAGCCCATAGGATTTCTACCTTCAGGAAATGGGACCAGATCCCAAGTATCATTCTTCTTCAATGATGCCATTTCTTCATTCATGGCTTCCAACTAGGAATCTGAATTAGTCAGTTCAATTTCCTCTTTTACAGTCCTAAGCTCATCAGTATTAGTAATCAAAGCATACGAACAACTAGAATCCAATATAGAGAATCCATACCTATCAGGTTTCTTCTTCTCATGTGTAGACCTCCTCACAAGCTTAGGTTGAGGTTGTGGTTCTTCTTCAGAACTCTCAGAGCTACTCGAACTCTCCTCAATTTCAGGTACACTATATATATGTTGTTCCTCTTTTTTAGGAGTTAGAGATATTTCAACAACATCATTTTTCTCTTTATTTTCTTTTATCCTTGATTGCATTTCTACTAAAAAAGTTTCCAGCTCTCAAAAGATTACGCTTTTGCTGTATACAACCTTTTTAGTCATAGGATTCCAAAGCTTGTATCCTTTCACACCAATTTCGTAGCCAATGAAGATACACTTAACAACTTTGTTCTCCAATTTAGATCTCTTCACATCTGGAACATAAACATATGCTTCGCAGCCAAAGACATGAGTATGTCTTAGAGAGGGCTTCTTAATAGACCAAGCTTCCATGGGAATTTTATCAACAAGTGCCAAAGAAGGAGATCAATTCACCAAGTAACATGTTGTAGCCTCAACCTCAACCCAAAACTTCTGCTCTAGACTAGCATTGCTCAACATACTTCTTTCCTTCTCCATTAGTGTCTTGTTCAACCTTTCAACAACTCCATTTTGCTGTGGAGTGTAAGGTGTTGTTTTATGCCTCTTAATTCCATGGTCTTTGTAATACCTTTCAAATTTTGTAGAACAAAATTCACCACCATTATCTATCCTCAAGCATTTAATTTTCTTACTAGTCTGATTTTCAACCATGTTCTTGAACTCTTTAAATTAACTAAACACTTCTGATTTATTTTTTAGAAAATATACAAATTCCCTTCTCAAATAATCATCAATGAACGATACATAATATTTTGAATTTGATAATGAAGGAACATTCACTCGACCAATAACATCAGAGTGAATATAATCTAGAACACTAGAAGATTTATGAGGACTAGAGTAAAATGAAACATGATGATGTTTTCCATATATATAATGTTCACAAAATTCAAATTCCAAATTACAATTATCAAGCCCCTCAACCAGGTTTTTATTTTCAAAGCTTTTAAGCCTTTCTCACCAATATGACCTAGCCTTTGATGCTAGAGCATAGTCTTCTCTATAGTAATTTTAACTTCCAAAGAATTAGCCCCTACAGGGACTTTAGTCTCCTTTGCACAAACAACATTTTGTGACTTTACAGAGACACTATTACATTGAAAAATAAGTGCATCCAACTTATATAGAGTGCCAATTTGGGCACCCCTAGCTAGCACCATCGAGCCTCTTGCCATTTTATAGCCATTACTAGAGAATGAGACTTGCACTCCAACATCATTTAGGTTACTTACATAAAGTAAATTTTGAGCTAGACCTAGTATATGCATTACGCCATCAATTCCCTTAATTCTTCCATCAGGAAACTAAATTTTGACTCTTCCACAACCAACTATTTCCAGAGATGAATCTCTTGCCAAGTACACCTTTCCCCAATTGGATTTTTCATACTTTATAAACCAGTCTCTACGAGATTTCATATGGAAAGATGCTCTAGAATCAATGAGCCAAAAATCATCTGATGCCTATGTTTCCAAATATGCAATGAAGGAATATACATTGCTTTGAGAAGAATCATTGTCGAAAGAGTTCTTCTTTTTCTCCTCTTTGCAATCATTTTGGACATGACTAGGTTTTTCACAATTCCAGCACTTCACCTTGGACTTCTTGCTAGGAGACTATGATCTCCCTTCTGATTTCGACTTGGACTTCTTGTCCTTCTTCTTGCCTTTTTATTTCGATCTGCATCAAATGGAAAGAGCCTCCTTTTCCATCTCAAAAAATTTCCTTCTCATTTCTTCTAAAAACAAAGAAGCAACCACATCTTCCATCTTAAAAGTGGGTTTCTTGCTCCCAATCTCCATCACTAAATGATCCCAAGAGTCGGGAAAAGAACACAACAAAATCATACAAGGATCTTTATCATCAGTTTTCACACTCACAGATGTTAACTGAGCAATTAACATGTTAAACGTATTCAGATGATCAACCACAGAGATTCCTTCCTCCATATTCAAAGAGTATAACTTCTTCCTTAAGAACAACTTATTCACCAAGGACTTACCTTGATATATATCTCCAAGCTTCTTCCACAAATAAGATGTAGTCTTTTCTTCATGAACATTCAGGAGAATAGAGTCTGCCAAATAGAGTCTTATCAACCCTTTTTCTTTTCTATTTGTGAGGTCCCAATCTTCTTGCTTCATGCCAGAAGGTTTCATTCTAGACATAGCAAGCCAAAGATCTCAATCCACCAAAAGGTCTTCCATTTTGAGTTTCCACAACTCAAAATTGCTACCATTGAATTTCTCAATTTCAATCTTTCCTAATGTTCTTATCATCTTAATCTATAATTTAAATTACCATACTTCTACAAGACTCCCACTGAACATAATTGACACAAAAAACCCAACCTACCAACAAGGATAACATAACTGGTCAGGCTTTGATACAACTTGTAAGGAAAGTACAAGCTGCAAAAATACTTTCCTAATGAAAATTCTAAGAAGAGAATGTAGATTTAAGGTTTGAAAAATAATTACAATTTATTAAAGATGCACATTACCAAGAAATAGATAAGAAAAAATTTCAGACAACATAGAATAAACACCAGATTTAACGTGGGAAAACCCTTTTGTGAGAAAAACCCACCACACCAAGCAAAAGTCACTTTGTATAATAGTAAACAATATTCACATACAATGTTATAGACTCGCACTCACTGAGATGTGGATTCACTATCTCAACATAGAAAAAATTATAATTTATCTGATCAATCATGTTCTCTCACTCACTATTACAATGCATATACAACATACAATGAAGAACACAACTCAACTCTCTTTTTCAAAACACTATTACAATGCATTACACATTATAGCATTTTTCCTCTGAGAGAATTCTACAATCAATCAATCTGCATCGCTAGACCCATTACATAGAAACATACCAATTTGGTTCCCATTTGAACTAGCAGGAAAACATTAAATGATAGTTACCATATCAGGCCAATGGTTTCCATGTCATCCGGTCAACATCCTTTGTCCACTACTCTACCGTACCCAAGAACAAAAACCCTTGCGGTGTGGTGGTGACAACACTACACTACCACTAGGCAGGCTAAAAACTCTAGTGGGATGGTGGTAATCACACTACTGCACCTCAACCAAAAGGATCCCACGGTATGGAGGAAGCCACACTACTGCTCGATTGCTAAAAGGTTCCTATAGTATGGAAGTATACACCACACAACCATGTCTCAGCCAAAAGGCTCCCACGATATGGCAGTAATTGCGCCAGTGCAACTCTCTCTCCTTCATCTCGTAGTATAGCGGTACAATCAAGAAAGTAATAGTTATGAATTTTGCTATTGCTTGGTAACAGAACCAAGGTTATACCAATGAGTTTGAGACACATATTCTCAACAAAAGTCTTCTTTACTGCCACAAACTGTTCATGCAAGCAATTGCTAATCATCCCTGCCTAGTAGAATTTAGTTTCCCCTCAGAGGATTTCTTCCACGAAGTACAACATCCACTCCTGGAAGAAGGTTGCAGTGGGAAGGTCCATAACTCTACTCAATAAGGTTATGAAATCATGGTAATCCTCATAGAAGTCACTACGAAAGAGTTCTTTGGGCACTTTGTTTGCATTGACCCTCTTGTACTTTAGCTAGTATTGATTACTAAGCTTATTGCACTTGAGGGGATCTACAACCCATGTGGTTTTGGCATCTTCCTTCATTGTCTTTTCCATTTCAATGAAGGTAGGGATGTGAAAGGTTTTCACTATTGATTTGGAAGATAGATCAGCTAGTACATTACCATCCATGTCTATAATTCTTCTAGTATCTTTTTGGTATGCCTCTCTACAGGAAATTACGTGCTTGAGAGTGATGAAAGCAGGAAGGAAACCAACAACCTTAGAAAACCCATTCTTTCAGATCCTTCTAGTATTTTCTATTGTGGGGTTGATTCAGACCCTTTGCTTGAACACACCAATATCAATATATCCCAGATTAGTATTTGAAATTTCCTTCCAATCTGTGGTAACCTTTGTCTTAATTTCCTCTCTCTGGAACTTTTACTTCATTTGGTATTTATCTTCCTTTCCTCTAGGAGCCTTAGCTGACTTCTTTCCATTTTCCTTTTCCATGGTGACCCCCAAAGGTCCTGCAGCTGGTTCCATATATCTTGGAGGCAACAGAGCAGTAAGCACATTTAAGCATAAAAACGTAAGGAACGTTAGTAAAAAATCTACAAAATGATGTCAGGTCAGATAATTTATTTTTCAAATGTCCTCACATCTCTTATAGATCAGCATTAACCTTTTACTGGAGGGAGTTATGACAATGCAAACCCAGGGGTGCAAACTTACCTGGGCTGGCAGTTGTTTGAAAGCAACAGTGAATAGATGACAATTAGGGCACGGTGGCCCGCATGGTCTCACCCACACCAAGATTTTGTCATGATGTGGGGTCCACCAAGAAGGTTAGGCCATTTAGACACATGGGTCAAAATCATTTTGAGGCTTTGGAGGCATTAAGATTGTCTTTTGGTCTAGCCATTTGAGGCTCTGTCATTCAAAATGGCACTGATAAGGCGATGTCCTACAAGCGGTGTTCTGCTAGGTGGGACCCTTGGCTTTGGAAGAAGGTACCAATTTTTTATTGAATTTCAAGCCACTGTGGGTCAAAAGGTGCGGGGAGGCATTGGGTGTCAGTCATTTGAAACAGAGTAGGCAAGACGAAAGTCCAACTAGAGAGGCCTGCACTATTGGGTCCGCAGGAGGCACACACTTTAATTGTTTGTTCACAGACAGTCGAAGGGAAATGTCTAGGTCATGTCCAACATAGTGGACCAATGGGGATCGATGTCTATTTGGGAACAGCGAGAATGAGAGAGAATCTTGCAAACGACCACCCGCAAGGGATGGTCCGCCCAGGGCCTAATCCCTAGTTATTTTTTCTTTTTAAGTTTAGTTGGTGGAAATAGGTTTAGGCTCCACAGGGTGGAGGGATGGTAACCTGGGGCTGTTTGGAACAATGTTCATGCCATGGTGACCTACAAATAGAGGTCCAGAAAGGGGCAATACTTAATCATTTAAAGCATGGAGGAAAATTGAGTGGCAGAGATGGGGTCAGGACCCGGTCACTGGAAAGGAATTTAGGTTTCACCATTTTGAGTTAATCATTTGAACAATGATGAAATGTTGGTAGAAATCCACAAGGGATGGTCCAAAAAGGGATAGGTTACTTCATTTTAAGCTTGGGCAGTGACCGTGAAGGTGGGCTCAATAGGAAAACAAACAGGTTGCAAAAGTCTATTGAAAATGGTGGAGCCAAGATAGAATCCCACAGGTAGAAGTCTATAGGATTCAACTTGCAATGGGTCAGGGCTTAGGTAGTTTGGCTCAATTAAGTCTAATTGGAAATGACTGGAGTAGGAACCACCTACCAGGAGGATGTTGTCAGATGGTCATTTGGAATGACGTGGGTCAAGGCGCATTCCTTAGGTGGAGGACTACGGTGTTGGACCTAAGTGGATTGAAGGATCCCCATTTAGGCCCACGAATTTTAGTAAGTCTAGGACAGCCAAGTTGAGGGAGCTTCCCGTAAGGGCGAGCCCGATGAAGGTGCTCGCCATTTTGTAAAGTTTGAACATTATGAAGGAAAGGTGATGACGATGGTGATGTTGTGTGCGCACAAGGCATGAACACCCTAGTTCAAGAATGGTTGTGGGAAGGCCAAGTTCCACAAGCATAGTGTAAGCAATTCTCAAGGGATTTCAAATTTCCAGAAGGTGGGTTTTGACTATCGAGGTGTGTTCTAACTAATTCCTAAGTTTTTATGGTTCATATTTTAAATTTTTTTATAGAAATCAAATAAAACTTAAAAATAAAATGGCGATGGAGGACTGACCTAGAAAATTGAACAGAATGATGAGGAAACCACAAATAAGACCTCAAATCAGTGGAGGCACTCTGCGGGCACAATGACGATGAAGGTGGCAAGCTCTGACAACTCCTCTGAATGTTTATAGGTGAAAATGATAGCTCAAGATGGGCTATTTATAGAATATTCAACATTTAATTCCCCTCATAAATGCTCATATGACAGTGTTCAAGGTTGGTGGACGGGTATTTCAAAAATGGCAGTGGGAGTGGGGAAGGCTACTAAGCAAATGGTGGCCAGGGGTTAGCCATTTGGAACGACCGACAGTGAAAAGAGCAAACCAGGCTGTGGGTCTCGCGAGGCAGGAGGATGTCAAAAGAAAGCCATTCAGAATGACAAAGATGTAAGGGAAACCTGCACAGGGTGACCTGAAGGGGTGGACCCGCATTGCTCAAAGGATGTCAGCCTTAAAGATTGAAGGCAGATAGCTAAGGAAATCCCAAAAAGGATTAAGGCCTTGAAAATTTGAGGGTAGCAAAATATGGTCAACTCAAAGTAACTATTCTAAGATTCCTTGACCGCTTAGGATGAAAAATAGGGGGCACGCAAAAAAAGTGACCTGGTGAAGCAAAAAGAGAAGGTCCCCATTCTTAACGGGGCATGTGTGCTATAGGCACAACAAATGGCTACTCTATTGGGGAACGCTCTTGAGCGTTATACAAATAAATGCTTATTCTAAACCTAGAATTTTTGGTTTCACAGACTAGGGTCCGGTTTCCAAAAATGAACTAGGGGACTCAAAGGAGAATGAGATCCTTAACTGAATCAACTCACATGACATCTCAAAAGTGTGTGTGTATAGTGAATTCATTCACTTTCTGTAGAAACTGTGACAAGTGGTAGTTAATCAAACCAAACAAGCTACATGAATCATCTAACCCCAAAAGTAACCTAGACATTGCCCCACTGCCAGTCAGGCATCCATAGGCCCAATGAAGTTGTTGCTTTGACCCCACGAACATTGCTTTACTACCAACTAGGCATCCATAGCCCCAGTAGAGTTGTCCACACACCCATATGGTTGCTTGATTTCAGCATTTTTCTTTTTCTTTTCTTTTCTCTCGGTATTTCTTTTTATACTTTTTCTTTTGCTCCACCGTGTAAGCATACAACCCTATTGTGGGTTTAGGAATCACTAGAGTAGACTTAAGATTTTTTCTTGCTAAATCATCATGATGACCAGTATACAGCTCTTCAGAAATGATTATTGTGTGTTTTTTGCAAGATCCGAAATGGATGTAAAAGGATTCAACTAAGGGTCGGCTTCTAAGTTGGGTCAAAGTTCAAATAAGGAGACAATTCAATAGTAGCAACTAGGGACCAATAGTTGAGAATGAATACTTATCCAAAGAACACTAAAAGCAAACAACAGAGTGAACCATTCGTTAAACTAAGCACGACAACCGCATCAAAAACACACTCAATAAAACAAAAGTAGTCAGGAAATGAGAAAACAAAGAAACCAGAAGCAACCTACACTAATCTATATATAGGTATTTACAAAGATTCAACTAAAAAGAGATCAAGTGAGGAAATAATGCTTAAGGTGTTTCCCATTGACAGGAAACATGACATCTTCACCAGTTAAAGTCTTGAGGCAAAAAGCATTATCACCAAGGATCTCAACAATTTAAAAGGGGCCAAGCTAGAGCTTGTCAAATTTGTCATGTCCCCCTTTCTTTTCATGGGCCTTGTTCCAACATAGGACTAAATCAGCAATTTTGAAGGCCTTTACTTTGGCTCGTCGATCGAACCATCTCTTGACCATGTCCTAATGTTTGGCAAAATTTTCAATGGCACGGTCACGTACTTTTCCCAGGTGGAGTAATTCAGTTAAATGGGCCTCTCGTCAATCCCCTTATTCATAGAAAGTGTTGATGAATTAGAGGGTGGGGATCTTCAGGTGGATAGGAAACACAGGCTCTAGGCCATAAATGAGGTGGAATGGGGAATCACACAAGGAAGCCTTGTGGCATGTGCAATCTACCCAAAGGGAAAACTGAAGCTGGGTATGCCAATCCTTAGGGTTCCTATCAAGTAGCTTTTTTTTATCACAGTAATGAGGTTCTTGTTGATAGATTCTACTAGGCCATTTCCTTGAGGGTAATAGTTGGATGAAAAATTGAGGGCAACATCATAGTCAAAGGCCCAACTAGTGAATTTGAGTGAGGTAAAGGTAGGGCCATTATTGCAAAATAAAGCGTACAGGCAACCAAAATTTTTTAAAATAAAAATTTCAAGGAAATTAATAACTACCTTTGTGGTGCATTGTCTACATGCAATAACTTTTGTCCATCTAGTACAATAATCAGAGGTAGTTAGAATGTACTTGTGACTTGCAAATGATGGTGGCCTTATCAGGCCAATGAAGTTGAGACCCCATTGCATGAACGGTCTTATCTCCAAGACTAGTTGCAGTGTGACAACAACATTCCTTTCTCTAGTTGTGGTAGTCTACAAGATGTGCCACTTATGAACATGGCTATGAGCATCTTTGAAGACTGTTGGCCAATAGTAACTTTCTCATAGGATCTCATGTATGGTTGAAACACCAAATCCATGGCCGGTGCCAAATTTATCATAAAATTCTTTCAAGACCTACTCTGCTTCTTCTTTTCCAAGGCACCTAAGGTAGACACCTTCATGATTCTTCTTGTAGAGTATAAATTCTCGTAGCATGTATTTCTAATTTTCAGGTGAAGGGCACACTTTTAGACACTCTAGAGATGAGGAAAACATTTTTTGTTTAGGAAGTAGTAGACGATATTATCGTACCACTCACATGGGGAAATGTCTTCAAGTTGGTATTGTTGAACTATAAGCTCGAGTCCTACTCCAGCCGTTGTCTCAGCTATGGTTTTGGTGAGGGATTGTCCTCTTACTATTTTCATTGGTTGAATTTCCATGTCGTACTCCTACACCAATGTGACACACTTTTCTCTTCTTTCACCCAACACATTTTGCATCAACAATTTCTTTACTACCAGATCAGGGACAATGGCAAACACCTTGTTCTATAGGATGTAGTGTCTGAATTTCTTGACTCCTCTAACCAAAGAATACTCTCATTTTTCCATGTTGTGACATCTTAGTTCAACATATTTCAAGGGAGCACTCATGAAGGAAATTGGGTTCTCACTCCCTTCATCATCCTTCTAAGTTAAAATGGTAGCACACGAGTGATCTAAAGAAAAGGAGTAAATCTAGAATGGCTTCAAATAATCAGGACTAACTGGCATAGGTGCTTCAAATATAGCTTTCTTGATATCTTCAAGAGCCTACTTGGCCTCAAGGGTCCACTCAATTTTGGCATCTTGCTTCAACATTGCATTGAGTGGCTTGACGATTTCAGCAAAGCCCATAATGAAATTTCTAACAAAATTTATCTTTCTGAAGAAAGATTTTAACTACTTATTGCTACCTGGGAATTGAATCTTCAAGAGGGACTAAATACACTCGAGGTCTATGAAAATCCCTCATTCTGAAATAATATGCCCGAGCAGCTTACCTTCGGTAACATCAAAAACACATTTCTTCTTGTTAAGGGAAACCCCAAATTCTCTGCACCTTTGAAACACTTTGCATAGATCAACAACATGATCATCTCACTTCTTTGAGAACATGGTAAGATCATCCATGTGGATGATTATACATTTTCTGATTTGATATTTGAAGGCTATGTCCATCGCATGTTCGAAGGTGGCACCTACCTTAATGAGTCCGAATGAAATTCTCCTGTATGCAAAGGTTTCCCACTTGGTGGTGAACATTGTCTTGTGCCAATTATCGTATTGCACCATCATTTGGTTATATCTAAAATACCTTTCCAAGAATGGAATCCTCACTGAACCATTGACAATGTACAACACCTCATCGAATGAGGGAACAAGATAGTTATTTTTCTTTGAAGCTCTATTCAAATTACAGAAATCAACACACAATCTAATTTCTCCATTCTTTTTCCTAACCGAGAAAAAATTGGCCACCCATGTGGAGTTCCTAACTGGGAATATGATCTATGTTGAAAGAAACTTTGGCAGTTCCTTGTAAATGAAGGCCTCTAGCAAGGCATCAATGGGACATTGCCATTTTTGGAATGGTTGGACATCCAATCTAAGGGGACTAGTGTGCTTAATAACAAAGGTATCATATGTATTTAAATCTTCATAGCTCCATGCTAATACATCATGATACTTTCACAAAGCATAAATGATTCCTCTTCTTTCTTCTGATGTGCAAAATTTACCAATAAATACATTTTTAAACTCCTTGACTATCCCAAGGTTGTGAGTGTTGCACTAATTGCTAATGGATTCCTTCCTTTCCTATTGATCTTGGTCCTAGATTTGATCTAGGTCAAATATACATTCAAGTTGTACCATACCTCTTTGGATAGTGCTTGTTTTGAGATTGATAACCCCTTCTATATCTAATTCAGTCTCTTCGGGCTCAACTTCATCAATTATTAGAGTAGCAAACACATCAGACCTAGTGATTAATTCCAAGATGTGCTTTTCATCATTGAACATCTAGAAATGAGTGATATTTTCTAGCACGGAGGGAGTGGAGGTAAGCTCGACGGTGAACCTTTTGAGGCCAGATAAAGAAAGTGGTTGAAGAGTGTTGGTTGCATGAGCTAAGGCATCAATAATGTGTTTTTGAGAGCAAGGGATTATCTAGATATTAAAGGCATCTAGGCTTTCTAGAAGATCCAAAACTCTATGCCTATAGTTTGCTAGCCTTCTATAATGGTAGGAATATAATTTTCTGACTTGTTTTACTACCAGCTTCGAATCACTGAAAACTTGCAACATTTTAAATTTCTTCCTTGGAGCCATTAGGAGACCATGAACTAGTGCTTCATACTTTGTTACATTACTGGTACAATAGAATTGAAGTCTATGAGTAGAAAAATAGGTCTTACCCATGGGGCTGATGAGTTTGAATCTGACTCTTGCTCCTTGCTTGGATTTAGATCTGTCGATGTGTAGCATCCAAAATTTTGAAGGTTCTTTAACTTTAGGGTCAATAATGTGTTCATTCCTCTTTGGCTACATGCTTGTATCTGCAATTTCCAAAGTAGGTATTGGTTCAACATGATTGAAGATAGGCTGCCCTGTCGGCATCTCCTTTTGAGAATTGACTTGTCCTTTGAAATGTTCTACCACTGTTTGACACAAGCAACATTCAAATTTTGAATGGGAAACATTATGAACTCTACACCAACTAGGTAGCAAGATTTCCTGGAAATTCATTCTATCCCCTAGGTGAAGCTGATCTTGTATACATTTTTCCATGAAATTCTTGAATTTTTCTAGTAGTCCAAAATTCTCATCATCGTGGGCTTCATCATCATCGGATTTGACCTACACTTTTGTGCTTTGGGGCATACAGGCTAAGTTGGTTGGAGGGCTACATAGTACCAAGAAGACCTCTTTAGTTATCTCTTCTTATTGAGGATCTGATTCTTCCTGATATGCCACAGGAGAATAATTTCCCAGCTTAGTTTCGACAAACAACACCTCATTGACATTGTTGTATTCAAATAACCATGAACTTAATGCAAGGTTCTTGGTCAATGTGAATCTAATTTGGCAACCCCTTCCATGGAAACCACATGTGAGAGAAATGATTTGCAGCATATCCATTCAATGCTTTGGTGAAGTATCGTCCTAAGATTATTCCATATGTTTCAGGAATATGCGCAACCTAGATGTCAATAACCTATTGTACCCTCAAATCTAAAGCAATCTGCATGGGAATGCGATTAATTTCTTCAACAATTTTCACTTTAGTTTTTTTCACTAAGTAACTTTCCTTCTTGAGGGTGTGGGGACAATCCCTAGAGCCTTGCATATAGTTAGAGGCATGACATTGGCCGACGCACCTCAGTCAATCAAACAATTATGTAGGTTCTTCCCAAATACTCAGAATAGTGGTAAGTAAAGGAGGTGTTTCAAACCTCCCCTAGAAGAGTCCCATAGGTGTGTTAACTTGGACCACTTCACCTTTATCCTTTTCATTTGTATTTTCCTTGGATTTCCCCTGAATTTTCTCTTTAGCAGGTTGTTTTCCCATTTGCTGATTTGGAGGGGCATCCTTTTTGTTGCCTATAATTTCCTGAATTATTGGATCACGTGGTGGTTCTTTGAAAGAGACTCTTTTGGCCGATATTTCTTGTGTTGCCTTGGAGGAAGGAGTCCCATTAATAACTCTAAAGAAGGCTTGCCTAACTACAGGGACCTTGAGTAAGTCAAAGGAAGACAAGCTGATTTTACCCTTCTTGAATTCATCGGTGACATACTCACCCATTTGCTTGATTTCAGACTCAAATGCTCTACCTATGGAAGAGCTAGGTGGTTGTTTTAAAATTTGACTCATCTGTTCGTTCTTATCAAGGTATTGTGTTGGTATATGGGGAAAGCCTAGAGGATGGGACCGTTATCTACGAAATTAAAGAGCTGAGACAAGGCTTCATTCTCACTTACCTCTTTCACTTCTTCATTCTTGGGTGTGGTAGCCTTAGTTTCTAACGTGTTGTAGTTGCTCCATGGAAAGGGATCTTGACTGACCATGAGCACGGAATAATCATATGGCTCAGACGAGATTATGTCTTGACAACCCACACTATCAACAATGTTCTGCACCTCCACTTGAAAGATCTCTGGGGCTATGAGGAACTCAGGACAATCAAGCTCAGAGTGTCTATTTTTTTTATGGATCTAGAGCCATCCGGATAAAGCAACTTTGACAAGATACACTCCACTAGTCATCTTTTCTACGTTGGTCGGCTAATCAAGAGGGGTGAAAACACCTCCATTGTTTGGCCTTGTATTCCACATTTGGTTTTGCCTCTCAGAAGGCCTCCTTTCAAAATTTTGATTGGAGCTCTACACTCGTTCATAATTTTTCACAGATGAGGTGTCGACCTTGTGGCTATCCCTTTTGTCTCAGTTGAGGTTAGCCTGAATGCTATGTTGAGAAGCTTGCAACTAGCTATTTTGATTATGCAAGTGTGTCATCTTTATAGATATCTTCCTAATCATTTTCATTAACTCATCTAATTGATCCTTTTCTGTATTGCTTGGCTGTGGTGTTTGGTTTTGGAGAAATATAGGTTGTGCTATAGGTTGGTTTTAGTGGGAAAGTAGAAATTTAGACCCCTGTAGATATAAGGGCACTTGACGCTGCTGTGAATACACTTGTTGTTGTTGGGGTTACAAATAATGAGGCCCAAGGGGTGCCTAATTCATGGGCTATCCCAGATGGGGAACTATAGGTAGCTACGACACTTGGTTCATAAGAGGAATGTGGTGTTGGAGAGCTTGATTGACCCTTTGAATCTGCATAGGATGGGAAACTTTCCCCAAGGAAGGCAGCAGACCAAAGATATTTTATCCTAGATCAGTGTTGGCCACAGCCACCTCAGCATAAGCATCCACTAATCTAGTAAGAGTTGGGTTCATCCTTTTCACCAGTGCTAGTGTGAGGTTTTCCAAGGAAGCATAGTAAATAGGAATAGCAATGACATCATTGAGTGCATATGGAGCTTGAAACCTTGTGTATGCTCAGTGAACATGGTCATTGAAGGAGCTGATTGGTTCGTTAACCTCCCTACAAATTGCCATAAACTACTGATATAGCTCTAAGGGGCTGATAAAAATCTTGTACTTCCTTAGGAATGTGTTCTTCAAAAGATCCCAAGTAGTAATCAATCTGGTTGGAAAGTTGATGTACTATTAGAAGGCTTCCTCTCCCAATGAATAAGGGAAAAGCCTACATGTCTTTCAATGTTGTTTGGAATATTTTGATATGCTCTTCAGCTATCCTTTATTGGTTTTGAGGGTTGAAATTTGTGCAAAATCCCTTTGGATTCTTGGGCATGTCATGGTAAGCATTGAACAACAACAGATATGGGTTGTTCCCCAGCCAGGCCATGAGGGGAGGAAAAGGTGGTATTTTCTATTGAATAGGAAATTGGGGCTGTACAGGGGTAGTGACAGTTGGAACTATTCCTTGGACTTGGAGGGCAGGGACAGTGGTAGCACCCAAGCTGTGGGAAGTGAGTGGTTGAAATGGATTTTAAGATGGTTGAATGAAGGAGGTGGAAGCGGATAAGGATTGATAAGTATGGGTCGAATGGAAGCAGGAAAGAGGTAAAGGTGAAGGTGAAGAGGATGGAATGGAGGAGGAGGGAGGTAAAGGTAAAGGTGAAGAGGATGGAATGGAGGAGGAGGAAGAGGCTATGTCCCCTCTTTTAGTCCATCTAGTCCTTGTAGGGGGTTGTAGCTCTTGAAATTCCCCTTTATTTGGTTTTGCTCTTAAAAATCTTCATTATCTTTCAAGGGAGAATGAGCCACTTTGATCCAGCTTAACTCAAAAGGGCCCTCCTTCTAGCACCAATTCTATTGATGGGTGTTTTAGCACTTCTCAACACAAGCAACACATAACTACACTACCTCTCTTGAAAGGAAATATCCAACAACAAGGAAATCTTACGTAAGTTAAGTTGGAGGAGAATAGGTTCTTCCAATGGAGTACTTAATATGGGAAAGTGATTGCACAATTGTTGTAGCTTCAAATAGTAGCCTAGACCTCCTATTTCAACTTTAGATTTGGCTTTACAATGTGCAATGCACCTTGTTCAAAGTCACTACTAAAAAAATGGGAAAAGGGCAGGGAAGAGAGAAAGTTCCTAGACCTGAAACTAGCAATGAATAGTGATAATTGAGGACCCTATTGTGGAAACCTTTCCAAAACTAAGTTCCACTTAACCAGATTACTTCACAGTCTCATGAAACTAGTGCAATCTTCGAAGGTCTACATATTTTTAACATTTCATTCACCATAGAGCATGAACAAGAGAGAACTTAAGTGTAACATTCATAAAACTATTCAAATTAGATTTACATTGCATTTTATCATGAATAAACAACAAAAGGCATGAGCAAGGAAGGGCATCAACATGGGAGAATTCTTCAAAACCAATGAATAGTATTAACTAAACTACTAAAGACAATTGAAACCCATAGAACAAAAAAGTTAATCTATTCAAATTCACTAACTATAAGAATAGGAATCATGTAACATAAATTTGGAACTCAAGAATCCACCAAATCAATCAATTTCTATTAAAATTCCAGTTGCATGTCTCTACAACAACTCAAATCTCTCTTGAAAATGAGAGGAGACCCCCTATTTATAGTGTCCAAATAGAAAAATGAATCACAAAGATTTAATCTCATTGTGTGGCCCAGATTCACTACAAACTAGGGTTTTACCTACTGCCAAATATTTTATAATATAAAATTACATTTTGTCATTTAGTCTATTTTTTCCTCTAGTGAGCAGTATTGTAGCTCTTTTTTCTTCTTGTTGATTTCATACCATTGCAGCTACTTTGTGTGGAATTCATCATCTATGATAGGATTTCCTTTAGTTTTTTTGATGGTGAAATACTCCACAAACTTTCCCATTAACACTTGGAGCTTTCTCCACTCCATAATGTCGGATTCAAGCACATGAAATTTGAATTTTCTAGATCAGTTGGTGAGCGTGTCCCAATCTCTATCACACTTGGGTGTATTTTGCTTTACCTGCTCAAATTGGGTGAAGGCCTGAGTAGAAAAACCCATAAAGTCTATTTTGAGTAGGGTTTTATCTTCTCTAGACCGAGCTCAATGACAGGCATGTCAAAAATTTTCATCAATTTCAAATACTCCCCATAGGTCATCTTGATTTCCTTGGCCCAGTCAATATCTTGCTCCACTTCATGGAGCACCTGCTTCAAAATTTCCTTCCTATGATCAAGGCCCCATTTCTAGTTTTCCACAAGCCAATGATCATTCTTCACCAGAGCAAGCTCTTTTTCCAATGTTCTTCTAGGCATCCTGAGGATTGCCTCTATTTTAGGATATGTAATTCTATATAACTCCAAGAAGTTAGTGAAAAACTTCTTCGAGCCCTCAAGATATTTTTGCACCTCCAAGAATTTGTTTGTTCTCTTGAAAACACGGCCAATGCCCATGTTTCTATTGTAGAGGACTTGCTAGAACCAGTCCTTTGTGGCCTTCATCCAATTCTTTCTTCTATCCAACTTATCAATGTGGTCCTTGGATGAAAATTGTGGTTGTGCTAATGATCTGGTGGGAAGATCCTCGAATGATGACCATTGCTGAATATAAGCTATCAGATACGCCACCTATTCTTTTAATTCCTCTTTAGAGGTCTTATCCAAATGCATTTAGTGCACAATCGTGGCAAAAAATCCCTGAAGATGGTCAATTTTCTACTCTCTTGTGGCTATCCCCAAATCAATGGTAGAAGTATTATAACTGACCCCTTCTCCCATCACTGGGGTGGCTATCTGCACCATCCTAGATCTAGATGCATCCATCATCAAATGAGATCTAACATTTGGTTTCTTCTTCTTTATGCTTACCTACACTTAGGCTAGAATGGCTTCCAGCCTTGCCTTAAGATCTCTTAGGATTGGGGTTTTCTTTCCAATTTCTTTTTGAGCCACTTAGGCACTTGATATTCCCATTTCAGTGATTCATGATCAACTTCTTCTTCTTGGGTGTGTTAGATTTCAATTTCTTTATTCCCTAGAGCCTCTTGCTTTGTCTTTTCTTCTTCTTCTTCATTAGAATCTTGGATGAACACTATTTGTTTTCCTGAGGATTTGGTGGCTATTTTCTCCCTGGGGCTTTCCTCTCCTTTAGAGGTTTTCCTTTCTTCCTCCTTCCCATGCTCATGTTCTCTGTGATGCTATAGTTCTAACATTTTTCTCATTTAAGCTTTTTCTTCAGGCTTGTCTTCTTCTTGCTCTTCTAAAAGAGGTGTCTCCTTATAATGATTAGGTATTTTATCTTGTTCTCAAGTTGGAGGCTCAGTGGTTTTTTCCATTTTCTCCTTTGTATCCTTATCTTCATTGAAGGGTTGTTTCTCAACTTCTTCTTCGATGTCCTTGAGTTGTTGAACCAAATCTTCCTCAAGCTCTTGATCAAAATTTTCCATAATATATTTTTTCCTGGCTCTTTAATGTCTTCTTTGGATGATTATATTGCTTCCTCCTCTTCTTCGCACACCACCTTATCAATTATTAGGTGCTGATATTCAAGATGCTCATGATAACCATTAACTTCCTCTTCCATTCCTTTGGAAACTTCCCTCTCTTGCCTCTCCAATTCTTTTGATATTTGGATTGTTGCCTCCATCATGGGTGGTTCAGTTGGAGGAGGAAGGACAAGAAGGTTAGCAATAATGTGTGCCAAGATGACTTGCACCACGGGGTTCATGAATACCCTAGAGAGTTCTGTTGGTATATTTTGCATATGCCTAGTGAGGGCTTCTGGGAGTGAAAGTGTTGGAATTGGTATTGTTGCAGTGGTCAATGGGAGGGATGTCATTGGAGACATTGAAGTAGAAGAGAGTGGGGAAGTTGTAGCAGTGGAAGAATCTATTATTGTAGCCTACACTACAGGTGGAGTAGAGGCAAGGTGAATTGAGATTTCCACCACAGGCAGAGAAGAGGCAACCAATGCCTTAGAAACAGGCAGAGGAGTGATCGCAGTGGTAGCAATAGTGATAGAGAAGGTAGAGGTGGTAGGTGGTGACTTTGGCTACTCAGTTTCTTCTTCCTCTCCCTCATGAAGTGGGTCTTCAATTATGGACATTTCTCTGAATCCACCCACCTTCTTTCGCTTCTTGGAAGTCTCACGTTTTGACACTTTTCTTGAATATAGTTTATGTTTAGGATGATGTTCAACCAACTCCTTTTTTTTTCTAGAATGGGTAGTTGGAGGGGATGATGAAGTTTCTATAGAAGTACCAAAGGCAACAATTGCTCCTTCAGGCCCACTCTCGGTCTCATCTTTGAGCTCACTTTAGGTCAAGGCAGCTCCTTGCAGTTTCAGTTGAGTGATATGTCCATCAATCCACTGCATTTTTCTTTCCTCAATAGGCTTCATCAAGATGTCGAGGTCATTGACCTCTTCCTCATTCCAATCAATCAATGGCAATGGTATATTAGCAATGGCATTATATAGATGATCAATTATTGTATTCTCTTCCTCTACTATTTGGTCCGTGATAGGAAATAACTTGACCATTTTGAAAAAGTACGTCGTCATGCGCATGTAGTGCCTCATCCATACCTCTTTGTCACCCCTGCAATTGGACAAAACATATTCACCATTATGTACATGGGAATATTCAATCCCAACCATCCTCTTGAGCTTATCGTACGGTTCCATCCGTGGCCTGGTAGTATAGAACTCTAGGTGATATTCCATAAGTTCCTTGTCAGAAAACTCCACACATTGGGATGCATGGAGTGCATACATTCTTTGGCTAAAAGAGAGGGGATAAGGAATCCCCACCCTATTCCTATTACTCAAAACTGCATGGGCACGTTGTAATTGTCTGGAAACCTATAGAAGCACCATTCGATCATTTGGGTACCGAGGCAATTTATAGGGTTTCCCTAAGAAACCCTCGGTTTGGATGTAGGTAAAATTTGTAAATTGTATAAATAGAAAGTTGAACTGGTAGATGAAAGTTTTAGCACTCTATGTGACTCTCGTTTCAAAAGTACCTCCAAGTAATTTGATTATGTGCCCAATGAAGGCATCATTGACCCTATAATATTCTTTCTTGAAATTTCTGCATTGGAGCTAAGGATACTTATCATATACCTTTAGCTCCCTTTTTTGAGTCTGATTTGGACCCATAAATAAGCCTCTATATTACATCTAGTTGGCAATTAGATAGATGAAGTATTATGTCATGTAGAACTATGAATTCCTCTTTACCGCCATAAACTGTTGATGCAAGCTATTACTAATCATCCCCACCTAATAGAATTTAGTTTCCCCTTAGAGGATTTCTTCCACGAAGTACAACATACACTCCTAGAAGAAGGCTGCAGTCAGAAGGCCCATAACTCTTCTTAATAAGATTACCAAATCATGGCAATCCTTGTAGAAGTAACTTTAGAAGAGTTCTTGGGGCACTTTGTTTGCACTTCCCCTCTTGTCCTTTAGTCAGTATTGATTAATAAGCTTCTTGCACTTGAGGGGGTCTGCATCCCATGTGGCTTTAGAATATTCCTTCAGTGTCTCTTCCATTTCATTGAAGGTAGAGATGTGAAAGGTTTTCACTATTTATTTGGCAGATAGATCAGCTAGTAGATTGCCATCCTTGTCTACAATTCTTCTAGTATCTTTTTGATATGCCTCTTTGCATGCCATTACAAGCTCGAGAGTGATGAGAGCTATGGGAAACCGACAGCCTTGGCCAACCCACTCTTTTTGATCCTTCTAGCATTTTCTGTTGTGGGGTTGATTCAGACCCTTTCCTTGAACTTATCAATATCAATATGTCCTAGATTAGTATCTGATATTTCTTTCCAATCTGTGGTAACCTTTGTCTTAATTTCCTCTCCTTGGAACTTGTACTTCATTTGGTCTTTATCTTCCTTTCCTCTAGGAGACTTAGTTTACTTCTTTCCCTTTTCCTTTTCCACAGTGGCCCCGAAGGTCCTACAGTTGGCTCCATATATCATGCAGGCAAAGGAGCAGTAAGCATATTCAGGCATAAAAATGTGAGGAACGTTAGTATAAAATATGCAAAATGATGTTAGGTTAGATAATTTATAATTTAGAGGTCCTAGCATCTCTTACAGGCCAGAATTAACCTTTTACTGGAGGGATCTATGATAATGTGGGCCCAAGGGCATGGACTTCTCTAGGCTTGTAGTGGTTTGGAGCCAGTGGTGAATAGATGGCAATCAAGGCATGATAGCCTACATGGTCTCACCCACACCAAGATTTGGTCATGAAGTTGGGTCCACCAAGAAGGTCAGGCCATTTGGGCACATGGGTGAAAATCATTTTGAGGCTTTGGAGGAACTAAGATTGTCTTTTGGTCATGCAGGTTCAAGACAGGCAGAAGCAAGAAGTGTTCTTGCCATTTGAGGCTTTACCATTCAAAATGACATTGGTAAGGCAGGGGCCTACAAGCGGCGTTCTTCCAGGAAGGACCCATGTCTTTAGTGGAAGGTATCACTTTGTTATTGAAGTTCAAGCCACTGTAGGTTGGAAGGTGTGGAGAGATATTGGGTGTTGGTCATTTGAAATGGCACAGGTGGGACAAAATTCTAGCTTGAGATGCCCACACTATTGGGTCCGCAAGAGGCACATGTTATAATTGTTTGTTCAAGGAAAATCAAAGGGAAACTGCTAGGTCGGGTACCACATAGTGGACTGATGGGGATCGATGTCTATTTGGGATTGGTGAGAGTGTGATGGAATCCTGCGTATGACTGACCACAAGGGATGGTCCACCTAGGGCCTGATCCCTAGTTATTTTTTCTTTTTAAGTTCAGTTAGCAGCAATAGGTTCGAGCTCTGTAGGGCGGAGTGATGATCGTTTGGGGCTATTTGGAATGGCGTTCATGCCACGGAGACCCACAGATAGAGGTCTATGGTGTGAGGTACACAAAGAGGAAACATTTAATCATTTAAAGCATGGAGGAAAATTGAGTGGTAGAGATGGGGTCAGGACCTGGTTACTGGAAAGGCATTCAGGTTTCATTGTTTTGAGATAGTCATTTGAACAATGGTGAAAGTTTAGCGTAAATCCGTAAGGGATAGGTTACTACATTTTAAGATTGGGTGGAGACTATGAAGGTGGGGCATGATAGGAAGACAGATGGGTCACAAAAGGCCATTGAAAACGGTGGAGATGAGATGGAATCCCATAGGCAGAAGTTCACTAGATTCAACCAGCAATGGGTCAGGGCTTAGGTAGTTTGGCTCATTAAGTCTAATTGGCGATGACTAGGGTGGGACCTCCCTATTGGTAGGATTGTGGTCAGATGGTCATTTGGAATGGCATGACTCAAGGGGCATTCCACAGGCAGAGGCCTGCACTGTCAAACTTGAGTGGATTGAAGGATCCCTATTTAGGCCCATGAATTTTAGTAAGTCTAGGATAGCCAAGTTGAGGGGGGGCCTTCCATGAGGGCAGGCCCAATGAAGGTGCTCACTATTTTGCAAAGTTTGAATGTTATGAAGGAAAGGTGATGACGACAGTGATGTGTTGGGCCTGCGGGGCATGAATGCCCTAGTTCAAGAATAGTCACAGGAAGGCCAATTTTTGCAGGCATCATGCAAGTCATTCTCAAGGGATTTCAAAATTATAGAAAGTGGGTTTCAATCATCGAGGTGCGTTCTAACTAATTCCTAAGTTTTCCTGGTTCATATTTTAATAGATTTTATAGAAATAAAAGAAAACTTAAAAATCAAATGGCGATGGAGAACCGACTTGGAAAACCGATGGGAGTGACGAGGAAACTACAAACGAAGACCTCAAATTGGTGAAGGCACTATGTGGGCACAACGACGGTGAAGGCGACAAGCTCTAACAACTCCTCTAAACATTTGCAGGTGAAAATGACAACTCAAGATGGGTTAGTTGTAGACTTTTCAACATTTAATGCCCCTCATAAATGCTCATATGGTGGTGTTCACGATTGTTGGATGGGCATATCAAAAATGGCACCGGGAGCAGCAGAGTCCGCTAAGCGGATGACGGCAAGGGGTTAGCCATTTTGAACAGCCAATAGTGAAAAGAGAAAACTAGGCTACGGGTCCTGTGAGGCGGGAGGATATCGAGAGAAAGCCATTTAGAACTATGAAGACACAAGGGAAACCTACACAGGATGGCCTACAAGGGTAGCCTACAAGGGCAGACCCGCATTGCTCGGAGGATGTCAGCCTTAAAGATTGAAGGCAGACAGCTAAGGAAATGCTAAAATGGATTAAGGCCTTGAAAATTTGAGGGTAGCAAAATATGGTCAACTCAAAGTGACTCTTCTAAGTTTCCTTGACCACTTAGGATTCAAAATAGGGGGCATGCAAAATGAGGAAATGAAAAAAGTGACTGGACGAAGTAAAAAGGGAGGGTCCCCATTCTAAATAGGGCATGTGTTCTATAGGCATAACAATGGTGACTCTGTTGGGGAACACTCCTAAGCGTTCTATGGATAAATGCTCATTCTGAACCCAAAATTTATGGTTTTGCAAACCAAGGGCCAGTTTCAGAAAATGAACTAGGGAACTTAAAGAAGAACAAGATCCTTAACTAAATCAACTCACATAACATCTTAGAAGTGTGTGTATAGTGAATTCATTCCCTCTCCTTAGAAACTCTGACAAGTGAAAGTTAATCAAACCAAGAATAGAATCTGTAGCAAATTGAATATAGTTTCTAAACTACTAGGGTTTTTTTTGTTTTAAAATATCTTTGGTGAAAATTTGAAATTTCAATGCAGTAGTACTTAAATTCTAGGAAAAAAATAAGAATTAGGTGTCTATCTGACCACCCTAACCACAATAAAATGATAATTTTTTTTTTATAATGTTTTAGATATAGGTAGAGGACTCATGTCTAGATATGATGCATATTTTTTTGTAATTTTTTTCCAAGTAAATAATTGATTATGAATTTTTTATTACAACTTTTAAAAATATCAAAAATCGTATGTCTAACCACCTTAACTTGGTCAAAACTTCATAAAATTGAATTTAATTTTTTTTAATCCTATAGTATGCGAATCATAGAATGTGAAGCATGTTTCAAATTCAAAAAATGTGATACAGTTTGAAAGCTATAGATTTTTTACAATCATCCTATCAATCGGGACTTTAGTTGTAATTCAAATAGAAAATGAATAATAAAAATTTATTAAATTAAAAGTAAAGAATAATTTATATTAGTGGAAAGATGAGAATCTCATTTAAAAACCCTTTTCATTTCATCAATTTTGGGTTAAAAAATGTCGTCAGCCACATACCCTACACGTACCCATCATATCGCCACTTGTTGGCCCACCATGATCCTGCACATACCCTGGTATTTATTTTTATACTTTTTCTTTTGCTCAACCATGTAAATAAAGAAGCCTACTATGGGTTTGGGAATCGCAGTGGTCATTGGAGAAAACTTAAGATTTTCTCTTGCTAAGTCATCATGACGACCACTATACAACTCTTTGAAAATGATTATTATGCATTTTGTGTAAGATCAAAGATGGACGTAAAAGGATTCAACGAAGGGTCGGGTTCTAAGTTGGCTCAAAGTTCAAGTAAGGAGACCATTCCATAGTAGTAATTAGGTACCAATAGTTGAGAATGAATACTTATCCAAAGAACACCAAAAACAAATAGCAGAGTGAACCGTTCATCAAACTGAGCACAACCACCACATCAAAAACACCCCTAGCAAAACAAAAGTGGTCAAGAAACTTGCAAAAAAAAAGTGAAGCAAAGTAGGAAAACAAGGAAACTAGAAGCAACCTACACTAACCTATATATAGGTATTTATAAAGGTTAAGCTCAAAAGAGCTCAAGCGATGGAGATAATGCTTAAGGTGTTTCCCATTGATAGGAAACAAGACATCTTCATAGGCTAAAGTCTTGAGGAAGAAAGCATTATCACCAAGGATCTCAACAATTTGAAAGGGGCCAAGCCAGAGGTTGTCGAACTTTTCATGTCCCCCTTTCTTTTCATGGGCCTTGTCCCAACATAGGACCAAATTAGTAATTTTGAAGGTCTTTACTTTGGCTCATCAATCGAAACATCTCTTGACCATGTCCTAATCTTAGGAATAATTTTCAATGGAAATGTCACGTACTTCTTCTAGGTGGCATAATTCGGTTAAACGGGCCTCTCATTGATCCCGTTCTTCATAGAAAGTGTTGATGAATTGGAGGGTGGGGATCTTGATGTGGAAAGGAAGCATAGGCTCTAGGCCATAGATGAGGTGGAATGGGGAATCACCCAAGGAATCCTTGTGGCATGTGCAATCTACCTAAAGGGAAAAACAAACCTGGGTATGACAGTCCTTAGGATTCCTATCAAGTAGCTTTTTGATCACGGTAATGAGGTTCTTGTTGGTAGATTCCACCAATCCATTGCATTGAGGGTAGTAATTGGATGAAAACTTAAGGTAAATGCCATAGTCAAAGGCCCAACTAGTGAATTGGAGCGAGGAAAAGGAAAGGCCATTAACACAAACTAATGCATACGGGAAACCAAAATGATTTAAAATAAAAAATTCAAGGAAATTAATAACTAATTTTGTGGTGCATTGTTCTCATGCAATAACTTCTATCCATCTAGTACAATAATCAGAGGTAGTTAGAATTTACCTGTAACCCACATATGATGGTGGTCTTACTAGGCCAATGAAGTCGATACCCCATTGCACAAATGGTCTTACCTCCAAGATTGGTTGCAGTGGTACAACAACATTCCTTTCTCTAGTTGTGGTGGTCTAGTAGATATGGCACGTACGAACATGGCTATGAGCATATTTGAAGACTATCTACCAATAGTAACCTACTCATAGGATCTAATGTGTGGTTGAAAGATCAGATCCATGGTCGGTGCAAAATTTATCATGAAATTCTTTCAAGACCTACTTTGCTTCTTCTTTTCCAAGGAACCTAAGGTAGACACCTTCATGATTCTTCTTGTAGAGTATAGATCCTCACAACATGTAGCTGCTCCTTTTCAGGTGGAGGGAATTCTTTTGGACACTCTGGAGATGAGGCGGGCATTTGTTGTTTAGCAAGTAGTAAATGATATTATCATACTACTCCCCTTGTGAAACGTCTTCAAGCTGGTATTGTTGAACCATAAGCTCGAGTCCTACTCTAGCCACTATCTCAGCTCTAGTTCAGGTGAGGGATTTTCCTATTACTAGTTTCATTGGTCAAATTAAATGTCATACTCTTGTAATAGTGTGACCCACTTTTCTCTTCTTTCACCCAACTCATTTTCCATCAGCAATGTCTTTTCTGCCGGCTTAGGGACAATGGCAAACACCTTTTTCCATAGAATGTATTGTCTATTTTTTTTTACTTCTCTAGAAAAAGCATACGTATGCTTCTCCACATTGTGATATCTTAGTTAAACATCTTTCAAGGGAGCACTCATGAAGGCAATCATTTTCTCACTCCCTTCGTCATCCTTTTGAGTTAAAATGTTGACACATGAGTGATCGAAAGCAAAGGAGTAAATATAGAATGGCTTCAGATAATCAGGACTAACTAGCATAAGTGATTTAAAAATAGCTTTCTTGATCTCTTCGAAGGCATACTTGGCCTTAGGGGTTCACTCAATTTTGGCATCTTGCTTCAACATTGCATTGAGCGGCTTGACGATTTCAGCAAAGCCTGTAATGAACTTTCTGACAAAATTTATCTTTCTAAAGAAAGATTTTAACTCCTTGCTTCTTGGAAATTGGATCTTCAAAAGGGGATGAATGCACTCAGGGTCTATGGAAATCCCTCACTCTGAAATAATGTGTCTGAGTAGCTTTCCTTTAGTAACACCGAAAATACATTTCTTCGGGTTAAGGGAAACCCCAAATTCTATGCACCTTTGAAACACTTTGCACAAATCAGCAACATGATCAACTCGCTTCTTTGAAAACATAGTAAGATCAACCATGTAGATGATTATACATTTTTCGATGAGATCTTTGAAGGCTATGTCAATCGCACATTGGAAGGTGGTGCCCACAGTGATGAGTCCAAACAGTATTCTCATGTATGCAAAGGTTCCCCACTTGGTGGTGACTATTGTCTTGTACTGATCTTCGTATTGCACCATCACTTGGTTATATCTGGAATGCCCAACCAAGAAGGAAATCCTCTATGAACCATTGAAAATATGCAACATCTCATCCAACGATGGAATGGGATAGTCATCTTTCTCTTAAGCTTTGTTCAAATTGAAAAAATCCACCCACAGTCTGATTTCTTCGTTCTTTTTCCTAACTGGTACCAAATTGGCAACCCATGTGGAGTGTCTAACTGGGAATATGATCCATTCTTAAAACAAATTTTGTACTTCCTTGTAAATGATGGGATCCAGCAATGCATTATTGGAACATTTTCATTGTTGGAATGGTCAGACATCCAGTCTAAAGGGAATGGCGTGTGTAATAACAAAGGTATCATATGTCTTTAAATATTTGTAGCTCCATGCCACTACATCATGGTACTTCCGCAAAGCATAAATAATTCATTTTCTTTCTTCTGACATGCAAAATTTACCAATAAATATTTTTTTAACCTCCTTGAGTTGTCCCAAGGTTGTGAGTGTTGCACTAATTGTTGATGGAGTCCTTCTTTGCCTATTGATCTTGGTCCTATATCTGATCCAGGTCAAATATACGTTCAAGCTAGACCATAGCTCTTGGGATAGCATTTGTTTTGAGATTGATAACCCCTTCTATATCTAATTTAGCCTCTTTGGGCTCAACTTCATCAATTATTTGAGTAGCAAAAGCATCAAAGCTAGTGATGAATTCCAAGATACATGCTTGTCATCATTGAACAACTAGAAATGCGTGATATTCTCCAGCATAGAGGGAGTGGACATAAGATCGATGGTGAACCTTTTGAGGCCAAACAAAGAAAGTGGTTGATGATTTATGGTTGCATGAGCTAAGGCATCAATAGTGTGGTTTTGAGAGCAAGGGATCAGATGGATATTAAAGGAATCTAGGCTTTCTAGAAGATCCCAAACTCTATGCCTATAGTTTGCTAGCCTTCTATCATGGCAGGAATATAATTTTTTGACTTGTTTTACTACCAGCTCTAAATCATTGAAGACTTGCAACATTTTAACTTTCTTCCTTAGAGCCATTAGGAGGCCATGAACTAGTTCTTCATTCTCTATTACATTGTTGGTACAATAGAATTGAAGTCTATAAGGAGAAAATTAGGTCTTACCCGTGGCGCTGATGATTTCGAATCTAGATCCCGCTCCTTTCTTTGATTTATATCCATTAAAGTGTAGCATCTAGAATTTTAAAGGTTCTTTAACTTTAGGGAAAATCATGTGTTCATTCCTCTTTGGTTGCATGCTTATATCTGCAATTTATAGAGTAGGTACTAGTTGAGCATGATTGAAGACAGGTTTCCCTATCAGCATCTCCTTTTGAGAATTGACTTTTCCATTGGTATGTTCTACTATTGTTTGACACAAGCAATGTTCAAATTTTGAATGGGTAACATTATGTACTCTGGACCAACTAGGCAACAAGAGTTCCTAGAAATTCATTCTAGCCCCAAGGTTAAGCTAATCTTGTATACATTTTTCCATGAAATCTTAGAATCTGTCCAACACTCCCAAATTCTCATCATCATGGCTTCATCATCATTGGATTTGACCTGCACTTTTCTACTTTGGGACGTATAGGCTAAGTTGGTTGGAGGGCTACATAGTACTAAGAAGACATCTTCTGTCATCTCTTCCTAATATGCCATAGGAGAATAATTTCCTAGCTTAGTTTTAGCAAATAGCACCTCATTAATGTTGTTGTATTTGGTAATCATGAACTTCATGCGGGGTTCTCGGTCAATTCTAATCTTATTTGGAAACCCCTTCCATGGAAACTACATGTGAGATAAATCAGTTGTGATGTATTCGTTCAATGCTTGTGTAAAGTCTCATCCCAAGATAATTTTGTATGTGTCAGGAATATCCACAACCTAGATGTCAATAACCTGTTGTACCCTCGGATCTACAACAATCTACATGGGAATGCAATTAATTTATCCAACAATGTTTACTTTAGTTTTGTATAGCTGAGTTACTTTCCTTCTTTAGGGTGTGGGGACAATCCCTAGAGCCTTGCATGTAGCCAAAGGCATGACATTGGCTAATGCACCTGAGTCAATCAAACAATTATGCAAGTTCTTCCCAAATACTCGGATAGTGGTAAGGAAAGGAGGTGTTTCAAACCTCCCCTGGAAGAGTCCTAGAGGTGTATCAGCTTGGGCCACTTGACTTTTACCCTGTTCATTTATCTTTTCCTTGGATTTTCCCTAAATTTTCTCTTTAGCGGGTTGCTTTTCCATTTGTTGATTTGGACGGGCATCCTTTCTCTTTCCTATAATTTCTTGAATTACTGGCTCATGTGGTGGTTCTTCAAAAGATACTCTTTTGGCTAGTATTTTCTATGTTTCCTTGGAGGAAGGAGTCCCATTAATAACTCTAAAGAAGGCGTGCTTAACTATAGGGACCTTGAGTAACTCAAAAGAAGACAAGCTGATTTTAACCTTCTTGAATTCCTTAGCAACATACTCACCCATTTGCTCAATTTCAGACTCAAATGCTCTACCTATGGAAGAGCTAGCTAGTTGTTTTTGCATTTGACTCACCTATTTGTTCTTATCAAGGTATTGATTTGGTACATGGGGAAAGTTGGGATTCTTGCTGGCATTAGGGTCAGGCAGGGTGTTGAAGTTATTGGTAGAGTGGAAGTAGTGAAAGGCCCTCCTGCTTGTCTATTCCTTAAGAAATAAGGAGAAGCTCTCCAATGGAACATTTGAACTTCATCTTCACGAGACTCTTCTTCATCTATAGGACCATTATCTATGGAATTAAAGAGATAAGACAAGGATTCCTCATTACTTACCTCTTTCACTTCTTCATTCTTTGGGGAGGTGGCCCCAGTTTCTTGCATGTTGTTGTCACTCTATGGAAAGGGAGTTTGATTGACCATGAGCACGGAAGATTCATATGGCTCAGACAAGATTTTGTATCTGCAACCTGCACTATCAATAACGTTCTGGACCTCCACTTGAAAGATCTCTATAGCTATGAGGAACTTAGGACAATCTAGGTTAGAGTGTTTATTCATTTTATGGATCCAACACCATCTCGATAAAGCAACTTCGACAATATAAACTCCACTAGTCAGCTTTTCTGCTTTGGCCAGCTGATCAAGAGGGGTGGCAACACCTCCATTGTTTGACATTTTATTCTAGATTTGGTTCTACCTCTAGGAAGGCCTCCTTTCAAAATTTTGATTGGAGCTCTTCTCTCATTCATAATTTTTCCTAGATGAGGTGTCAACCTCAAGGCTATCCCTATTGTCAGCTTGAATGATGTGCTGAGAAGCTTGTAGCTGGCTATTCTGATTACGCAAGTGCATCATCTCCATAAACATCTTCCTGATCATTTCTGTTAACTCATCCATTTGATCCTTTTCTACATTGCTTGGTCGTGGTGTTTGATTTTGGAGAATGACAAGCTGTGCTACTGGTTGGTTTTGCTAGGAAGGTGGAAATTCGATCCCCTATAGATATAAGGGCACTTGAGGCTACTATGAATACACTTGTTGTTTTTGGGGTTGTAGATAATGTGGCCTAGGGGGCACTTGATTCATGGGTTATCCTGAATGGGGAACTATAGGAAGCTATGACACCAAGTTCATAAGAGGTGTGTGGTGTTGGAGAGCTTGATTCAGCCCTTTAATCTACATAGGATGGGAAACCTGCCCCAAGGAAGGAATTGGACCAAAGATATTTTGTCCTAGATCAGTGCTAGCCATAACCACCTCAGGATAAGCATCCACTAATCTAGTAGGAGTTGGGTTCATCCTTTTCACCAATGTTGTTGTGTGGTTGTCCAAGGAAGAGTAGCAAACATGTAGGATAGAGGCATCATTGAGCACATATGGAGCTTGTAACCTCATGTATGCTCAGTAGAAATGGTCGTTTAAGGAGCCGATTGGTTCGTTAACCTCCCTATGAATTGCCATAAACTATTGATATATCTTTGAGGGGCTGATCGAAATATTGTACTTCCTTAGGAATGCATTCTTCAAAAGATCCCAAGTATTAATTGATTCGGTTAGCAAGTTGATGTACCAGTAGAAGGCTTCCTCTCCCAATGAATAAGGGAAAATCTTGCATTCCACATCCTCATGATCGATCTGCATTTCTTTCAATGTTGTTTGGAATATTTTGATATGCTCTTCAGCTATCCTTTGTGGGTCCTAAGGGTTTAACTTTGTGCAAAAGCCCTTTGGGTTCTTGGGCATGTCATGGTAAGCATTGAACAGTAGCAGAGAGGGTTTGTTCCCTAGCCAGTCCATGAGGGGAGGCGAAGGTGGTATTTTTTGTTGAATAGAAACTTGGTACTACATAGGGGCAATGACAGTTGGGACTGCACCTTGGACTTGGAGGGTAGGGACAGGGGCAACACCCAGGCCATGGGAAGTGAGTGGTTGAAATGCAGTTTGAGATGGCTGAATGGAGGAGGTGGAAGTGGAGAAGGATTGATGAGTATGGTGAAAATGGAAGGAGGAGGGAGGTGAAGGTGAAGGTGAAGAGGATGGAATGGAGGAGGAGGAAGAGGCTGTGTCCCCTCTTTTAGTCCTCTTAGCCCTTGTAGGGGGTTGTAGCTCCTAAAATTCCCCTTTATTTGGTGTTGATCTTAAGACTCTTCAGGATATTTCAAGGGATAATAAGCCACTTTGATCTAAATTAACTCAAAAGGTCCCTCCTTCTAGTTCTAGTTTTTTTGATTGGTGTTTTTGCACTTCTTAACATAGGCAGTGCATAAATGCACTACCTCTCTTAAAAGGCAATCTCCAACAAGAAGTTGTTGAAAATCACCCCAAGGTCTCTCAAGTGTTAGGTCATAACTTGCTTGGAATTTATGAGTTGTTTTGATGTGATCTTGTTGGTAATCACAAGGAAAACTTACTAAGTTAAGCTGGAGGAGAATTGGTTCTTCCAATGAAGTTCTTAAGATGGGAAAGTGATTGAAAAATTCCTGTAGGTTCAAACAGTAGCCTAGAACTCCTATTTCAACTTCAAATTTGGCTTTAAAATGTGCAATGAACCTTGTTCAAAGTCATTAATAACATAAAAGGAAAAAGGTAAGGGAAGAGAGAAAGTTTGTAGACTTGAAACTAGTGATGAATAGTGATAATGGAAAACCCTATTGTAGATAACCATCCTGAAGCTAAGTTCCACTTAACTAGATTACTTAATAGTCTTGTGAAACTAGTACAATATTCTAAGCTCTACATATTTTCAACATTTCATTCATCATAAATCATGAACAAGAGATAGAACTTAAGTGTAACATTCATATAATGTGTAGACTAGCTTTACACTGCAATTTATTAGCAATTAACAACAAAAATCATAAATAAGGAATGGAATCAACACAATAGAATTCGTCAAAACTAGTGAACAACATTAACTAAACTACTAAAGCAAACTGAAGCCCATAGAACAAAAAAGTTAATCTATTCAAATTTACTAACTATTAGAAGAACAATCATTTAACATAAAGTTGGAACTCAAAAATCCACCAAATCAATGAATTTATATTAAAATTCCAACAACATGTCTTTACAACAACTCAAATCTCTCTTGAAAATGAGAGGATACCCCCTATTTAAAGTGTCCAAAAAGAAAAATGAATTGTGAAGATATAATCTCATTGTGTGGCCAAGATTCACTACAAACTAGAGTTTCACCTACCCCCAAATATTTTACAATATAAAATTACATTTTTTCATTTAGCTAATTTTGTCCTCTAGTGAGCAGCACTAAAACTCTTTTTCCTTCTTGTTGATTTCGTGCTGCTACTACTTTGTGAGGAATTCATCATCTATGATAGGATTTCCTTTTCTTTTCTTGAAGGTGGCATACTCCACAAACTTGCCTAGCAATGCCTGGAGCTTGCTCCACTCCATAATGTCAGATTGAAGCACCTAAAATTTCAATTTTTTGGATATGTCGGTGAGCGTGTCCCAATCTCTGTCACACTTAGGTGTATTTTCATTTTCTTGCTCAAATCGGGTGAATGCCCGAGCAAAAAAACCCATAAAGTATGTTGTGAGTGTGCCTGCAATTCCACTTTTCATCTTCTTATGGAAATAAGGTTTTAACTTCTCTAGATCGAGCTCAATGGTGGGCATGTCAAAATTTGTCATCAATTTCAAATACTCCCCACAGGTCATCCTAATTTCCTTGGCCCATTCAATATCTTGCTCCACTTCATGGAGCACCTGCTCTAATATTTCCTTCCTATGATCAAGGCCCCATTTCTATTTTTCCACTAGCCAATAATCATCCTTCACCAAAGCAAGCTCTTTTTCCCATGTTCTTTCAAGCATCCTAATGATTGCCTCAATTTTAGGATATGTAATCCTATATAACTCTAGGAAGTAAATTCATAACTTCTTCATGCCCTCAAGATAATTTTGCACCTCCATTAATTTTTTTATTGTCCTGACAGCACGGCTAATGCTCATGTTTCCATTGTAGAGGACTTGTTGGAACCAATTCTCTTTGGCCTTCATCAAATTATTTCTTCTCTCCAACTTATCAATGTGGTCCTTGGACAAAAACTATGATGGTGTTGATGATGTGGTGGGAAGCTCCTCGACCGATGACCATTGTTGAATATAAGCTGTCAGATTCACCACCTGTGCTTTTAATTTCTCCTTAGAGGTCCTATCCTTATGCATTTGGTGCACAATGGTGGTGACGGATCCCTGAAGATGGTCAATTTTCTGCTCTTTTGTGGTTGTCCCCAAATCAAAGTTAGAAATATTATAACTAACCCCTTCTTCTCCCATCACTGGGGTGGCTATCTGCACCATCCTAGATTCAGATGCATCCATCATCAAATGAGATCTGACCTTTGGTTTCTTCTCCTTCTTTTTGCTTACCTGCACTCGGGCTAGAATGGCTTCCATCCTTGCTTTCAAATCTCTTGGGGTTGGGGTTTTATTTTCCAATTTCTTTTCGAGCCACTCAGGAATTTGTGATTCCACTTTTGGTGATTCATGATCACCTTCTTCTTCTTGGATGTGCCAGATTTCAATTTCTTTATTCCCTAGAGCCTCTTGCTTTGTCTTTTCTTCTTCTTCATCAGAATCTAGGATGAACACCATTTGTTTTCCTAGGGATTCGGTGATTGTATGCTCCCTTGGGTTATTCTCTCCTTTAGAGGTTTTCCTTTCTTTCTCCTGCCCATAGTCATGCTCTTCATGATGCTCTAGTTCTTGGATTTTTCTCATTTCATCTTATTTTTCAAGCTTGTCTTCTTCTTTGTCTTCTGAAAGAGGCATCTCCTTATCATTCTTAGGGCTTTTATCTTGTTCTCTAGTTGGAGGCTCAGTTTTTTTCTCCATTTTCTCCTTTGTATCCTTCTCTTTATCAGAGGGTTGTTTCTCGACTTCTTCTTTGATGTCCTTGAGTTGTCGAGCCAACTCTCCTTGAGCTCTTGATCAAAATTTTCCACAATATATTTTGTGCCTGGCTCTTTAATGTCTTCTTTGGATGATTGTGTTTCTTCCTCCTCTTCTTCACCAACCACCTTATCAATTATTAGGTGTTGATATTCAAGATGCTCGTGATAATTATCCACTTCCTCTTCCATTCCTTTGGAAGCTTCCCTCTCTTACCTCTCCAACTCTTTGAATATTTTCATTGTTGCCTCCATCATGGATGGTTTAGTTGGAGGAGGAGGGATAGGAAGGTTAGCAACAAACTATTCCAAGGTGGCTTACACCACAGGGTTCATGAATACCCCAGAGAGTTTTGTTGGTATATATGACATATGCCCAGAGAAGGCTTCCAAGAGCAAGAGGGTTGGCATTGGCATTGTTGTGGAGGCCAATGGGAGGGATGTAATTGGAGACATTGAAGCAAAAGAGAATAGGGAAGTTATAGTAGAGGAAGAATCTATGATCGTAACCTACACTATAGGTGGAGTAGAGGCAAGGTGAACCGAGATTTCCACTGGAGGAAGAGAAGAGGAAAACATTGCATGAGAAATAGGCGGATGCCTGATTGTAGTGGTAGCAATAGTGGCAATGAGGGTAGAGGTGGCATGTGGTGACTTTGGTTGCTCAGTTTCTTCTTCCTCTCCCTCATGAAGTGGGTCTTCTTCAATGACAAACATTTCTGTGAATCCACCCACCTTCTTTTTCTTCTTGAAAGGCTCACCTTCTCATGCTTTTCTTGAATCTACTTTATGTTTAGGTTGACGTTTAGCCGACTCCTTTCTTTTTCTGGAATAGGTAGTTGGAGGGGATGATGAAGTTTCTCCAAAAGTAGCAGTAGCAACAGTTGTTGCTTCTGGCCCACTCTCGATCTGATCTTCTAGCTCATTGTAGGTTAAGGAAATCCCTTACAGTTTCACTTGAGCAATTTTTCCATGAATCCATTATTTTTTTCTCGCCTCAATAGGATTCATCAGGATATCAGGGTCATTGACCTCTTCCTCATTCCAATCAATCAATGGCAATGGGAGATTAGCAATGAAATCGTATCAATGATCAATTATTGTATTCTCTTCCTCTATTAATTGGTCTAGCATAGGAAATAACTTGACCATTTTGACAAAGTACATCATCATGCACATGTAGTTCCTCATTCGTACCTCTTTATCTTCCTTTCAATTGGCCTACAAGTATTCAAAATTATGTACATGGGTGTATTCAATCCTGACCATCCTCTTGACCTTGTTGTATGAGTCTATCTGTGGCCTGGTACTATGCAACACTAGGTGATATTCCACAAGTTCCTTGTCATAAAACTCTACATATTGGGATGTGGGGAGTGCATACATTCCTCGGCTAAAAGAGAGAGGATAAGTAATCCTTGCCCTATGCTTGTCACTCAAAAATGCATGGGCACGTTGTAATTGTCTCGATACCTCCAGTAGCACCATTCGATGATTTGTGTACTAGGGCAATTTATAGGTTTTCCCTAAGAAACCCTTGGTTTGGATGTAGGTAAACTTTGGAAATTATATAAATAGAAAGATGAACTGGCGGATCAAAGTGTTAGCACTGTGTGTGACTCTCCTTTCAAAATCACCTCTAAGTAATCTGATTATGTGCCCAATGAAGGCATCGTTGACCTTGTAGTATTCTTTCTTGAACTTTCTATATTGGAGCTAAGGATACGTATTATATACCTTTAGCTCCCTTTCTGGAGCCTAATTTGGAGTCACAAATAAGCCTCTATATTGCATCTAGTCATCTAGTAGATAGACCAAGTATGATTTCATGTAGAACTACGAAGTCCTCTTTAGTGCCACAAATTGTTCATGCAAGCAATTGCTAATCATCCCCACCCAGTAGAATTTAGTTTCCCCTTAGAGGATTTCTTCCATGAAGTACAACATCCACTCTGGGAAAAAGGATGCAGTCAGAAGGCCCATAACTCTACTCAATAAGGTTACCAAATCATGGTAATCCTTGTAGAAGTCACCTTAGAAGAGTTCTTGGGGCACTTTATTTGCATTGCCCCTCTTGTCCTTTAGCCAGTATTGATTAATAAGCCTCTTGCACTTGAGGAGGTCTACATCCCATGTGGTTTTGGCATCTTCCTTCATTGTCTCTTCCATTTCATTGAAGGTAGGGATGTGAAAGGTTTTTAACTATTGATTTGATATATAGATCAGCTAGTACATTGAAATCCCTTTCTATAATTCTTCTAGTATCTTCTTGATATGCCTCTCTACAGGCCATTACGAGCTCAAGAGAAATAAGAGCAGGTGGGAAACCAACAACCTTGGCCAACCCACTCTTTCTAGTCCTTTTGGAATTTTTTGTTGTGGGGTTGATTCAGACCCTTTACTTAAACTCATCAATATCAATATGTCCCAGATTAGAATATGAGATTTCCTTCCAATCTATGGTAACCTTTCTCTTAATTTCCTCTCCCTGGAACTTGTACTTCATTTGGTCTTTATCTTCCTTTCCACTAGGTGCCTTAGTTGAATTCTTTCCCTTTTCCTTTTCCATGTCAGCCCCCGAAGGTCATGTAGCTAGTTCCATATATCTTGCAAGAAACGGAGCAGTAAGCACATTCAAGCAAAAAATTGTGAGGAATGTTAGTCAAAAATCTGCAAAACGATGTTAGGTTAGATAATTTATCATTCAAAGGTCCTAACATCTCTTATAGATCAACATTAACCTTTTACTAGAGGGAGCTATGATAATGCGGTCCCAGGGGTGCAAACTTCCCTAGGTTGGCAGTCGTTTGGAGGAAACACTGAACATATGACAATTAGGGCACGTTGGCTCGTATGGTCTCACCTGTGCCAAAATTTGGTCATGAAGTAGGGTCCACCAAGAAGATCAAGCCATTTAGGCACATGGGTCAAAATCATTTTGAGGCTTTGTAGGCATTAAGATTGTCTTTTCATCATGCAGGCTCAAAAAAGGTAGAAGCAAGAGGTGGTTTGGCCATTTGAGGCTTTGTCAGTCAAAATGACACTAGCAAGGTGACATCCCACAAGTGGCATTTTTCCAAGCAATAACCATGACTTCAGTGGAAGGTATCACTTTCTTATTGAAGTTAAAGCCACTATGGGTCAAAAGGTGCAGGGAGACATTCGGTGTCGGCTGTTTGAAATGGTGCAAGTGGGATGGAAGTTCAACTAGATAGGCCCGCACTATTGTGTCCATAGGAGGAACACACTTTAATTATTTTTTCACTGACAATTGAAGGGAAACGGCTAGGTCAGGTCTTGCGTAGCAAACCTTCGAGGATCGATATTTTCTTGGAAATGGCAAGAGTGAGACAAAGTCCCACAAACGACTGCCTACAAGGGATGGTCCACCTAGGGCCTGATCCCTAGTTATTTTTTCTTTTTAAGTTCAGTTAGCCGCAGCAGGATCAAGCTCCTTAGGGCAGATGGATAGTTTCTCAGGGCTGTTTGGAATGAAGTTCATGCCATGAAGACCCATGGACAGAGGTCCGTGGTGCGAGGTTTGCAAAGGGGCAACATTTAATCATTTAAAGTGCGAAGGAAAATCGAGTGATAGACGAGGTCGGGGCTCGGTAGCCAAAAAGGAATTCAAATTTTGTCATTTTGAATTAGTCATTTGAACAATCGCAAAAGTTTAGCGAAAATTCACAAAGGATGGTCCACAAGGGATAGGTTATTTTAAGCTTTGGTGACAGTGAAGGCAGGGCCCGATAGGTAGACAGACAAGTCACAAAAGGTCGTTGAAAATGGCGGAGCCAAGATAGAATCCCGTAGGTGGAAGTCCATAAGTTTCAACCCCCAATGGGTCAGGGCTTAGGTAGTTTGGCTCGATTAAGTCTAATTGACAATGATTGGGGCAGGACCCACCTACCGGGAGGATGCGATCAGATGGCCATTTGGAACAACGCAGCTCAAGGGGCATTCCGCAGGTAGAGGCCCGCACTGTCGGACCCGTGTGGATTGAAGGATCCCCACTTAGGCCCATGAATTTTAGTAAGTCTAGGATGTCCAAGGTGAGGGGGCCTACCATGAGGGCGGGCCGGATGAAGTTGGTCTCCATTTTGTAAAGATTGAATGTTATGAAGGAAAGGTGATGGCGGCGGTGATGTTGTGGGCCTGCATGGCATGAATTCCTTGGTTCAATAACAGTCGTAGGAAGGCCAATTTCTATAGACATCATGCAAGTGATTCTCAAGGGATTTCAAAATTCTAGAAGTTGGGTTTCAACCATCTAGGTGTGTTCTAACTAATTCCTAAGTTTTCTTGGTTTAGATTTTAACATATTTTCTAGAAATAAAAAAAAACTTAAAAAGAAAATGATGATGAAGAACCCACCTAGAAAACCAATAGGATTGATGAGGAAACTACAAACAAAGACCTCAAATTAGTGAAGGCACTATGTGGGTGTGACAACAGTGAAGGCGGCAAGCTCTAACAACTCCTTTGAACATTTGCAAGTGAAAATGATAGCTCAAGATGGGCTATTTATACACTTTTCAATATTTAATGCCCCACATAAATGCTTATATGGTAGTTTTCAAGGTTGGTGGATGGGCATTTGAAAAATGGTGGTGAGAGCGGAGGAATCTGGTAAGTGGACGGTGGCCAGGGGTTAGCCATTTGGAACGACCAACAATGAAAAGAGAAAACTAGGTTACGGGTCCCGCGTGGTAGGAGGATGTCGACAGAAAGTCATTTGAAATGGCAAAGACACAAGGGAAACCTGTGCAGGGCGACTTGCATGGGTGGAGCCACATTGCTCAAAAGACATCAACCTTAAAGATTGAAGGAAAAAAACTAAGGAAATCCTGAAAAGGATTAAGGCCTTGAAAATTTGAGGGTAGCAAAATATGGTCAAAGTGACTCTTCTAAGATTCCTTGGCCACTTAGGATGCAAAATAAGGGGAACACAAAATGAGGCAATGAAAAAAGTGACCCAACGAAGCGAAAAGAGAGGGTCCCCATTTTGAATAGGGCATGTGTGCTATAGGAACAATAGTATCATTATCTTGTGTTCTAACAACTATGGAAATGAGAAAATCACATATATCATTAAGTTTCAATTTTTTAAATCGTATTCTTTCATAGATTTATACCTCTTCTTCATTCTAACTCATATATTGTAGTTGATAGTTAGACTATATTAATTCTTGAAAGAGTATTAGTGTTTCTTTCTTCTTAGGTCACCTTAGAGTATATTAGTGTACCTTGCTCAACACATGTCTATCCACTATATGCATATTAATATGCATTAGAAATAGCACAACCTTCACTTGGTCACATGCTTAATCTACACTTTTACTATTGTGCTACTTTAACTAAGGTGATTACATTAATTTCATTCTCCCTACGACCTCTCATCTTCCTTGTTTCCCCTCACTGTCTCATGGTCACTGATGCTCATACATTTGTATTAGTGATACAATTGTTGTCCTCCTTTAAAGCTACCCTCCTTTATCCCTTTGATCGATTTCCTCCTTGACCAATATACATGTCATCTTCCTTGATGCCCCTCCTTTTCTCATGGCTTATGTCTTACTAGTGAATATGCAAATATTATTACATCTTAAATCATAACATCACATTTACAAGATTTCACTTTACACATATGATTTTCCCTATCTATTGCACATGGAATTTATCTTGTGGTACTTCATGATCATTCCCTACACCAATTTATCCTTGTGTTCTTTCTACACTTTCACATCCTATGTGACACTTGTTGAAACACAGTTACATCTTTCTCTTAATAAATGGATTGACTAGGAGAAATCCTACTAACCATACATTTCTACATGAGACTTCAAGGGGTAGCAATCTCATGACATCCATGAGGTTTTAAATGGGTAGAAATCTCATTACAACATTGGTTCTAAATCCACAAAAAACCTAAAGGGTATGTGCAGGATCATAATGGGCCAAAAAGTGGTGATATGATAGGTATGTGTAGGGTATGTGGCTGACAAATTTTTTCTTACCCAAAATTGATGGAATGAAAAGGGTTTTTAAAGGAGATTCTCAACTTTCCACCAATATAAATTATGCTTTACTTTGAATTTAATAATTAATTATTATTCATTTTCTATTTGAATAACGACTAAAGTCCTGATTTTATTTCTTTTGATGGGACCAACAACCCACTACAATCCATTGGTTTTGACGGGACCAACAACCCATAACCACGTTTTAGCAGGGACCTTAAACCCAAGAGAGAAGCCTACAACAACTAGACCATAACAAGCCAGCCACCCAAGTATATTGGTCTCACCATACTATTGGTAGAAACAACTAAGTCATAGGTATACAAAATCATAGCCCCAAAAGTAGAAAAAAAATTGCCCAACAACAAACCCTCTCCCCCTCTATAGGAGAGGTCATCACAAGAAAATGAGGCTCCAATCATTTTCCATAAAATCCAATTGCTCTCTCCCCCTCTATAGGAGAAAAAACTTATCTCAACCAACCCACCATAGTCACAACACTCTTGCAAAACACCATTACACCTTAATAGAAATGGGAACCTCCTCAATGGGAAAAGCAAGAAGAGACCTTCAACCATAGAACACACCTCAACCCAAGAGGGAGAGGACTCCACCTCCAAAGGAGAGGTCTTCACCTCAAAAGAAGACCTAGTATTTAGAGAGAAGGAAGGGACTACAGTGAGAAGGAGAACCAAAGAAAGCAACATCATCAATAATAGTTGGGTTTTCAAAACTATCTCTGAAAACCTCCTAGCCCTCAAAACCTTCAGCACAGAATACAACTAATCCAACACCAACTCCATACCCATAGAATGGTCCATCCAAGGAATCAACCCCCAAAAACCACCAAATAACAACAAGGCACATGGGGGAAAAGCCATGAACAAGGTTTTAAGAAAGACACTTGCTCTCATCATGAAAAACTCCTGGTACCACTAGCGTAGGTCCACACAAAACCCAATAGAGCACAAGGAAGAAAAAATCCAAATTTGAGCAGCATAACCACTCAACCAAATGGGCCAGCATCCCAAAACAGTCTCCAAACTAGGAAAATAGGCAATGAAATCCACCTTCCATTTCGAAACCACAACCGTGCTGGTATAATCCCCAAAGGAGAGCTACCAATTAGAGAAAGTACAGAAGCTAAGAACACCCCAAAAAAAAAGAGAAGAAGAAAGGGCCAACAAATAAAGCTCCCAAGCCATCCTACTACACTGAGCAAAACTAGAAATAAGCACCTTCTTCAACCTAGAAACTCCAAGGAAGCCCATGAAAACCCAAACTCTTAGCCAAAAGGAAGCCACAACCATGCTGACAAGCCACCAAATGGTGAATGGACTGAAGCAACGAACACCCCAAAAGAAGTGAGAAGAAGAAAGGGAAAACAAATAAATCCCCCAAGCCATCCTACTACACTGAGCAGAACCAGACATAAGCCCCTTCTTCAACCCAAAAACTTCAAGGAAGCCCAACCAACCCCACATACCTTGCAAGGAACAACAAAGCGGAAGAGGCAACCACCTAGCACCAGAACACCCAAAGGGAAACAAACTTTCCCTCCAACAACCATCAAAAGCCACAATAGTACCAGTAGTAGCAAAATCCCAACCCATAGCATCAATAGAGTCCCCACCTATAGCACCACAGAAGAGCACCAACATGGGAGACACAGAGAAAGCATCCAACAGTGCACCACAAAAGAGCTTGTTGGGTCCTTGTTTCGCTACTAGATGTTTCTGATTCTTTCTTTTGGGCAGCTTGTTCTTCTTCATGTGGGTTTCAGGTCCCCTTAAAACCTGATGGTTTTGGGTCCATTCAAAACCTGTTGTAAATGGTTTCGGGTCCATTCAAAGCTTGTTTATCCTCTTATAAATAACGACTAAAGTCCTGATTCATAGGCTGATTGAAAAACATTTATAGCTTTCAAATGGTATCACATTTTTGAATCTAAAACATGTGCCACATTCTATGTTTTGCATACTATAGGATTAAAAAAATTAAAAAAATAATTTCATGAAGTTTTCACCAAGTTAAGGTGGTCAGACATACAAGTTTTTATATTTTTTAAAAGTTGTAATAAAAAAATCATAATTAATTATTTACTTAGAAAAAAATTACAAAAGAATATGCATCACATTCAGACATGAGTTCTCTACTTATATCTAAATTATTATAAAAAAATATTATCATTTTATCATAGTTAGGGTGGTTAGATAGACACCTACTTCTTATCTTTTCACTAAAATTTAAGTACTATTGCATTGAAATCTCAAATTTTCACCAAATAGATTTTTTTCAAAATAAACCTAATAGTTTAGAAACTACATTCAATTTTCTACAAATTCTATTCTTACATATTTTTGAAATAATATAGATAACTTATTCAAAATTTTACGTCAAGTTGCCTAACTTTGATTTTTCTAAATTTTTTGCCACTTAAGGGCCTATTTTTTCCAATATGATCCTGCACATACCCTAAACATCATGATTTCATGCTTAGTTTTTAATATTACTTCATCTTTGTATCTATATTATAGAGGGAATATCAATTCCAACTCCATGGAAACCTTGGATCTAGCATGATTCCAACCTCAACATTTTACATGACTTCATACATGTATAGATTGTGGAGACCACATCAATTCCAACTCCAAGGAAACCATACATTTCTACGTGAGAAATCAAGGGGAACAAATCTTATGGTAGGCATGAGGTTTTAAAGGGGTAGTAATCTTGTGATAGCCACGATGTTTTAAAGAGACAACAATCTCATGTTAGCCATGAGGTTTTCAGAACAAGATTTATATGGGCATACTAAAAGGGGTTTCAAGATGGTCATTAATGGAAAATCACACAAAAGGTTGTAGACGCTAGTTAAATGGATTGCAATTAGAAGAGGAAAGATAGTCCTTAGGGATTCAAGAGGGACCTCCTTAGGTCTCAAAGAAAATGAGATGGTTTATCCTTGAGTGCCTTATGTCTATGTATTGAAGTCATCATAGTGGGTTAAAATTATTAGATATCATGTATCTTTAGGTGATTAAAAAGCTACTGGGTAAAAGTATAAAGTTATGTCACACTTTCAGCCAACTTATCAACACAAGTGAATTTAAGTATTTCTAACTAAAAATCAATTTTGGTCAAACATATGATCTTGTAAGATTCATTCTAGCTAAGTTAGATATGTCCACAACATTTCCAACTATTTTTTTTGGCTAAATGCATATGTAGCACCACTTTGAGGCCAATTTACCAAAAAAATAGATTTATTAGAAAAGAATGATGTTTAAACAACTTCTACTCATGTAAATAACTTTTTTTTAAAATATAAAAATACCCTTTTGTAGATCCATGAGTGTAGTTTTTAAATATATATATATATATATATTAATAATTCACTTATTATTTATATTTTCCTTTTTATTTCTACTAAAATTAGGTTATCAACACAAAATATTAGGTTGATTAGCATGTCAAGGTAAATAAGTAAAACTTATTAAAAAATTGAAAACACTATGATGCACCAGATAAAAGAATCTATATCAAGATGGTATATTTTCTTTCCATTTTAGATAAATATATAATATGAAAGTTGACATCAAATGGAAACAACTATGTTTTAATACACACACTTTTTAATATTTATTTAAAAATATATATTTATCAAAATTTTAAAAAAAAATATCCATGCACTAAAGCTTCAAGTTATAAATAGACACAAAAAAATAAAATGAAAAAAATAACTATATAAATATTGACGTCTCATGTAACTTCATTTTTTAGCATTTTTTCAGCAACTAAATTATAGTGTCAAATTATGAAAAAATACATTCAAATATATATATATATTTTAAAAATACAAGCATAAATATACTAAAAAATAAATATTTTATTAGTTTATATCATTTATAAATTCAAAACATATATGTCACATTTTAGTGATTCAAGTTTAAAAGTTGGATCATTGTTGGTCATTTCCTTTAAAAAGTGTGACACATCTTTGTACTTTTACCCTACTAGACTATGAACCATGCAAAAATTCCCTCAACATAGTCACAAGGGCTGTTAACAAGATCTTTGTTCTGTGATATTCCTAGGAATGTGATGCCTTTTATCTATAGGTCTTTGCATGCTTAAAACAATCCTCATTGAGTGCAGCATAATCAACTAGATCTACCCTAATAAAATGTGCATACAAACTCTCTTGTCACATGTTCTTGCTTGGTTTTACAAAGGAAAAACCCATGAAGACTCATAGGAATCTCACACTCAAGGTATTTAACACAATCATAACTTACTATCATCCATTAGTGGTATGACTAGCCCTTGCTATGCCCATGCTTGTAAACCACTATAATTGTCATAATGTCTTGAAACCTAGGACTGTCATAATGAATACGATTGTTCAAGCTTCATGAAATCTTGAAAGGACTTCCCTTGACATTTGACACTTTAACTTGTAAATCTTTCTTGCAATTCACAAGGGTTGCCCTTCTTGCAAGTCAAAAAATAGGTGTTGTGCCTATAATATCTTCATTTCTGACTACCTAGCCTAGTTCTCTATGAATGTGTAGAAACTACTTATGTGACTATCATATGTAGTCAGGAAAATGATTATAATGTGTTTCCCTTTGTGATGAATAACCCTTCTTCAATGTTTTTGTCCTTTGATCATGATTTATCATTTTTTATGTCTATGCATTTAGTGTAAAGTTGCAAGGTGGTGTAAAAAAAAATTCTATTCGTTGTGAGAACAAACTGATACTTTCAAAATGTCTAGTTGGGTAGGTTTATGTTAGGAAAAATTATGTTGCACACACCACCATGATGGAACACTCCAAGATACATTGTATCAGTGATTTCTCTTAATCGACCAAAGTGTGAAAATGTGGCAAACTTTGACCTCGGGCTCTTTATTAGAAACCATGGAACTTAGAATTTTTTTTTTCTAAAGGTAAAAGATCGTAGGATCCCTCCAAAATAACCTCTCTTGGTTTTTCATAGCTCCGATCCATTTTCCCATGGTGACAAAATTTTGCATGTTGCAAAAAGCGTCAAATGCATGCAATCTAAAGTTGCAAGGTGGCATAATTTTTGTTATGTTCATCATGCAAATAAACTGATAGTTCAAACATGTGTTGGTGGATAGGTTTATGGTAGGAAAGGTATTTTTTTGTACCCCAACATGTCAGATCATTCTAGGCTACATTGTATCGACAACTTCTTAAGAGCTCTAAGTTAAAAACAGTGGCAAAATTTGATGAGCTCTTTCTCAGAAACTGTGGCACTTACAACCATTTTGTTTATAGGTACATGGTCACGTAGGTCCCTCTATAGTAACCTATGTCATTTCTCATATCTCCAATCCATATGTTTGTGGTGACAAGTTTCCAATTGATGAAAAAAATGTCAAATGCACTAAAGAGAAAGTTGTAAGGTGCTAGGTTTATGCTAGAAAAGGTCTTTTTGCACCCTAGCATGCCAAAATGTTCTAGGATACATTGTAGCATTGATTTCTCTTAAGAGACCAAAGTGTTAAAAAGTGGAAAATTTTGATGAGATCTTTCTCATAAACTATGACACTTAGAAATGTTTCAGCTGAAGGTATAGGATCATGTAGGGTCCCTCTATAATAAGCTCTCTCAATTTTTCATATCTCTAATCCATTTTCCTATGGTGACAATTTTTTAGTTGATGAAAAAAGCATCAAATGCATGCAATCTAAAGTTGCAAGGTTGCATAATTTTTATTTTGCTCATCATGTGACAAAATTGATAGTTCCAACAAATTTTGAGTGGGATCATTTATTGTAGGAAAGGTCATGTTTTGTACTCCTACATACTAGATCGTTCTAGATTACGTTGTACCAACAACTTCTTAAGAGATCTAAGTGTGAAAAAGTGGTAAAATTTGACGAGCTATTTCTTAGAAACCTTAGCACTTACAACCATTATGTCTAAAGGTAGGTTCATGTGGGGCCCCTCTACAATAACCTCTCTTAGTTTTTCATATCTCCAAATCATTTTCCTGTACCTGACAAGTTTTTAGTTGATGGAAAAAGTATCAAATGCATTGAAGAGAAAGTTCCAAGGTTGTGTAATTTATTTTCTATTAGTCATACGACCAAACCGATAGTTCCAACACATCCAAGTGGGTAATTTTATGCTAGGAAAGGTCTTTTTTTGCACCCCAGTATGTCAAAACATTCCAAGCTACATTGTAGTAGTGATTTCTCTTAAGAGAACAAAGTGTGAAAAAGTGACAAACTTTAACAAGCTCTTTCTCAGAAAGTGTGACACTGAGAAATGTTTCATCTAAAGGTAGAAGATCACATAGAGTCCCTATACAATAATCTCTCTCATTTTTCATTTCTCTAATCCTTTTTCTCATGGTGACAATTGTTTAGTTGATGGAAAAAGTGTTTGTTGCATGTAGACTAAAGTTGCAAGGTGGCAAAATCTTTGTTCAATTTATCATGCGACCAAAATGATAGTTCCAAAACATCTAGGTGGGTATGTTTATGGTAGGAAAGGTCTTGTTTTACACATGTGCATGCCAAATCTTTCTAGGATACATTGTACTGATGACTTCTTAAGAGCTCTAAGTACAAAAAAGTGGCAAACTTTGAATATATCTTTCTTGGAAACCATGGAATTTACAACCATTTCATCTAAAAGTATAGGGCCATGTAGGTTCACTCTACAATAACCTCTCTCATTTATTCATATCTCCAATACATTTTCTATGGTGACAAGTTTTTAGTTGATGGAAAAAGCATCAAATACATTGAAGAGAAAGGTTCAAGGTGGCGTAATTTTCAACATTTCCAACATTTTTGGGTGGGTTTTTTTATGCTTTAAAAGGTCCCATTTCACACCCCAACACGTTGAAATGTTCCAAGCTACATTGTAATGAAAATTTCTCTTAAGAGACCAAAGTGCGAAAAAGTGAAAAACTTTGACAAGCTCTTTCTCGAAAACCATGCCACTTAGAAATGTTTTGTTTGAAGGTAAAAAATTCATTTAGGTTCTCTCTATAATTAACTCTCTTTTTTTGATGGCTCCAATCCATTTTCTTGTGGTGACAACATTTTACACATTACAAAAAGCATCAAAAGCATGCAGTCTAAAGTTGCAAGGAGGGAAAATTTTCATTATGTTTGTCATGCGATCAAACCAATAGTTCCAACTGTTTGAGTGGGAATGTTTATGCTAGGAAAGATCTATTTCACACCCCATCATGTCAGATCCTTCTCGGCTACATTGTACTAATGACTTCTTAAGAGCTCTAAAAGCAAAAAAGTGGAAAACATTGATGAGCTCTTTCTTGGAAATTGTGGAACTTACAACCATTCTATTTGAAGTTACAGGGTCTCATAAGGTCCATCTATAATAACCTCTCTTATTTTTTTATATCTCCAATCCATTTTCCTGTGGTGACAATTTTTTAGTTGATGGAAAAAATGTCAAATGCATTAAAGAGAAAGTTGCAAGGTGGCATAGTTTTCATTTTATTCATCATGTGAAAAACCTGATAGTTCCAACACATCTAGATGGGCATTTTTATGCTATGAAATGTCATTTTTCGTACCCTAGCATACTGGAGGCTACATTCTACCAGTGATTTCTCTTAAGAAACCAAAGTGTGAAAAAGTGACAAACATTGATGAGCTCTTTCTCAAAATCCGTGGAACTTATAAATATTTCATAGAAAGGTATAGGGTCACATAGTGTCCCTCTACAATAACCTCTTATTTTTTTCATATCTCCAATTCATTTGGCTATCGTCAAAGTTTTTTTGCTGCCCCAAAAACTGTCAGATGCATATAGTGTAAAGTTGCAAGTTAGGCTAATTTTTATTTTGTTCTTTATGGGGTTAAACCGTTAGTGACAACATGTCTAGGTGGGAACATCTATGCTAGGCTTGGTCCTATTTTGCAACCAAAATCTCCTTAATGTTCTGAACTACACTATGACAAAGCTTTCTTTTAAGATCTCTAAATACAAAAAATGTCAAACTTTGAGACGCTATTTCTCAGAGTTGGTGGCACATACGAACATTATATATAAACCTATAGGTGCATGTGAGATCCCTCTACAACAACCTTTCTGATATTTTGAATGCTTGAAACCATTTCATCTTGATGAAGTTTTATTGATGCCCCAAAAATTGTTAGATGCATGTAATGTGAAGTTGTAGGGTATCCTGGTTTTTGTTTTGTGTGTCATGGGGCCAAACTATCAAACCCAAAACAAGTGCATGTGAACGTCTATGTTGAGCATTGTCTCATTTTCTAGCCCAACTCTCCCAAACATTTTGAGCTACACCGTGTTAGTTCTTTCTCTATGAGTGGAGATAGCAGAAGGGTACAACATGGGTACATGATATGTCTATGTGCATGGGTACTAGTTGCATTGGACCCTTATTTCAAGAATTCTTGGTGTTTTACAATCAACAAATGATAGTGAGGAAGATCTATAAGGTCAACAATTAAAATGCTATTAGACAGAAGTCATAAAATAATAAGGGAAATAATTAAAATGTTATGTATTATAAAGATAAAAAATTAGAAATTTTGATGTGTATAACATGCATATATTATAATGTGTTTATGTTATGGATCTAACTTATTGAGCCATAACATGCTTGCATTATGTTTTTAAGAAGAATGTACATTATGTTTAATCACCTTCAAAATTCATAGTGGCCACTTTTTTTTCCATCATTTTCATGCACTTATGCATCTATTTAGTATGTTAGTAGGTCTTTGTTATAGTGTTTATTAATTTTTAAATGAATCAATAGACATTTATTATATATCATACTTATTTTTATATAAAATCCTTCATACTGGTGTTGTCATGCTTAATTTGTAATATGAGTTTTTTCAATTGGTACCTAATGCTAAAGTTGAACCTCAACAAAACTACAATGTTCTACATAGTCAAATTCTCCAAGATTTATTATATCATTCATAATTTCCAAAACTTTCTTTGTAAATGTATTACTCCTTTGACTATAAAATTTGTATATGTCACAACTTGATTCCATGGAGGCTTTAATATATCATTTATGACTTTCATTTATATTTTTATCATTTGAAGAATTTTTTTTATATAAAAAATTCAATATGCATACCCTTAGTGGGTTCTTAAATAGTATGCTTTTTCTTTATATAAGTGAGAGGTGAGAGGAAAATCATTCAATGATATAATCTAATAATAGTGGTAAAATAAGATTTGCATTAATCAAAAATACATAAGGCCATACAACATTATATGTCAATAAAAGTATACAATATATCCAATTAAGTTATACAGGCTTGCAAAAAAACCATATGGACATAGAATGGCCCATATTGATAGTACAAAACATATGTTCAAAAATTCCATATAGCCATACAAAAAACAACCCTAATACATAGTCATTTCCCACTAGGGGAAGGAAATAGATTGTGTAATGCATTTGACTATAAGATGGATGGAGTTTCCTTTGATGTTGTCTTTCAAATGCACTCACTTGTCCTCCTCTCTTCACTCATCTAGAGATCCAACCAATAAAATAAGAATTATAGAAATTAATATATAGAAATTCAATTATGGAATGACACATTTAACAACATAATCACTTACCAGAAACAAATAATAACTATGGTCATCTACAATAGCAACACATTGATGATCTGGAGTGACAAACCCATGTAGAAAGCATCAAGATAGCAATTAAACTACTTACAAGTATCATTAAAATTTTCAATAATATACCAATAAAAGAGAAAATATAATGTCAAATTTACTATTTTTTTGCATACATGTGGAAAAGGAGCAAAACTTGCTACTACTATAGTAACTCCATGGTCCATGGTGCCATGACCATCAGTAAGGTTGTCTGATGTCAACATCTGAAAATGAAACAAAAAATATGAAGTTTTAAACAATGTTTCAAGGAGATGCTCTTAACTCTCTCTTATCATCTAGCCAAAGCCTCTTAGCTCAAGGAATTCTACAAGGTACATCCTAGTTGAATATTGTATTGATGTCTTCACAATTATTGATGAGTTTTTTGGTTACTCTTGTAGTGATAAAAAATAGATCCAATTTGACCAATTTGGTAATTTGGTGTCCCTAGCTCTTTTTCATTAGCAATTGGTCCTTTATCTTGGCATGCTAGACTTTTCAAAAACTATTTTTAGTCATTGTCTCATTGTTTTTTTTTTCCTTTCTTACAAAATTAGGATTCTCCTCATCTAATTTTACCCCTCCTTTTGTCTTCATAAAAAATATTTTCACTTTAAGTTATCTTTTAGCTTGTAGTTTGTTTGGGGACTCTTGTTGGCTCCCTCTTATTATTGTCTCCAATTTTAATTTGAAGTCCCATTGGCCCATTTTGGCCACTTGTGGTCATTAATATAATTTTCAACATCAAAGTTACTACATTCATAGGTTGTCACCATGTTTTACTTTTTATTGATGATTTTCCAAGAATGACTTAAATAAATATTTATTGAAAAGTAAATATGAATATTTTTATCATTTTCATTAGTTTCTTTGTCTAATTAAAATACAAACTAGATAGAAATTGAAAATTTTTAGATCAAATAATTGGGGAGAATATATCTCCAAAGAAATTGTTGATCATTTTCTTGAAAATGGAATTCGAAGTCAATATACCATTTCATATGCAACACGGAAAAATGGGATCTCAAAGAGAACACAACCTTGATGCAACTAGGTTGATGTTGTACCATAGACAATTGGACTCAAAATACTAGGTAGAGGTTGTACATACTACTACATATCTTTGAAATAAGGCTCCTTGCTCAGCTTAGAAAGAATGAAACCTTTGAGTCTTCCTTTGGTTTAGGCATAGTATTATTATAAATGAATCCTCTAGGTATATGCTTGAGTCTTGGAATGACCCTAATATTGGGAGCTTATCATATTTAGTGTGAATATGTAATGTTATGGCATAGGGTTGTTGGAAAACCCTATTATTAGTAAGGTTATGAAGTTAACACTTTTAAATTAGATAGAAGTTACCTTGTCAATAAAGTTAGTACTTAAGGTGTAATGTGATATTGGAATGAAAAAAGTATTAGTAGCTAGCGATGATTATTACACTATATAAATTTTATTTGAATGGTTCTATTACAAACTAAATTTATTTAGAGATGGACTTGTAATTTATCTTTCTAAAGATATTAGAGATGTTTGTTTTGACCAAATAATTTCCTTCTCTAAAACAAAATAATTTCTATTAAAAATCAAGGAATTCCATTCACCTTTAAATCATGTTTCACTCCAATAGTAGGGCTTTAGAATCATTTTGCGTATGATTCTTCCAATCTATATTATTTTTGGTAAATTTCTAACAAGAAAGTTTAATGTCTTAATTTTTTAAGTTTAAATTTTTAATAAAAGAATAAAAGCATTCAACAATAATAAGACTAGAAATGCAATAGTAATTCATTTTTCTTTTGTGCTGAGTGAATTTTCTATGGAAAAATCAACCTTTAACTTTGTATCATCCTTTTAAGAAAATGTTGTTTGTAGTTTGTCTAGAGAATCTTTCTTTCTAGGCTCAAAAGCTTCCAATTTAGATTTTTTTAAACATTAATTTATACCTCCTAAATTTGTATATTCAATTTTATTTTATTTTTGAAGTTTTTTTTTCTTAATGCTTTCCAAAGATGGAACATGTGTTCATATACTCTAATTTATATAACATTAAATCAACATCCTCAATTATTTAGAGTACTTTATTGAAAGCTTAATGATTATCTTCTTACATTGTAGGTCTATAATAGTATATCAATCTAATTTGTTATTATAGTTACTAGTGCCCATTCGTAGTTATAAGCCACTAATATTTTATAATTTAGTGATTACTTTAAATAATTTCTTTATTATAATTGCTAAAATAATACATAAATCAATTTAAGGGGATTCATATAATCTATTTTATGTTTTTTCAATGCTAGCATTTTAAGTTATACACTTTGAACATTATAAGTTGCAAATCTATACATTTGAAGAAAAATACATGTTCTTAATAACACTTTAATATTATATTATCATTGACTCTTAATAATCTATGTTGATTAGGAGAATGGTGATGGTAGCAGTGGGTGGGAGCTTTCTATAGGCCCATGGCCATTAGTGTTCGTGGTCTACATGTTACCTAACAGGCACTACATGCCTTTGAAAGTGTGTTCTATGACTTTTGAGTGTTGAGTGTTGCATGAGGGTGGTTGCTTATTGAAGTTTGGGGCTCCAGTTTTATTTTTTGTGCTTTCTTTCTATTGTTGGTGTGGTTGGATTGTAGTGTAGCAAGAGGTACAAGGCAGTGGTTCTTGTTTCTTTCATTTGTTCGATGTTTTTTTGGGGCTCTTTAGGTAAGGGGTTTGGTCTTGGATTTTCCTCGGTAATTGGTCATGGGGAAGCTTCCAGGGCCACTGGTGCTTTGGATTTTACCATGGCAGTTGGTGTGAAATCAACATCTCTTTCAATGAAGCTTTTTGACAATAATTTATTTTCTAATGATTTGGGGAATGGAGGATTTGCTTCATCTAGATGTCCTTGTTCCAAAAATCAATGGGTGCCTAGAATGAAGCAAAGATAGGTTGATACTAATGATTCAACCAAAGTCGATCACAGAGGATATTGAGTATTACTCAAAGCATGCTTTGATCTACAAATTTTTGGGAATGAGGGTTTCACTTCAATTTTTGGAGTCGTGGGCTCATTGTACCTAGTCCCTAGAGGGTAAGATGGAAGTAATGTTGTTAGCAAATAGTTACTTCATGCGAAATTTAATTACATGGTAGATTGCAATAGAGTGTTTGAAGGTGGACCTTATTTCCACAACCAGATTGGTTTATTGATTAAAAATTGGCATGCAAATTTTGATCCTTCAGATGCGCTTTTGAATTGGGTTTCGATGTGGGTTCATCTCCCTATATTTCCAATTGAATACTGGCACAATGACATCTTGCATCGGGTCACTTCACTACTCATGAAATAGGTGGGTCCTTCTTAGCAAACTCAGGATAGAAAGGTAATGAATTTTGCTCACATTTGTGTTGAAATGGATTTAAGTAACCCTCTTCCATATTCTTTGGAAATTCATGTGGGTGCATGTTCTTGGGTGCAATAGCTAGATTATGAGACATTGTGTTTTCGTTGTTGGCTCTATCATGAATATGTCCATCTACAGAGGAGATTCTTGAAGTCTAAATCTTCTAGGTCTTAGGCTACTTAGCCTCCTCACAATCCTCCTAAGGTGTACAAAGGAAAGGAACTCGTTCCTGGTGAGGTTTTTGGTGAGGAGGGTTTTATTCTTGTTAAGGCTCATAATAGGAACCAAGGTCAAAAGAGGACTCTAAAGGAGTGTCAGAAAGGAGATACCTTTAATAGATTTGAGATTATGGATGATCTTAGTCAGTAGGAGGTGAATCCAAGAATTATGCTTATGGATCAGACTGGGTTAGAAGGGGTTCAGGAAGGAATTATTCTAGACCACAACCAGAATTCTCAAGAAATTGGGGCTTTGGAAATTGAAATAGATAATAGTTTGGTGGTTCATGGGAAGTCTGAGACTCTTGTTGATACAAAGATGGAGGAGGGAGAGATATATAATCCATTAGTAAAAGGGGGGTTTGATTTAGTAAAAGGCAACAAGGATTCTCCTTCATTGGGAATTCTTTAGAAAGACCAAAAGAAAGGGGTTGTTGAGAAGTCTTCTAAAGTTGGGAGAAAGAAAGATTTGGATAAGATAAGAATGATGGGGGAGACTTTGGTGGATTCCGGATCTGTTAAGACCCTAGATTTCCATTTTTCTAACCCTCCAAAATGATTATCATCTCTTGGAATGTAAGGGGCTTGAACAATGGCCCAAGAAAAAAAAGTTGTTCGTGATTTGGTGAGAACTCATTCTCCTGATGTTATTTTTTTAGAGGAGACTAATTTAACTATTCAAGGTATGATTGGTTTGTTGCCTAAACTATGGGGGTGAGGTGATTCTCAACATATTGGGCTCATGGTAATGCTGGGAGTGTGGCTTGCCTATGGAACCCATTGAATATTTTTCCTCTTTCATGGATTTCCTCTAAGTCTTCCATCTCAGTGGTCCCTTCAAGTTTGGAGCTAGGGCAAAATATTCTTCTTTCAAACATCTATGTGCCTACTAATTTTCCTGGTAAGTAGATATCATGGTCTCATATTAATTTTGTTCGGAGCCTTGCTCATTTTTTCCCTTAAATTATTGTGGGTGATTTTAATGCCATTATTGAGTTGGATGAGAAGAAGGATGGTATTGTGAGATTGGAGCCCTCTACTTTCCTTCTAAGGGATAACATACCTGCATTGAATTTGGTTGACATTAAGCCTTGTAATGGTCAGTTTACTTGGAACAATAGGAGAATGGGAGAGAATTGTATTGCTGAGATACTTAACTATTTCCTGGTTTCCTACTTTTGGGTTGGAGGGTTGTGGTCTACTTGCTCTGAGATTCTAGACTGGAGGGTCTTAGATCACTATCCTATTAATTTATCTACTACCTTAGCTTGTGTTGCTCAGTCCCCTTCTTTCAAGTTCCATCTTATGTTATTAAGAGATTATTCTTTGCAAGAGCATGTGGCTGAATGGTGGCGGAGGGGAAGAATTTCTCTTGGCACTGCTATGTATTCTTTTTCCAAACTATTACAATATGTAAAATATCAACTCAAAAGCTAGAATATGCAGTGCTTTGGAAATTATTTTCATGCTAAGGTTGTTTCTCAAGCTGACTTGGATGTCATCACTAGGGAGATAACAGAGTTTTGTCTTTCTAAGGATTTACTCAAGAAGGAGGAAAGGGCTTTGAAAGCTTTGGAAGAGTGTGATCTGAGAGAGGAAATTTACTAGAAACAAAAGGCTCAAGTTGAGTGGTTATAAGAGGGAGACAAAAAAAATGCTTTCTTGTTCAACTTGATGAAGTCCTGGAGACATGGTAATTATATGCCTGTTCTTGTGAATGATAAGGGTGACCATTTATCTTCTTTGCAGGATATGTCTAGAGAAGCTTCACATTTCTTCGCTTCTTTATTTAGAGAGGATTCTTAGGATGGTTTGGCGGAAGAAAATCAAGTTTTATCTCGTATCCCCTCTTTGTTTAGTGGGGAGATGAATGCGCATCTTTTGGGAAAAATCCTAGTGGAGGAATTGGAGGCTACCTTTTTCCAAATGATGAAAGGGAAAGCCCCAGACCTTGATCATTTTCTAGTTGAATTTTATCAAGAATTTTGGGAAATCGTAAAGCTATACCTTTTGGAGGTGGTTCGTGAGTCTCAAATGAATAAGAATATGTTGAGGGATTTGAATTCTACATTCCTTTCTCTCATTCCCAAATGTGAGGGGGTGGATCGTCTAAGTCAATTTTGACCCATCTCCCTTTGTAATGTGGTGTATAAAATCATTTCCAAGCTAATTGCTAAAAGGCTGAAGCAATGGATTAGAGGATGTATCTCTAAGGAACATAGTAGTTTTGTGGAGGATCAACAAATTCTAGATGGGGTGGTCATTGCTACTGAAACCATTCATTCTATGGCATCTTCAAAAGAAAAGTCTATGTTAATCAAGCTTGATATGGAAAAGGCCTATGATAGAGTGAAGTGGTCCTTCTTGCAAAAAAATATTATTGCCTTTAGTTTTGCTGAAGAGTGGGTCCAATGGGTTATGAGTTGTGTTACTACCACTTCTTTCTTGGTGTTGATAAATGGTGAGCCTTCTTCTCTTTTTAGTGCTTCTAGAGGCCTTTATCAAGGGGATCGTCTCTCTCCTTATTTGTTTATCCTTCTTGCCGAAGGCTTGGGGAGATTGGTGAAATGTAAAGCGGAGTTGGTTTTATCTAGGGATGGGGGTGGGGAAATGGTATACCTCCTCAATCTCACCTACAATTTGTGGATGAGACTACCTTGATGGATTTGGCTAAGATCAAAGAAGCTATGAATTTGCACAAGGCTTTGGATATCTATCTTGTTGCTTCTAGTCAAAGGATTAATGAAGATAAATATTCCATTTTCTTCTTCAATACTCTGAGGCTAATTCAGTGAAGGATTGCCCATATCTTGAGGTTTCAGATTGGCTCTCTCCATCTAACTTATCTTGGTATTCCTATCTCTATTGGTAGACTTCCGAGGTAATTATTGTAGAATATTTTGGACAAGTTTCATGTGAAGGTTAATCATTGGAATCATCGATGGTTGTCCTTTCCTAGCCATGTCTAGTTGCTAAAGTATGTGGTGCAGGCTCTTCCTATTTATAAGCGCATGTTATAGGTGGATCTAGTAGGGTTTTTGAAGGATTTGGATTCTCTAGCTAGATAGTTCCTATGGGAAAGTAGCTTGTCCTCTTCCAAGTGGAGCCTAGTAAAATGGGATATTATGTGTAGCCCAAGGTAGTTGGGCAGTCTCAAATTGTGACAGTCAACTTGGTCTAGGATGGCATATACTGCTAAGATTTACTAGAGGTGGTGTGTGGAGTAGGATCATATCTGGGCTTGTATTGTAGCTCACAAGTACCTCCTAGGGTTTTGAAGGAGGAACTTCCTAGGTATCCTCTAGTGGGGAAAGGTTCTGTGATTTGGGGAACACTTAAGAAAGGGGCTACACTGATAAAGGAGGGATTGTTCTGGATATGTAGTAGGTAGACTAAGGCTCTCTTTTGGTCTAATTCTTAGGATGGCTTTTACCCCATTTTGTGTCAGTATCCTAATTTGGTGTATCTTTTTCAGCACTTCTTGGAGGTTGGTTGGTCAAGGGTGAGTGATTTTAAGAATTTTTATCCTTGTGGGAAAATGGACCTATGGCCAGGTGGAAGGATCCTTGTGAGTGGCATGTTATCAGGTTGGAGGAGGATTGTGTTGAGTTTCAAAATATTTTGGCTAGTAGGCATTGCAGTTCTCTTTGGGATAAGTATATTCTGGCCTGAAGCTTGAATCCTAAGGGTGATTTCACTATGGCTAGTGGATATTAGGAGTTGTTGTCTTGTAAATTTGGGAGGGTGGAGGTCCCTTGGTGGAAACATGTGTGGAACAAGTTTTCATGGCCAAAGTGCAATTGCTTTGTGTGGAATCTATCTTGGAATAGATGATTGACATGGGATAATATTTGAAAGCAGGGATTCTAGGGTCCCTCTATTTGTGTTATGTGCAACTGTAGTGAGAAGGATTCTTCCCATTCTTTTTTTTGTTGTCCTTATTCTATGTTGCTCTAGAATTTGTGGTGGGGTGTTTGGAAACATCCACGTATTCATGCTTCTTCCTTGGTTGATTTTTGGAGCAGTCTCGGAAGACCCCCTTTCTAGGGCTCTTTCCTCCAAATTGTGTTGTACATTGGTCCTATGTTCATCCTTTGGAAAATTTGGTTGGAAAGGAATCATATAATTTCTTAGGGGGATAGGCTAATGGCTCAATAGATTTGGCACAAAATTGTTGGTATGATCCAAAAGACAATGGAAGCCAAATGTGAAGTGGCTTTTTCATTAGAAAGAAGTTGGAAATTGTTGTTTGACTCTGGCCTCTTCTTGTCAGAAGAGGTAGGAGGGCTAAAAATAAGGTTCAAAGGGTTGGAAGATGGTTGCCTCCTTTGACAGATTTTCTAAATATTAATATAGATGGCTCCTCTAGGGGTAATCCTGGGCCTGCTGGGATTGGTGGAGTTGGAAGAGATTATTCTGGTCTAGTTTTTTTTTTTTTCTCCATTCATAAAGGGTGGCATTCTAACAATTTTATGGAGGGGTTGGAAATTCTCTTGTCTATTAAGTGTGCTTGTTCCTTGGGTTAGCGTATGATTATTTGTGAATTTGACTCACAAATTATTATTAATATGTTGCATGACCAAAAGGTGGCTGAAGTTAATTGGTAGATTGTGTTGGTGGTTCATCATATTTTGTAGAGGTGCTCTATGTTGGAAGTTGTTTCTTTTGCTCACATTCTTCATGAATTGAATAGGGTTGCTAACGGTTTTGCTAAGTGGGCTTTGGAGCATTCAGATGATTAGAAGGTTGAGGGGTGGGGATAGTTATCCCCTAATTATTGTCAGGATTTGGAAAGGGTCATTGCTAATGATATGGAGGGATAAGATGATGGTGGCTATATGGATGGTGGTTTATGTTTTGGATGGGGGTTTGGGTGTTTTGGACCTTCATGGGAGCATATGGGTTTCTTGATCTTTATGAACTATTATTTTCTTGATTTTAATAAAAATTTTACCCCTTTTTATTAAAAAAAATTAGATTATCAATAAAATAATCTTGGTTTTGTATTTTAGGTTTTAAGTTTAACCATCCATTTCAAGATGTTGTAATATGATGTAATTACTTTTAATTCAAAGTTAATACGACAATATGCTATAAGATTTGTAGTATGACTTTTTGCACTTTGTTTTTAGTAGGAATATTTGAATTCATTGTATAACAACAAGAATATGTTAATTATTTATGTGATTAAAGAGGTAAAATGAGGCATCTAGAGATATCAAGCCTTGAAAATGATGCACAATTATTTAACTTTGAAGTTTATGAACAAATTTTTTTTTTTTTTTGGAAAAGAGTTGTGTTGGAAACTTTGGGATTTGATCTCAATATTCACCATCCATATAAACTACTTGTTGCACCAATTAACTGCACACACATATTAATTCCATGCTACTATAGATTCACCCATAATATTAATTCCATAATCTATATGTCCAAATATAGATGCACACACATTAATTCCATAATCTATAAAAGATGGTATATCAAGCTATACTTTTACTATGATGCATAAGATGGTTACGATAGATGCCTTGTTGAATGAAACATTCAACATTGATACTCAGGTAAAAGATGGTATATCAAGTTGTGTCACACATTTATAAAGGAAATGACCAACATTGATCTAACTTTTAAACTTGAATAACTAAAAAGTGATATAAATGTTTTGAATTTTGAAATGATGTAAACTAATAAAATATTATTTTTTTGGTATATATTATGTTTGTAATTTTTTGAAAATATTAAACAATTATTTGAATATAGTTTTTTATATATTAACACCATAATTTAGTTGTTGATAAAATGTTGAAAAATAAAGTTACACGAGATGTCAATCTTTATATAGTAATTTATTTTTTTCCTTCAATTTTTTGTGTATTTATAACTTGAAACTTTAGGGCATGGATATATTTTTGCACAATTTTTTTTATAAATATATATTTTAAAATAAATATTAAAATGTGTGTGTATTAAAACTTAGTTTTTTCCATTTGTTAACTTTCATATTAATTATTTATTTAAAATAGAAAAAAAATTATACCATCTTGATATAAATTCTTCTATCTAGGGCATCATATTTTTTCAAAATTTTTTAATAAGTTTTACTATTTTTCTTTGACATGGTAATCAACCTAATGTTTTGTGTTGATAACCTACATTTAGTAAAATTAAAAAGGAAAATATAAATAATAATTAAACTATTAAAATATATACATTTTTGAAACTAAACTTATGGATCTACAAAAGGGTATTTTTTATATTTTAAAAGAATATATATGCAAGTAGAAGTTGTTGAAACATCAAGTTTTTCAAATAATTTTAAATTTTTGGTAAATTGGACTCAAAGTGGTGCTATATATGCGTTTAGCCTAAAATTTTAGTTGGAAAAGTTATGGACATATATAACTTAGCTAGCATGAATCTTACAAGATCATATGTTTGACCAAAGTTAATTTTTAGTTAAAAATATTTAAATTTACTTGTGCTGATAAGTTTGACAAAAGTGTGGCATAGTTTTGTTCTTCTACCCATATGTGGAAGTACCACAAGGACCAATGATATGAAAGATCATCTTAAAGATGGTTGGTTGAATGAGGATTCACATCAAGATTTGGATGACCATGAAACTAAAAGGGTTTTTGAGCAAAGAACGCTAGAACATTTTGATTCAAAATCAAATTAATCAAAATCAAGCCCTAAGGAGTTGTATAGAAATTTAGAGGATAGATGCATTAAAGAAAAAATAACAATTGTACAAAATCATATGGAATTGTGCTATCAAGTACAATGATATGGAATAGTGTTTTTCTAATTACCAAAACTACCTAACATTTATTTACAACACCATTAATGAATAAATGTTACATGAGTGAAAGTTGGTTGAGGACGAGAATGACAAAGTGTCGTTGAAGGTCCACCAAATAAATGTTTGACATCCAAAGTGTTTTATGAGATAATCATTCATATAAGGTTCAACTATGCACATGCAATAATTATTTCTTTAATACTGGTTACATGCATGTGGACTAGATGATGTAAACATATAGGGGTCTATGGTGTAGTATCATCAACACTGACCTTGAATTTTCATCATATTCATTCTACTAAATTAGTTATTCTTACATTTCAAAATTAAATTTAATAAAAAAAAGTAAACGAACTTGTTGAAATTTACTTGAGTATCAATGTTGAATGTTTCATTCAATAAGGCATCCACCATAACCATCTATTGTGCAGTTGATGTATCCTATGTAGTTGCATCCTAAGCACTCTCAAAATCATACGTGCAAAATGCACCATAAGAGTGACCAAAGTGGACTGGAACTCTAGCCCTAGAAGACACATCCACATTAGGCTCTACTGAGGCTATGTACACTATACAAGGCTTTAAGTGAGGGTATGTGAAGGATCATCATGGAAAAAATAGGCCCTTAAGTGGTGAAAATTTAGAAAAATCAGAGTTAGGCAACTTGATGTAAAAATTTGAATAAGTTATCTATATTATTTCAAAAATATGTAAGAATAGAATCTATAGTAAATTGAATTTAGTTTCTAAACTACTAGGTTTATTAAAAAACTAAAAAATCTATTTGGTGAAAATTTTAAATTTCAATGCAGTAGCACTTCAATTTTAGGGAAAAAATAAGAAGTAGGTGTGTGTCTAACCACCATAACCATAGTAAAATGATAATATTTTAGATAGAAGTAGAGGACTCATGTCCCGATGTGATGCATATTTTTTTGTAATTTTTTTCCAAGTAAATAATTAATTATGATTTTTTATTACAACTTTTAAAAAATAGAAAAACTCGTATGTCTAACCACCTAACTTAGTCAAAACTTCATGAAATTCATTTTTATTTTAATCCTATAGTATGTGAAGCATAGAATGTGATGCATGTTGCAGATTCAAAAATGTGATACCGTTTGAAAGTTGTAGATGTTTTTCAATCAACCTATCAATCAGGACTTTATTCGTAATTCAAATAGAAAATGAATAATAATTATTTATTAAATTCAAAGTAAAGAATAATTTATATTGGTGGAAAGATGAGAATCTCCTTTAAAAACCCTTTTTATTTCATCAATTTTAGCTAAAAAAAGTCATCAGCCACATACCCTACACATACCCATCATATCACCACTTTTTGGCCCATCATGATCCTGCACATACTCATGAGTGATATAATTGAGTCCAATGTGTTCCCATCAACACTGTCCTTCACAACGGAAGGAACGATCACATGCTTCACCATAGGTCTAACCAAGGATCTCAGTGCCAACTACAAATTACATTATGCACCCACTCTATCATGTGTGGAGCTCCCACCTAGATACTATGATAGTATAGATAGTCAAAATATTTTGGCATCTTATTGAGGACAAAATCACAATAGAATTTCCTCAAAAAATACTATGGTACCTTGTAGTTATTGCATAGAGGTTGGTAAAAAACCATCCACCACCACTCCCAGAAAATATTTTTAATTAATTCATGGTGGCACCAATGGAATGGAAACCTCTTGCATGCAAGTGATAAAGGTGCATTGGTTCTTGGGTCCATGAAAGGGGCACACAAGTCAACTTTGATAATTTTCTTTTTTGCTACTTGTGAATAGTAAATTCCACTTGCATAAAATTGTTTTAATTCTTGTCTCTTATTCGATGAAAAATTAAGTTGTGCACTCATTTCTCCTACTTGAGATACAATCCCTATAGAAATTTGACAATGCGTCTCCTATGAGGGTGTCTTGCAGCACTATCATTTAATCTTGCAATAAATTCTTCAAGCTCTATTTTGTTTTTTTCTATTTGATTTAGAATATTTTTTTTGTTCCTCCAAGATGTCTATAATGAATTGAGGGAGGAGTTTTATGTTGTTCATATTTGTGAGTGTCCAATCTGCAATCAACTAACAAGAAACAAAAATAAAGTGTTAAACATGTTAGAAAACCAAATAAAACAAACCCTATAAGATTCTTTGATCAAGAAGACAAGAAAACATGATTAAAACTTGAAATAGGAAAAATAAAGCATGTAATCTAGTCTAACTTAAGCAAACATCCATCTGATAGGGGGAGTGGTGCTCCTTTGATGTGAAAAGGAAGCCCTTTCCCAATCCTTTTTATAAGCTTTGATGTTTAATGTGACTCCAAGTTTTCAATTGACTTCATATTATGATAACTTAGCTAAAAATGATAAAATGGTGATTGCTATGAAGTGAAAATGGCTATAATAAGAATGCATGAAGTTGTGGATCCATATTGTGAAGAGGAGGCTTCTATTTATATAACTCAAGGATTGAAGAATGAGAGGATTTAGTGAATGTGGGATAAAATGGGAGCCAATGAGAATGTGCCAAGTATCACAATTCTATTGGAGGAAGGAATAGCACATTTTGGGAAATGTGTGAGTGGAGGAGGATGGAAGAGAAATAAATGAGAATGGTTGAGGATTTCAAAGGGTGGAAGAGAAATTGAATGAATGTGGTTGGAGATGTGAGAGGATGTAAGAGAAGTTATTGCATTTGTAAGAGGATTTATTGAGGATGTGAAAGGTTTTTGAAAAAAATGAAGGGAAATTGAATGAGAGGTGGTTGGGAGGAATATTCCTTGGAATATGCTTGTGAGGATAAATAGAGGAATTAATTAATTAAACGAAATGAATTTCATGTGCAACCTTGTTAGTTGACCATGGGTTGATTTAACTATTGAGGAGTTAAAAGTTGGAGGATTTATTAATGATGATTAGAAGGTGATTTAGGATTAATTAATTTAGAATTAATTAATTGGAGTAGATTAGGAGATTGTGACATTTGATTTGATTGATTTAATCAAAATGGAGGATTTAGGGGAATTTAATTAAATGATTTGATTTAATTAAATATGATGAAAATTAGTTAGAAGAAGGGGTTGAATTAATCTAATAAATTTAATTATTTGTTTAATAGCCGAATCTAATAAATTTAACTAAATAATGCTAATTATTTAATTAATTGGTTAGTTTGAAGCGATTTAGGAAGAAATGGTGTTAATTTATCATAATCAAATGCATAGTATCAATGAGGGATTTTTAGGTGTTTACATTTTCCCTCTCTTTGAAGCGAGGTAGCTGCTACATTGGTTCAAAGAATAACATTGCCATGATCAAAATTCAAAAAATTATTGATTTTTTGGATGCCTCATTGTTGCCCCAATGGAAGAAATTATGTTGCTATGTTTCCCCCTCAAGAGATCGAGCAAAAATTGCAAAATTAGGTCAAGCTCACGAAAAAGGTTCAACAATGATTTAGGCATAGAAAAGAGCCCACAAGATGCAAAAAAAAGCTCACGACGATGAAAACGGGTCAAAACGGGCTTCGCTTGGAAAAAAATAGATTAATGGGCTCAAAAAAACCTAAAAATATGCTAAAAATCCTAAAAAATACATAAATAGGGTTAGAAGGGTCATTTTCAAATCATTTGCACACCTATCCTTCTAGAAATCTTGACTTTTTGCTTTGAAGTGTGGATTGAATAGTGAATCTTGTGCTCCTCAGACATTGGATGGATCGAGTTCACAAGTTCCAGTGGCCTCAGGATGCAAGACCCTCAGTACACCTTTCAAAACTTTTCTCATTTTTCATGTTTTTGATACATTTATTAGGGTCCAAGTAGGTTGACCAAAAGTAGTCTTGTAGGGCTTCACTTTTGTTATGAGTGGCGTCGCTTTTTTTCATTCTGACCCTCATTTGCAACATAGCATCATGCGACATTGGAGGGTTCTAGATTCGCTCAAAAATTTCTAACTCGCCTTTGCAAGATGGCATCATGCGGCCTGAAAAAGAGTCTAGCATCACCTAGAAATTTCGACTTGCATTTGAGATATAGTGTCACTTTTTATTTTAGCACTGCTTTTGCAAAATGACAAAGCATCACCTTTGCAAAAGCCGACTCACCTTTGCTTTTGGAGGATTATTTAATTTTGAAAACATGCCATGCTTATTAAATTTGACGTCATAGGAATTTTGGATGCAAGAGGTCTTACCAGTGCTCCACTCGAAGGAGCATAGGAGTTGTACTTTATGTGAGTGATACACCTAACTAATGAGGCGTTGTTTTCCTTGGTTCAATGGTTTTGGACATGTCACCCAAATGCCCGAGGTTAGGGTGCACCTTGTGATGATGACAACACTAATAAAGAGATGGTGTAGTGAGACCTCCTTGTTCCATCTCCCAACTGGAGAGGCTACCATGACCCTGGAGGATGTATGGAAGATCCTATGGATCACCATACATGATGAGTGTATCATCTATGATGTTGAGGCTGGTGGTGATGAAATATTCTAGCTATTTGGGGTAGATCAGTATGAGGTAGACAGTGGTCAGATCGACCTTGTTCGATATGAGGGGATTGCCCCTTATTTGACCTTATTTTTGGAGTACTAATCTGGGAAGTCCTCATTCCCGACAAGTGAGCCAAAGGTTGTAGTGTTGGATAGGGGATTTTTTGGTCTTGGGTGATGGAGGAGATGACTTTCTATGTCTAGGGTCCAGTTGTTCTAGCCTCATTATATCATGATATGCACTAGGTTGTGTACTATGGGGCTCATAGCATTGGGGCAGGAGTTACACTTCTACATGTGTGGGAATATGAGCATATAGTTGTCCTGAGGCCCACCATTGTAGATGTTCAAATAGACCATGATGATCCAATGGCTTAAAAATATGGAGGCATGACCACACTGCACTACACGGGTATTATAGGCATCCCACACTGGAGGAAAGTTATTGTTGAGATGACAATGTTCCAAAGGAGACCTTGGCTCCAGTTTCATAGATGGTATGACGATGATGCCCAAATTTTTTACTGTCACCAAACCAAATACATGCAAAGGTGAGAGCATCATATGATAGAGTGGTACCTTCGAGATAGGGTTGCTCACCAATTTGGAGAGGCACCGGATGCACTTGATAATGGCTAGAGAGCCATATTTTCTCAAAGATCACAAGAGATAGCATGGGTTAATAGATTCTACCTCAATAAGCTATTGATGACTTTAGGCAGCTAGTGATGGTGTCGTGGGTGTACTTTGATGGTCCTACATATGTGGCAACTACACAGGTCTATGATGCATACTTTTAGGCTCACAATCCTATTCGATTGACATTAATAGTGGTACCTATGGTAGGCAAAGGACGAGTCAAAGGACCCCAAATTGGACAAGTCCCTTAGCAGCCAAGTCATTAGCAACAGGATGGTTAGGGCAGAGGTGACAGGGGGGAAAGGCATGATGGAAAAATTCCACAATTGGTGTAACCCATTGGTTAGAGGCCATCACAATAGCCATGCCAGCAGGTTCCATAGCCACCACCAGTAGGTCACAATCCTAGGGATAGACAAATAGTTGTGCTATAGGCACAAATTTAGGTTTTGATAGGGTAGCTACAGCTGGGCTAGGCTCAGATTCATACCCTGACCTAGGAGAGGGATCAATCATATCAGGAGGTATGCAATAATGTCAGATGTGGTTAAATTTTGATCTCGTATTAGCCTTGGAGATAAGACAGAGGTAGTAGTTGGAGGTAGCATCACAACAGGTGCAGGGGTAGGCCATAGTCCTAGCTGAGATGTATGGGTGAGTGATGTAGGAGGCATCGTACTATAGGACCTTATATTATAGAGTTGTGGCATAGGAGTCACAAGAGCCTGATTTCTCCCACATCATTTAGGTTGCTCCTGGTAGAAATCCTTACACCGAGACATTGGGAAGACTATCGAGATGACAACAACAGAGTGAGGCATCCATCATGGCAACATATAGAGCGAGGGTAGCTTAGGGAACTGATGGTGCGCTAGACACATATTTTGATTGTATAGCCTAATTTATGATGTGTATACATTCATTGGGTGAGTTTTGATTAGCCTCTTGTATATTCGATGATGACACTATATAACTGATTCTGATTGTATCATGACATTCAACTTTTTTGATATATACATGAGATGGATTGGATGCGATTACATGATGAGATGTTATTTTATTTCATGGATGCATATGCTATGGATGGATGCATTTAATGATTTGTGCTATGGTGTGATTATGATATATATGATGGATTTATATGAATATATGTTCATGTGATGGATGCAATGATATGTTATGCTTTGATGGATGATGGATGCAATGATACGTTTAACTTGTTTTTCAGTATCCTTTTCTATACGTGATGTATATATGCAAAATGTGATGATATTTAAATAATGCTTATATGGTTGTGCAATGGATGATTATGCGGATGTATTGTTTATGAGATTTTTAGAATAACCAACCTATATTATGATGATATGTATGATATGCAGTATGCTAACAATTTGTGGATGGATGCAAATGGATTTCTTTTTTTTCTGAATTTCATGATACCATGTTCGTATTAGTATATGCAAAAGATAGAAGAAAGAGGGATCAACCTATGAGTTTGTGACAATGTAGAAGTATAACAAGTCTATGAGTTGTCGAGACTTTATTATATATGATGACGACTTATGATGATGATGATATGTTGCTTATCAGGGGATTGGGATGTCAAGATCTTACTTTCCTTATTTTTGATAACACACATAGATATGATGCATCAAGGTATAGAAAACTAGGATGGCGTTGTACCTAGTGAGATGGACTTTGACTTGGCAATCAAATAGGAGTATCCTTGTTCACACCTAGCATACAAAACCTTATTATGATGTAATTCACAAACTTCAAACATCTCAGACCAAAACACAGAAAGGAAAAACCTTCCAATGTAATAGTCAACAAGACATCAAAAACATCCTCCCTACAAACCGAGCAAAGTTATCATGACCAAGGTTATATTACAAGAATATCCAACAAGCACAACAGACAAAAGATAATGATCAATGCCCCATTCCTTTCTCTCTAAATCATTTTGATTATACACCATCGAGAGGTCATTGGAATGAGTGCAATAAGATAAATCAAAAGAAAAAATCAAGTAAACAAATAAGCCAATGTTCGTCATACCTCTAGCCAAGACTAACTACGATGATGTATGATGTTGATGTCCATTGTAGGAAGGATGCATCCTAGGACATTATGTTATCAGATGATTTGAGACTAATGGGATGATGGGCTATTGATACCAAGAGTTGAGCAACTTGTTCACCTACTGACCTAAACATGAGACCTTGATACTTGAGTGTGCACTTTCAATTTGCTATACCTTTTTCTGACCATTTTGCAAAAGGTTGAAGATGACAATCATTTATTAAGAGAAGGTGTTTATTGCGGGTGAAAATTGAAGTGTGATGAATGATTTTTGTTTTTTTGAATGTTTTTGGTATTTTCGATATGTTTTACAAATATTTTGATTTTCCAATTTTCTAATTTTTTTTTGTTTCCTAAGATTTTGACCAAAAACTTAACCTAAGGACCTATCCTAGGGTCCTCAAGGGCTGTTCGAAGATTAGCCTTGTGTATGTTATACATGCAGAGACCACATAGTTCGACTTACACATACTCATTTATTGATGAGATATGAACATATGGATTGCTAGATTATTATGATGGAAACCTAAAGGACCTAACCTAGGGTCCTTGGAGGCTGATCAAAGATCAACCTTCCCTACGTTATATGCACAAAAGCCTTGTAGTTTGACATGATGACTATGTTTTCTACTTTTTCTATTTTTGACCTTTTTTTGGATTTCTTTGACATGTTTTGGATGTTTTTGAGTTTTTTTGATTTTTTGAATGTTTTTGGATTTTCTGATTTTCTGTATTTTTTTGGATTTTCTGATTTTCTAAATGTTTTTGAATTTTCTAATTTTCTATTTTTTTTTTGGTTTTTCTGATATTCTGAATGTTTTTGTATTTTCTGACTTTCTAAATGTTTTTGGATAATTTGATTTTCTGAATGTTTTTCGATTTTGTAAATTTATGAATGTTTTTGGATTTTATGGTTTTAAGGAAGACTTCAAGAATATACATGAATCTGATCCAATATAGGTATAAGAATATTCCCCCATCGTAAAGTGATAGAATACTCCGATATAGGTAGGACAAACTGACCTTAGGAATGTGTTGAGTAGTTCTAGGATGAGACATAATACAAACACGCGATCAAGCTATGATGCAAACGTGGATGGGTGATGGAAGGATTAGTGGAATGTGATTGGTGAATGTGATGGAAAGCGATGGTAGGTGATGTAGAACAAGCCAAGGAATCCATGGTGGATGGAAAGTGCTTATTTACACAAGGCACCTATTTGCCAAGTTTTCACCAAGGTACTTGCCCAAAGCGCCACTGAAGTGGTTTTCACTAGAGGATGATTTTTTCCTTTACTATTTTTAATCCATTTTCTATTTTTTTTTTTTTGTATTTTTGTATTTTTTTTATATTTTCGTTTATACCTTGCAAGCTTAGGCATAATTTTTTTTGAGATGAGAGCTTTTGATGGGTTCTTGTAGAGGTTCACCTTCGGGTGTAGATAACTAACATGCTCTTGATTTATAACTTAACATGATAACAAGGGTCCCAACCAATTGGGTTCAAATTTTCCCTTGTCTAGATTTGGTACATTCTACTAATTTTCTTTCAACATGAGCTCTCTAACTTGAAATGACTAACTCTTGATCTTCTTATTATAGCTTCACTTGAGAAAGTTTTGATAGACATGTAGGTTGTTCAGGGCATCCATGTGTCGCTCATCCAATAGTTCTAGCTTGTTCAACCATGACACCTGATATTCTTCATCAGTAATGAGATTCTGCAATGATATTCTTAAGGGGGTGATTCCACAATACTAGTTTACAATTTTTGGCCAAACTGGACACTGAACTAATTTTTTCTAACTAAATATTCACTTTTGGACACCTATAGCAGCTAAACCATGAGGAATTTGAAGATGATGCAAACTAGTGATTTGTGATATTTTTTCTACAAATTCTAAAAATAATTTTTTCAAAATTTTTGGAATCATATTGCACTTCTTTTTCCATCTCCTTCGAAAACTAGTTTTTTTTAGTAAACACCATTTTTAAGGAGTGACACTCATTGTATAACACATAACTTTTTTCCCATGAAGAATAAAATTCTATTTTTTTTGAATTTAGATTTGTAACTATAATATCTAGTGCTTCCGATTGGTTTCATAGTGTTTTATTGAATATTTTTTCCTTAATGAAGTTTCAAAGTCAAACCAATTACAATTTACACATAGGAATACCATATAAAACAATTTTTTTGTATGTATCAAAATTCAATTTTCTTTTTTTTGTTGGATGAAGGAATTCAATATCTAGTGAACTCATATTTTTCAATTTGTTTTTTTGATAATATTCTATTTTTCCACATGTGCAGAACATAGAGCTTGATTTTAGGTGAAAAACCTACATTCACAAGAAATAAAAAATAAATATAATAATTAAATTAAATTTATTTCCAATTATGCTTTCTAGGAAGCTTATAATAAGGACTACATACTTACAAAAAATAAAATTAAATGAATTCATTTGATCCCCCAAAAGGTAAATCAAAAGTGGTTTTTTATCAACATTTTGATAGGTGTAAAGGAGATTTCGTTATAGGTATGGTTTAAAAATAGAGGGGTTCTATCCAAGGGGGTTTGATCTAAGGTAGTTTGATCAAACCCTCTTCAATTGGAATGATTTTAAATGGAACCTTTTAAGGCTTAAATCATTATATTTTCTAAAAATATGTGATTTCAGAAAAAATTAGAATCTCCCAGAAATTGTAAACTAGCTTTGTGGGTTCACCCAAGGATGGGAGCTCGATCTCAATGGGAAGGATGGCTTTTGATGCGTAGACCAAGAAGAAAGGGGTTGCACCTGTAGGTGTGTGGATAATCATTCAGTAGGCCCATAAGGCAATATTCAACTATAGGTTCCAATCGTGGCTAGCTTCATTAACTATTTTCTTGAGGATTCTTAGGATGGTTTTATTAGAAGCCTCAGCTTGGTTGTTACCCTAGGGGTAATATGGGGTGTAGAAGTGATGTTGGATATTGAATTTTGGCATATCTCATGAAAGGAATGGTTCTTGAAAGGTGTCCCATTATCTAAGGTAAGAGCTTGTGGGGCACTGTAACAACAAATGAGGTAGTTCAGGATGAACTTGGAAATCTACTTTCTTGTGATATAGGTCATGGGGATGGCTTCTACCCACTTTGTGAAGCACTTTGTGGCAATGATAATGAACTTGTGTCCATTGGATGATGTGGGTGTGATTTTTCTGATGAGATCAAGCCCCCATTATGAAAAGGGCCAATGTGTTATAATCATTTGAAGCTCTTGAGCTAGTGCATGAATGAAGTCCCCATGTTGTTGACATTTTAAACATTTTCAGACATAGTCATGAGCTTCCCTCTCCATTGCAGGCCAATAGTACCCAATCCTCAGTAGTTTCTTGGCTAAGGTCATACCACTAGAATGCAAACTACAAATACCATCGTTTACCTTAGTTAAAGCAGTCAAAACTTCCTCAAGGTTAAGGCATCATAAGAGGCTTCCTTTGATACTTCTATGGTAGAGGGTATCACCTAAGATGACAAAAAAATGTGACTTTTTTATAAAGGTTCTCTTAAGGTTTGGAGTGATGTCAGGAGGGAGGACTCCTATTTTGTTATGAAATAACTTGCACAATAGGAGAATATGATATGAAATATGCTACAAATACTTGATAATAACTAAGAATAGCAAGCCACTCTGAGGAGGAAAACCTCCAAATATCTCTAATGAGAACACACCTCACAACTTGATGATAAAATAAGACTCACAACCTCCTATATTTACCTATTTATTCCTAGGATATCACCTAGGCTGACTTAGACACACCTATATAAGTCTTAGGCCAACCTAAAACAACTAAATAACAATATACTAATGATAATATAACTTAATAGAGAGTTAATATAGCCACAAGCCGACTGTTCATAACCTGATGTACACTAATATTAAGGGCGTAGCATGCCCCCCTTTCTTCAAAGAAGCATTTTCCTCAAAGCTAATCAAGTTTGGATTCTTTTGAATGAACTCCTCATCCTCCCATGTGGCATCTTCAACTAGTAAATTCTTCCATTGGATGAGATACTCAGTGAGAGTTCTATTCCTTAGCTTCTTTGTGCGTGTTTAACGAATGCACTCTAGTTCCAAAATGATTCTTCCTTCTTCATCGAGCTTTGGTAGTGTTGTTTGAGTGGGAATATTATGCCCAATTACCTTCTTCAAATAGGAAACATGAAAAACTAGATGTATCTTTGTTGTTGGTGGCAACTCTAAAATGTAGGAAACACTACCAATCTTTTGCATGATTTGGTATGGACCATAATACCTTGGAGACAACTTATCATTCTTTTTTTGTTTCTTTAGTGAGATTTTCTTATAAGGCTGCAATCTCAAGAAGACCCAATCCCCAACTTCAAAATTTCTTTCACTACAATGTTGGTCTACCTGTTGTTTCATTCAATTTTGTGCCATGGCTAAATTCTCCTTGAGTCCTAAATGTACTTGTTGTTGATGAAGCAAGTGGTATTCTATTGCCTAAACTCTTGGTGACACATCTATTGATGATGTGATGGAAGGAGGATGATATCCATAAAGTGCTAAAAATTGAGACATTTTTGTTGAGCTATGAAAAGAAGTGTTATACCACCATTCTGCAAGCAGTAGCCAATCTACCCATTGAGATTGTTTCTCTGAAGTGAAACAACGTAGATATTCTTCCAAACACTTATTAACAACCTCATTTTTCCCATTTGATTGAGGGTGGTATGAAGAGTTATGAGCCAATTGAGAACCCAAACATGAGAATAAATATTTCCAAAAGTGACTAGTGAAGATAGCATCACGATCACTAACAATAACCTTAGGTTTACCATGTATATTTTGGATATTCTCCGAAAAATCCTTTTCCACTGCACTTGCTATAAAAGTATGTGATAATGTAATGAAATGTGCATATTTAGCGAGGTGATCAACTACTACCATGATGACATTATGACCTTTAGATTTGGGAAGCCCTATGATGAATTCCATGGATAGCTCTTCCCAACGTTGGATAGGAATAGATAAGGGTTGCAAGAAGCCTAGTGTCTTAATTGTCTCCCCTTTATTCCTTTGACAAACCAAACATTTAGCCACAAATTTTTAAACATCACCTCTTAGCCCTTCCCCAAAAAAATATTTCTTGACTCAATGATATTTCTTCAAAAATCCTGAATGACCACCCACTAGAGACTCATGCAACTTTGTGAGAATCTTGTGTTTAAGAGTGGAATTCTTGCAGAGATACAAATTCTCTTTATACCAAAGAGTATCTCCCTTCCAACAAAACTTATCTAAACTACTATGATCACTTTTTAATTGTTCAATGAGATTACTTGTCGCAACATCATTTTTCCCTCTGCTTTGGCTTCCTCCACCCAATTTTCTTGTAATATTGAAAGAGCACACAATAAGGCTTCATCTTTCTCATCCTTCCTTGAAAGTGCATCTACTACAATATTTTCTTTCCCTTTTTTATAGACAATCTCAAAGTCATATCCTAACATCTTAGTGACCCATTTTTGTTGCTCTTCAGAAGATAGTCTTTGTTCCAAAAAATATTTTAAGCTATCATGATTTGTCTTAACCTTGAAGTGTCTACCCAATAGATAAGGCCTCCATTGTCTAATTGCATGGAGGATTGCTAGCATTTCCTTCTCATAAATAGGTTTTAGTTGATTCTTACCCTTTAATTGATGACTCTCAAAAGAAATTGGTCAACCTTCTTGCATGAGCACTGCTCCTATCCCATTTCCAGAAGCATCACATTCCACAATGAATTCCTTGGTGAAGTTAGGAGTGGCAAGCACCGAAGTTGTACACATAACCTCCTTCAATCTCTCAAATATTGTATTAGCAGACTTGTTCCAATGAAAAGAATCCTTCTTCAATAGAATGGTGAGAGGTGCTGCTATATGACCATAATTCTCCAAAAATATTCTATAGTACCATGTCAATGACAAGAAAACCCTCAGTTTCTTGATGGTTTTTGGAATAGGCCATTCCATGATAGCCTTAATTTTGTTAGGGTCCACCTTTACTCCTTCATGTGAAACTATGTGTCCCAAATACTCCACCTCCTTAAGACCAAAATCACACTTGGGTGGATTAGCATAGAGTTTACGATCTTCAAGTATTTGTAATGCTTGATCCACATGTTGAAAATGTTCTTCCCACATCTTGCTATAAATCAAAATATCGTCAAAGAATACTAACACAAACTTTCTCAAGAACTTCTTAAAAATGGAATCCATCAAACTTTGAAATGTAGATGGTGCATTGGTAAGACCAAATGGCATCAGCAAAAATTCATAATGACCCTCATGATTCTGAAATGTTTTCTTACAAGTATCTTCCTCCTTAATCTGAATTTGGTGATAACTAGATCTAAGATCTAACTTGGTAAAATACATAGCTCCATTCAATTCATCTAGAAAATCATCAATGACTGGAATAGGAAACTTATCTTTAATGGTGTACATGTTGAGAACTTTATAATCTAGACACATGCACCAAGTATCATCCTTCTTATGTACCATCACCACAGGTGAGGAGTAAGCACTTTGGCTATGCATAATAATTCTTGCCTCTAGCATCTCCTCAACAATTTTTTCTATCTCACTTTTTTGTATGTGTGGATACCTATAAGGCCTAATGTTCGGTAGTTGGATCCCTAGAAGAAACTATATGGAATGATCTTGATCCCTCTTAAGAGGAAGTCCTTTGGGCATATCTCCAAGAACAACTGAGTGACAATCAATTATAGCTTGTAAATCTGGATGAGTAGGAGCATTAGATTGAGAGACTTCTAATGAACATAGCTAGGCCACAAATCCGTCCACTCCTTTCTTAAGAAAATTTTGCATTTGATGAGAGCTTACCATTTGTGGGGATTTTTCCTTCAACCCCCTTAGCTCTACTACCCTTCCTTCTGATTAAAATCTCATGAATAGTTCTTGGAAGTTCATCTCAATTGTTCCCCATGTAGTAAGCCATTGTACTCCCAAAACAATATTTGTTGCACCCATGGATATCGCATACATTAGGGTATCAAGTTGATAATCTCCCATGGATAATTTAATGCTATGAAACTTCCTTGAACAACTAACTATACCACCATCTGCAATCAAAACTTGAAACTCTGGAGTTGGATATATAAAACAATTTAGACGAGTAGCTAACTTTTTGTTGATGAAATTAGGAGTACTACATGTGTTGATCAACACTATTACCTTCTACTTCTTTAAGAATCCCACCACCTTGAGAGTTTGTGGAGCACTGAAACCTGAGAGTGCATGACAATAAATCATTTGTTGAGAATCATGCGATTCCTCATTTGAATCCCTTGCATCCTCTAGTATGGATTCCTCTTCTTCCTCACTTGGACCTTCAATATAGAATCATTTCTTTTCATTGCATTTATGTCCTCTACTGTATTTGCTATCACAATTGAAACACAACCATTTTTCTCTTTTCTCCTCAATTTGATGTGGAGTCTACCTAGTAGGTTGTGTTGAATATCCTCTTTCTTTTTACATTAGCCCCTTGCTTCCCAAGAATCAAATACTTCTCCTCTACCCTATGTGCTAAGATAAAAGACTCATTTATGGAGCTAGGGATAAACATGCATACCTCATGTTGAATGTGATCCTTGAGACCCCCAAAGAATAAATCATTCAATTTTTCCTCTGTAATTGTATTCACTCTTAAGGATAGATTTTGGAATTGTTGAATATAATCCTTAACTAATCTTTTTTGTTGAAGTTTAGCCAGCTAGCTGAAGAAGTTGTATGTCATTCTATTTCTATATTGTGCTTGGAGTTCCTCCGTAAAAATTGACCATGAGATGGTGAGAACATTATTCCTTCAATGAGTGCGAAGCCAATGATACCAAATGAATTGATCTGGTTCTAGATATAGGGAATCCATCATGACCTTTTGTTCATTTGGGATTTGGTGTACTTCAAAAAAATTATCCATTTGTTTTATCCATGTTAGAGGATCCTTGCCATCGAACTTGCACATATCCACCTTTGGACATAAATTCCTAGATCCCATAGGAGTACTAAAGCTTGTGTCAATGTTAGCTGACCTAGAATTTTCACCTTGGTCGCTTGAGAACTCCTTTCTTGGTTTAGCCATGTAGGTGCTTACCATGTTTCGTATGTCTGATATATCTCCTCTTAGGTCACACATATCCATCTTATTTGAGGAAATTTATTCCTTGACCTTACTAATTTCCTCATTAGGAGTAATATCCTCTATTGTTACCCCATCCTTATTAGGAGTTTTCCCCATAGTGACAACATTCTTTTTGCCCCTTGTTGCAGGCCCCATCATGATGGGAACCACTAATTTTGAAATAAATCACACCAATGACACTTAAATTGTTTGAATTTTTTTTTGTAACTTACTAGGGCCAAAATAACTCACACATAGAAAAATCTCCAAGAAATAAGTAGATTTGTAGCATGGAGAGTGATAATTGTAAAAAAATTAATTTTTCAATAACTTTCTTATTTCTCCTCTAATTCCAAATTTTTTATTGTAATCTCCTGTAGTATGTCTTCCAAAACCCAATAAAAATTAGACTCCAATTTGACAATATGTATGAGATATGCAGATTCCAAAAAAAATGTGTAGAAACCCTAATTCTGTAATAATTCACTTAATTCTAATCCAATTATTTTGAAATCTAGATTGTATCTTCTTTAATATTTTCTTCAAAAACCCTTTAAAAATTAGAAATTTTTTTTCCAAAATATGAAAGATATGCTCTTCCCAAAATCGCCTCCAAAATTGAGAAAAAATCTTTCCTCTACGGTGCTAAGATCATGCTCTGATACCACTTGTTATGAAATAACTTGAACAATAGGAGAATATGATATGAAATATGTTGAAAATACTTGATAATAACTAAGAATAGCAAGCCACTTCAAGGGGGAAAACCTTCAAATATCTCTAATGAGAACACACTTCACAATTTGATGATGAAATAAGACTCACGACCTCCTATATATACCTATTTATGCCTAGGATATCACCTAGGCTGACTTGGAAGCACCTATATAAGTCTTAGGCCGACCTAAAAAACTAAATAACAATATAATAATGATAATATGACTTAATAGAGAATTAATATATCCACAAGCCAACTATTCATAACCCGACGTACACTAATATTAAGGGTGTAGCATATTTTCAGGTAGGTGTATATGTCATGGTACCATGAATCACCAAGACCAATGATTTCACACACGAACTTATAATCTGGTACCTTGAAAGTTGGTATGAGAAGTTTTCAAACAGGAATTCATGTTTATGGATGTTGCATGGGATTTCTAGTAATGATCCAATTGTTGCCATAACATCAACTGCTCTCTTGTTTTCCCTCAACATTTGCTCAAATATGATGTCGATGAAGAATTCCTTAAGATCTTCCACTAGTTTCTTGTATGGGGTAAGCTTGTGATACTTTGTTTGATATTCATCATTGACCTAGTTGATAGTTAACTATGAGTCCCCATAAACCTTAAGTGCCATGATTTTCCACTATACTACAATTTTGAGTCTTATGACTAGAGCCTCATACTCCAAAATATTATTGGTGCACAAAAAAGATAGCTTATATGACTTCGGGATGCAATCTCCTTGTGGTGTGATGAATAAAATTCCTACTCTTGACTCATGCTAAGTATATGACCCGTTAGAGTACACTTTCAAATGATCTATTGCACTAAGATTGAAAATGGACTCATTTGGAAATTTTGATACTAGAGGGTTCTTTGAATATATAGGTGCTTCTGCCAATTGATTTGTGATTACTTGTCCTTGGATGGCTTTTAGTTCTACATACTCAGTGTCATACTCTGTCAATATCATGAACCACTCATCCATCCACCCTATGAATGCTTCCTTAGAAAGTAGATACTTGAGGGGGTCTATTATGGTGATGAGCTTTATTTGATGAGCAATTATGTAATGTCTATTTTTTTATAGAAAACACTACTGCGAGGCAAGCCTTTTCAATGAGTGTGTAATTTAGCTCGTGTCCCACCATGGTCCTACTAATATAGTAAATGGCTCTTTCTTTCCTTGTTTCATCATGTTGTGCTAAGAGAGCATGAAGGGTTGCCGTTGTTGCTGATATATATAGGATCGATGGTTTTTTTTAGATTGGTGGCATGAGGAATGGTGGGGTTAGCAAGTATTAATTGATTTTCTTGAATGTCTAATCACATTTCTCATCCCATTTGTATGTTACCCCCTCGTGGAGTAGATGATAATATGGGACAGCTTATCTGCTAACTATGCTATGAATCTGAGAATGGATTGAAGCCTTCCCTACAAGCCCATTAACTACTTCAATGTTTGTGGTGCTTCCATTTCGAGAATTGCTTTGAATTTTTTAGGGCTATCTCAATTCTCGTCATTGATAAAATATACCCCAGAAGTTTTCCTAATTGCACACCAAAGACACATTTCTTAGGATTGAGTCATACTTTATATTCTTTTATTCTATCAAAATAGAGCTTAGTGTTACTATGTGGTCCCAACGCTTCCTTGACTTGGCTAGTATGTCATCCACATAGTCTTCTATATATTTTTGGATCATTTCATGAAAAATAAAAATCATATCCCTTTGGTATGTAGCTCCAATGTTATTTAACCCAAATGGCATCATTTTCCAATAGTAGGTTCCCCATATACAGGTGAAGGTTCTCTTATGTTGATCATCCTTTGCTATCATAATATGATTGTATCCTAAAAACCCATCCATTAATGATAGAATTTCATGCCTTGTTGTTAGACCTACAATCATGTCTATGTTGGGGAGAGGAAAAACATCCTTAGGCAATGCTTTATTCAGGTTCCTGAAGTCAGTGCAAATATGGATGCCCCCAGTGGGCTTAAAAATAGGTACAAGGTTGGAAACCCATTCAGGATAATCAATGGGTCATATGAAACCTACATTAAGAATTTTCTATAGCTCAAGTTTTACCAATAATTTGATTTGTGGATGCATCTTCCTTAATTTTTGTTTTACTAGTTTTTCCCCTAGATAAACTGCTAGATGATGGATGACTACCTTTGGATCAAGGCCTGGCATATCCGTGTAGGTCCATGCAAAATTGACTTTCCTTTCCTTCAGAAATGCAACTAGAATTTCTTATTCCTCGGTCAAAAGTAACTCTGCATAGAAAGTGATGTGTGGTGTTTCTTCAGTTCCTAGATTGATTGGGTTGCATTTTTTTGCCAGTACTATTGATTTTTTGAAATGGACGGCACTAAGGAGAAGATTGAATCCCTCATCCTTTGGTGCCTCAAAGAGGTTTTCACCATTTGATACACCCTTTCTTTTTACTATTTTTGGGTTAGAAAGTGTCATAGTGTGGTTTTCACTTAAAGACCTAGACGTTACTCTGAGATTTTCAATTTTGTGACTAAGAGATTCAATTGTTTCCCCATAGCACACATGTGTCTAGCTCAATATCAAACCCTATGTTGTGATCTTCATATGGTAGATTATCCCTTAGTCCCATGAATTCCAAGAGAATCTCATCATTTTTTAATGTGTTTAAGATCGATGGTCCTCATTGGTCGTAATTGATGAGTTGGGGTAAACATGTTTTAGGTTGGTGGCTTGGTTATCTAACTTGTAATACATGGTGGTGATCTTAAAAATGGAGTCCTCAAATAATATGGGAAAATCAGAGATGGGATCCTCATCACATACATTGGTTATATCGAATGTATATTTATCTAACGGTAGACCTGTGGATACTGGTCATTTAGGAGGAGCTTTGAATTTTTTAACAAGGGTACCTTTGCCAAGAATGGTTATCTTCGTAGGGGTACATCCAAGGCTAAGATTCTTAGGGCGCTTCTTAGGAACAATGGGTTCAAACAAACCATTATCATTTTTCCCAAGCTTCTTAGTTTTTTTATAGCCCCAGTTAAACATTAAATGAAGAACTTTGTTGTTTGCTTCCATGGGGAGATCTGGCACAAGCCTTTCATCTTGATATAATAGGTTTGATACAAATTTTTTGTCCACCACCTCTTTGCTTATGTCTCCCCACTTTTTGAAGGTGGTAGCTTCTACTTTGAAGGTCTAAGATGTGTCAATTGGTTGTGGTTTCCCATGATATCTAGGAGATTTAGGTAACTCTCCTATAAAAAAGGCACTCTTTTTCATTTTATAGTCTCCACACCCATGATCTTGGATAATAACCTTAACATCTAGGATGTTCAGAATGGAAGGTATCTTTGTCTCAAAAGTGGAGGCTAAGGTGGATGGGTCAACATAAGGGGATATGGGTCCCTCATCATGTTTTGGGACTTAAGGGATCTTGTAATAATTGGCCTCTATATTTTTGCAATAATAAAATAGTTTGGGATCACCATGGATTGTGACTTCTTGATTCTAATAAGGGAATTTGACACATTGATGGAACATGGATGTGATAGCTTGCATCCCATGGATCCATGGGTTCACTAGGAGGATATTATAGGGGAGTTCAAGGTCAAAACCTTGCAATTGGTCTCCATGATTGTTGGCCCTACTTGAATAAGGAGTTGAATTGTGCCTTGAGACGCCCTTTCTTGATCATCATAATCCATGATAGTGATACCTTTTCCTTTCTTAATGACATCTTCTGAGAATCCCATATTCTTTATTAACTATATAGTACATATATTCAAACCCACACCTCCATCCACGAGGGTTTGATTGACTTTGTTCTTGTAGACTAGAACTTGAAGATGGAGTGCACAGTTATGAGATGGTTGGGTTGGGAGATCCTACTCAAAAAATTTTAGGAGATGTGGTGTAGTGATATTTCCAATCATAGCTTGGAACTAGTTTACTTCAAGATTTGTGGGGATAGAAGATGTAGCCAATTCCTTTTCTATGATTTCCCTATGTGCGAGAAATATTTTTAGCAACTCCATGATGGAAATCTGGGCGTTGGTCTTTTCAGTTGATCTAGGACATTATAACCATTAGGGATTGACTTTGTATTTGTAGCAGGTACTTTGGATGGTGGTGAAGGTCTTGGAATGGTAATTCTTCCCCCATGTGTGGTGACTCCACACTCAACTCTAGACCCTTTGATATTAATGACTATAACCCATTCATCCAAGGATGCAATGACATGGTCATAAACATGGTTCACATTGTTGTAACTTTTTCCTTTAGTATTGTTGTTTCCTTTATTGTGATCTGTCATCAAATTCGTGTATATTTTGGGGTCTTGATTCCCAACTGGTTTTTCAATGGTTATGGTTTTTTCATTAGTGAGATCTTGGATTATGTTTTTATATCGCATATAGCTAGTTGTCTTGTCTCCCTTTATTTTATGAAAGTGACAAAGGTGCTTCTCGTTATACCATGGTAGTTTAACTTAAGGCTCTTGATAATTTTCGTAGACTAGTATTTTGATGATATTTTCTTGTAGCAGCTATTGCATGACAGATTCGATTGGGTCCCCAAGTGGTGTGTATTTTTGTTTAGGGGGATATTTTTTCCTTTGGGGTGGTCCCCCTTAAGCATTTAGGTTGTTGACAGTTTGATTGTTGGGTTGTTTTTGTAATGATGGGTTAATTTGTGGGTTGTTTTTCTTATTGATTTTTGGTTGTTGGTACATTTTTTGTTGTGTATTTTTCCTTGGGGCATTGATGACAACCTTGGCATCAATGACACCATCGTTTGTGACATTTTTTTTCTTTTCCCACATGCGAGGTTTGTCATTGTAACTTGTTGAGGGTCAATTTTATTGGTATGTGGGTGTGCCCCTTGTGCTATAAGGGCTCTTTCAATGTTCAATGCCTTGTGGATAAATTGGTTGTATGTTGTTATGCATTTCATTTTCAAATGGAAGGATGAGGTCTCTTCAAGGTTGGAGATGATAGTCTCAATTTTTTGTTCTTCTAGCCCATTTGCTCCTATTGGCCTTGGATCGCCATCATTACAAGAAGGCTGTGAATATTTCTCCCTTGTCTTATTTTAGGCTAGATAATTCTTCCAAGCTCACATCCATGCCTATGTTAAATGAATAATTCTATATGAATAAGTCTACAATTTCTTAAAAAAAATTAATTTTGGGGGGAAGGCAGGAGAACCATTCCATTATTGGATCAGCCAAACATCAAGGGAAGAGTCGCATTAGATAAGAATCGTCATATGAAACTTCAATACAATGTACATGGAATTTCTTGATGTGATCTTCAAGATTGCTAGTCCCACGATATTTGTCAAATTTTGATATCTCGAATCCTTGTGGGAATGGACTCATTGAAATGCTTCTGTCAAACAAATAGGGGCACACAAATTCCCTTGTGATTTCATTGCCTTTTTTTATTGTATGTCTAGCACTTGTTGCGAGAGAAGTTTAATTTGTGTGAAAAAATCATTTTGTAGATCAGGTGGTGGGATGTATGTGTTTTGGGGTGGTATGGTTCCTTGGGTGTTGGGTGGGATGGTTTGCATGTTTGTGTTGAAGGCACTTGGTGGGGTGTTCATGGGAGGTTGTTGTAATTTTTTTTGTGCAAGCAACGCTTGTTGGTATGCGTGTAGTTGTTGTTGGGCTATCAGTGCTTGTTGTTGGGATTTTACCTAAGCTACTTGTTGTTCTTGGTATTGTTACAAAGCTTGTTGTTAAGCCTATCATTGTAACAATGCTTGTGCTTGGGATTGTTGTGCTTGGTATTGAGCTTGTGCTTGTTGTGCAGCTTGTGCAACTTTTTTTTGTTACAATAAAGCTTGTGCTTGTGCTTGGGTAGCCTCTTGTTGTGCAATTTGTTGTGCTTGTGCTTGTTGTGCATCTTGTGCATCTTGTTGATCTTGGAATTGTTGAAGTCCCTTTTGATATGCTTGATGGGATGTTGGCAATGTGATGCTATGTTGATTTTCCATATTTGGATTTGGTGGTGGAGGTGGGGGATCTTTTGGAATGGTGTGAGATGGTGTGATGAGAGATTTTTTGGGTGGTTGTGGAGGTGATTTTTGAGTGATGAAAAGAGGTTGTGTGGGAAGCAGTATGATTGATGTACTAGGTCCTTGGGAGACCACATTTTAGAGAGTTTGACATGTTGTAGATGGTGTAATGATTGGTTGAGATGTTTGGATTGGTGGCACTTGGTGTTGCAATATCAATGGCATGCTTGGACGATTTGGTATGATTGACATGTTGATTTGACTTGTGATTGGTGGATTTATTTGATTTGATTTGACTGGTTTTGGAATGGTATGTTGGGTAAAGGGGGTTTCCCTATACCTTGGATTGTTGTGGATGTTGATGTCAAAAGAAGGAATGATGGGAAGATTGGTGGTGTGTTCCATTATGGGATGGAAGCATTGAAAGTACCCACTAGTCCAGATAAATCCACTTGTCCTTGTGATATCATGGGGAGAGAGAATTGTATATTAAGAGAGTATATCGGTATTGTGAAAAAGGTGGAAAGATTGTTTGTATCATGGAAAATGAGTGGCACATATGGATGTATTAGGTCTTGTGGGATGGTGCTAGGCATACCGAATATCGTGTTTATGTCCAAGTGTTGGTTATTTACAAGGGAATGTATTTTAAGATCTTGGAGTAATGAACTTACCTTTGTAATCATGGGTTGACTTGGAGCATGAGATGATGTTGGTTGTATGATGGGTTGAATGATATTTGGGAAGGAAGGTGTGAATGATATCAATGGCATATTCCTAAGAGTTTTTTCCACGATAGTGCTCGCATCAAAATCAGAAGGGAGTTTATCCCCTTCTTTTGTGAATGCTAACATGTATTGTGTGGGATTGAGTCTCATAACTGTGTTGAAAATCTTGTGTTTCAAGATTTTGGACTAGCTCAATTATTTTTTCTTGGGTCATCCCTTGGAAGTTGTTGGTGATATCCTCCACTTGAAAAATTCCCTCTTGAAGATCTTGTGATTGCCGATGGGGGTTGAGTGAAGGGATGGTAGATTCCCTAGGGTTGAATTCTGATGCAGTTTGACTCAAATCACTTGAAGTCGACATTTCTTTGTTTTGTTCCATGTTCTTCTTGTGTTGTGATCTTGTTTGGACCATAAAATAAGGATCAACTTTTAGGAATATGGGAGGTAAACCCCTAACTCCTTAGGTTGGTCTAAACTTTAGGCACAAAAAGAAAATCTAGGATGTTTAAGGATCAAATGATGGTGATGAGATAAATGAAGGATTAATGATATGGATGTTTGAACTTTTGAGACCCTTGGAGGAATCTAGACTTTAGGATTTTTTGGATTTTGATTTGGATTTGGATTTGGTTTGATTTGGATTTGGATAATGGACTTGTAAATCCCAAGATGTTAGATGTTATCTTGGAGTAAACTTGTCCACAAGGGCGATAATTTAATTAAATGTATGAGGAAGGACTCATCCACACACACTTAGCCAAACAAGGTGATTTTGATTTTGATTTGAAGTATTTACCAAAATTCTAGTACAAATTATTTTTCCAAGGTTCTAAAAGATGTTTGCAAGATGGAATTTGATTGATGGTGTGACAAATGAAAGTGTTGGTTTTGATCCTAGATGAACCTAGAGAGACTTTGTTTAAAAGACCAAGGTATTGAAGAACATGCTATACCTCTAAAAATTTCAACCCTATGTGAGAAACTCAAAACATTGGAAAAGACTAGGATTCTGACAATAATAGAATATATACAATTCTGGATTATCCTTTGAAGAACGTTTGTAAAAGTTGTATACCAATCTATCTCTAGTTTCGTAAAGTGTTGAAAGGTATTTCTTGAGAGCCTTTGGACTAAGACTCTTATGATGATTGCTAGCCCTTGGTTTTGGGATTTTGAATTTGCAAGAAATCATCAGATCAAACACATATGTTTGGTCCAATTGTCTTTTATCTTGATTAAATGGATTATTTTTACCACATCAACTCTTATTTCTTAGTTTTCAAACTGAATATCTATGTCTCAATTCTTTTTCATTTCACAAGGTCCATTAAGTGAAAATCAAAGAATTAAAAGCATAGTTTTCCTAGGTTGAATTTGGAGAGAACAAATTGAGACATGGGCCCAAATATTTAGAAGCCTCTAAGGATTAAATCCCTAGGGACAAGCAGTAATACTTGGACTCTTCAAAGATATTTTCTCTTTCCAAAGGGTTTGAAATTTTGATGACTTCTTGAATTTTTGTTTCAAAGTATTAGATCCAAGTGGAGTATTTAACTGACTCACAAATTGCACAACTGTATGATAGAAAGGAAAATATTTGTTGAGCCCCCACTTGGATTTCTCCAAACACTGAGACAAAGCAAACAACTAGAGATTTTTCGACACTAGCTCCCCTCCATGACACACACTTCTTGGGATCACCAAATATCAAAATCCTTAAAATATGGAGATCAAAAGGATTTATTTTGTTTCTACTTTGAATGGTAAAAATGTGGGATGGCTTCCGAATGACCCTTCTTGCACTAACTAATAGTAAGGATTTTGGCCTCTAAACAAATTGCTTCTTAGTTTGGGTAATTGGGGACATGGTACCTTGTGAGCATCTAGCAAGCCACTAAAGGCTTTAATAAATCCTACTAGGGTATCTTATACTTTTTACAATAGTACCCAATTCTAAAAGACATTGTATGACTAAGGCCTACATATGATGAGGACATGATAGTTTAGTCTTATCCATTTATATATTGGCCCAAGTGAAAAATGGATGGAGTCACCTTTGAGTTTTTCTTAGGAAGGCCCCTCTAAAGGTGAACAAAAGCAAGGGAGTACACTTGTAGTTTGATCACCTAGTTCATGTAAAGTGCAAGGAGGGAACACACAATGTCTCTTTCTCACACTAGCATGATTGTTCAATTTTAAACCCAAATTTTAAATGTGTGGGTAATTTTTTAGACAACCAATGTCACTAGAATGCTTTTGATTCTCAATATCATTGAAAAGTGTGAGAGAAGTGCATACACATTGGAATGACACAAATTTTTTTAAAAAAATATAAGACAATGAAAGCACAAGTTTGTTTTAAGCCCAAAATGAAGATGAATTATTTTTAGAGCACCAAGCTTAAAAATGAGGTTTTTTTTTCAATTTTAGCCCAAATCCAAAGTCTAGTAACTTCCTAATGTTCAATTTTAACCAACTTTGACAAAGCTTGAGTTGTTTGCTAATTTTAAGCCCAAAAATAACTCTAGTTTGTCCTAAAATAGAAATAAAAGAAAAAAATTAGAAAGCCTAAGCTATTACAAAGAGCATTAAAAAATTCTTTTAAGCCTTCAATTTAGTTTTCCTCCCTTTCCTACAATGGTGACACTATGTAGCATATTTGATGCTTTGCGACTACATAAATGGGATGTTAAAAATAGATACAGAGCTCTAGTGAAAGTAAAGGTGGCACTCTGTAGAAGGAAGAGAGCATGAATGCATCACAATTTCAAAGGTGACACTCTATCAGAAGAAAAATAAGATAGAAGACAGAAAGAGCAAACACAATGCTAGAGCAGATGTGATGCAATAGCAATGAGAGAAAATGCAACACAATGCAACAAAGGCAGTGTTAAAACTAAAAGAGGTGCTTTGAAACTTTGCAAATGTGATGCTCTATGTAGATGTGACACTGTATGAATCAAGGGTGGCGTCGCTCCCCTATAGCTACACAAAAACATAATTTTAGGAAAAAATTAACAAGATAAACTGGTTAGCCCTCCTTTTCGTGCAAAAATGTGAGTATCCAATCTACAATCAACTAACAAGAAGCAACAATCAAGTGTTAAACATGTTATAAAACCTAATAAAACACTCCCTATGAGATCCTTTGATCAAGAAGACAAGAAAACATGATAAAAACTTGAAATAAGCAAGACAAATCATGTAATCTAGTCTAAATTAAGAAAACCTCCACCCTATAGGGGGAATGGTGCCCCTTTCATGTGAAAAGGAAGCCCTTTCCCAATACCTTTGATAAGATTTAATGTTGAATTGAGTCCAAATGAGGATAACTTAGCTAAAAATGATGAAAATGGTGATTGCTATGAAGTGAAAATGACTAATAATAATGGATGAAGTTGTGGATCCAAATTGGGAAGAGCAGGCTTCTATTTATAGAACTCAAGGATTGAAGAATGAGAGGATTTGGTGAATGTTGGATAAATTGGGAGACAATGAGTATCTGACAAGTGTCACAATTCTATTGGACGAAGGTGGAGCACATTTTGGGAAATGTGTGAGTGGAGGAGGATGGAAGAGAAATAAATGAGAATGGTTGAGGATTTGAAAGGTTGTAAGAAGAATTGAATGAATTTGGTTGGAGATGTGAGAGGATGTAAGAGGAGTTATTGAGGATGTGAGAGGATTTTGAAAACCTTTGGAGGGAAATTGAATGAGAGGTGGTTGGGAGGAACATTCCTTGGAATATGCCTTTGTGAGGATAAATAGAGGAATTAGTTAATTAAAAGAAATGAATTTCATGTGCAACCTGGTTAGTTGACCATGGGTTGATTTAACTCTTAAGGAGTTAAAATTTGGAGGATTTATTAGTGATGATTAGAAGGTGATTTAGGATTAATTAATTGGAGTGGATTTGGACATTGCGACATTTGATTTCATTGATTTAATCAAATCAAAGGATTTATGGGAATTTAATTAAATGATTTTATTTAATTAAATATGATGAAAATTAGTTAGAAGAAGGGGTGAATTAATCTAAGGGTATGTGCAGGAACATCATGGACAAAACATGCCCTTAAGTGGCAAAAAAATTAGAAAAATCAGAGTTAGGCAACTTGACATAAAAATTTGAATAGGTTATCTATATTATTTCAAAAATATGTAAGAATAGAATTTTTAACAAATTGAATGTAGCTTCTAAACTACTGGGTTTATTTAAAAAAAAAAAAAATCTATTTGGTGAAAATTTGAAATTTCAATGCAGTAGTACTTAAATTTTAGGGAAAAAATAAGTAGGTGTCTGTCTGACCACCCTAACCACAATAAAATGATAATATTTTTTAATAATATTTTAGACATAAGTAGAGGACTCATGTTCCGATGTGATGCAAATTTTTTGTAATTTTTTTCCAAGTAAATAATTAATTATGATTTTTTTATTACAACTTTTAAAAAATATAAAAAATTGTATGTCCAACCACCTTAACTTGGTCAAAAATTCATGAAATTCACCTTTTTTTTTAATCCTATAGTATGTGAAGCATAAAATGTGACACATGTTTTGGATTCAAAAAATGTGATATCGTTTGAAAGCTATAGATGTTTTTCAATTAGCCTATCAATCAAGACTTTAGTCGCAATTCAAATAGAGAATGAATAATAACTATTTATTAAATTCAAAGTAAAGCATAATTTATATTGGTGGAAAGCTATGAATCTCCTTTAAAAACCCTTTTTGTTTCATCAATTTTGGGTAAAAAAAATTTGTTAGCCATATACCCTACACATACCCATCATATCACCATTTTTTTGCCCATTATGATCCTACACATACCCCTGATAAATTTAATTATTTGATTAATAGATGAATTTGTTGAATTTAACTAAATAATATTGATTATTTAATTAATTGGTTAGTCTAAAGTGATTTAAGAAGAAATATTTTTAATTTATCAGAATCAAATGCATAGTATCAATCATGACTTTTTAAGTGTCTACCTTATTCATGAGGGTCTTCAATATTTGGAGGTGGAGATTGATTTCCTGGAAATTAAAAAAAGTTTAATTAAAAATCCTAAATCAATCTAAAATTTAATTCAAATTTGAAACTAAAAAAAATATATATGTACCTCTTTTACCTTTGCGATGTCTAGAAAACATCCTTGCAAAAAATCACAACTTGAAAATGGAAAAAATGGCCTCCTTTTGATGAGTGTGGGTATCAAAGGTTAAACCCAACAATGGAAAATCATGGTTAGGGTAGAAATGAAAGGTTTGGGTATTTTTTTATTTTATTCATCTTTTACATAAATTGGTGAGTGCTAAATTTGGAGCTCACCAAATAGCCTATTTCATGATTTTTCACAATGTGGCACCTTTTTTGTGTCACAGATTGGTGCACACACCCCAATTGTTAGCAAAAATTAGAAATATTTTAAACAAAACCAATTGCATTATAGATTAGAATAAATATTGTGTCATGAGAAACTATGCATGTGTCACTGTACTATGGATGCATCACAAAAATGTAACAGATGTGGTGTTGCAGACAAATGTGATGTAGAATGCTACATATGTGGTGCTCTACACTCATAGATGCATTGCAGAACCTGTAGCTTTCAACATTTCTAATTTTCACCAAAAAAATGTTAGCTTTCATGTCAAGTTCACCATTTGTATGACAATAAATTAGGATAAATAAGCATGAATCATAATCAACAACCACTAATCTATGAATGCTTCAAACAATTCAAGAATAATCTATCAATGAACCACAATGCAACATAAGAAATTAATAATAAATCAAAGTAATAGCTTCCTTCCTATGTCAACATTGAATCACCTCCATTGTTCTTTTCCATATTGCTTTGTAAGCCTTTTTTTTATCGTAGAAATTATGTGTGCACAATTATACTAAGCTTAGATTGATATTGATAGCAAAATCTCAAAGATTCATGGTTAGCCTTCAAATGAGAATGGAGGTCTATTTTATAGAAAAGGCTGATTTGGATGGATGCTCAAGATCAAAAGGAGAACTAAAGAGATCGATGGTGGAGAATCAATGAGAGGAATTGATTGATCTGTTAACTATCTACAATTGGTTGCATGATTTTAGTTAACAATTTGCATGATTCAGCTAAAGGTTTTGATTGAGAAGTCAACTCTTAGACTGAGTGGTGGTATACTAAACTGATTGGTTAGAGAACTCGAAGTGAATGGGAGTGTACTAAAATTCATTGATTAGTGACTAAGAGTAATTCTCAGTCAAAAGGTAAGTTGGAAATGCATGAGATTTGATAATTAATCAAATTAATTAATTATTAAAAGCATGTGCAAATAGATTAGAGAAATAAAATAAATAATTTTATTTATATATGGAGAATGGATAATGGTAAGGAATTAATGGATAATTAAATAATTAAAGTAATTATTTAATTTAGGAAAGGGGTAATGGATGATTAATCAAATAATAATAATTTATTTAATTAATTTAGAATAATAAAGATATATAGATATGTAATTAAATAAATGAACTTAATTTAATAATATGATATTATTTAATTAATAGTAAAATATGAAATTGGTATTAATTAAATAATTAATAATTATTTAATTGTATGAATAATATGAGAATTAGTGTAGAAGTGTCTCTTGTAGCCTAGGACAATTTTCAGTGCCTATAGTGTCTTTGTGTGTTTCCTTGCACGTAATGTGATCTCCTCTAATGTGCTACCTGGTGTGACTTTATGTTTGTTATTTTTTGTTGGATCACCCTCGTTATTCTTGTTGGTACAAGGATACAAATAAAATGAACCTGTCATGAAATTCATCTATTTGTATCTCTATTTGTCCTTATTCTATGAATGCATTGTCTTTGTTCTTTTTGGGAACAATGCAAAGTTTTAAGAAATTTAGTTCTCTTCCATGCAAACCCAAAGCTTTATTTTCTTCATGTGTTTTTCCTCCCTTGTATTCGTATTTCCACAATTATTTGTGTAATGATGTCAATTATGAGCATGATCATATTATACATTATCTCTCCTCTATACTGACCTAGGATCTATAGATCCCCCATGTGCTATCCTTGTCTTGTTAATTTTGTGGCTTTATTTTGGGGAAACTCATTGTTATGAGTCAATTTTTTGGGGAACATATCATTTGGCATAGGTTTTCTCATCAAGATCTCATGTCTTATCAAATATCATTTTATTCTACCTTAAAGGAAATTGCTCCCAATTGGCATAGCAATTACTTTGACGGGGCATACATTCCACTATGTGCTTCACTTTGTTCACATGAATTGAACTTTGTGATGTTTCTTTTGGGATATTAATCATATTTTGTAGGTCCTTATCAAAATTTTTGGGACTATATTTCTCGAATTGGTTGACATGAAAAATCACTGAGCAAATATCAGACTTCACTAGCCCTTGTGTGTTTTCATTTGCTACCATGGCATAAACTCACCTAGTTAATATCAAAATTCACTAGCATGTGTTGTTTCCTATCAAGATCACCTATTTAATACCAAACTTCACTATCGTCTGATGCTTTTATTCATGGGTCACCACGAAAATATCAGACATTGCTGGCATATGATTTAGGAATGCCTTGGGTATGGATCCTAGTAAGAATTTTATGGAGCTTGATAGTTCATGATTGTCATAAACCATTTGCATTTTTGCATTGTGTTTGTATTTTGTAGTGTTTGTATTATGTTAGTTTTTTGTCTTCATTATGTATAGGGGTATGTGTAGGATCATCATGGAAAAAATAGGCCCTTAAGTGGTGATAAAATTTAGAAAAATCATAGTTAGGAAACTTGACGTAAAAATTTGAATAAGTTATCTATATTATTTCAAAAATATGTAAGAATGGAATCTCTAGCAAATTGAATGTAGTTTCTAAACTACTAGGTTTATTTTTAAAAAAAATTATTTGGTGAAAATTTGATATTTCAATGCAGTAGCACTTAAATTTCAGGGAAAAAATAAGAAGTAGGTGTCTGTCTGACCACCCTAACCACAATAAAAAGATAATATTTTTTTATAATATTTTAGATATAAGTAGAGGATTCATGTCCTGATGGGATGTATAGTTTTTTGTACAATTTTTTTCCAAGTAAATAATTAATCATAAATTTTTCATTGCAACTTTTAAAAACTGTAAAAGCTCGTATGTATGACCACCTTAACTTGGTCAAAACTTCATGAAATTCATTTTTTTTAATCCTATTGTATGTGAAGCATAGAATGTGATGCATGTTTCAGATTCAAAAAATGTGATGTCATTTGAAAGCTATAGATGTTTTTCAATCAGCCTATCAATCAAGACTTTAGTCGTAATTCAAATAGAAAATGAATAATAATTATTTATTAAATTCAAAGTAAAGCATAATTTATATTGGTGGAAAGTTGAGAATCTCCTTTAAAAACCCTTTCCATTTCATCAATTTTGGGTAAAAAAAAGTCATCAGCCACATACTCTACACATACCCATCATATCACCACTTTTTGGCCCATCATGATCCTCCACATACCCATAGTTTGTGTTTATCATTGCACCTCATGTGTGTGTGTGTTCCTTTGTCTTTATATTGTTATTCTGTATGACCTTTTACAATATAAGTAGAGGATTCATATCCCGATGTGATGTATATTTTTTTGTACAATTTTTTTCCAAGCAAATAATTAATCATGAATTTTTTATTACAACTTTTAAAAAATATAAAAGTTCGTATTTCTAAACACCTTAACTTGGTCAAAACTTCATGAAATTCATTTTTTTTTTAATCCTATAGTATGTGAAGCATAGAATATGATGCATGTTTCGGATTCAAGAAATGTAATGTCATTTGAAAGCTATAGATGTTTTTCAATCAACCTATCAATCAGGACTTTAGTCATAATTCAAATAGAAAATGAATAATAATTATTTATTAAATTTGAAGTAAAGCATAATTTATATTGGTGGAAAGTTGAGAATCTCCTTTAAAAACCCTTTCCATTTCATCATTTTTGTGTAAAAAAAAGTCATCAGCCACATACTCTAAACATACCCATCATATCACCACTTTTTGGCCCATCATGATCCTCCACATACCCATAGTTTATGTTTATCATTGCACCTCGTGTGTGTGTGTGTTCCTTTGTCTTTACATTTTTATTTTGTATGACCTTGAGCCTAGGGGCTAGTGCATCCCCTAGATTTATTAGTATTCTATCTCTTTAATGTTTGGATAAAATAACCCTTCTTTTCCTATCCTTACTTTAGTGTGATCATGAGCGTAATTTCATACTCTCACTAAAATGGGGGATAAATGTAGTGTAAATATTTACCCTTGACAATTTCAGACTAGGTTTAGCTTCCCCCTATGTGCCTGGACCCAATTGTGCTCTTAATTTTCTTATTTTACAATCATATTTGAAAAATAAGAACTAAATTTGGATTTTTATTTAGAGAATTTGACACTCAAAGGCCTAAAATAGGTCTAGAATAGGGCCCTTGTACCCCTATCCAACCTATTTGGGCCTAATTTAAATGTCATTTTCAACATTTTAACATTTATAAATTTAAATTCATTTGTCATCTTTTGATAATTAATTTTGAAAAAAAAAAAAACTAATCCATATAAATACAAGTCTTTTTCACCATTTGAAATGATAAGCAACCTAGCATTTTGGAATCACAATTGAGCATCCTAAAAAGTAGTCAAGAGAAAAATTAGTAGAGTTGAAAACACTTATTATCAATCAAGTTTCATGTTAGCAATTCATCAAGTTCATTTGTTAGTTTGTTCATATTCTATGTTCATTTGTTTTATGAGTACTAGCACTTGCAAGAATTTCATTCAAGCAACCAATTCTCCTTGGATGAGATGAGTATAATGACATCAGTTTATCAAGGAAATTTGATCTTAAGGGTAAGTTGCAACACCTATCAATTTATCATTCCTTTTTCTATTTCCCTCTACCTGACCAAGGGTAAGAATTATTTACATCATCATAGTCATTGTGGAGGTGGAAACACTAAAATAGGGTTTGACATAGGAAAGCCTCTATATGACACAACCCTTTCTCTCCTCTCATGTGTGCAGGTGATAGATATGGAGTGGATTTTGGAGAGAATTAAAGACCTAATTGCAAGATTAGGTATTCAAGCCTTCTATATCAACAAATTAGGTCAAGTGCAATTAATCATCAACTGATGAAGTTTCGAAGCTAGGTCCAAAAAGGAAGAACCTACAAACTATGACCATCTAAGATATGGTTTATAATTCCTAATATCTTTACATCCTGGTCTAAGGCACTAGCACCCTTGTCTAGCTAGTTTGAGCCCAAATTTATATGCCAAGTTCCTTTATCTTTGCACCCTATTGTTTTGTAATTAATTACTATATTTTAGCTCTATGTTTCTCTATAATTACATCATGTGTATGTATCTTAATATTTGGCCTAGTTATACATTTACATTAATCAAATTGAGTTAATCATTAATCAATCATCTCACAACCCGCAAAGAACCAAAACCCTAATCCAACCTTCTAGCTCTTCCATAGAGGTTAGTACTCAAGTGGGTGTTTGTGATCATTTTTGGTTCCTTTCCAATGTGATGTAGGCGAAAGTGTTATTTATACCCTGTGTAAGTACAAGAAGTTGGGTCCATGAAGAGGAGACATTTCAGAAAAAAAAATTCCAACAAGAATGGGTACCTGTTTTGGAAAAAATGGGTACCTATTTAGGTACGAGAACCCAAGCCTTAGACCAGGATATGGTTCCTAAATAGATACCCATTCTAAAAATAGAATTGTACAGTACCCATTTTAAAAATAGAATGGGTACTCTATTGAAAATGGATAGTCATTCTAAAAATAGAATTGTTGCCTTCTTTGAAATCAGTACCCATTTTAAAGTGGGTACCCATTCTAAAAAAATTGAAATCCCAACCCACTTTTTGATTTGGTTTTAGGCTTAGGAAAGGCTTGGTAAGCCAACCCTTAGCCATTGACCTACAACTAAAAGAATAAGGCAATGTCGAGAAATAACTGACTTTAGCAATATAGCTTATGGATTTTATTCATAATTGGCTTATAAAATTAAAACCCATTATAGATCATGATGTCTAGTTTTCAAATATGTATTTTTTATGATTGGATTATGATTTTTAATTTTTAATTAATTTCTAAGGAAACTTGTCCATAAACTTGAAATGTCAATATTTTTTATTTGTTTAATAACTTTTAATTTGCTATTTTTTTGGAGAACAAATTATATGACATCAATCTACAAAAAAATATATACACAATTAAAAAATTAAAAAATAATTAGTTTATGTCATATTATGTTGCTTCTACATGAAGGTTTTCAAAAACAAAAATTAACACCACTAAGAAATTAATTAAAAAAGTATTTAAAAAAATTTATTAAAAAATATCTTCATCAATCTCTAGTTTGTTACACATCTTTCTCCAAAAGGAATTAGAAAAATACTTTTATTTAGGTCAAATTATGGTGTTCATACACGCAAATGGTATGGTCCTAAAAAATCACTTTAAAAGTGGTTTTTATACATTCCTATTAAAATTTAATTTGTATCATTTGGGTATTAGAATAAATTACATATTTGGAAACTAGACTCAAAATATTAAATTTTATATTACTGAAGTTTTTAAATATTCAATGTGTAAGTACTTCAAATTTTTTAGTCCAACTGTGACAAATTCTAAAAATCAGAAAAAACACTTCCACGTTTTGAACATTTTGTGGACCTAACTTCTTGCACATGCCCCCCTAGATCCTTTTTTCCCACATCACAGAGTGTAAGAGGTTCATGAATAACTATGTCCTTACTTTGTTTGGAGGAGTAGTTAGTTAGATGAAAAAAAAAGAAGCTTCAATCTTGTTGTCCTTTGTGAAAACACAGTATGACTATAACACATGTTTGTAAAGAGGTGGCATGGTTAAAAATTCTATGCTCAATTATTCACTTTTAGTAAATAATTGAGGATTGGATGTGATAATCAAATTACCATTTTTTTGGCTAAAACCCAATCTAGCATACTTGTACAAAGAATATTGATGTCCAATGTTGCTTTATTCAATAAATAGTTGAGGATGGTAGATTCATGTCATATAAATTCAATACTTCAAAGAATGTTATAGATTCTCTCACTAAGCCAATGACCACAAAGTTCTAATGGTGTAGTAAATCCATGGGCCTCTTGAAAGTTGTTACTTTTGACTATAAATTGGAGCTTGAAGTAGATGGAAGAGAAAATTGTTTTCAAAGTTGTAGAACTAACGAAGTGTTGTAAAAAAAATAAAGATAGATGTTGTATTGGTATAACTCTTTTGAAAGATTAATACAAGCTTTGAATCTTTTTAGGTGTTGAATTTTTTCCCACGAGAACTTATCTACATACATCTTGTATTATGGTTAGCATCTCTTTTATGATTATTTCCTCTCCATCTATGATACATCACTTTTTTATATACTTGAATACTTTAAGTTTGCAACACATTTAAATATTTTGAATTTGCAACATATTTTCACTTGTAACATATCCTATTTGTAGGAAATTATATTGATGGCAAAGTTGGTTCACCAAAGGTTTCTACTTTTTAAAATTATTGAACCCAAAGATAAAATTGTAATATCAACCATCCTAATGATTAACCATCTTGTTGATCAGGTCATTTGTCATCCTATTGAATTTGTACCTGCAATTAAAATATTTGGGGAATTTTCTTCTTCATAGAAGAGGATTTTCTAGATACAATCTTTAGAACATATATTTTCCCAAGAATACATTTTCCAAAGGTCTTCATAAATGGTTTTCTAGATTTTTTAAGGGATATTTTCATATTCAACATTCTCTTTCTCCTGCAACTCAAATATGATTGAGTCTATTAGAACATGGAAAAATTTTGGTTCATTTGAGTTGTACAGTTCCTAGCTTTTTTCAAGTAGTCTATCTAGCATGCATTCACTTACTTTCAATGATCGATTTTGTGTATGACTCAGCCGGTGTAGCGCCCCTCCGAATCAGTCTTTCTAGATTTTAGTGTAAGTGTTATTTCATTGATAATTGGGTTATTTGGTAAACTTTAAGATTTTTAAGTGGCCTTGTTCAATTAGCTAATTAAAATAAAGTACTATTTCAAGAATAAATGCTTTATTATTATATGGTTAGTTTATTGATCGAATATCGTTAATTAAATTATTAAATTGTTAAGAGTTTCCTAAAGGGATAAAGATTTAATAAGTTATATTATGTCTTTAGTAAAGACACTATTTTAATAGAAAATAATTATAAGGGTTTCTTTTTAAATTTGGGAAATTTGAATATTCAATATATCAAAGTTATAAGGGTCTTTTAGAAAAAATAAATAAATAAATAAAATTGAAGTGTGTGTATATATAATATACATATGATTAAGTTTTAAAATAATTATAAGCTATGACAAATGATATAATAATGTTAAGTTGAAAATTAATAAATATAGAATAAATAAATAATTATAAACTAATAGATTAATTTTATAAAATGTTATGACTATAGCAAATGATTTAATTAAATTGCTTTGTTTAAAGTAAATAAACAATAAATACTTTAGTAATAAATAAATAGATTAATTATTTATTTATTTATTTTTGTAAATCTGCAGTTTTAAACTATATACAAAAAATAATAAAATAATTTATAATTTATTTTGGAGCCAGGGTACTGGTTAAAAAAAGATTTCCTTGTCCTCTCGTATCCTCATGCCTTTTCATGTTGCCCACATGTCTTCGGCATAAAAATTGACTTTGCACTTGTCAATTGCATTTTGCTAAAAGTGTCTAAAGCTTCATAATTATGACACAACTAACAATCTGCATTTGATGGGAAGGGTGGAAGGTGCCAGTTTCATTTTCGGGAACGTTTTCTAGAGCCTTTTCATCAAAATCCAGTTGGGCACATACCCTGCAATCTTGCATTCCATTAGATCACATTTCAGAGATATTCTGTCAAACAATACATGTGCCTTTTCCATGCTTCACATTTTGTATACTTGTCTCACAGGTTTGGAATTTGACGGTCACCCCTACCTGTCATATGAAAAATTTGTAACGGTTTGGTCATTTAAATGCCTGTAAATTTTTCTGATTAATTGGTCATTTGATCATTTTTATATAAAATCTTTTATAAATGTATTATCTTGAAAAATTAGAAATCAATGATAATTATTAGTCATAAATATAAAAATCACTGTTATAATTAACAATTAACAAAAGTTTCTAAGTTTATATTAAAAACAAATCTTGTTAAATATATTCTAAAAGTTAAAAATAAATATATTCTATTTGAAAAGATTCTAAATTAATATATATTTTTATAATAATATTATAAATCGCATATATTAATATAAAAAAATGATAACTATTATAAAAATGTCAAAGTTTCTAAATTCATATTAGAAAGTATTAAAAAAAGTTATATTCTATTCTAAACTAATTTATCTTTTTATAATAAAAATTATAAAATGATATATATTATAAAATAAAATACTACATTATATTTAGCTTATAATATTTTTTTACCATATAATAAAAATATTGCAAGTTAAACTATACAGTCTAATAAATTTTATAGCTGTAATATATGGTCTAAAATTGAAAAAATGGTCAAATAGACCATCAAATTCCACACCAAGTTGTCTGTTGAAGGAAGCTTTACACCCGCAGATTTTCTCGCTTGAAATTGCATCTAGAGCATCTGGTAAAATGTCTTTCCATATACATTTGATCGATGTCCATACCTCATTTCCGAGGTCCAGCTTGGCACAGGCAAAGTGTATGCTAGGAAAAAAAAAGAAGAACTAATAATAGAAAAAAATAAGTAAATAAAGAGGGCACGACACAATTTGTGCAGAATCTTAAGGTAAGTACTCAATGACAAATCCCTCTGGAAATAAATTTCATTTATTTTCATTTTCTACAATTATTTTCTGCTACAGAGAGTAATCTTTTTAAAGTTATTTTTTTAACCTTTAATTTATACCATGTCATAGCATGTTTTGTTCTGTGCTGCAAAATTGTTTTCACGCCTGGTGGATCTGGATTTAATTAAATTTGTTTTCCTTTCTAGTGTGGATTACATTTGCTTTAAAGTTTCTAAAGGTTTTTCAACAAATCCATTTTTGTGCATATCCGACAATCATTGAGATCATCGAAACCACATTTCTTTGAGGAATTCTGTCAATAAGATTTGTGTGCCTTGTAAATGCTATTGTATTTTACATACATTTCTACCTGAGCACCTCCAAAAATGATTTACAAATATCCACCACCTGCTATTCTTGATGGATGTATATACCCTGTTCCAAAACCCCCATTTTATTATAGGTAGGGTGAACACTGGAAAAGTTTGTGGAATCTGGTTGTACACGCACCAATAGCTTATGCTTAAAAGTTTCTAAAGCCGTTTCAATAAATCCTATTTATAAATACTAGCTAGAATTTTTCCTCCGAGTTACTATTGTCATTTCAATGAAGACATTTTATTAGGATAAAAAGAAAACTACTATAAGTATAATTTTATGTGCAATTGATAAAATTATTTATAAGTGTAATTTTAAGAATAATGAAATGTTGGAATATATATATATATATATTTTTTGTGTCTAATTTATTTTATTAGTTGCTAAGATACAGATTGACTTAACAAATATTTATATACATACAATATAAAAGAAAAAATTAATTAATTATTGGTGGTTCAAATATATAATGCATCTCTTCAGCTTAATTCTTCAATGAATCTATGACCATATGATATAAATTTCTTAGAAACTTGTTATTTAAATATAGAGTAAAAAAAAATAAAAAAATAAATCATAGTTTCAAGCTTTAGTGCCTGAAGAGTTCACAATAGGAGTAGAATCACGTTATGGTTTTACACCTGCAAATCATATGAGCTTGATAAGTCTTAATAAATTAATTTCATGAATATTTTAAAATCGTTGCATTCATTGGATTGGCCTCTCTTTATGATATTACCAACCTTCCAATTTATTAGATATGCCTTGGCTAATCTTTGACAATTCGCATACATATCTGCCAGGCAGTTACAGCTGCAACTATGAACATATATAAATTTAATTATGTTTAGTGACTGTTAAAGCCCTATTCTAAAGCTATTTTTTTAACTTCGATAGTTGTGTCATTTTACTCATTCTTGCACTTTAAAAAGATAAATAAATAAATAAAAGGAAACTAACTTCCTTACACCTTTTCTTCCCTAAATGTCTCCTTATATAAAGGAAATAGTGGTGAGTCATTCCCTTAAAAGGGGAATATATTAATTTCCAAAGTAATAAAAAGAGGAAGTAAATACTAATAGTCTTACTTTTCTTTGTAAAAACAAGAGAATTTTGAGAATTCTTCTTTAAGGTAAATAATTTATATATGATCTTTTTATTTATTTATCATTTGATTATAAATAAATAAAACAATACAATCGTACTCAAAATAAATTAAAAATGATTCAAAGAATATGTTTTAGGTTATAAGTTGTTAGAGGTAATAATTGAATCTTGAATGGTTTGATTCAAAGTTATTTAATTTTATCTCAGCTATTTGCTAAAACCCTATGATAGGAATAATGGTTTATTTAAGTTTTGATAATAGAAAGATTGGATTATGTATTAAATTGAATTAGATTCATTTCTTTTTTTTTTTTAGATGTATATTAAATATATTTATTTTCAAACTGCATTTAAAATTTGATTTGATTACAAGTTATTTAAAGTTAAATTTATTCACAAATTTCTTACGATTAGATTAGGATTTGTGTATAAATTGTCTACATTAGATTTGAAATTAGATTCATTTAATTTAAAGTAAAAAAAAAATGCAAAAGTTATATTTTGGAATTAAATTCATTTATATGAAGTGAATCAATATACTGCATTTTATTTAAATTCATTAGTTCAAAATTAAATATATATATATACGTTTCATTCTAATGATTATTATTTTGAAGTAAAAAAAAGTATAAGTTAGGAGTATTAAATTAAGAGAAATCTAAGGTTTACCTTGTGTAGGGTTCATAGTGCTTATTTAATTAAAAGATTTTATTGTGGAAATACATTTAATTATAGTTAATTATTTAATTATTCTCTGCATTATCTTTAGTAGGATTGGATTATGTCTACGTTTAAGTGAATGGACATTATAGGTTATCTTGAACATGTAGATAATTACTTATTCATCCTAAATACTCTTTGGATTTGATTCTTTATGCATACTGGTGAATCTATGTTGATCATATTTTCCTCTTGTTTTATTTCGATTTTGAGGTGGTTTTATGTCTAGACATGATTTGGATATGATGGGAACCCAAATGTTAAGTTACTTTCTGATGGATAGTCACGGGTGGTATGTTGTTAGGCTTCCAGAGGAGATAGGAAACCCATTTTATGTTGAACCTGTCTGTGTATAAACCTTTGTGTTTCTTTTGATCGTATTACTATTTTAAGTTCTCATGGGTGTACTTTGTTCTATGATTTGGTTACCTTAGTTATGACTATGAGTGAGATGGTTCATGCCTCGCTCACGCATTCGGTTGTGATTTTTATGCTTGATACATCCCTTGCTTTTCCTTCGTTTGCCTCTAGAAGCAATTACCTTGTAAGTGGTCATTGAGATTGTCGTATGTCATGTTGAGGTTGACCTTGTTAGTTGGTCTTGTGATTTTTTTGCTTGTCTGTCTTGGTCGTGGGTCCTTTCTTGTCATCTCCTAGCACAGGGGGTGGGACTTCAGGTCCACGTGGTTGGGTGGAATGTGCTATGCACCCCATTAGGTCCCCTGTCTGAGTTCGTGTTGATGTTGTTGATCTAGGACTCTACCTCAGCTCTTCTATATATGTTCCATTATGTAACCGTCTTTTATTCGATGTATCTTTTCCTCTACACAACAGGATACCAATGGACTACCGAAGTAACATAAGGTACTCCTGAAGTAAAGTAATGTACTCCTGAAGTATTGTAATGTACTCTTGAAAATGACTGTAATGTAAATTATTTTATCTTTGTAAATCTTATGTGATAGCCGTTATCTGATATGTTGTATTTGTGGAAATATGCTCCACTATTGTATTTTGGAACTATGAATCGAATTGTTATAAAATGATGTATTGTTTTCTTCCCATGTGATCATTAATGATTGTATGTTATCTGTACGTAGTCTCAGTTTTCATTTTCTTTCGTTTGATTAAAGTTTAGGAATCGTAATGACCGTCTCGTGTACCCCAGAGGACGTAGATGAATTAGTAAATGTCTAATTGCTTCCATGTAACAAATGTACAAGATTATCTTACACAATGTTTTGCTTTCAAAAATTAAAAACAAAATTAAAAAAATTAGTGCGACATTATGTTGTCCTTTGGGGTTCACACGGCAGGCGTTACATCAGGTCTTCCCTATATCCTAATATGATCCTCAACTTGAGTAGTCTACTCTACAAAAGAAAAATTAGTCACCACCATAATGAGATAATGATCCGAACAACCTCAATAGATATATGATGCTTTACCTCTCAATTCTAGTTAGTGAAAATGTGATTAACAATAAAATAGCAGTCTAGAGTTTTGTTCCAGAAATCATGATAGTCCAAATGTCCTATTTCAATATACAAAGATCAAATTCAGAAGACCCTTATAATTACTGGTAATGGATAGAAAAAAAGAGAAATCAATAATTTGCATTCTAAATAAGAAGTTAAGTCTACCTTTGCTCCAAGATTGAACTTATATCCCATAAGAAGGCCAAAGATTAATTGAATAACATAATAGAACCCTACATTTACATAGGCTATTAGACCTTTCCAACCTCTGCCTATAGCCACACTTGACTTATTTGCACCCAAAAATAGAGAATTAAAAAATTATGATATAACAATATGAACCCATAATGGAAAAGGTCATCAATTATATAGTATAAACTATTTGGCTCCCAAAACTACAACTAAGTGAATTATGATAGATTGTACCTAATAGAACTAGTTGAAGACTATTTAAATCCATCGTCACTCCAAGTAAAATTCCCATATTGGACATTGTTACTATGACCACTTTACTACTTTTGAATAGTACTACAAACTCATTTTTGGTTACAATAATGATGGCCATACATATAAGGCCAATTGACAATGATGTTAAAACCACCACCATAATAGAAAATTTTGTAGCTTTGGGATGACCACCTCCTAATTCATTTGATACTCTCACACTTCATAAATTGTGTAAGAGAGGGGGACCACCGCGTTCAAGACCCCAGGTCACGAAGGGTCAAGATGCGAGAGGCTGCCCTAACTTACCTCAGCTAAGTATAATGTTAGGAAATGCAAGGTGAGAGTAATGAGGACCATGAGGCCTCTCGATCGCTCTACAGACCTGAAACAAAGGAAGGGGCTAGGCGAGCCAGTTTTTATGTCGAACACTACGCCTCAGGAAGCTCTCTGTCCGAGGACGAAAGCACTGTCTCTAGATGTCAACATGACATGTTGGCATCACAAAAGTGCGCTTACATTCATACGACCAGACAATAATGAGGATTAGGTCAAACCAATAAAACTAGCTAACAACCCAGTTGGTTAACTAGAAGGCCAGAATGATGTGACTAAGTAAATGAAATACTCTCTAATATTTTAAAGAAAATATGCAAGAGTAAAGAGAGCAAGGTGGATCTCACCAAGGAATTCATTTTCCAGCTGATCCTTTGAGAAGCACACACTCCTACACACAAAAAGAGGGGAGAATGTTGGGTGGCTATATAGGGGTCTTCCTCATTCAGACCCTCGTTTAGGTGTTCCCACCTCCATGGACAACCAAGGAAAAGAGATGAAGGAAATAATGTAGTAAAGAGAAAAGAAGCACTACAAAACAGTATTATGCTACTCAACCAAGTGATGGAGGAGAGGAGAGGGAAGTTGACCACCTCCACCAAGAGCACTCAAGGCTGCTCAGGGGAGAAAATACGAGTACTCAAGCCTCTATTGTGATGGTGTGGTCCCAAAATTTCTCTACCAACATGATGGAGTGGAGCTTTTGCTGCTATGGAATGCAAGAATGCTACTTGAAGCTTCAAGCGGATGCAAAGGGGTGTGTTGAAGCTTATGGAGTGAGTGTAGAAACTGTGTAGAAGCTGTAGAAGTTAGAATGCATGTTGAAGGGATGAATTTGAAGGGGAAATGGAGAAAAACGGTCAGATTTGGGTCGGTCGGTCGAAGCGGGCATTACAACTTCACCTCTAATGAGAATAGTAATGCCTCTATTGGTTCAACCACATGAATCTGCCACAGATGTAAGTGCATCATGTGGACATCTACGCACCGCGCAGGCATCCCTAACAAAAATGCCTCCACTAATGCTCAAAACAGGTGCCAATTTGGATACAAGCAATGGGCTTAGGTGGAATTAAGCCTCCGAACTTGGTTTTCTAGGGTGGATAAAGGAAAAAAATGGATTTGCACATGGGGTGCAAATTCAATCTTATACATTTTTCCCCCACTTTAGCAAGCATGAATACTGATGAGTGTTGGGTAAAGTAGATCAAGAAAGAGTAGGGTTAGAAACGTATACCCGAACCGTCCAGGAAGCAGACCACAATTTGATGAACCTGAAAGTGCAGGGAAAGAAAAGGACTCCATAGTTGCTTGGAACTATGGAGTTGGAGAAAAAAATCATCTTATAGGCTATAGACCTGCAAGGAGGCAACCCCCAAGATCTCTCGCATGAAGGAAGCCTCGTGAAGTAAGCGTCTTATAGGCCCGTAGACCTATAAGGAGGCAACCCTCAAGATATTTTGCATGAAGGAATCCTCATGAAGTAATCACCTTACATGCCTGTAGACCTACAAGGAAGGTATCCCCCAAAAAATCTAGCATGAAGGAAACCCAATGGAAGCGGACTTCGTAGAGTCAAGAAGCATCCAAGTAAGCAAATAAGCTGACAACCACGTAGATCGTCGATGATTTGGAAGTATTTCAAAGGGGTCCACTCAAGGTATGTGTTGTTTGAAAGGTAAGGTTTAGTTAGGTTGCACCCAAGTTAGATGCAAAAATGTGAGAAGGGTCTAGTCAGGCTGCCCCCAAGATAGACACGAAAAGGGGAATGAAATAATTCTAGTTGGGCTGCCCCTAGGCTAGACGTGAAGGAATCCATTCAAGGTAAATAATTTCAAAGAAGGGTCCCTTGAGAACCCGTCATGAGGAAGGGGGATCCACTCAAGGGACACACAGTTCGAAAGACAATGTTCTTAGAGTGATTCGTCATCAAGGAATCCTTTTGAAAGATGTTCACTCCATCAAGGAATTCGAAAGGAAGCATATGCCCCAATGTGAGGGGAAGATTAAATTTGTCCCCACTTCATAGGAAGGTCTTCGAGTCCTTTCTTTACAAACCTGTCATGACGGAAACAAGTTCTATTAGGGTTCCAAGTTGAGAATACAATTCCAAGAAAAAGCTTGTGCGGATTTTTGCAAAAATATTCATTGACAGCGAATGCATAATTTTGAAAATTGAAGTGTTAAATAAAATGAGTTGTCATGCATGAAAGGAACAACCCAAGAAAAGAAGAGAAAAAGATAAATCAAAAGAGAGAAAACACAAATAAATGACACAGGCGTAGCCTGATATTTTGGGGTCAAAACTGCTCATAAATAAATAAATATATATATATATAGGTATAGTAATAGTATATAAATGAACTGTCATCAACCCCTTACTATATCAGGCCATGTGAAGAATGCACAAGAGGACAAAATAAAAATTAAAAAACTGGGTCAACATGGAAGGGAAGCTTAAATGCTCCCAATGCTTTGCATTGTCCCCAATTTATCAAAAGTCAAGCACAAACATGGAAGAATGATGATACAAATAGAAGAAGGTTTACGACACAAAAACCACACTTGTATCCAAGCACTAATGGGGGTGACGAGGTTCATCTAGAAACACATAGCACAAGCATGGGGAAACACAACACAAAACACATGTATACACACACAAGATCAAGAAAAGGGGCTTCCTCCTAATATTGATCAGCCAAGAGGTCATCCACTTCCCAATCTAAATCCTCATAAGGGGAAGGAGGACGAGCCTGCAATGGTGTGATGTTAAGAGGAGGAGTGTCTGGCCCTCCAACAACAAGGGCTATGGAAGAATCCCGCGCAAGGTCTTCTTCACCAAGCTCTTGTGGAGCTAGGGTCAGCAATTTTGTGATGATCGCTGACAAGGCCAGGACCTCATCTACAAAATTAAACATGCACCCCACAAGAGCACTATGCCTAATTTTAGCGGACAGGACTGGTTGTGCCAGAGGTTCAACGCTAAACTCATTGAATGACTCGGGAATGGTAACAAACTCAGGGGAAGCTAGGACTAGTTCTATTACAAGGATAGAACAAGTTAGTGTGGGGTCACCGTGTGAAGAAGGCAGGGTCCTCCTAATGTGCAAGTTCATTGATGTCACTACTTTCCTCATTTAATAAATTATATATTGAACTGGGTGTGTCTCAAAGCTATATGTGATAAAAATGGTTGTCACAGATTTTTGGGGGGTTTTACACTATAAACAGTGACTTCATGTATCGATTTGGCTCCTTCAGGAGCTCTCACGAGCTGAACTACAATGACTAATTCCTAAGGATTAATTCTATCTTATTTCCTAAACTAAATTTCTGTTGACTTAGTTCTGACTTCATTGGGACCAATTCATTTGGAAGACTAACATATGCTTTAATTCTTAATTTAAAATATGAAACCCAATTTAATCCTAATTTTCTTTAAAAGAAATCTATCTTAAGATTTGTTGGAAATTAAATACTATTTTAAGAACATAAATGAATTGTAAGTAAATGACAATTAATCTAGAAAATATAAAAGATAATTGATCTAGAAAGCATAAACACTACTTTCCATGAACAAATTTTCAAGAAACTTCAATTCCATCTTTTCATAAGTTTCCATCATTGCTTCTAATTAAACTCAACAAATAATTACCAAACTTAATTATTTCGAACATTTAAATCTGATTAATCTAATAAACCTTATAATTATTCTAACAACTTAATCTAACCATGATAAACTAAAAGCGATTCAAACAAAAGTAAGTATCCAGATTTATCATTCAAAAACTAAAAACGATTTAACAACCTATCATTCCATAATTAACATCTAACATTTCAGATTTAATATCAATAAATAGAAATAACATAACTCATTAAAATACCAACACAAGATCGATCCCAAAGGTTGAGCGGGCCTTTCTCTTCCTTAGGTAAGATCTCTTAACTTAGAGCTTTGAGTTAACTTCTTTCTTTCATTCAAATTGATCAAAGTGGAACACAAAACAAATTATTGCCATCAATTACAAAATTATGATCGAAAATTATCTAACTGCTATCTAAAACGAAAACATGGATATTATAAACATATCCTTATTGAATTTACATGGCAATTGACTGCCAAGAATCAAGGTGCCTAACTAAAGATTAAAACAAAACTAAAGCAGGACATAGAGAAATATGCCAGATTGGCGCTAGAAGTAGAAGTTCCATAACCGACTACAAAGAAGCCGATTTGGACTTGAGTGATTCATCATCCAACTAGGCCCATCAATGGTGTGATTATTTCCGTTGATTAAATAGAGAGTTTAACCACATCATCAATCTTTAAAATACCTTGTTCAAAACCCTTAAGTAAAGGATAGAAATTTATGGTAGTAAAAGATCAACACAACATAATTATCTCATTAATATCACCATAAAGTAACACATTTAACATAAACCATTACTTCAAATATATCCACTAATTTAACTAAACATAAAGAAAAGTATGTAAATATGTTAATCTATAATCTACCGCCAGTCATGTTAATTAATAAAAAATAACAATTCTCTTAAGATGAAATGATTCAAATAGAAGTATTTTGAGCCTCTCATCATTTTCTTCCCCACTTGTTCTGGACCCTGTCCTCATGGTTCCTCATCAAGGATTATGGTGGTCTCCTTTTCCTTGTTTAGTGCCTCCATCCAAATGCAACAGTTGAACACTCCTTCCCTGTACTAGTGTGGCAATCTACTATTGAGTGCAAAGCCATGGTTTTTCCTCATATTTTCAAACCATGGTCTTAACACTCCCTGAGGTATATTGGCTAATTCTTTGAGCTTTGGGGCTGGCATAATGATAATCGACATTATGAATCTCATGTCAATCCATAATTCTCTTTGTTGTTCAATCAAAGTAATAACATATCTGATTCTTATCAAACTCCACCTCATATTGTTGGGACTTATTGGTTCTCTTCTTCTGACTGACTCAAGAATGAGTTGATATCTTTCCTCACAGGATTATATTACCAATGGTGGATGTGTTCCCTCAATATTCTAGAATGTAGAAATACTATTGAACAAGTTTGAAACATGTAGAGGATTAATGTGATTGAGCCTTACCACTGATCTTACTACTTTGATATATTTCCTACATGAGGCATTTCGGGCCTCATTGGCAAGCCATACCTTCTCTGTGCTTCCTTATATTTTTCCATTATGCTTTCCCATTCTATTTGATTCTGCATTAGGGAGACAAATTATCTAATTTGTAGCTCACCAACATAAGCATTTAACATAGATTCATTATTATCTCCCATTGAAAATCCATGCTAGAAAAACTCACACATCAGATTTTGAATATCAGCGTGGCTATGAAAGTAATCTTGCAGAAAATATTTATCACTGTGATAATCCATACTTTTCCTAAGATTTATTGATTAATCTTCCATTCAAGAAACCTTTCTCTAAGAAAAAAATCATACACCCCTCCTGGTCTTCTCATGGAAAGTATCGCAAAACTTATTTCTCCTGTTTGCTCTAGTCTTCTTTCATTCTCATATTTTTCTTCCTCCAACTTTTGCACTTGTTTTTAAATTTTTTTTTTCCTCCTTAAATTTTAAAGCTTCTAGGGAGAGATACCTAGGCTGGGCCGAAGGAGAAACATCTAATGGAATGGAAGGGATATCAGAGGGAATGGAAGGTAGGGAAAGATAGCATGGTGGGGCCACAGAAGTGGAGGCTTCTTGTGAATAAAACCGCATAGATTTTTGTTTTAATTGTTCTTCCTTTTGTTGCAATTCTTCTTTTAATTTTGAAATTTCTTCAGCATTTGCTAATACTTGTACACTAGGATGTTGCAGGGCATCCTCAGTTTTATTCAATTTCTCTTTAAATCTTGCTTCATTTTGTTCAATTTTCCTTTCCATTTCCCGAGTTTTACTGAATGATTGTTGCAATTCTTCTTATTTTCTTCTCAATTTCTCTTCAAGGAATTTCATGTTTTTCCTTTCTTTCTCTAATTCAGCTTCTAATTGGGAAATTTTCATAGCCCTCAACAATTCCTCAGTTTCTAACTCCTCTTCATTCAATTTTTCATGGTGTTATTCTTCTTCAATCAATGGTTCTTTTCCTTTTCTTTGCTCAAAAGTTGGAGAAGGTACATAGGGGATCTCACGGTTTCCTCTTCTTCAAATTCCTCTGATGCTTCTTGCTCTTTAGATTGTACCTCAGACTCTTCAGCAGAGTCATGGATTTCAAAAATAGGGGTTCTTTCAAGACTCAACATTGGGCCTTCACGGGGGCTTTGAGGCTGCTTAGGAGAATGTATTGGTGTACGAGTTTCTTCATGGCCTACAATAGTTTCTATAGGGATTTTTAGAATAGGGGTTGAATTATAGGTGTCTCTTCAGGGGTGGACACAACGGTTTCAGCATGACCAAGGCTTTCCTCATGTACTTCTTGCTTCTTCTTTTTTGAAATAGTAAGGGTTACCCTAGATGTTTCTGGTAATTTTATTTTTCCCCTCTTCTTGGAAGATTCTCCTTTCTCAATTCTTGACTTTTTAGTTGTGGGTTTCCCTTTTTGCTTTTCTACAGGTGCAGACAAAGATTCCAACCAGCCCTGCTTCACAATTTCTTTCTTTAAGAAATGGTGTTTAATTATCAAGCAAATTAATCCTTGGTATTTTATAGAAGATTCCCCCCTAGACTTTACCCTCAAAATCATGGAAGCAATTTTTTGGAACAAAAACGCTAGAAGATTTATCCTAGCAAAAGGTTTTGTTTGATCATACCTCAAATGTATTAATAGTTGCATTCCCAGACCCAATATCATGTCATATTGTCCTTTGCAAGTGAATAATTTCATTAGCCATGTCGCAACAGTTCTCCATGGCTTGTCCAAACTACTACGAGCTATTCTGCATTGGTCTCCTTTATGAATTTGAATTTTCAGCCTTCTTTCTAGCTCTTGGTGAAATGCAACCACCAATTTCTCAAATTTACTCGTCCCTTATTAACTGGTTTTCCCTCAGCTAGAATTCTAGAGATTTCACTTATTATCTCTCGAGTGACCTCAATGATTTCTCCCCTCACCTTGGTGACATTCACATGGAAATTTCTCACAAATTCTTCAATCATCTCCAGTTGAAAACCTTCATATTGCATTAAAAAATCCAGCCATCCAGCTTCCGCTATAAATCTATTGGTTTTAGATCAAGAGTGAAATTCTCTAGCTCAACATTCCTTTTGTCCCCCATCTCTGTCTGTCAACAATGGCGGGCTTTACTAGCGGACCTAACTAGTATATTGAATTACTTAACAAAATGTGGAATGATTTTTCCTTGGTTTTGGAGCAACCATTTTGAAAATGACATGACGTGCCATTAATTTTTTTCATTAATTTCCTTTACTTCTCTAGATGATTCACACACCATAAAATGAAGTTTTCAATTTAATTTGCAAGGTTGGTGGCGTCTTTTAAACATGTTGACATGTATTTGGGAATATTTTTGAAACAATAGGTGAATCATAACAAGATCCGTTATTACTACTAACATCATCCAATGTCACATCATTCCTTATATCCACTATCCCATCGCTTTTTGAAATGATTACAAGGAATTTATCACCATTATTAACAACAATATGGCAGAGATGTCTAGACTTATAAATATTTATCCATTTTACATTACTCTAACTACTTTAGAAAACAATATTCACATTAAATGTGCACCTCAATTTATTGCTAGCCTTCAAGTTCTTCAGGAGCCTTCAGGAGCTCTCAAGAGTCAAAATTTCATGAGTCGTCGAGCCAAACAAGTCCTTAAATATTTAGGGTCTTTAGGAGCTCTTAGGAGCCTTGGAACTTTAGGGGTTTTCAGGAGCTGTCAGGAGTTAACTCAAATAGATCGCCATTTGTTGGTTTTCAGTCATATATATATATATATATTTCTTGAAAGCAAACTTCCATTTACTGGTTTTCAATTTACTTCCTTTTTTAGCAAGGTAAACCACCATTTGCTGGTTTTCAATCTACCTTGTTTATTCATGCCTTCTTCAAAGGTTCAAAAATATTCTCTCATAGAAGAGATGTCCTCCATCAGAAAATGTTCAATTCAGTGTTGCACTTCATCTAGAAATTTCTCCTTTGTTGTTGGATTATGATATGTTTTCGGTCAATGACCATTAACTATCATGACTCTCTTTTCTCCATCAATTGGAACCAATTGGACAACTCCATTTTCAAATACTTGTTTTATCTCATAGGGTCCTAACCATCTGGTATGGAACTTCCCCTTAAACTCCTCAAATCTGGAGTCAAATAACAATGCCCAATCTCCTTCTTTGAGCTGTCTGGACACAATATGTTTATCGTGCCATTCCTTTCTTTGATTTTGAATCACCTCAATATGGTGAAGTGCCTCCATTCTCATTTCATCAAGTATGTTGAGTTGTAAAATTCTACTTTTCTCAGATTCAGGTAAATCAATTCCAATTTCTACTATTTTTGTCAATGTTTTTAATTCAAATTCTATTGGCATGAATGGTTTTCTTCCATACACAAGTTCATATGGGGAAAACCTAGTTGTTGTTTTCCACATGGTGTTATAGGCCCATACTGCTTCATCCAACCTATCTACCCAGTCTATTTTCCTTAAAGAAATTATTTTTGTCAAAATATTCTCTAACTCTCAGTTTGTGACCTCCACTTTTCAATCCCCCTAAGGGTGATATGGAAAATATTTTATATGATTTATTTGGTATGTCTACAAAAATGCTTCCATCATTGCTGATACAAATTGTGGTCCTTGGTCTGAAACAATCTCTCTGGGTGCACCAAATCTCTGGAGAATTTTCTTGTACAAATAATATGCAACTTTATCTTCTTTTGTTGTTGGTAATGCTTTCACCTCAGCCCATTTTGTTGGATAATTTGTACAAACAAGCATGTATCTTTACCCTTTTGAAGGTGGATCTACTAGTCCCACAAAATGGATGCCCCATTTTTCAAATGGTTCCAGAGCTCTTTGTTGCTAAAATGACATCTCCATGGTTGGTGTGGGTCTTCCTATCCTTTGACACTCATCATATTGTTTGACAAAGAATGAAACATCCTTTGTCATTGATGGCCAAAAATAGCTAGCTCCTAAGATCTTGTGAACTATTCTCACAAATAAATAGTGTCCTCCTTCAGGCTTATGATGATAGGTGTGTACTACATCATATACATCTAACTGAGCTACATATCTACATAAAACATGGTTAGGGCACAATTTAAATAAAAGACCATTAATCCACTAAAATCTGTAACTTTCATGAATTAACCTCTTTTTTTGCTTATGACTGAAGTGACTTGGGAACTTCCCTATTACAAGGTAATTTTACAAATCAACAAACCATGGTGGATGAATTGATATAGAAAATAAATGTTCATCAGGAAATGTATCATCCACTGGTTCCTGATTATCCTACAAAATAATTCTGGAAAGAAAGTCAAAAACAACATTGTCTTTTCTAGGCTTATCAATGATAGTTACATCAAATTCCTATAATAATAGTAACCATCTAATAATGTGTCCACCTACTACAACCTTATTCATCAAATATCTAATTGCAACATGGTTTGTATGTACATAAACGTTGTAACCTATAATATAATGCCTGAATTTTTTTATTGCATATACTACAGCTAAAAATTTTGTCTCTGTTGTTGTGTAGTTTCTTTCAGCAGGATTTAAGTTTTTGCTAACATAATAGATTGGATGCATGGCATCATTGTCATATTTTTTTCCTAATACTGCTCCAATAGACAAATTAGATACATTTGCATGAATGTGAAACAGTTCTCCCCAAACTGGTCCTTTAATAATGGGAGAAGTTGTTAGAGTTATTTTATTGTCTCAAAATATTTTTGGCAATCCTCAATCCATACAAACTCCTCCTCTTCTTGAGTATTGTAGAAAGTGGTGCTGCAATTTTACTAAATCCTTCTATAAATCTTCTGTAATACCTAGCATGCCCAAGAAAACTTCATACACTAGTTTGGTTCTTATGGATCTCAATGTTCTATATGATCTCAGCTCTCTTGGGATAAACCTTTATCCCCTCTTTTGAGATGTGATGTCCTAGAAAAATTCCCTATGTCATCATAATGGAAATTTTTTCATGATTTAGTGATAATATATGATCTTTACAGAGTTGTAAAACCTTTTCTAATTTTTGTAACGCTTCATCAAATTTTTTAGCATGGACTGTAAAGTCATCCATATAAATCTCTACACAAGAAGTGGTAAAATTTGTAAATATTGCAAGTATTGCTCTTTGGAATGTGGTTGGCACATTACATAGTCCAAATGGTAAGACTGTATATGCATACGTACCCCAAGGATAGGTAAAGGTAATTTTTTCTTGATATTCAGGGGCTACTTGGATTTGGTTATATCCACTGAAGCCATCAATAAACGAGAAGTAGTTGTTGCTTGCTAGGTAATATAGTACTTGGTCTATGAATAGAAATGGGAAATGGTCTTTCTTTGTGACTTTATTCAATTATCAATAGTCTATGCACACAAGCCATTTACCATTCTTCTTGGGGATTATAACTAGTGGAGAGACCCACTGACTATTAGAGATTGGGTAAATGAATCCTACATTAAGTAGCTTCTCTATTTCTTTATTAACAATGTCATGAAAACCAAGATTGATATGCCTTTGTCCTTGTCGGATTGGTCTTACATCCTCTATGTAAATGTGATGACTACAAATTGAAGGATAAATTCCTCTCATATCAGTATACTCCCAAGCAAATGCTTCAGTGTGTTTTTCTAGATTTTCTTTTAATTCCTCCTCTTTTCTTGGGGATAAAGATGAATTAATATTGAGAGGTTTATCTATAGCTACTATAATCTCTTTGGTGTCTTTTGTGGAATCAATGGATTTATCTACAAGTGTGTTTAGAGGACAAGAATGTTGTTCATCTAATGTTGTTTGACAAACTTCTTTCTCAATTTCTGACGTGAACTCTTGATCCTCACATTCTTGAACATGTTCAACTATGGTTACCATGGATAGGTCCACAATACTGTCACCCTCTGATTCTAAATATTCATCCACCCAAAGTTGAGTGTTTGTTTGAATTGACAGTTATGCTGGTGGATAGAGTGACAATTCTTTCTATTTTTGACCATTTGATATGATCATGCTTTCTAATCTACAATCAACTAAGGTGGAAATAGTAGCTAACCATGGTCTACCTAGGATGATTGGATATCCAAAATATTTCTTCCTGGCTTTAAGAACCAAAAGGTCAATTGGGCATTCCCATGTGTCAATGGTGACCATGATCTCTTCTATAATACCTTCTGGCTTTGTAGTAGATTGGTCAACCAACTGTAGGACAGTTGTTGTTGGATGGATAGTTGTCATCCCTAGCATTTCAACTATATCAGATGTGATAACATTTATGGCAGCTCATAAATCAATTAGGACATTGTTAACCTCCACACCATTTATACTCAAGGTAATCACAGGACTTCCACGATCATTATACTTTTAAGAAAGCAATCATCCTAATAGTACATCAGTTAGTTTTGTACCTACCTTTATTTTGGGAGGTAGCTTCTTATTTATCCCTAGTGTTTTCATGTAGAGGGATTTGACTAATTGGTTTATCTCTGGAATGTCCTTAATCGCTTGCAACAATGGTATTCAGATGTTTATTTTCTTCAACTCACGAAAAAGTTGAGAATCAACAACATTCATGTAACCAGGTTGAGAGTTTTTAGGAGTGAGTTTTTCTTTATTTAATCTCTCAGGGTAAGGTTCCTATTTGACATTTTGGTTTTCCTCAATTTTTTGTGTTTCCTCTGAGATGTCAATTTCTTCCCCACCTTCTTGAGGTTTTTTTGTTGGATTAGATTGAACAGTTTGATTTCTTAGTTGAATATCATTTGAATCAATTACATTCAAATTAGAGGGATTCACATCATTACGGGTATTTCTTGGATTAACAACCGGTTGAGCTAGTAATTGAGGTTGATTTACTTGGTCAGTAGTGGCATTAGGATAATTTATCATTGTGTTTGTTTTTCCCCATCGACATTTTTTCCCTTGGTTTTTCCATGGTTGGAACTGTGTCTGATTTTGTTGCCATGATGGCTGATTTGGCTGCCATTGTGGCTACTGTTTAGCCTACCATTGTGGCTGGTGCCATTGAGGATTAATCCATTCAGGTTGTCCCCAATATGTAAGCTGTGGTTTTGGTTGATATGGAGGGGTCCATTGGTTTTTTTTTTTGCTAATGGTTTTGATTCCAATTTGATGTAGAACCATATTGTCTTTAGTTTGAATTGGATCATGTGTTTTGAGGTCTTTTTCCAACATAGTTAAGTTCCTCTTCAACCACTAGTGGTTTCTTCAGACTACTCTTTATTCTAGCCAAAATATTATAGGAACTTGTTGTGTGTGGTTTCTCTCAAATCTCATAGATATCAACTTGATTCAATGGACATTCTCTTAAAAGGTGTTTTCCCCTACACTTGGAGCAATAAATAGACAATGGTTCAGTGGTCTTTTTATCTCTTGCATGTTGAGATGTAGAAGTAAATTATTTTTCATGTTTGCTAATTCCTCCATTACTTTTGACACATTAGTTGTATGAGTCTTGTTTCTTTTGGAATTTCTAGTGCCTACCCTAGTTCTAGAGTAGTTCCTACATGTCTCAACAATGTCTTCCAAGGAAAGCTTGCTAATGTCTCCCTTTCCCATAAGATTCAAGGATTCTCTTGATTCATCATCAATTCCCCTAAGGAATATCATTTTTCTAATTTCACCATCTAGTCCATTAGTACACCTTTGATGCACAAACTACAACCTATCTACATAGTCTTCTAAAATTTCATCCTCCATTTGCCTTATTTGAAACAACTCCTCTTTCCTATCCCTTACTTTGTATTAGTCTTGATACTTATCCAAGAATTCAGTCTCCATGTGTTTCCAAGTTGCAATTGCCCCTGCACCTAATCCCATGAACCATTGTAAAGCTGATTCTTTCAACGTAGAAGGAAATAACTTCAAATTTAGATTATCGTTTGTGTAATCATAGGTCTGGCACAAAACTTTGAACTCAAAAAGGAACTGATCAGGATCCTTAAATGTTTCTTCTCTAAAGGTAGGCAAAACCTAGGGTGAGATATTTTTCATAGGAGGCTCACCAATTTGTATTTCAAGATTGATAAGAAAAGAGAAGGTCTTATTGGCTGGTGGACGTTCAAGTTGTTCACCCATTTCTTCTTACTAAAATGGATCTATATTCTCTTCTTGATTTTTTATTTGTTGTTCTTGGTTATCTTTTTGATTTTTTGATCTGTTATTGTTGAATATCTTCCTGATAAAAATCAATATTTCTTCAAAAATTCACGTTTTGTGGAAGAAACCTCCCTAGATGGTCTCTATTTCGTCTCATCCACAATTCATGTCTATCTTCCTTATCAACACTAAGGATTCACAGTTCATAGACGAATATTTTATTCCCCGACAACAACGCCAAAAACGATGGGCAAGGTCGTTGATGTCACAACTTGCCTCATTTAATCAATTATATATCAAACTGGGTGTGTCTCAGAGCTATATGTGATAAGGATGGTTGTCACAGATTTTTGGGGAGCTATAAACAGTGACTTTAGGTATCAATTTGGCTCCTTCATGAGCTTTCAAGAACTTTCAGGAACTCTTCAAGAGCTCTCAGGAGTTGAACTGCAATGACTAATTCCTAAGGATTAATTTTGTCTTATTTCCTAAACTAAAGTTTCGTTGACTTAGTTCTGAATACATTGGACTTGGTTGGGACTGATTCATTGGGAATACTAACATCTACTTTAATTCTTAATTTAAAATAAAAAACCCAATTTAATCCTAATTTGCTTTAAAAGAAATATATCTTAAGATTTCTTGGAAATTAAATAGCATTTTAAGAACATAAATGAATTGTAAGTAAATGATAATTAATCTAGGAAATATAAATGATAATTGATCTAGAAAGCATAAACACTAATTTCCATGAACAAATTTTCAACAAACTTCAATTCCATCTTTTCATAAGTTTCCATCATTGCTTCTAATTAAACTCAACAAATAATTACCAAACTTAATTATTTCAAGAAACATCTAAATCTGATTAATCTAATAAACCTTATAATGATTCCAACAATTTAATCTAACTATGATAAACTAAAAGTGATTCAAACTGAAGTAACTATCCAGATTTATCATTCAAAAACTGAAAACGATTTAAAAACTTATCATTCCAGAATTAACATCTAACATTTCAGATTTAATATCAATAAACAAAAATAACATAACTCAGTAAAATACCAACACAAGATCGATCCCAAAGGTTGAGCCAGCCCTACTCTTCCTCAGGTAAGATCTCTTAACACAGAGCTTTGAGTTAACTTCTTGCTTTCATTCAAATTGATCAAAGTGGAACATAGAACAAAGTATTGCCATCTATTATAGAATTCTAATAAAAAATTATCTAACTCCTATATAAAATCAAAACATGGATATTTATAAAGATATCCTTATTGAATTTACAACATGGTGATTACCTGCCAAGATTCAAGGTGCCTAACTAAAGATTAAAACAAAACTAAAGCAGAACTAAAACATGACTAAAGCATGACAGAGAAATATGCCAGATTGGCACTGGAAGTAGAAGTTCCATTACCGACTACAAAGAAGGCGATTTGGACTTGAGTGATTCATCATCCAGCTGAGCCCATCAATTGCATGATTATTTCCCTTGATTAAACATAGATTTTAACTACATCATCAATCTTTAAAATACCATGTTCAAAACCCTTAAGAAAAGGATAGCAATTTATGGTAGTAAAAGATCAACGCATCATAATTATCTTATTAATATCACTATAAAGTAACACAATTAAAAACCATTACTTCAAATATATCCACTAATTTAGCTAAACATAAAGAAAAGTAAGTAAATATGTTAATCCATAATCTACCACCAGTCATGTTAATTAATCAAAAATAACAAGTATTTTAACATGAAATGATTCAATTAAAAGTATTTTGAGCCTCTCATCACCTCCTACGTCCTTCATTAATGAAGGGACCATCCTCCACCTCTTGTTTTGTTGGAGGAGATGAACTCCCCACTGATAAGGCTAGAGATGTTGAGGAAGAGGAGGAAAGAAGCACAATAGATACAACCAAATTATTAATCATATCCATGGGCTTCGAGAAAGTCTAGACATCTGGAACATATATTAGCAAAGGCGGCTTCACCAAAGGAGTGATGAACACCTGTACATGTTTAGGGTTAGGCGCATTCATACTCACAATGAAAGCCAGAAGCAGTACAAATCGATACTAAAGGGAAGCAGAAGGAAGGGAGGAAGAAGAAACTACATGAGGTCCTGAAGCAGGGGTCATCGTTTCTTCCTCCTTCCTTTGCAAGGCGGCCTGCTCAGCCAAGAGAGCCTTTCACCAGCACTAGCGTTCGAGCATAAGGTAGTTTCTACGGCTCCTAGAGTTAGAGGTCAGAGTTTGTGAAGGGATAGAAGGTTCCTGCTCAACCATGGGAACATCCACCACGACCATTTTCGACAGAGGGACAAGTTCCTACATGGAGTAGGAGGAACAAGCAGGGGAGCAACAAGAGGAGTCAACTTGAGAGCCTCAATAGCAGGCCTCTTTCTGCTCATTGCCTTAGGAGCAGGAGCAGTAGGAGGCCGCGAAGGTTGAGACAAGGAGGACTCTCCCCGTGAGATCTTCTTCCTATTGTACTGAGCGAGTCTAGGTTTTGTTGATAGAACAGGAAATTCAAAAGTGGGACACTTAGGCTTCCACCAAGCGTGCACTATAGGGTTCTCCTATAGATGATGAGAAAGACCCAATGGTACCTGAGCAGAGTGAGAAGAAGCACCAAATTGACTAGTGGAAGAGGAAGAAGGAGGATCATGAGACTGCTTCTCTTCTTCCTTCTTTTGTGCCTTAGCAACATCGTTATCAACTTTTAAGCAAGCCCTATGTGAAATAGCATCAAGCGAGGGAGGGTATCTCAATCTTACTTTCAGCCTCAAGTGCCCCTTCTTATAATTTTGATATGTTTGATACAAAAGGTTTGTCCTAGTCAGAAGAAGACCTACAGACACAGGCCATGAGTGATCTAAGTAGTAGCTATCATGTACGACTAGCGGTCTATAACCGGTGTCATGGATTACGTGCACAAAGCCTCTGTGGATAAATTTTAGACATTTATGCACGATGAAGGGTACTACATTCATTGCCACCAACCAAGGGATACCAAACTTCACCTTAAAGAGCTCAAACCCAAGGATGATGTCAAACAAGAGTTTCATGGACTTAGGCCCAACTAAAACCGACAGAAAAATATTACCCAAAGGGGGCATGGAAAGCCCATCATGTGTGCAGATAGTACTCACCAAAGCATCATACCTATCCTTGTGCAATAAGTTTATCAGCATAATCTCCTTTGTTATTATGTTCACTTGTGATGTCAAATCAATGAGAACACCTGCTGCGATGTTTCCATTGATCCGCGTAGGAATGTAAAGAGGAGATGGTTCCTTGTTAAAACCCATCGGTAGGTCCGTTGAAGTGAAATTTATACCAATACCACTATCCACAAGCTATGGAGAGGGGATAGGTTGATGTAGGAAGGAGGCCATTATGCACACTAGACAATTCTTTCATAAAGTCCCTAAAGGTTAGCAGATAAGATGGTGACCCAGTTAAGGTTCCGTCATGCAATACCTTTGAAACCTTCCAGCTATGCCAACTAGGGGTCATAGGCTGGGTTGTAAGGTAACAACCTCACAATACTCTCACCTACAACACTCCTAGAGTACAAGGAAAGGAACTATCAGGATCACAAGAATGAAACCAAAATGGTTCATGTCGGGTTTACCAAAAATGTAAGAGAGGGGGACCACATGTGCAAGACCCCAAGTCACAAAGGGTCAAGATGTGAGAGGCTTCCCTAACTCACCTTAGCTAAGTATAATGTTAGGAAATGCAAGGTGAGAATGACAAGGACCGTGAGGCCTCTCGATCACTCCACAGACCGGAAACATAGGAAGGGGCTAGGCAAGCTGGTTTTTATTTCCAACACTACACCTCAGGAAGCTCTCTATCTGAGGATGAAAGCATAGTCTTTGGACATTAGTGTGTGACTCATTGGCATCTCAAAAGTGTGCTGGCCTCTATACGGTCAAACAACAGTGAGGATGAGGTCAAACCAATAAAACTGGCTAATGGCCCAACTGGTTAACTAAAAGGCCAGAATGATGTGATTAAGTAAATGAAATACTCTCTAATATTATAAAGAAAATATGCAAGAGTAAAGAGAGCAAGGAGGATCTCACCAAGGAATTCATTCACCAACTGATCCTTTGAGAAGCACACACTCCTACACACAAAAAGAGAGGAGAATGTTGGGTGGATTTATAGGGGTCTACCTTAGTCAGACCCCTATTTAGGTGTTCCCACCTCCACGAACAACCAAGGAAATGAGATGAAAGAAATAATGTAGTAAAGAGAAAAGAAGCACTACAAAATAATGTTATGCTACTCAACCAAGTGATAGAGGAGAGGAGAGTGAATCTTACCACCTATACCAAGAACACTCAAGGCTGCTTGGGGGAGAAAATGAGAGTACTCAAGCCTCTGTTGCAATGGCATGGTCCCAAACTTACTCTACCGACGTGATGGAGTGGAGATTTTGCTGCTATGGAATGAAAGAATGTTGCTTGAAGTAGATGCAAAGGGGTGTGTTGAAGCTTATGGAGTGAGTGTAGAAGTTGTGTACAAGCTATAGAAGTTAGAATGCATGTTGAAGGGATGAATTTGAAGGGTAAATTGAGAAAAATGGCTATATTCGGGTCAGTCGACTGAAGGGGGTGTTTCAACTTCACCTCCAATAAGAAGAGTAATGCCTCTATAGGCTAAGCCACAAGAATCTTCCAAGGATGTAAGCAGGTCGTATGGATGTCTGTGTGCTGCGTGGGTGTCCTTGACAGAAACGCCTCCATCAACGCTCAAAATAGGCACCAAGTGGGATGCAAGAAGTGAGCTTAGGTGGAATTAAGCCTCCAAACTTGGTTTTCTAAGGTGGATAAAGGAAAAAAGGGGATTTGCACACGAGGTGCAAATTCAGTCTTATATAGATTGAATTTAAACTAAAGAGTTCACTACAAGTTTACCAAAGCCAACATTAAAAAAGTAAATTTTTTTTTTTTTTTTTCAAGTAATGTTTGTATCCCTTGGATATAGGGTTTAGTATTGGGATAATAAGTTTCATTTCAAAGAAACCCAAAATGACTATGAAACATGATAATACTAACTAAAAAATTCATACCTAATAGTATCATTGAAATTGATGAAGATCATGGATTCCCATGCATTCAAATTCATGTTGTAAAAGGAATAGATAGAAAATGGTCAAAAGGGGTACATTTAAATACCAATCACATGTTACAAATTCAAACAACCATATAAACCATGACTAGATAGCCAATTTGTTTAGAGGAACTTTGAACTATGAAATGTGAAAGTCGTACACCTAAATGAACAAGTTCATTACACCTGATAAGAGATAGATATAGGATTGTAGATGTGCTTACACCTTATTGGGTGCTAGATCTAGGCTTGTATATGTTCTTACAGTTTTTCTACTTGGAAAATTTCATTTAGGACAAAAGTTAGAATTTTTAAATATACTTGTGGAGATACTTTTTACTAGATAGATATCACATCGACTTCAATTGTTGCATTTTTTATATGGCCCATCATAACAATCAATGACATCATATACTAGAACTTCAAACTAAAATATCGACCACCAAAAATGAATACATTGTCATCTAATTAACTTTTTTACCAGAAATTGAGCTCGTTCAATAGAAAACAATCACAAATTTTGTACTACTAACCATAACATAACACTTGAAGCCACTGAAAGTTGAAGAAAAGGCCATAGATCATAAAAAGAAGCCTAGGTGAATCTTGTCCAAGCATCTGGAAAAAAGTATAAAATATACAAAAACTGACTAGTATTGATAATCCACCATAATAGATTTGTTGTAATGGCTACTCCAACCAACCCCATACCCACTTCAAAGATTAATAACCAAATCAGAAATGCATGTATTATTAATGAAACTAATTTAATCTAAGCCATGACCATGACTTTTCTCTGTGCCTGAAGAAAATTTTACTTTAGGAAACATAATGCATAGGAAAAAAACTATGGTAGCATCTGAAGTGAATATTCTCTCAATAGATCAGCTACATCCTCCTCCTATCTGAGTAGCTCAAGGATGGGGTGGAAAATATGTAAATAGAACTCAAAATCATTGTTGTACCCACCGTTATATTAACAATGAACGTTGCAAATACACTCTAGACATTTGAAGTTTTCCTACTCCAACAGCTTGACCATAGAGAGTTTCTAATGCATTGCCCATTCCCAAGTTCATAGAAACCAATTAAATTTTTTACATGGTGGATTCAGTAAAAAAAATGACTTTGATTATTGCTATAAACTCATTTATGCACCGTGTTGACTCTTTGGATGGTCTAAATGAATAAAAAGTGTGTTTTTCCATTCAATGATGTACCAGCAAGAATTATCTTTAAAACAATCAATATAATTTTATTACAAGCCATATATTTTCTTAGTAGAACTGATCATATAACAGAACATGCAAGTGCAATGACAATCCCAACGAAAACTAGAAAATGAGCCCAATTTTTTTTATTTCAACAATAAAATCATGATATCAAAGACTAATTTACTACCACTGTCAACAATACAATTTTATTTCCAACAACAAGTTCATTTACCATTCATGCATACAACCATTTAGTCCCTAATGCCAGTGATTAGAATAGAAAATCCATGAAGTAAACCTCAAAATAATAATACCTTAAACCTACCATAATTGTTTTGCAAGGTCATGTGGACTCCATGTCTTCTACCTGCCTTAGTTCGGTGTAGGGGTGCAATATGATCCCTCCATGTGGATTTAATCCCTATCCACCCCTCCAAGTAGAGTCTGTGGCCCGAGATGAGAGAGTTGGAAACCATACCAGCTTGTTGCAAGAAATTTCAACATCCTAATGACCATCTACCCATGGTGTTCCAACCAAGTTGATAATTTAAGATACCAAAACCATTTATGGTTATACCACATCAATGATATGAGGTATGTATAGTATGCTACCTACTTAAGCTTCATTTGAATTTTTTATCCTATGGTACAATGTGATGGAACCTTCAAATTTTACAAATTTGAAGTGCCCATATTGAAAAATTTTCCTTTGCACATTCAGAAGTGCACTTGCAAAATCTACCCAAGCGACCTACTTTTGAGGGTCACAATTCAGAGTCAGTTGATTGTCATGCTGAAAGGATTGTTGCTCTCCATTCTCCCCACATTAATGTACTCCCTAGTTTGATTTCAAATCCCCATGGTCAGATTTTCTATTTTTACCAAGCCAAAAGCAAATGCATTTCGCTTTGTTTTGCACTTACATTTTCAGATTGTTTCAAGGAGGTCAAATTTGACCTTTAATATCTTTTGATGAATGATGATTCAAGAAAGCCCTCTTGCAGACATACTCAGTGTACCTAGATGAGCTTGTGTTTCTAGTGGCATCCCCCTAGAAGTTGTTTTTGATATTTTTCAATGTGGTGACTTTGAGAGCCTTAATTGGTTATGAACAGGTGAAATGGCATAAAAGTCCAAGTAGGCAACTTTGGTATTTAATATCTTTCATCTCAGGAATAATTTTTCCATTCCATTTGTTGCAATGAATTCTTGGGTCAAATGGTAACATGCCTACTCATTTTTAGGCTCCCAGGATAAGTTTTTATGGGTTAACTAATCCTTTTCTGACTGTAACGTGGCCAAAAATGGAGTCCCGAAAAGTTTCAAATTTTCAAAATATAAGGACAACCCATTTCTTTTTTTGGTCTACAAATTCTACAACTCCATTTTCATTAAGATTGGAGGTCATTTGATACATTATTTTAATGTACTTTTGTTGTGGCGAACACGTCCCAGAGGCCAGTTTACAAAGGAGGTACTTGATTTTTTATGGTTGGTCAAAATTTGTCCAAATGAGTTTTCTCTCAATAATTGATTATGGTCGCACGCAAAAAATGTTGACTCCAGGTGCCCCGGTTTGCTCACAGTGAATTTTCTTCAAATGGCTAGCAGGCGTAATTAGAAGTCACAAATTCTTCTAAAGTTCAAATGTTAATATTTAAAATATTTTGAATATTTTAAATATTGTGCAAATATAAATGCAAAAAAAAAATGCATTTCAAATGTTTTGGAGGACAAGCAAGTTTAATTCTTACTTCTAATTGGTCCAGAGGTGACTTTCATGACTTTCACAGTTGGAGGAAAAACTCATGGCCAATCGCCAATTTGATGTTCAAATGAAGCAAAAAAATCAGAGATGCAATGTTTTACAGTGATGATTCTTCATTTGGGTAAGTTAATTGAATCTTTTTAGCAAATGACATATTTTAATAAGTTTTCAAAGTTCTCCCACAGTGCATCATGTGCAGTTTTGAGTCTCGAATGCAAAAAAAATTAGCGATGAGCAATGGTTGTTGCGTCCATCTCCCATCGCTAATAGATGTCACCTCTTCCACAATGAATCCACAATGCATGATGAACATCTCCAATCGCTAATTTCTTATTATCTTCTCTTGTTGCACCGCAACGTGTGATGGTCTCTCACGAAAAATTTATCACGACAAGGCTCAAAGTAATGGAGGAATGGTGGGCCCATGGTAATTTGAAAATATGATCATTTGGGGGTTATTTTAATGGTGCAAAAGCATGCAAAATCTAATGCACAAGTAAATGGTTTTGCAACGGATAAAAAATTAATTAAATCTTCCAAAGTTCATCGAGAAGCTACAGAAAATTATATTGCCCATCTGATTTCATTTTCATTTCTCATACCAAATTGGAGATGTGTGATGGTGCTCAGGAAGTGCACGAGAATAAGGTTTTTCATAGCCGAATAAATTTTTTAAAGTGAATATTTGAGTTGTTGGGGAAATGAAGAGAAATATGGGTAATGAAATTTTAATTGCCCAACATAAAAACAAAGATTTCACAAATAAAATAAAATTTTATTTGTTGTTGGGAAAATGAAGGTGAAATATGAGGCACACGTAATTATTTTATTACGTGATAAAGTGAAAAATTAAAGCCCTTAGAAACTTTAAATTGTTGAAGTTAAAAGCATGGGCATGGGAAATAAATTTTGTAAAGTGAATATTTTATTCACTGTACAATATGTTTTGTTGGAGATGCTTTTTTATAGAGAGGACCATTTTCACGCAGCTAGGTGAAAAATGAACAATGGAGGTGAATTCTTTTGCAAGTAAAGACATTTTCAATGTGGGAAAAAGACTGAATGGAAAGAATGATGAGTCTTCTAGAATGGGAATATTTTTCTATTGCAGGACAGTGGAGTGAGGAGCAAGAAAATAGAGAGCAGATTGGAACTTCTTCAACAAGCAAAGGAGTTGCAGATCAGTGAGCCTTAATGTGCCAAATGTCTTCTTCAGATGAACATTTAGGGTTTTTGTGTTTCCTTAAATGTTATCTTTCTTCCTCATTCTGGGAGAGGTTATTTTGTAATTTAACACAGATAACACTATAGTGTGAATAAAGAGCATTTTAGAGTTAAGTTTTAGGATTTGAGTCTATAATTTTTTATGTAATTTTGATTACAATATTGGCAAGATAATGCTGAATATTTCAAGTTTGAACCTATTTTACTCTCCTATGTATTAGTTCTATAGATTATGAATGAAACAATCAAGGATTGTCTTATTTGTCTCTATCAATTTCATATAGATGTGTGGCTCTATTCTTGTCTATTAATTCAAAGAATTAATGTAAGTACTTGAATATGGTTGTAGGTTTGTATTGAATTGAGTGCTAGGATGCTAGTAAGAAGTAAAGGTTAAGACACAATGCTGAAATGTTGTAATGCGACATTTTAGAGCTTCATATGCTATCAGGTGAAAATTGTTATCAAAGTATGTATGTGTTTGAGTTGACTCCATTCCAAGGATGAGGCACTGATCTAAGTGTGCTATTCATGTTACATATGTTATTTAATTTACAACAGTTGATCATCTTTAAAATCAAATTTACTTATTAGTCCTAGTTTGTTTGTGTGTTGAGCTCATTTCAATGAATCACATCTCTCATGTTTAAATTAGGCATTATTGTAGAGGTCAGCCAAGCCTTTATAGTATTGTGTCTATTAACATTTAAAGGAGAAACATTTGTTTATAGTGTATTTGGTACTTCAGTATACAAGTATCTATAAATATACTATTGGGATCACCCTCCTAGGTTTAAGAGAGCTTGAAGTGCAGGGGAGAAAGGTGTATTTTATTCACTCTCTCGTTCATTGGCCATATCAACCCATTGAGTCTGAATATCAGAGAGTGGCTACTCTTTAGGACTCATTGCATCTGTTGATTTGGGAACCAACACAATGGACAACTAAGCAAGCAAATTGTTCCCTTGCCGACATGCTACTAGATCTAAGACCCACATGCTCCTAGAAAAATCTATCCCACTATCCAAATGTATGACTAAAAATACGACGACATACTATTCACCTTGAATCTTGTCAATCTCAAGCTGCTATGGAAAAGCTTATGTCTAAGCGGGCCATAGGATTTTCCATCAGTGATCACCTAGGGTGGATAATAATAGCCTATGTGTAAGAGGATTACCACCTTGACCTATGCCTCTCTAGGGTCCTACTCCATTTTTTTCCATAAAAGTTAGTGCCTACACCCAACTTAGCACTATAACTGGAAAGAGGTTCCTAACTCAAAATAAGTAAGTTTGAAACTCAACCACCTCAAGGTTCAACTACCCATTCTAGTGTTGGGATTCATGGAGGGTTCTAAAATTCATTCACTTTGAATTGTATGGTTGTTACTCAACCAAAAGGAGGTAAGTATTCTATCCCAACTTAATCCAATAAGGTAGTCAACATGCTACTCATTTAGTGATGGTTTCTACTACCATTTCCTTGGCTCCAAAAGGTGTTGTTGTTTTAAGTTTAATTTCTACCATGAATGAACTCCAAATGGTGCATATAAATGAAGCATAACTCACTTCTAAACTTCCAATAACTAGGGTAATGAATTGGGTTCAACTAATTCCAGGGTTCTTCATTCACCTGGTAAGATAGATGGTATGGCTTGGCTCCAAAAAAGCCATGAATGAACTCCAAATGGTGCATATAAATGAAGCAATAACTATCCATAGCCTATGATATGATATATATATATATATATATATATATATATATATATATATATATATATATATATATATATATATATATCGTTGGCGCCTACACCCATTTTAGCACTATATCTAGAAAGAGGTTCCTAACTCGGAATAAGTAAGTTCTAAACTCAGCCACCTCAAGGTTCAACTACCGATTCTAGTGTTGGGATTCATGTAGGGTTCTAAAATTCATTCACTTTGAATTGTATGGTTGTTACTCAACTAGAAGGAGGTAAGTATTCTCTCCCCACTTAAGCCAATAAGGTATTCAACATGCTACTCATTTAGTGATGGTTTCTACTACCATTTTCTTGGCTCCAAAAGTTGTAGTTGTTTTAAGTTTAATTTTTGCCATGAATGAACTCCAAACGGTGCATATATATATATTTGTAAGGCGTAAATTTGTACATGTTATATTCCCCATTTTAAGATAGTATTTATCAATTTTTGTTAATATCAACTCTCTTAGCAGCTAACACCTCATTGTATAACATGTAATACAATTATATGTGTTGAAAAAAACAACTGAGAGGGAGGGTGAATTAGTTGTGACAAATTTAACCTTTAAGAAAGTTCCACTGATAATTGGATCAATCACAAATCCTTTACTCTGCATATATGATGAATCATTAAGTCAAACACATTAACACCAAATTTACGTGGAAAACCCAATAAGGGAAAAAACACAATGAGGATTAACTCACAATATAAAGAATATCAAAACTAATTACAAAAGCTCAATACTAGAGAAGGCTCACTACCAAAATAGGAGTCACTGTCTAGATCAAGAATCACTGTCCAACAAGGGTTAACCACTCAAAGGGCTCACTGCCACAGAATTACAAAGAAGATAGAAGATATTTGTTATAGAGAGAAAAATAATCTCAATGCAACGGAGATTTCCACCACAATTCGCTCACACACTTGCAGACACGCATGGATGATAGAGTACACCTTCACCTCACTACATCCAAAAACTCGACAATTATATTTTGCAATCTAGACCCAAAATCGCATCACATACACACTATTTTGCATCTATCTTGCATCTATCTTGTTTGCATTCATCTCTTTCACAAACAACTTGACTTGCATTTATACCATCTTCAACTTTGAAACATATCCAAAGTCGGTCACACACCATTTGCATTTAGAAATTCAAATTAGGTTGGCACCAAAACATGAATTCTAGGGTGAAATTAGAATGAGGGTGACCCAACCACATGATTCCATAAGATTTGAAAGTAGTGTTAAACACAAGGTTGGCCAAACCAGTGTAAAACAGATAAATCAATTAAGCACACACAACCTTAACATGATCCAATCTTTCCATATAACAAAATTATCTTCAAAATATTCCCAACAACTTATCCTAAAAAATGCAAGTCATAAGACTCGAACAAGAAGAAATCTGGAGCAACTACATTTCTCCCAGAACTTAGCCAGATACACTAAAAAAAAAAGTTCACAACTGGTGAACATAACTCACACTGTACAATGATCTAGAACCCCAAAATTTGGATATAGCAGCTTCAAACAACCATGATCAACATATCTAAACCACATGAATATAGGAGAAAATATCAGAGAAAAACCTGGAGCAAGCATTGAATACCTGCAACCTTTCTTCATTATAATTTTCTCAATATGCTCGACATCTACAACCAATAACCATTATCCATGACATCAATGACAATAAAAATTAGTTGAGAACCAGTTAACCAGTTGACATCAATGAAAACACCTTCATAGTTGCTTCATACTTGCAAAAATCTCCCCCTTTGTCATTGATGGCAACACATGATGTGAAAAACTAGCAAATACAACACAACAGCTCTGAACACAGTTCCTCATAATTTTAATATTTTTCTCCCCCTTAGTATATATTATTTTTCACATGATACTCTCTCTCTCTCACACACCTTCTTCTCACATCTTTCTCTCCCCCTTTGACATCAATGGAAAAGGAAAATAATGTATTACATTGATTTCCCCTTTGACATTAAGAACAAAATACTCTTTCAATGACAACATATGACACTACCTGATCCCCCTAAGAGGTAGCCACCAAACAATTAGTCCAGAAGAAAGATAGATCCATAGATCCACTAGACTGATGCATCTCCATATGCATCTAGTTCAAGAAAGGAGGCGCAATGACCCCTAACTTCTCTTGAAGATACTCGAAAGTATCTTTAGGAAGAGCCTTTGTAAATATATCAGCCACTTGATCCTTCATAGGTACATACTCAAGCTTTACTTCATTCTCCACAAAATTTTCTCTCAAAAAGTGATACTTGATAGATATATGCTTTGTCCTCGAGTGCATCACTGGATTATTTGAAATGTTATTTTCACTTGTATCATCATAGAAGATAGAAATAGGATTATAATACATTACTCTGATATCTTTCAATGTCTATCTCATCCAAAAACTTGTGTATAGCAAGATGCTACAACAATATACTTAGCTTCAGCAATGGATAAGGAAACTTAATCTTACTTTTTATTCAACCAAGCCACCAAGAAAGAATGCACCACCATTTACAAGTAATTTTTCTATCTTCTACACAACCAACCCAATCTACATCAATATAAGCACTTAGTGTAAAATCAGTATCCCTAGGATACCACAAGCCATAATCTAGAGTTCCATTCAAATATTTGAATATTTTCTTGAGAACAGCATGTGTTTCTTTAGGGACTTCTTGAAGTCTAGCCACAAGACAAATTACATGCCTAATATTCAGTCTAGTAGTAGTTAAATACAACAATCCTCCAATCATTGATCAGTATTTGCTCTTATGGGTATGTGTAGGATCATCATGGGAAAAACAGGCCCTTAAGTGGCAAAAATAATAGAAAAATCAGAGTTAGGCAACTTGACATAAAAATTTGAATAAGTTATCTATATTATTTTAAAAATATGTAACAATAGAATCTGTAGAAAATTTAATGTAGTTTCTAAAAAACTAGGTTTTAAAAAAAATAAAAATCTATTTGGTGAAAATTTGAAATTTAAATGCAGTAGTACTTAAATTTCAGAAAAAATAAGTAGGTGTCTGTCTGACCACCCTAACCACAATAAATTGATAATACTTTTTTATAAGATTTTAGATATAAGTAGAGGACTCATGTCCTGATGTGATTTATATTTTTTTCTAATTTTTTTCCAAGTAAATAATTAATTATGAATTTTTATTACAATTTTTAAAAAATATAAAAAAATTGTATGTCTAACCACCTTAACTTGGTCAAAACTTCATGAAATTCATTTTTTCTTTTTTTAATTCTATAGTATACGAAGCATAGAATGTGATGCATATTTTGGATTAAAAAAATATGATACCGTTTGAAAGGTATAGAATTTTTTTCAATCAGTTTATCAATCAGGACTTTTGTCGTAATTTGAATAGAAAATGAATAATAATTACTTATTAAATTAAAATTAAAGCATAATTTATGGGTATGTGTAGGATCATCATGGAAAAAGCAGGCCCTTAAGTGGCAAAAAAATTAGAAAAATCAGAGTTAGACAATTTGACATAAAATTTTGAACAAGTTATCTATATTATTTCAACAATATGTATGAATATAATTTGTAGAAAATTGAATGTAGTTTCTAAAATACAAGGTTTGTATAAAAAAATAAAAAATCTATTTGTTGAAAATTTGAAATTTCAATGTAGTAGTACTTAAATTTGAGGGAAAAAATAAGAAATAGTTGTTTGTCTAACCACCTTAACCACAATAAAATGATAATATTTTTTTTATAAGATTTTAGATATAAGTAGAGGACTCATGTCCCGATGTGATGCATATTTTTTTGTAATTTTTTTCTAAGTAAATAATTAATTATGAATGTTTTATTACAACTTTTAAAAAATATGAAAAACTCGTATGTCTGACCACCTTAACTTGGTCAAAAATTCATGAAATTCAATTTTTATTTTTTTAATCCTATAGTATGCGAAGCATAGAATGTGACGCATGTTTTGGATTCAAAAAATGTGATACCGTTTGAAAGCTTTAGATGTTTTTCAATCAGTCTATCAATCAGGACTTTAGTCATAATTTGAACAAAAAATGAATACTAATTACTTATTAAATTCAAAGTAAAGCATAATTTATATTGGTGGAAAACTGAGAATCTCCTTTAAAAACCCTTTTCATTTCATGAATTTTGGGTAAAAAAAAAATTGTCAGCCACATACCCATCATATTGCCACTTTTTGGCCCATCATTATCCTACACATACCCTTTAAATATTATTTGAAAACTAACAAAAACCTTTAAAAACCCTTTTTGTTTCATCAATTTTGGATTAAGAAAAAGTCGTCAACCACATACCCATCATATTGCCACTTTTTGGCCCATCATGATCCTGTACATACCCTGATCAGCCTTAGGTGAATCATCATCTTTACTCAATTTTCAACCACTCACCATAGGAGTGCATACTAGTTTGGAACCATCCATCCCAAACTTCTTCAACATTTCTCTTGCATACTTTGACTGTGAAATAAAAATGCCTTTCTTTGTTTGATTAATTTGTAGCTAAAGGAAGAAATTCATCTCACCCAACATAGACATATCAAATTATTTTTGCATCTCTTCAGAAATCATCTGACACATAGTTTCATTTCCTCCAAAGATAATGTCATCAATATATACAACCACTATCAAAAAATTTCATTTTCAATTTTAAAATACAGATTGATATCTATTGTACCTTTTTTGAAACCTTGTTGAATCAAATATTTGTCTAACATTGCATACCAATCTCTAGGAGCTTGCTTCAATCCATATAGAGCCTTCTTCAATCTACAAACCATATCTAGTTGATCTAACAACTAAAAGCCTTTTGGTTGTTCCATGTAGACCTCCTCTAATTCACCAATCAAGAATGCAGACTTAACATCCATATGATAGACCTTGAAATATTTATGAGTAGCAAACACTAAAAACATTCTGATAGATTCAATTCTTTCCACTAGAGAATAAGTATCTTAAAAATCCATACCTTCTACTTGTGAATAACCCTTACACACAAGCCCTGCTTTATTTCTAACCACTTCTTCATTCAACTTGTTTCTAAATACCCATTTTGATTCAATTATGTTTTTATGTACCAGATTTATTCTTCTCAATATGAATAAGTTCTTTCATACCTTCTTTCCAATGCTCATCTTTACATGCTTCACTTACGGTCTTCAGCTCCACTTGAGAAAGTAAGCATAAGTTTATCTCATCATCAGTAGCAGCTCTGCTTCTTTTCAATACTCATTTCCTATTATCTCCAATGATTTGATCTTGTGAATGATTTTTCTACACATATTTAGGTGTCTTAGGGGACACCATGGGAGCTTCTTCTTCTTCTTCTTCTTCTTCTTCTTCATTCTACTTCTCTTGTTCTTCCATGACTTCTTCAACTCTTACACAATAAGGTTCATCAGATACATATCCATCAACTTCAATTGAATTCTTCATTGCTTCATCAACCTTGACATTTGTCCTTTCTACAATCTTCCTCAATCTTTTATTGAAACATCTATAAGATTTTCTCTTAGTAGAATATCCAAGGAAAATAATTTCATCACTTCTAGCATCAAACTTTCCTAAATTTTCTTCATCTTGTCTGATATAACATTTGCTTCCAAATACCTTGAAATAATTAACAATAGGAATTCTTCCACACCATAGCTCATAAGGTTTCTTATTACTATTAGAACTTGTGTGAAATTGATTGAACACATAAACAATAATGTGAATAGCTTATCTCCAATAATCATTGATCTAGTTGCTTCTTGAATTGTTTTATTCTTTCTTTCAACAACCTCATTCTACTAAGGAGTTCTCAGAGAAAATAACTATTTTTTTATTCCATGAACTTCACAAAACATATTAAACTCATGGGAGGTGAATTCAACACCTCTTTCATACCTCAAGCATTTTCTTCTCAAATTTACTTCATTCTCAACCATAGCTTTGAATGTCTTGAATCTTTCTAATGTATTAAATTTCTCTCTAAGAAAAGTAACCCATATATACCTAGATTAATCATCAATCAAAAGCATAAAGTACCTTTCACCTCGTAGACTTCAAACTCTTGTAGGACTATAGAGATCTATATGAATCAAATCCAATAGTTCAGTAGTAGATTGTTCCTTTGATATGGAGTTGTTTCTCGCTTAATTTCCAAAGTGACAATTCCTACACATAGCATTAACAAGCTTTGTAATCCTTGGTAAATATTGCATGGCTTGCACTATACTGATCCTTACCAAATTATCAAAATTCATATGACACATTATTCGGTGCCATCGCCAACTATCATTAATTTGAGTCATAAAGAAACATCCATCAACACCCTTAAGTTGATATATATTTCCTGCAAACTTCTTTCTTGCAACAATCATTGTTCTGGATCCTTTCCTTGTTTTACACCTCTCATCCTCAAATACAAGATTATATCCTTTACTAAACATCTTTCCAACACTTAAGAGATTATTCCTTAAACCCTTAACATAGTAGACATCATCAGTATTATGTTTGCCATCAAAACTTACTAAACCCGTCCCATAGATCTTAGCACCAGTATCATCTCCAAACATAACTAAGCCTCCATCATATTTTTAAAATTTAACAAACTTACTAGATTATCACCAGTCATGTGACATGAACAACCACTCACAACAACCCAATACTTCCTTTCTTGTTTAGCATGAAGAGAAGAAATAACTGTACCTTCATCTTTCTTTGGAGGACATTCCTTTACCTATCTTTCAGATTTAGCAGAAGCAAGTTCATCTTTTATAGCCAAGAACAAGCATTCATTGTCATCAAAATCTCCATAATTAGATTCTTCATCAGAAATACTAGCATCCTCATTCACATGATATGTCTAAGAGAGGGGGACCGACCACGTTCCAGGCCCCAGGTCACGGAGAGCCAAGAGCGGAAGGCTGCCCTAACTTACCTCAGTTAAATGGGGTGTTAGGAAATTTAGGATGAGAATGATGAGGAATGTAAGGTCCTTCAATAACTCTATAGACCTAAAATATAGAATGGGGCTAAGCAAGCCGATTTTTGGGTTCAATACTATGCCTCATGAAGCTCTCTTCCTGAGGATGAAAGTGTAGTCCTATAATGATATCACGGTGCATTGGCGTCTCTCAAGTACGCTGACATTCGTAAGACTAGAAGACTAAAGAGACAAGGTTAAACTTTAAAAAATAGACTAATGACCCAAATAACTACTTATAAAGGGACAAAAAAATGCTATGAAATAAACATGATATTCTCTAATATGATAAAGTAAATACACAAGAGTTAGGGTGGCAAGAATAATCTCACAAAGGAATTTGTTCACCAGCTAGCTCCCAGTAGCACATTCACCTACACACAAAGAAGAGGGAAATTTGGTTGGGGCTGTTAAGGGGTATGCCTCAGTTAGACCCTCGCTTTGGTGTTTCCACCTCCATGGATAGCCAAGTTTAGAAAAATGGAGAAATAGTATTTTAAAGAAGGAAATGGAAAGAGCACTAAAATACTACAAAACAATAAATTTGCTTGCTCAACCAAGTAATAGAGGAGACGAATGGGAAGCTTACCACCTCCACCAAGAGCGCTCAAGGCTAATGGGGGAGAAAATGAGAGGGAATCAAGCCTTTATTGCAATCGTGTTGTCCCACACTTGCTCTACTTAAGTCATGGAGTGATGTTGTTGTTGCTATGGAGTGCAAGAGTGCTACTAGAAATGCATGAGAATGATTGATCGAATTCGTAGAGAATGCAAAAGGATGTGAAGAAGATCAAGTTGAGTGCTTAGAATGATGAAAAAAGAGATGAGAAGCATGTAGGAGGGAATTTGAAGGAAAGATGAAGAAAACGGCCATATTCGGGTCGGTCGGTCGAAGAGGGCATTACAAGTCAACTACCAATGAGAAGTGTAATGCCTCTCTAGACTCCAGCCATAGGAATCTTTCAGGGACATAAGCATGTTGCACGGATGAATGAGCACCACGCGGGCATTTCTAACAAAAAATTCTCTACCAACACTCAAAATAGGTGCCAAGTGGATCGAAGGCAGCGAGCTTATGTAGAATTTAGCCTCCGAACTTGGTTTTCTAAAGTGGAGAAAGGAAAAAGGGGAATTTTTATAAGAGGTACATATTCACTCCTATACATTTTATCCTCACTTTAGTGAGCATGAATACTGATGAGTGTTTTGGTAAAGTAGATCAAAGAATAGCAAGGTTAGAAATGTATACCTAAACTATCGAGGAAGCAGACCACGATCTAACAAACTTGAAGGTGCGGAGCAAGTGAAGGACTTCATAGCCTCTCAGAACTATGAAGCTAAAGAAAGAAAGCATCTTACAGGCTCATGGACCTACAACGAGGCAACCCCCAAGATCTCTCACATGAAGAAAGCCCCATGAAGTAAGTGCCTTATAGGCCTGTAGACCTACAAGGAAGGTGTCCCCCAAGAAATCTCACATGGAGAATACCCAAGAAGTGTCCCACAAGATATCTCACATGGAGGAGGCTAGGAAAGCACCCTACAGATCCACAGACCAATAGGGAAGGTGTCCTTCAAGATCTCTTGCATGAAGCCTGAAACCCAAAAAAGCACCCTATAGACCCACAAACCTATAGGGAAGGTATCCCCCAAGATCTCTCACATGGAGGAAACCCAAGAAAGTGCCCTACAGACCCGCAGACCTGCAGGGATCCACCCCCAAGATCTCTCACATGGAGGAAGCTCAAAGGAAGCACCCTACAGGCTCTTAGACCTGGAGGGAGGTATCCCCCTCAAGATCTCTCGCATGGAGGAAAACTAGGAAAGAAGACTCTGCAGAGTTAGCAAGTGGCCACATAGGAAAGTAAGTGGATAGTCGTGGAGACCGTCGACAATTTGGAAGAATTTCAAAGGGATCCCTTGGGAACCCGTCGTGAAGAGGGGGTCAACTCAAGGGATGCATAGTTCAAAGGTAGATGTTTTCTTTCACATATCGATCCACCAACAAGGGATACTTTTAAAGATGTTCACTTCATCAAGGAATTAGAAAGGAAGAATATGCTCCCACGCAAGGGGAAGGTCAAAGTTCTTCCTGCTTCGAAGGAATTTTATCAAGCTCTTTCTTTATGAACCCATGATGAAGGAAACATGTTCCATTAGGGTTCCTAGTTGAGAATGTGATTTTGAAGAAAGGTTTGCAAATATTTTTGAGAAAATATTTTTTGAAAACTAATACATTTTTTGAAAATCGAACTGTTGAAGAAGTGTTGTTGTCACCCATGAAAGAGACAAATCAAGAAAAGTAGAGAGAAAGATAAAGAGAAAGTAAAAGAGAAAAACAAATACAAATGGCATAGGGGTAGCCTGATATTTCAGGGTCAAAACTGCTCATAAATATATATATATATATATATATATATATATATATATATATATATATATATGTATGTATGTATGTATGTATGTATGTATGTATGTATGTATGTATGTATAGTAATAGTATATAAATGAATTGTCATCAATCCCCTACTATATCAAACCATGTGAAGAATGCACGAGAAGACAAAGTAAAAATAAAAAAATTAGGTCAACATGGAAGGGAAGCCTAAATTCCCCCAATGCTTTGCATCATCCCCAATTTACTAAAAATCAAGAAAAAACATGGAACAACGATGACACAAATAGAGGAAGGTTTAAGACATAGAAACCCACGCCTGTATCCAAGCAGCAATAGGGATGACAAAGGTCATCCAGGCTCACATTGCACTATCACAGGGGAACACATCAAAACACACAAAAACACATACATACCTAATCTAAAGATCAAGAAGAGGCCTCCTCCTAACACTGATTGACCAAGAGGTCATCCATTTCCCACTTTAGATCATCATAGGGGAAAGGAGGATGAGCCTGTAGTGGTGGGATGTTAAGAGGAGGAGCATCCGGCCCTCCCACAACAAGGGGTAAGGAAGAGGGCCCTGCAAGGTCTTCTTCGGTGAACTCTTGTGGAGCAAGGGTTAGAAATTTTGTGAAGATCGTTGACAAGGCTAAAACTTCATCCATAGAGTTAAACATGCACCCTATAGGAGCGTTGTGTTTAACTTTAGTGGATGGGGTAGGCTAGACCCAAGATTCACTGCTAAGCTAGAGGTAGGAGGCTATGGAGGTCGAGACAAAGAGGACTCTGCATGGGAGGCCTTCCTGCTATACCGAATGGGCCTAGGCTCCGTGGGAAGAATAGGAAGTTTGAACGTGGGATGCTTGGGCTTTCGTCAAGTGGGCACCATAGGGTTCTCCCGCAAGTATGGAGCTGAATCTAATGGCACCATAACGGAGCAAGAAGAAGCCCCAGACTAACCAGCGGTGGAGGAAGAAGGAGGATCTCAGGACTGCTTCTCCTCTTCCCTCCTATGTTCCTTAGCAGTATCATTATTAGCTTTTAGGCAAGCCCTATGTGAGACATCATATGGCAATGAAGGGTATCTCACTTTTGGCCTCAGGTGCCCTTTCTTATAATTCTAATATGTTTGATGTAGGACGTCTATCCTAGGTGGGAGAGGACCAATGAGCGTAGGCCAAGAGTAGTCCAAGGAGTAGCTACCATGAGCAACTAGTGGTTTATAACTATTGTCATGAGTTACATGCATAGAGCCCCTATGGATAAATTTTAAACATTTATGCATGATCGAGGGTACCGCGGTCATAGCCACTAACCCAGGGATACCCAACTTCACTCTAAAGAGTTCAGACCCAGGGATAATTTCAAATAGGAGTTTCAGTGATTTAGGTCCAACCAAGACAGACATGATAATACTACCCAAAGGGGGTATGGGAAGCCTGTCATGCATGCAGATGGTGCTCATAGGTGCATCGTACCCATATTTTTGTAGAAATTTAATCAACATGATCTCCTCAGTTATGATGTTTACTTGTGATGTCGGATGAACAAGAACACTCGCTAAGATGTTTCTATTGATCTATGCAGGGATATAGAGAGGAGATGGTTCCTTATTAAAAACCATTGGTAGGTCCTATGAAGTGAAGGTTATACCAATACCACTGTCCACAGGTTGTGCAAAGGGGATAGGTCAATGTAGGAAGGATGCCATTATGCAGACTAGATAGTACTCTCACATAGTCCCCAAAGGCCAAAGGATAAGATGGTGAACCAATTAAGGTTTCATTATGCAACACCTTTGGAACCTTCCAACTATGCTAACTAGGGGTCACAGGTTGGGCTATAAGGTGATAACCTTACAACACTCAAACCTATAACACTTCTAGACTATGAGGAAAGGAACTGTCAGTATCATAAAATAGAACCAAAATGGTTCATGTCGGGTTCGCCAAAAATGTAAGAGAAGGGGACCGACCACGTTCAAGGCCCCAGGTCATGGAGAGCCAAGAGAGCAAGTCTTCCCTAACTTACCTTATCTTAACGGGGTGTTAGGAAATGTAGGACAAGAATGATGAGGACTGTAAGGTCCTTCAATCACTCTACAAACCCAAAATACATAATGGGGCTAGGCGAGACAATTTTTGGATTCAACACTAGCCTTAGGAAGCTCTCTACCGAGGATGAAAGTGCAGTCCCAGGACAATATTGCGTCATGCTGGCGTCTCTCAGGTGCGCTGGTGTCTGTATGACCAAAGGACTAAACAGACAAGGTTAAACTCTAGAAAATAGACCAACATCCCAGCTAACTACTTCTAAAGGGCCATAACAATGCTATGAAGTAAGAAAAATATGCTCTAATATGATAAAGTAAATACACAAGAGTGAGGGTGGCAACAATAATCTCACAAAGGAATTCATTCACAAGCTAGCTCCCAGTAGCACATTCACCTACACACAAAGAAGAGAAAAATTTAGTTGGGGTTGTTAAGGGGTCTGCCTCAGTCAGAGCCCCACTTTGGTGTTTCCACCACCACACACAATCAAGTTTACAACAATGGAGAAATAGTATGATAAAGAAGGAAATGAAAAGAGCACTAAAGAACTACAAAATAGTAAATATTCTTAAACTCAACCAAGTAATAGAGGAGAGGAGTGGGAGGATTACCACCTACACCAAGAGAACTCAAGGATAATGGGGGAGAAAAGGATATGGACTGAAGCCTCTGTTGCAATGGTGTTGTCCCACACTTGCTCTACTTAAGTGATGGAGTGATGTTGTTGTTGCTATGGAGTACAAGAGTGCTACTAAAAATTCTTGAGAATGCTAGATTGAATGCTTAGAGAATGCAAAAGGATGTGAAGAAGATCAAGTTGAGTGCTTAGAAGGATGCATAAAGAGATGAAAATCATGTAGAAGTAGGGAATTTGAAGGAAAGATGAAGAAAATGGCCATATTCAGGTCGGTCGACCAAAGAGGGTGTTACAAGTTGACTACCAATGAGAAGTGTAATGCCTTTGCAAGATCCAGCCGCAAGAATATGCCATGGATGTAAGCACATCGCGTAGACATCTATGCACTACGCGGATGTCCCCAATTCAAATTCCTCTGCCAATGGTCAAAACAAGTGCTAAGTGGATCAAAGGTAGTGGGCTTATGTGGAATTTAGCCCCCGAACTTGGTTTTCTAAAGTGGAGAAAGGAAAAAGGGGAATTTAAATAAGGGGTCACTCCTATACAATATGCTCTATTGATCTTCTTACCTTTTTTTTCATCATTAAATCTTTAGTTGTTCCTCTTAGCTCTTTCTATAAATCTTGAAGCATAATGACCTATTCCTCCAAAAGAAAATCATTTAAAGGGTGACTTACCTTCATAGTTACTAGAGCCTTTCCTCATCCTTCTCACAAAGTTATCTTCTTCTTCATCAAGGTTCTCTTCATTGGGATCTTCAGTTCTTGTAGGCTTGAAAGCAATGTTATAAGATATCTCAACATCATATCCACAATTCTCCAACTATCTTTACATTTATATTTTCCAAATAGCATAATTATTTCCATCAAACCTCAGATACTCAAAAGTGATCTTTCTTACATCCTAGACTTTGCTTAAAAAGTTAATCTCTTCTCCAACAAACCAAGCTCTGATACCAATTGTTGAACAAGACAACTAAGAGGGGGGTGAATCCCTTGTGACAAATTTAACCTTTAAGAAACTTCCACTAAAAATTAGATTAATAAAAAATGCTTTACTCTACTTATATGATTAATCATTAAGTGCAAAGGTAGAAATTGATAATCATCACACAAACACAATAACACCAAATTTATGTGGAAAACCTGATAAGGGAAAAATCACAGTGAAGATTAACTCACAATATAGAGAATATCAAAATCGATTACAAAGGCTCACTTCCAGAGAAGGCTAACTACCAAAACATGACTCACTATCCAGATCAAGATTCACTATCCAAAAAGGGCTAACCACCTGGAGGAATCACTGCCACATAATTACAAAGAAGATAGAAGAGGTTTGTTACATAGAGAAAAACAATCTGAATTCAATAGATATTTCCACAAAAATTCGCTCACACACTTGTAGACATGCATGAATGATAGAGTACACCTTTAGCTCACTGCATCTAGAAACTCAACAATTAGATTTCACGCTGATATATCCAAACTTGCACACATACACACTGATTCACATCTATCTTTCTTGCATTCATCTCTCTCACAAACAACTTGACTTGTATTTATACAATCTTCAACTTTGAAACATATCCAAAGTCGTCCACACACCATTTGCATTAACAAGTTCAAATTAGGTCATCATCAAAATGTTCTAGGGTGAAATTAGAATAAGGTTGTCCCAACCACAAACTTGTACACACTTCCATAAGCTTTGAAAGTAGTGTTAAACACAAGGTTGACCAAACTAGTGTAAAACACATAAATCAATTAAGAACATGCAACCGTACCATGATCCAGTATTTCCAGATAACAAAGTTAACTTGGAAACATTCCTAACAACTTATCCTGAAAATTGCAAGTCATAAGAATTGAAAAAGAAGAAATCTAGAGCAACTACATTTCTCCCATACCTCATCCAGATACATTGAAAAATATAGTTCATAACTAGTGGACATAACTTGCACTGTACAATGATCCAAATCCCCATAATATGGATGTAGTAGCTTCCAACAACCATGATCAGCATATCTGAACGAAACAAACATAGGATTAAATCTCGAAGCAAAACCTGAAGCAACCATTGAATACCTGCAACCTTTCTTCATTACAATTTTCTCAATATCCTCAACATATACAACCAATAACCATTATCCATGACATCAATGATAAAAAACAACCAGTTGAGAACTAGTTAGCCAGTTGACATCAATGACAACACCTTCATACTTGGTTCATACTTCCAACAATATGAACCTTATCTCATCACTTATTGATTCCTTAAGCTTGTTTATTTTGTACTATAGATTACACTAGGTTGTATCAGTTTGACATATAAGTTATTATATCTAGTTCCATTAGATAACTCCAATTATTCAACTAGATCAGAAACACATACTATACTAAGATTGATATTAATAACAATTTACTATTGTTATGTTATTTTCTTAGCAGAGCCATATTTTAGTGCCCAAAATAAATAGTGTGGGATAAATTTAGAGGGTAAATTATAGAAGGTTGAATACCCATAGCCTATATAGTAGCATCAATAGGATTTAAAACTTCATAATACTTAATAAATATTGATATTAACAACCACCCCAATTTGAAAACCCATGTCAGAATATAAATATAATTTTTGGTTGAGAACATATATTCCACTCTTAACACAAGTTATGCTTTACTTGAACTGATGTATCAAAGAATTAATACTAGCATATAGAGTTGTACACTTTTCTAGTTCCATAATGAATGGCTTAAAATGGGTTATGGATTTTTTCCTCAACATATTAAATAGAAGTAAAGGCTACGGTAGAGATTTAAAACAAATAGATATAGATATCACTCAAAAAATATGGTTTTGCATTAAAAATAAACAGATTCTTCAAAATTTAGCTACAATGCCTTATTCTCATCATTGGTCAAGACTATGACTCACTAGGGCATATAAAGTCTGAATATTTATTTATCTGCATTGAATAACCCTACACATTATATGATGAAATGGTAAAAGTTTCAAACAAGCACCTGGGTTTAATTTAAAAACCAAAAAAATGATAGTAAAGGCTTATTATTCTATAGTTTAAGAATCATTATACAATGCTTATGAGAAGAAATAAATATAGGGGAGAAGAACCTAGAATATGGCGTCCCACTACTTAGGTGTTTGTAACTTCAGCTTGATGAATCACACATGTTGCTCTATTGTTGCTCCACTACTCAACTCCTCACTCTCCTACCCTTCCTTCTCTTTTTTATCATGTATATTTTTATATTTATTTCATTCAACTGGGTTTTAAATTCTTCACTCCCTCATGTAATGTTCCAAGTCCATAGTTTATCACATATAGTTAATTTATTTGACCCTATAGATTTTTATTTGTATTTTTTCTATTTTATTTTACTTTATTTAATAGGATTTATTGTTATTTTTATTTTTATTTTTTTAGGGATTATATTAAATTGTATTTATTTCATTTCCATTTATTAATTTACTAAATTCATCATTGTGGAATTATCACCCTAGACAACCTTCCATGTTCAACTATTAAGATCGTCTAACAACATTTCTTACTCTGTCCTAAATTCGATAAACCTTAGGTTAAGATGAAGTTACCTACAAAGTTTGTCATTGGGTTTTGGCTCTAAGTTTACCTATATCTCATCACCATACCATAGAATTGACCTCATCTTGCACCCCGGGTACCTGCATCAAACAAAAAACCTCACACAAGTCCACCAACTGATTCATTAGTCATAATTAGTATAACTAAAAATCAAGCATTTAAATTTTAATAAAAAACATGATAAATTTATGCATATATTCAATAATAGTAGCATGTTCAAGATATAATCATCACACTCATAGAGATTCATTTATCATAATAGGGTCATAAATCCTCCCCTAGTCCAAATTACCATGGGGCTATGGGTCATGCAAGAAAAGTATGAATCTTAGAGGGATATGACATACTCCTCCCATAGGATTAAGTCGGCTCAGCTTAGTTAAACAAGTATGGATATTCTAGTTTATTTACATTCACATCTTCCCAAGTGGCTCCCTCTTACCCATATTGGTCCCATAGAACCTTAACTTGCTTGATGGTTCAGTTGTGAAGTTGTAGGCTATGCCTGTCTATGATGTGAGTGGTTCGAGGTGGATATCTCTAGCATCTTCCATCTGAAGCGCCTACCAATCAATTACATGTGTGGGGTCAACAATATACTTCTTAAGCAAACATACATGGAATACATTCACTATGAGAGAAAGATGGCAGAAGATCAAGTCAATAAGACACATAGCTGATATTCTCAAGTATCTTGAAAGGCCCTATGTATCGTGGAGCTAGTCTAGTAGCCTTGCCAAACTTTATTGAGCTTCTATGCAGTCTGACATGTAGGAACACCTTGTATCCTACTAAAAATTCCCTCACTATCTGCTTTGCATCAGCATAACTTTTTTGACAATCTGAAGTCTCCTTCAATCTTTCCCTTATAATTTTCACTTGATTGTCATATTCTTGAAGAAGTTTTGACCCAATAGTTACATGATTTTCTAAAATGTCTCATCCTATAGGTATTTTACACTTCCTGCCATGCAAGGATTTGAATGGGGTCATTTTGATGAAAGAATGGTAGGAATTATCAGTATATACAAATTCTACTAGTTGTGGATACTCCTCCCACTTAGTGAGCTGATCCATGGCATACATTCTGAGCATGTCTTTTATAATATGGCTAACTCTTTTTGTTTGACTATGTGTTTCAAGGTGGTAAGCAGTGCTAAAATTAGGTTTGGTACCTAATGTATCCATAAGAGAGGTCCAAAACCTAGAAGTAAACATCTTACCTCTATCTGAAATGATCACCTTAGGCATCGCATGTAGTCTAATGATATTCTTTAGGAATCTTGTAGCTAAGAGTGGGGTGTCATCCTTTACATTTCTTGGTAAGAAGTGTGCTACCTTGATTAGTTTATCAACCGCTACCATAATACTATCATGCTGACTCTAATTTTTTGGAAAACCTCACGAAATCCATGGAAATTATTGACCATTTGTGCCAAGGTAGATCATGAGGATAGAGGGTTCTTGCAGTATGACAATGCTCTGTTGTAACTTGCTGGAATTCAAGATATTTGGCAACATAAATAGCTATCTCCTTCTTCATTCCTGACCAAAAATAATGATTTTTTAAATTTCTATACATTTTAGTCACCCTTAGATGTGCTTGATAGGGCACATTATGGCCTTCTATGAGGATTTTCAATCTCAAACCTCCCTCTTTTGGTACATAAATTTGATGTAGGTAATAAAGAACCCCATCATTTCACATATGGTATTTAGCTGGGTTAATTTTTTTCTACACTTCCCACTTCATTTGCTAAAAAAGGGGTCTCGAGCTTGCATTTTATTTTTTATTTTATTTTGGAAATTCAAATTTTAGTTGAGTGATTGTGTCTTATCTAGCCCTACACCTTAAGGCATATGCAAACCTATTTTCTTTTCCCTAAACATAAGAAATATTTATTTCATATTTGCTTAGGAATTCCAACCATCTTCTTTGTTTTGCATTCAACTCAGGTTGTGTGAATACATATTGGATTCATTTGTGATCACTTTTCAACTTAAAGGGTCTCCCTACCAAATAGTGTTTCCATACCTTCAAGGCATGCATGATTTTAGCTCGCTCTAAGTCATGGGTAGAATAGTTGAGTTCATGATCCTTTAGCTTCCCAGACTCAAAGGTGATCATATGTTTGTTTTGCATTAGAACTCCACCTAACCCATCTAGAGAAGAATCTACCCATACTACAAATTATTTTCTTTGGATCAGGCACTTTCAAGATTGATGTGGTTGTAAGAGCTTCCTTCAATTGTTGAAAAGAGACATTGCATTTCTCTATCCATTCAAACTTCTTTTCTTTTCATTGAAGGGAGCTTATGGGGTTGGCTATTTTAGAGAAGTTCTCTACGAACCATCAATAATACCCTGCCAATCCCATGAAATTTCTTACTTCAGCCACATTCTTAGGGACAGGCTAATCTATAATTTCTTGTACCTTGGTTGGATCCACTACAATTACCTATTTTGATATGATATGCCCAAGTTAATGTACCTTGGGCTGAAAGAAAGAACACTTGGACAATTTCCCTTACAATTTATGATCTCTCGGCCTTTGCAAAATAATTCTGAAATGCTCCTCATGTTCTTGCATATTTTTAGAGTAAATTAGAATGTCATCAAGGAACACTAACACAGATTTGTCCAAGTAGTCATGGAAAACATGGATCATGAGACTAATGTAAATGGAGGGGGTATTTGTTAGGCCAAAGGGCACTACCAAGAACTCATAGTGGCCATAACTTGTTTTGAATGTTGTTTTTGGAATGTCTTCTTCCTTGATTCTTAACTGGTGATAACTTGACCTTAAATCTATTTTGGAGAAGGTAGCAGCTCCCTTCATCTGATCAGACAAGTCATCAATTCTAGCTAGAGGATATCTATTTTGAATGGTCACCTTGTTCAACATTTGATATTCTATGTACACCCTCAAGGGGACACACTAGGTCAAATTAATATTTCATTTTGATGAAAAACACTCAGGCTCCCCAAGGGGGCACACTAGGTTGAGTTAATCCCTTTTCCATTAGATCTTGCAACTACATCCTAAGATCTTGTAATTCATTTGTGTTCATTCTATAGGTGGCTTTTGAAATCGATTTAGCCCTCAGGGCTAGATCTATTGCAAAATCCATCCGTCATTTAGGAGGCAATCTTGGAAATTCTTTGAGAAAGATATTATGGTATTCCTGGAGGATTGGATGATCTTCAAAGCTAGGAGTTATTTCCTCGCTATCCTCCTCTACCTTCACTATATAAATTTTTCTTCCCTTCGTTGCTGCCCTTTTAGCTTGCATGGTTGAGATCATTCTTAGCACTAAAGGTCTCTAGATTCTCTGGAGAGTTAGAGGTCTCCCTTGATCATCTAGACATTCAATCTTCTTATTGTATCAATCCAACTTGGCTTGATGCTCCTAGAACCAATCCATTCCTTGGATGAGGTCATAGGATCCTAACTGGGTGTCCCATAGGTTTACCTAAGTCTTAATAATTCCTAAGTCAATTTCAGCTCCATGTAGACAAAACTTAATCTTTTGTGTCTTACCTGAACCAAACTGAACCTCCATCTCCTCTTGACTTAGAAACTTATGATCAATTTTACATTTTTGTATTACATTAGGAGATATAAAGCTATCTATGGCTCCTAAATCTACCAAAATAGAAATAGGTTGGTCGAAAAATGTACCTTGGATCTCTATTAGGGAGGCATGTTCCTTTGCTTGGTGATTATCGACAACTACATAAATTTGAGTGGTGGGATTGGTGGTCTTGTTTGGATTCTTGGGACACTCATTCATGTAGTGGTCACCTCCACATGTCTAGCAACCATCAACCGGTCCTCTTTTGACTTCCTTGCCTCTCGTGGAGTCAACATGAGCCACTTGCTTGGATAATTTTTGTCTTTTTTCATCCTTCTCTTTCCAACTTTCTTACCCTCAATTCTCCCTATAGTTTTGACCCCTCTTCAACCGTCAAGAATCCTTTCCTAAATAGGCTTAGCTTCTCGAAATTATTTCTATTTATTATCTGAGTAGTTGTAGGAATTAGCCTTTTTTTGCATTTTTGCTCGCTTTTCTGCTTCTCCTCAATAAATAAGGTTACCTAAACAACTTGGTTCAAATGTTTTGGTCGAGAAAGCTTTCTGGCATACAAAATATTTTTATTCAATCCCAAAATAAAATTGTTCACTTGATCCTCTTCTTCTTTTATGTAGTGCACATGTTGAAGTAGGTTCATGAACTTGGAATTGTATTTTGCTACCAACATTACCCCTTGACATAGGGAGTGAAATTCAGTCATCTTTTAAGCTCAATGATGGGAAGAAAAATACTCCTTCTGAAACCACCTGATGAACTTGTCCCAAGTTAGTTGACTTATGTCATAATTTTTTTTCTTTCTACCAGATGGTCCCACCACAACAAGGATTCACCTTCTAGCTGATAGATAGTGATTCTAGACTTAGTATTAGTGTTTAGTTCCAAAATACCAAAATATTTATTCATCCCCACTAGCCAAGCTTCAGCTACATCTCCACCCCTAGTACCCTTGAACTTAGGCACTAGCATATTTTTCAATTCACAAATCATTGGGTCCTTTCCCACACCTCATTGTTGATCTTGCAAAGAGTCACTGTATGTGGGAATTCTAGAGCTGCTTTCACACTCCTAATTTATATGCTCATTGTGCTCTCTACTAGGCTCTTAAGTTCCTATGTCAGTGTTGTGGTTAGTTCCTTGCTCCTTTTTCCTTGTCAGATCCTCAATTTGTTGCTCTTGTGATGCTATCTTAGCACAAAGAGCATTCAATTTAGCCTATAACTCTTTAGGTATAGTAGGAGGTGAAGAAATCACACCCTTACTCGCATATAGCATTTTAGCAAGGCTAGGGCTCATTCCTCTTCTTATAGTCCTCATTGTATCAAATTGATTCTGCAAGATAAAGGAGAGTATTATTTAATTGTATTTGTTCTCCATTTAAATCTTGTATTTTTATGAAATTTAGAATTATTATGGAAATTCAAGAAAACATATGATTCACAACATTTAGAAATCCATTCCATTTAATTCTCAAAATCATCATAACCCATTATTTGTAAAATATATATTGATATATCTTCATATTCATCATTAGTAGTTAATATTTGGTACATACGTATGATGATGGTTATTTAATACTAGCCCATCATCTTATACATAGTTTCAATTACAAAGTAGGTGCCTCCTGCTATTTAGGTTCTCCATCATCTAAGATTCCCACAGTTATATAGGCATATCTTCATGGACACAATTGTATTCCACAATGGCTTCCTTAGAGAGATTTGAAGCATTACGTCCACAACCAAAAGGGAAGTCCCTAATAGCAAAGGATTTGGTTTTTTAGGTTTCATTGTGGGCATCCATTTGGTGATTCATGACTATTGTTTGGGTTGGCCATTTTATTTCCTTTCTATAATTTCAATCACTTAATAGTTTTTCCCATGGCTCTGTGTCAAACATGGTTTCAATTTTAGTTTTTTGCCATGCAATAGTAGCAGTCTTGGATCCTTTTGGGTTATTTTGTGAGGGATTTTTTTGAGGCCTTCTTCTTTCATTTTACCTTTTTTCCATGACCCATGACCGTCATTTCCAAACATTCCTATTAGTGTAATGAAAGAGTGAGCAACAAGGTCTTAGTGTTGATTTCTAAGCCTTGATACCTATGTCACGACAGTTCCCCAATGAAAACTAGAAAATAAGCCCAAATTGTTTTTTTATTTCAACATTAAAATCATGATATCAAAGATTGATATACTACCAAGTTATGAACAATAAAAATTTATTTCCAGCAACAAGTTCATTTACCATTCATGCATATAGCCAATTAGTCATTAATGCACTAGTGATTGGAATAGAAAAGCCATGAAGTAAACCCCAAAATAATAATACTTGAAACTTACTATAATTTTTCTACAAGGTCATATGGACTCCATGTCTTCTCCCTACCTTAGGAATAGTTTAGGGGTGGAATATGATCCCCCATGTGGATTTAATCCCTATCCACCCCACCAAGCAAATTCTATTACGCAAGATGAGAGAATTGGTAGCTATACCATCTTGTTGCAAGGAAGGTCAACATCCTAATGACCATTTACCCATGGTCTTCCAACCTTGATAAGTTAAGATACCAAAACCATTTATGGTTAGTCCACATCAATGATACGAGGTATGTATAGTGTGCTACCTACTTAAGCTTTATTTGAAATTATTTTCCTATAGTCCAATGGAGGACTAAACAAGCAAAGTGGTCCCTCGTCGGCATGTTGTTGGCTCCAAGGCCCACATGCTCTAAGCGGAATCATCTAGGATGGATAGGAATAGCCTACATGTTGTAGGATTACCACCTCCATGTATGCCCTCATAACCCATCCTACTCCATCTATTTCTATAAAAGTTAGTTCTCGCACCCAGCTTAACACTATAACTAAAAAGAGGTTCCTAACTCAGAATAAGTAGGAGGTTCCTGACTTAGAATAAGAAGGTTCTAAACTCAACTAGTCACCTCAACGTCCAACTACCCATTCTAGTTTTGGGATTCATGCATGGTTCCAAAATTAATTCACTTCAAATTGTATGGTTGTTACTCAACCAAAAGGAGGTAATTATTATCTCCCAACTTAAACCAATAAGGTAATCAACATTCTATACATTAGTGGCAGTTTCTACTACCATTTCCTTGGCTCCAAAAGGTGTTGTAGCTATTTTAAGTTTAATTTCAGCCATGAATGAACTCCAAAATGTGTATATAAATGAAGCATTACTCACTTCTACCTCCTTCTAATTGAAGGTGGGAATAATTACCCCTTCTCCATTGGTAGCATACAATCAACTCTCTTGGTAGCTAACACCTCATTGCATAGCATATAATATAGTTATATGAAACTTATCTCCCCATTTCTTAATTCCTAAGGCTTTTTTATTGTTTTTTACAGATTATACTAGGCTATATCAATTTGGCATATAAGTTATTATATCCAGTTCCATTAGATAACTCCACTTATTCAACTAGACCAACAACACATGACAAACTAAGATTAGTATTAGTAAAAATTTACTGTTGTTATGTTATTTTCTTAGCAGATTCATATTTTAGTGCCCAAAATAAATTGTTGGGATAAATTTAGAGGGTAAATTAAAGAACGTTGAATACCCATAACTTATATAGGAGCAACAATAGGATTTAAAAATTTGTAGTACTCAATAAAGATTGCTATTAACAACCACCCCAGTTTGAAAACCCCTATTAGAGTACAAATATAATTTTTGGTTGAGAACAAATATTCCACTCTTAACACCAATTATGCTTTACCCATTGTTGTATCAAATAATTAATACTAGTATATAGAGTTTTATACTTGTCTAGTTCCATAATGAATGGATTAAAATGGGTTAAGGATATTATTATTTTTTTCCTCAGCATATTAAATAGAAGTAAAGGCTATGGAAGAGACTTAAAACAAATAGTTATAGACATCACTGAGAAAATATGGTGTTCCAATAAAAATAAATAGAGTCTTCAAAATTTAGCTACAATGCCTTATTTTCATCATTGGTCAAGACGATGGCTTACTAGGGCATATAAAGTTTGAATATTTATTTATTTGCACTGAAGAACCCTATAGATTATATTATGTGAACCATCAATTTTAGGGGTGTTTCTATGTAGTTCTCTTACACTCTTAGGGTTTTTCAACTAAAAGGAGAGAGTAGAACCCAAAAATTGAGGTGGTTCACTCAAACTAAGCAATGTATGATGTAATTATGCCTAAATTCAATGATCTAAATGTAGCTAATTGATAGAATTGATTGATTATGAATACAAAACTAATGAAATATGTAATGTTTCAAAACACGGTGTGATATGTAGAAATGAACTAAAAACATAAAAAATGCAAACATAAATGAATGAGACTAAATAGATTGCACTTGGAAGTTGAATGTTGATCTTGGAATGTTTTGGAAACTAGAAAGATTCATTGTTGATGACCAGTGGGATTCATTCACCACTGATGGCGAATCAGTCCTGCTTCTGGTAAACTATCATAAAACTGGTTTCAGACTATCAGGAACTGAATTCTGACAAAATTAACTTTTCCAGCCTATAGGTGGGACTCATTCACCACTGATGGAAAATTAGTCCTCCTCCAAAAGTCTACAAATTCAAGGGTCAATTCTGTAGGTCTAGATCTGCACTTGTCTTCTTGTCGGGTTGATGTAGTCAAATCTACAGAAAATGGGTTGAATGTTCTCTTCTAGATTGAAGTAGGGTTTGGTTGACTTGAATCACTTTGATGAATTTTTGATGACCTCTCAACACCTATTTCTTTGCCAGATCTTCGTACAAAACCTACAAACAAAAATGCAAAGAGGAGAAAAATGGTTAAGGGTTAGAGTATACGGATTTTCCTTGGTGAAATCCCAATTTGGTAATCAAACACTTGATAAAGAAATGAAATGAAAAAAAGAAAGGAATGATGAATAAAAAACATGCAAATGTCCTAAACTCACCAAAACCTTATTGTAAAATTTTGAAGATATGTCAATGGCTGCTCCAAGATGCTTAATATTTGCTTGATCAAATAATGTAATGATGCTTTGAATGCAAGAATACTAATTGATGGTGTATGAGTGAATGAAAATGAATGGGTGTTAAAATGGATGGAAAAAAAATTATTTATACACACTTATATCCTAATTACCCAATAATACAACATTGCATGCCGACATATGGTCTTAATGAATAAAAACCTAAAATAAATTTTGAATTATTTTTAATTTTGAGCCAAGAGGGACTCATTCGCCACCCATGGTGAATGGGTCCTACTCTAGGATTGCAAGTGGGTTTCGTGAATTAAGTTACATATAACATTGTTGGTAGGGTTTGAATTCAAAAATACACTTAATTAAGGCATGTAAGTGCATAAAGGGGCCAAATAAAGCATAAAAAATGTGTAATTAGTGATGACAAGCCTAGAAAAGCATGAAATTTTGTGACAAGACTTTACAAAACTTTGAAATAGGACTTGAAAAGGAATAAAAAGGTAATATTTAGATTAATTATAATAAGAAGAGTCGAGAAAAGTGTAGAAATTTTTTACAACACTTCACAACACCTTCACAAGACATCATAATTTGAGTATTTAGGACCTAATGTAAATGTTTATGTTACATTGCAAAATTATATCAAAGAAAAATAGGTCAAGCATCATAGGAAAAAGACCTAAGTAAACATAAAAATTTCAATGATCCATTTTTCTATGGTACATTTAGCCCCCACTTTAGTGAGAGGATGAACTTGCTTCAAACTCACACTAAAGTAGCCATGCATATCGAGAGGGATCCAAATGCACTTATGTTAGCAAGATGGAATGACAATGATCAAGAGGAATGATCAAGCCCCTAGGATGAAGATCCCATGGCACATTAAACATAAGAACAAAGGAACACACAAGAGAAAGAGAGAAAGAGAAGAGAAGATGAAAAGGAAAAGCGAGATCAAGCTTTGATCGTTTGTTCAACTAGTTGTGAATCAGATCTAGGTTGTTTGTCTAAAAAGGAAAATGCATACTCAATCTGGGGCGACGAAACTCATGGTTGTTCACCAGGTGAGAAGGCCCAAAAAGTGAGAAACATACGCTTGGTTGGTATGTACTCACAAACACATAGGTGGCTATGGGGAAAGTCATGCCTCAAAATGGGCTTCCCGCTCAACCATATCAAAGTTATACCTCCTGATAACTTTAATAAGGTGCCAGAAAGGAGAATTTCAGCCCATGCTTCATGAGACAAGAAAAGCTTTGTATGCTTGGAACTTATGAACAAACAGGATGGTACCATAGGAATGCAAGCTATGTTATGCAAGGTGGCCATGCCAATGCAAAAATATAAAATGTAAAAATGTAAAATGAAAAATATGTTAAAAGGAGTCTTGTTAAGTTCATGCAAGGTCTATAACTTAGGGAACATTGTGTCTAATGTCTCCAAGAAAGGACCGCTCAAAGAATAGAATATACACAACTTAGGGGATGCAGTGTGTTTCATCAGACCACCAAGAGGAATGTAATATACTAAGTTAGGTCATGCTTATGAAGGACATCATACCCCATGTCATCCACAAAGTGACAAACACATCATATAAAGTAACAAGGCTACACTAAGAACTAAGAATGCAAATGAATAATTCCAATGTATGCCCCCACTCTAAAGGAATTGCTAAACACCATTCTGTGAGCAATTACTTTAAAGTAGAAAAATGGAAAATGCAAAAAGAAAACAAGGCATGAGAGCCAACTTGGACAGCCCCTATGCCAAGTCATATGTTTTCGAGTAAGGCTGTGTCATGTAAACGAAAAGGAACAAAAGAAAGAGGGGTTGCACCCAAGAAAGGAACACACCAAAGACATAAGGGATCTATGGATTTGGGGTCAGTATGTTCATTGCTGCAATGTTTTTATGAAAGAGCTCAAAACTTTCATTATTCCCTGAATACATAGAACTAGAAGAATGACACAAAGATAGTGAAAACAAAAGAAAAAGAAAGTTTGTTTTGGGTCAACATGGAAGAGAGATTGTAGTCTCAATGATTTTCATCATCCCCAAAAGGAGAAACACAAGCAAAAAGAAAAAGAAAAGGAAAAATCAAAGGAAAGGCTTTTGGGTCAACATGAAGGAGACATTTCAGTCTCAATGCCTTGCATCATCCCCAAAAGGAAAGAGACGAGGAAAAGACAAAGTAAAAGGAGAAGGGACTGATTGGGTCAACATGGAAGAGACATAGGGCATCTCTACACTTTGTGTCATCCCCAAACGGAAAACACAAAACAAAAGTGAAAAAAAGGAAAGGACCTTTTGGGTCAACATGGAAGAGACATAGGGTGTCTCTACACTTTGTGTCATCCCCATAATGAAAACACAAAAAAAAAAGCGAAAAAGGAAATATATGAAATATAGAAGAATATAGGTATAAATAGAGGAAGTGCAAAAAGAGAGAGAACATCAAACACACATTATGGGAGAACACGATACACACATACAAAAGAAAATGTAAAATGCTAGAAATGCAAATTCAAGTCCACCATTAACCAGGTTATTGTCTTCTCAATCTCAAGGGGTAAAAGCGGAAGGGAAATAACGCAATTAAGAGACAAGTACAAATGCATTACTAGGACAAGGCTAAAAAATTTGTTCCCCCACTGAGTATAAGGTAAGAATGAGCCAAGATGGATGATGGGAAGGATCATGCAATAGTGAGAATGAAGAATTCTACAACTTTTGCATGATAAGGGGGTTTGGTTTAGGGAATTATGAGATGATAGGATAGCAGTCGGTATCTGTGAAGTGATACTTGTTTTGTATGTCCTTCAATGCCAATCATCAGTTTGATGGTCAAGAACATGATGATATTTGCAATATGGTACGTTAGAATATTTAGGATGGATGACCAACCTGTTCATAGGTGGTAATAGGATAAGACCTCTATTTTAAATAATTTGGAGTTTCCTTTCACATTTAGGTGGTGTATGGAGAGGAAACTTTATTTTTTTCAATTTATAAGGTCATTTACGTTTACTAGATTCACCTTTTTCATGGATTGAAGGATGAAGAGGACCCATGGTGATCCTAGAATCCTTGTCATTGGAAGCATGTAAGGGTTGTTCACATGGAAGGAGAACATTCAAGTCAGGAGAGGAATCAAAGATCATTGTGCCATCATCCCGAAGTCTCCAATATTCAAAAGGAGGCTTGTTGTCATGAGGAGGATTGTGATATCCTAATCCAATTGTGTTCTCATCGATTGGATTTTCTTCGAAAAATTGGTGAATCTCATGTTCATTGTTTGTGTCACATCCTTGTTTTCTCAAGATAGTAAAACCCTTGCCATATGTTTCTTCAAGGTTGATTGTTTTGTTTGTAACTTTGTTATCATAAAATAGTTTAGGAGTTGTGGTTGTTGTATTTGATCATTTTTTTGTGAGGGTTGTAACATACTATCTTGTAGTGGGTCAAGAGGAGTAGGGTCGTCAGATATCACTTCTGTTAAGGGTGGAGGTTGATTTTCTTTGTTTTCTTCCATTTGTAACTGATGATCAAGGAGACGACAATGACGCCTACACTCCCTAGGACTGAAATTCCATTTAATTCGATGTTGAAGTTGCATAGGTGTAAGACCGGGTTGATCCATCATAGGTTTTGTTTCTTCTCATAGAGGAGGAACAGAAGTAACTGAAGGAGATGAGTCAATCACTTTCTATTTTGGTTCATAAACTTATTTAATGCAACGTGTGATGATGGGGTTGGTTTCATTATCTCTTGAGCATTTAGACGATGAGGGTGAAGTGTTTATGCTTGGTTTCTCATGATTTTTCATTGTTTGTTCAGGTTTGGAGTCCTACTGAAGCATTGTCCCATCTAAGATAGACATGGCAGAAGTGATGGGGACATGTGGCGAAGATAAAATTTGGCTATTTGTTTTCCTTTGAAATTTTGATAGGAAATGAAAAAGAAATCTTTGTGAGGGGTGATGGGTTCCATAGGTTTAGGCCAAAAGGATTCTAAGGAAAAATTACATTTAGAGAAAAATGGATTAAAGCCACTATGTTGTATGGTAAATATCTCATTGTCAAGTGGAAACTTCAATGTTCATTTGTGAATAACTAAAGGGACAACTCGCATCGAGTGAAGCCAAGGATAACCTAGCTGTAGATGAAATTGATCCAATTGTGGAATGATAGAGAATGTTACATCCAATGTCGTAGGTCCTATCTTTTGTGGAAGTACGATCGATCAAATCGTAGAGAACACAAAACCAGTATGTGTTTTAATCCATGTTGTTGGTTTGTCATAATTATCTTGATAGAGATCATGTAATATCAAAAATTATTCCATGATCACATTCTCACCACAGGTGGGATCTATTAATATCCCATTGGTGGGATTATCATAGATGTGGTCAACTATGTAAAGAGGACCATTGGGAAGGTTTTTAACTATATCGTGAGAAGAAAAATTAATATCAAGAGATTGTTTTGTGTGGCCCTTACGAGGGATAATGTCTATCATTCCCACCATTTCATCAATAAGATTACTATGTGTAACAGTTGGAGTAATATCATGTAGTTCATTGGTTGTATCAAAATTTATCACATCATTGTTTGAAGGTTCACTGGCTTTGACAAATGAAACATTGTGTTTAGGCATGGGATTGGTAAATATTTGCAAATTCCGATTGGGGGAGCAATTGATTTGTTTCCTTCATCATTGACACCCACAATGGATAGACGACCAGAATCAATGAGGTCTTGTATTATATGCTTGATACACTTGCATTGTTTTGTGTCATGTCTATTTTGGAAATGAAAATGAAAACAAGAATTTGGTTAAAGGTGGGGGTAAAGGTTTGGTAGGGTCAAGGGGTTTGACTGTAGGAAAAGTGATCATCTATTATTTAAGCAATTCATTTATTGTGTTATGGAGGGTATTAGGTAAAGGGGAAAACTGTCTCTTCGGGTCCCCATAGGTAAAGGCAACAGTTACTTTAATGATGACCACTTGATTAGGGACAGGTTGAGTTGTTGCGGAGGGGAGGGATTGAACTATCAAAATCCTCTACTTGGTTTTCTAAATTTCTATGTGTTCTTTTGGTTGCTTTGTTCAGAATTCTTAGCTTGGGTAGAAGTGGATTTTGAATCATGACTAGTAACTAAGTTGTGGTAGTCACAAAGGGTTGTGCACAAATGCATGAAATAATGGAATTTCATCGTGGTCAAAGTATCCTAAATTTGAGTTTGCAAGTTTTCAATAATCATCTTTTGGAGATGTCAATCAAGAATCTTGACATTTACTTGAGCATACAATGATTGATAGCGTGAAATGAAATCAATGACTTTTTCATGTGCATTTTGTTTACACCTTATTAAATTAGCCATTGTCTTTTTGGGAGTCATATGGACTTGGAAATGACTTATAAAGGCATCAACAATTTCATTAAATGATCAAATTGAATGATTAGGTAAGTTTGAAAACCACTCCAAGGGAATGTCCTTTAAATTCCTAGGAAATAATTTGGCTAACAGCTTATCGTTAAGGAAAAAATCACTACATAAGGCTATATAGGCATTGACATGATTAGTAGGGTCTCCTTTATCTTCGTACTTCTCAAACCTAGACATCTCAATTCATTGTCATCAAAATCTCCATAATTAGATTATTCATTAGAAATACTAGCATCCTCATTCGCATGATATGTCTAAGAGAGGGGGACCGACCATGTTCAAGGCCCCAGGTCACAGAGAGCCAAGAGAAGAAGGCTGCCCTAACTTACCTCAGTTAAATGGGGTGTTAGGAAATTCAGGATGAGAATGATGAGGAATGTAAGGTCCTTCAATCACTCTACAGACCCGAAATATAGAATGCGGCTAAGCAAGCCAATTTTTGGGTTCAACACTATGCCTCATGAAGCTCTCTTCTCGAGGATGAAAGCACAGTCCTAGAATGATATCACGGTGCGTTGGCGTCTCTCAACTGCAATAACATTCGTATGACTAGAAGACTAAAGAGACAAGGTTAAACTCTACAAAATAGACTAACGACCCAACTAACTACTTCTAAAGGGACAAAACAATGCTATGAAATAAACATTATATTCTCTAATATGATAAAGTAAATACACAAGAGTTAGGGTGGCAAGAATAATCTCACAAAGGAATTTGTTCACCAGCTAGCTCCCAGTAGCACGTTCACCTACACACAAAGAAGAGGGAAATTTGGTTGGAGCCGTTAAGGGGTATGCCTTAGTAAAACCCCCGCTTTGGTGTTTCCACCTCCATGAATAGCCAAGTTTACAACAATGGAGAAATAGTATTTTAAAGAAGGAAATGAAAAGAGCACTAAAATACTACAAAACAATAAATGTGCTTACTCAACCAAGTAATAGAGGAGACGAATGGGAAGCTTACCACCTCCTCCAGGAGCACTCAAGGCTAATGGGGGAGAAAATGAGAGGGACTCAATCCTCTGTTGCAATGGTGTTGTCCCACACTTGCTCTACTTAAGTGATGGAGTGATGTTTTTTCTACTATGGAGTGCGAGAATGCTACTAGAAATGCTTGAGAATGCTTGATCAAATTCTTAGAGAATGCAAAAGGATGTGAAGAAGATCAAGTTGAGTGCTTAGAAGGATGAAAAAAGAGATGAGAAGCATGTAGAAGGAGGGAATTTGAAGGAAAGATGAAGAAAAAAACCATATTCGGGTCGGTTGGTCGAAGAGGGCGTTACAAGTTGACTACCAATGAGAAGTGTAACGCCTCACTAGACTCCAGCCATAGGAATCTTTTAGGGACATAAGCATGTTGCATGGATGAATGAGCACCACGCGGGCATGTCTGACAAAAATTTCTCTATCAACGCTCAAAACAGGGGCCAAGTGGATTGAAGGTAGGGGGCTTATGTAGAATTTAGCCTCCAAACTTGGTTTTCTAAAGTGGAGAAAGGAAAAAGGGGAATTTTAATAAGAGGTACATATTCACTCCTATACATTTTTCCCTCACTTTAGTGAGCATGAATACTGATGAGTGTTTTGGTAAAGTAGATCAAAGAATAGTACGGTTAGAAATGTATACCTGAACTATCGAGGAAGCAGACCACGATCTAACAAACTTGAAGATGCAGAGCAAGTGAAGGACTTCATAGCTTCTCAAAACTATGAAGCTAAAGAAAGAAAGCATCTTACAGGCTCATGGACCTACAAGGAGCCAATCCCCAAGATCTCTCACATGAAGAAATCCCCATGAAATAAGCACCTTATAGGCCTGTAGACCTACAAGGAAGGTGTCCCCCAAGAAATCTCACATGGAGGATACCCAAGAAGTGTCCCACAATATATCTCGCATGGAGGAGGCCAGGAAAGCACCCTACAGATCTGCAGACCAACAGGGAAGGTGTCCTTCAAGATCTCTCACTTGAAGGAAACCCAATAAAGCACCCTATAGACCCACAAACCTATAGGGAAGGTATCCCCCAAGATCTCTCACATGAAGGAAACCCAAGAAAGTACCCTACAGACCCGCAGACCTGCAGGGGATCCACCCCCAAGATCTCTCACATGGAGGAAGCTCAAAGGAAGCACCCTATAGGCTCTTAAACCTACAGGGAGGTATCCCCCTCAAGATCTCTCACATGGAGGAAACCTAGGAAATTAGACTCTGGAGAGTTAGCAAGCGGCCACATAGGCAAGTAAGCGGGCAGTCGCATAGACCGTCGACAATTTGGAAGAATTTCAAGGGGATCACTTGGAAACCCATTGTGAAGAGGGGGTCCACTCAAGGGACGCACAATTCAAAGGTAGATGTTTTCTTTCACAAATTGATCCACCAACAAGGGATCCTTTTTAAAGATGTTCACTTCATCAAGGAATTTGAAAGGAAGAATATGCCCCCACGCAAGTTGAAGGTCAAATTTCTTCCCACTTCAGAGGAAGGTCATCAAGTTCTTTCTTTATGAACCCATGATGAAGGAAACATGTTATGTTAGGGTTCCTAGTTGAGAATGTGATTCTAAAGAAAGGTTTGCAAAGATTTTTGAGAAAAGATTTGTTGAAAACAAATGCTTTTTTTGAAAATAGAAATGTTGAAGAAGTGGTGTTGTCACGCATGAAAGAGACAAATCAAGCAAAGAAGAGAGAAAAATAAAGAGAAAGTAAAAGAGAAAAACAAATACAAATGGCACAGGGGTAGCCTAATATTTTGGGGTCAAAACTGCTCATAAATATATATATATATATATATATATATATATATATATATATATATATATATATATATATATATATATATATATATATATATATATATATTATAGTAATAGTATATAAATGAACTGTCATCAATCCCCTACTATATCAAACCATGTGAAGAATGCACGAGAAGACAAAGTAAAAATAAAAAATTAGGTCAACATAGAAGGGAAGCCTAAATTCCCCCAATGCTTTGCATCATCCTCAATTTACTAAAAATCAAGCACAAACATGGAACAATGATGACACAAATAGAGGAAGGTTTACAACACAAAAACCCACGCATGTATCCAAGCAACAATAGGGGTGACAAGGGTCATCCAGGCTCACATAGCACCATCACAAGGGAACAAATCAAAACACACACACACACACATACATACCTAATCTAGAGATCAAGAAGAGGCCTCCTTCTAACATTGATCAACCAAGAGGTCATTTGTTTCCCACTTTACATCATCATAGGGGAAAGGAGGACGAGCCTGCAGTGGTGGGATGTTGCTTGAGGAGGAGCATTCGACCCTCCCACAACAAGGCATAAGGAAGAGGGCCCTGCAAGGTCTTCTTCGATGAACTCTTGTGGAGCAAGGGTCAGAAATTTTATGAAGATCGTTGACAAGGCCAGAACTTCATCCATAGAGTTAAACATGCACCCTAGAGGAGCGTTGTGTTTAACTTTAGTGGACGAGGTAGGCTGCACCCAAGATTCACTGCTAGGCTAGAGATAGGAGGCTATGGAGGTCGAGACAAAGAGGACTCTCCATGGGAGGCCTTCTTCCTGCTATACCAAATGGGCCTAAGCTCTGTGGGATGAATAGGAAGTTTGAATGCGGGACACTTGGGCTTTCATCAAGTGGGCACCATAGGGTTCTCCCGCAAGCATGGAGTAGAATCTAATGGTACCACAACAGAGCGAGAAGAAGCCCCAGATTGACCAGCAGAGGAGGAAGAAGGAGGATCTCAGGACTACTTCTCCTCTTCCCTACTATGTTCCTTAGCGGTATCATTATTAGCTTATAGGTAAGCCCTATGTGAGACATCATAAGGAAATGAAGGGTATCTCACTTTTGGCCTAAGGTGCCCTTTCTTATAATTCTAATACGTTTGATGTAGGATGTCTATCCTAGGTGGGAGAGGACCAATGAGCGTAGGCCAAGAGTAATCCAAGGAGTAGCTACCATGAGCAACCAGTGGTTTATAACTATTGTCGTGAGTTACATGCATAGAACCCCTATGGATAAATTTTGAACATTTATACATGATCGAGGGTACCGCATTCATAGCCATTAACCAAGGGATACCCAACTTCACTCTAAAGAGTTCAGACCCAGGGATAATTTCAAATAGGAGTTTCAGTGATTTAGGTCCAACCAAGACCGACAAGACAATACTACCCAAAGGGGGCATGGGAAGCTGGCCATGCATGCAGATGGTTCTCATAGGTGCATCGTACCCATATTTATGTAGAAATTTAATCAACATGATCTCCTCATTTATGATGTTTACTTGTGATGTCGGATGAACAAGAACACTCACTAAGATGTTTCTATTGATCTATGCAGGGATATAGAGAGGAGATGGTTCCTTATTAAAAACCATCGGTAGGTCCTGTGACATGAAGGTTATACCAATACCACTGTCCATAGGTTGTGCAAAGGGGATAGGTCAATGCAGGAAGGATTCCATTATGCACACTAGACAGTACTCTCATGGAGTCCCCAAAGGACAAAGGATAAGATGATGACCCAATTAAGGTTTCATTATGCAACACCTTTGGAACCTTCCAACTATGCTAACTAGGGGTCACAGGTTGGGATGTAAGGTGACAACCTTACAACACTCACACCTATAACACTCCTAGACTAGGAGGAAAGGAACTATCAGTATCATAAAATAGAACAAAAATGGTTCACGTCGAATTCACCAAAAATCTAAGAGAAGGGGACCGAACACGTTCAAGGCCCCAAGTCATGGAGAGCTAAGAGAGGAAGTCCTCCCTAACTTACCTTATCTTAACGGGGTGTTAGGAAATGCAGGACGGGAATGATGAGGACTGTAAGGTCTTTCAATCACTCTACAAACCCAAAATACATAATGGGGCTAGGCGAGACAATTTTTGGATTCAACACTAGCCTTAGGAAGCTCTCTACCGAGGATGAAAGTGTAGTCCTAGGACAATCATGCGTCACGTTGGCGTCTCTCAAGTGCGCTGGCATCCATATGACAAGAGGACTAAATAGACAAGGTTAAACTATAGAAAATAGACTAATATCCCAACTAACTACTTCTAAAGGGCCAAAACAATGCTATGAAGTAATAAAATATGCTCTAATATGATAAAGTAAATACACAAGAGTTAGGGTGGCAAGAATAATCTCACAAAGTAATTCATTCACAAGCTAGCTCCTAGTAGCACATTCATCTACAGACAAAGAAAAGAAAAGTTTTGTTGGGGTTGTTAAGGGGTCTGCCTCAGTTAGACACCCACTTTGGTGTTTCCACCACCACACACAATCAAGTTTACAACAATGGAGAAATAGTATGATAAAGAAGGAAATGAAAAGAGCACTAAAGAACTACAAAATAGTAAATATTCTTAAACTCAACCAAGTAATAGAGGAGAGGAGTGGGAAGATTACCACCTCCACCAAGAGCACTCAAGGATAATGGGGGAGAAAAGGAGATGGACTCAATCCTCTGTTGCAATGGTGTTGTCCCACACTTGCTCTACTTAAGTGATGGAGTGATGTTGTTGTTGCTATGGAGTGCAAGAGTGCTACTAGAAATTCTTGAGAATGCTAGATTGAATCCTTAGAGAATGCAAAAGGATGTGAAGAAGATCAAGTTGAGTGCTTAGAAGGATGCAAAAAGAGATAAAAAGCATGTAGGAGGGAATTTGAAGGGAAGATGCAGAAAACGACCATATTCGGGTCAGTCGACCAAAGAGGGCGTTACAAGTTGACTACCAATGAGAAGTGTAATGCCTTTGCAAGATCCAACCACAAGAATATTCCATCAATGTAAGCACATCGCGTAGACGTCTACACACCACGCGGATGTCCCCAATTGAAATTCCTTTGTCAATGCTCAAAACAAGTGCTAAGTCAATTGAAGGTAGTGGGCTTATGTGGAATTTAGCCCCCGAACTTGGTTTTCTAAAGTGGAGAAAGGAAAATGGGGAATTTAAATAAGGGGTCACTCCTATACAATATGCTGTATTGATCTTCTTACCTTTTTTTTCATCATTAAATATTTAGTTGTTCCTCTTAGCTCTTTCTATAAATCTTGAAGCATAATGACCTATTCCTCCAAAAGTAAACCATTTAAAGGGTGACTTACCTTCATACTTACCAGAGCCTTTCCTCATCCTTCTGAAAAAGTTATCTTCTTCTTCATCAAGGTTCTCTTCATTCGTATCTTCAGTTCTTGTAGGCTTGAAAGTAGTGTTACAAGCTTTCTCAACATCATATCCACAATTCTCCAGCTATCTTTACATTTGTATTTTCCAAATAGCATAATTATTTCCATCGAACCTTAGATACTCAAAAGTGATCTTTCTTACATCCTGGACCTTGCTTAAAAAGTTAATCTCTTCTCCAACAAACCAAGCTCTGATACCAATTGTTGAACAAGAAAACTAAGAGGGGGGTGAATCCCTTGTGACAAATTTAACCTTTAAGAAACTTCCATTAAAAATTAGATCAATCAAAATTCCTTTACTCTACTTATATGATTAATCATTAAGTGCAAAGGAAGAAATTGATAATCATCACACAAACACAATAACACCAAATTTACGTGGAAAATCTGATAAGGGAAAAATCACAATGAAGATTAACTCACAATATAGAGAATATCAAAATCGATTACAAAGTCTCACTTCCAGAGAAGGCTAACTGCCAAAACATGACTCACTATCCAGATCAAGATTCCCTATCCAAAAAGGGCTAAGCACCTTCAGGAATCACTACCACATATACAACCAATAACCATTATCCATGACATCAATGACAAAAACAACCAATTGAGAACTAGTTAGCTAGTTGACATCAATGACAACAACTTCATACTTGGTTCATACTTCGAACAATATGAACCTTATCTCCTCACTTATTGATTCCTTAAGCTTGTTTATTTTGTACTATAGATTACACTAGGTTGTATCAGTTTGACATATAAGTTATTATATCTAGTTCCATTAGATAACTCCAATTATTCAACTAGATCAACAACACATAGTATACTAAGATTGATATTAATAATAATTTACTGTTATGTTATTCTCTTAGCAAAGCCATATTTTAGTGCCCAAAATAAATAGTGTGGGATAAATTTAGAGGGTAAATTATAGAAGGTTGAATACCCATAGCCTATATAGTAGCATCAATAGGATTTAAAACTTCATAATACTCAATAAATATTGATATTAACAACCACCCCAATTTGAAAACCCCTATCAGAATATAAATATAATTTTTGGTTGAGAACATATATTCCACTCTTAACACAAGTTATGCTTTACTTGAACTGATGTATCAAAGAATTAATACTGGCATATAGAGTTGTATACTTTTCTAGTTCCATAATGAATGGCTTAAAATGGGTTATGGAATTTTTCCTCAACATATTAAATAGAAGTAAAGGTTACGGTAGAGATTTCAAAAAAATAGATATAGATATCACTCAAAAAATATGGTTTTGCATTAAAAATAAATAGATTCTTCAAAAGTTAGCTACAATGCCTTATTCTCATCATTGGTCAAGACTATGACTCACTAGGGTAGATAAAGTATGAATATTTATTTATCTACATTGAATAACCCTACACATTATATGATGAAATGTTAAAAGTTTCAAACAAGCACCTGGGTTTAATTTAAAGACCAAAAAAATGACAGTAAAGGCTTATTATTCTTTAGTTTAAGAATCATTATACAATGCTTATGAGAAGAAATAAATATAGTGGAGAAGAACCTAGAATATGGCATCCCACTACTTAGGCGTTTGTAACTTCAGCTTGTTGAATCGCACATGTTGCTCTATCATTGCTCCACTACTCAACTCCTCACTCTCCTGCCCTTCTGTCTCTTTTTTATCATGTATATTTTTATATTTATTTCATTCAACTGGGTTTTAATTTCTTCACTCCCTCATGTAATGTTCCAAGTCCATAGTTCATGGCATATAGTTAATTTATTTGACCCTATAGATTTTTATTTGTATTTTTTCTATTTGTATTTTACTTTATTTAATAGGATTTATTGTAATTTTTATTTTTTATTTTATTAGGGATTATATTAAATTATATTTATTTCATTTCTATTTATTAATTATTTATCTAGGATTATTGAATAATATATTTATTTATACACATTTACTCATGAATTCAAATTATCAACAATATTTTAATGGACCGTAATAATTTGACTAACATTGGTGTCTTCTGAACAAACGATGGAAAGAACCTCAATTCCTAACAGTCTAAGGTCACAAGAGAATTGAATATCGTTGAGAACTAAATTCATCAGTGTGGAATTATCACCCTAGACAACCTTCCCTGTTCAACTATTAAGATCATCTAACAACATTTCTTACTCTGTCCTGAATTCGATAAACCTTAGGTTAAGACGAAGTTACCTACAATGTTCGTCATTGGGTTTTGACTATAAGTTTACCTATATCTCATCACCATACCATATAATTTACCTCATCTTGCACCCCGGGTACCTGCATCAAACAAAAAACCTCACACAAGTCCACCAACTGATTCATTAGTCATAATTAGTATAAATAAAAATCAAGCATTTAAATTTTAATAAAAAACATGATAAATTTATGCATATATTCAATAATAGTAGCATGTTCAAGATATAATCATCACACTCATAGAAATTCATTTATCATAATAGGGTCATAAATCCTCCCCTAGTCCAAATTACCATGGGGCTAGGCGTCATGCAAGAAAAGTATGAATCCTAGAGGGATATGACATACTCCCCCCTTAGGATTAAGTCGCCTCAGCTTAGTTTAAAAAGTATGGATATTCTAGTTTATTTACATTCACATCTTCCCAAGTGGCTCCCTCTTCCCCATATTGGTCCCATAGAAACTTAACTTGCTTGATGGTTCAGTTGTGAAGTTGTAGGCTATTCATGTCTATGATGTGAGCAGTTCGAGGTGGATATCTCTAGAATCTTCCACCTCTAGTGCCTACCAATCAATTACATGTGTGGGGTCAACAATATACTTCTTAAGCAAAGATACATGGAATACATTGACTATGAGAGAAAGATGGTAGAAGATCAAGTCGATAAGCAACATAGTTGATATTCTCAAGTATCTAGAAAGGCCCTATGTATCGTGGAGCTAGTCTAGTAGCCTTGCCAAAATTTATTGAGCTTCTATGCAGTCTGACACGTAGGAACACCTTGCATCCTACTAAAAATTCCCTCACTATCTGCTTTGCATCAGCATAACTTTTTTGACAATCTGAAGTCTCCTTCAATCTTTCCCTTATAATTTTCACTTGATTGTCATATTCTTGAAGAAGTTTTGACCCAATAGTTACATGATTTTCTAAAATGTATCATCCTATAGGTATTTTACACTTCCTACCATGCAAGGCTTTGAATGGCGTCATTTGGATGAAATAATGGTATGAATTATCATTATATACAAATTCTACTAGCTATGGATACTCCTCCCACTTAGTGGGCTGATCCATGACATACATTCTGAGCATGTCTTTTATAATTTGGCTAATTCTTTTTGTTTGACTATGTGTTTCAAGGTGGTAAGAAGTGCTAAAATTAGGTTTGGTACCTAATGTATCCATAAGAGAGGTCCAAAACCTAGAAGTAAACAACTTACCTCTATCTAAAATGATCACCTTAGGCATCCCATGTAGTCTAATGTTTTCCTTTAGGAATCTTGTAGCTAAGAGTGGGGTGTCATCCTTTAAATTTCTTGGTATGAAGTGTGCTACCTTGATTAATTTATCAACCACTACCATAATACTATCATGCTAAATCTAAGTTTTTGTCACACCTCACGAAATCTATGGAAATTATTGACCATTTGTGCCAAAGTAGATCATCAGGATAGAGGGTTCTTGTAGGATGACAATGCTCTTCTTTAACTCGTTGGAATTCAAGATATTTGGCGACATAAATAGCTATCTCCTTCTTCATTCCTGACCAAAAATAATGATTTTTTAAATTTGTATACATTTTAGTCACCCCTAGATGTGCTTGATAGGGCACATTATGGCCTTCTGTGAGGATTTTCAATCTCAAACCTCCCTCTTTTGGTACATAAATTTGATGTAGGTAACAAAGAACCCCATCATTTCACATATGGTATTTAGCTAGGTTCATTTTTTGCTACACTTCCCACTTCAGTTACTGAAAAAGGGGTCTCAAGCTTGCATTTTCTTTTTTTTTTTAATTTTGGAAATTCAAATTTTAGTTCAATGATTGTGTCTTATCTATCCCTACACCTTAAGGAATATGCAAATCTATTTTCTTTTCCCTGAACATAAGAAATATTTATTTCGTATTTGCTTAGGAATTCAAACCATCTTCTTTGGTTTGCATTCAACTCAGGTTGTGTGAATAGATATTGGAGTCATTTGTGATCACTTTTCAACTTAAAGGGTCTCCCTACCAAATAGTGTTTCCATACCTTCAAGGCATGCATGATTGTAGCTAGCTCTAAGTCATGGATAGAATAGTTGAGCTCATGATCATTTAGCTTCCTAGACTCAAAGGTGATCATATGTCCGTTTTGCATTAGAACTCCACCTAACCCATCTAGATAAGAATCTGCCCATACTACAAATTCTTTTCTTTGGATCAGGAACTTGCAAGATTGGTGTGGTTGTAAGAGCTTCCTTCAATTGTTGAAAACATACATTGAATTTCTCTATCCATTCAAACTTCTTTCCTTTTCATTGAAGGGAGCTTATGGGGATGGCTATTTTTTAGAAGTTCTCTATGAAAAGTCAATAATACCCTGCCAATCCCATGAAACTTATTACTTCGGCCACATTCTTAGGGACAGGCTAATCTATAATTTCTTCTACCTTGGTTGGATCCGTTACAATTACCTAGTTTAATATGATATGCCCGAGTTAATGTACCTTGGGCTAAAAGAAAGAACACTTGGACAATTTCCCTTACAATTTATGATCTCTCAGCCTTTGCAAAATAATTCTCAAATGCTCCTCATGTTCTTGCATATTTTTAGAGTAAATTAGAATGTCATCAAGGAACACTAACATAGATTTGTCCAAGTAGTCATGGAAAACATGGATCATGAGACTAATGTAAATGGAGGGGGTATTTGTTAGGCCAAAGGGCACTACCAAGAACTCATAGTGGCCATAACTTGTTTTGAATGTTGTTTTTGGAATGTCTTCTTCCTTGATTCTTAACTGGTAATAACTTGACCTTAGATCTATTTTGGAGAAGGTAGCGGCTCCCTTCATCTAATCAGACAAGTCATCAATTCTAGCTAGAGGATATCTATTTCAAATGGTCACCTTGTTCAACATTTGATATTCCATGCACAACCTCAAGGGGACACACTAGGTCAAATTAATTTTTCATTTTGATGAAAAACACTCTGGCTCCCCAAGGGGGCACACTAGGTCAAGTTAATCCCTTTTCCATTAGATCTTGCAACTGCATCCTAAGATCTTGGAATTCATTTGTGTTCATTCTATAGGTGGCTTTTGAAATCAGTTTAGCCCTCAGGGCTAGATCTATTGGAAAATCCATCCGTCATTTAGCAGGAAATCTTGGAAATTCTTTGAGAAAGATATCATGGTATTCCAGCATGATTGGATGATCTTCAAAGCTAGGAGTTAGGTCCTTGCTATCCTCCTCTACCTTCACTACATAAATTTTTCTTCCCTTCCTTCCTGCCCTTTTAGCTTGCATGGTTGAGATCATTCTTATTACTAAAGGTCTCTAGATTCTCTGGAAGTCAGAGGTCACCCTTGATCATCTAGAGATTCAATCCTCTTATTGTAGCAATCCAACTTGGCTTGATGCTCCCAGAACCAATCCGTTCCTTGAATGAGGTCATAGGATCCTAACTGGGTGACCCATAGGTTTACCTTAGTCTTAATAATTCCTAAGTCAATTTCAGCTCCACGTAGACAAAACTTAATCTTTTGTGTCTTACCTAAACCAATCTCAACCTCCATCTCCTCTTAACTTAGAAACTTATGATCAATTTTACATTTTTTAATTACATTAGGAGATATAAGGCTATCTATGGCTCCTAAATCTACCAAAATAGAAATAGGTTGGTCGAAAAATGTACCTTAGATCTCTATTAGGGAGGCATGTTCCTTTGCTTGCTGATTATCCACAACTACATAAATTTGAGTGGTGGGATTGGTGGTCTTGTTTGGATTCTCGGGAAACTCATTCATGTAGTGGTCACCTCCACATGTCTAGCAACCATCAACCAGTCCTCTTTTGACTTCCTTTCCTCTCGTGGAGTCAAGATGAGCCACTTGCTTGGATATTTTTTGTCTTTTTTCATCCTTGTCTTTCCAACTTTCTAACCCGCAATTCTCCCTATAGTTTTGGCCCCTCTTAAACCGTCGAGAAGCCTTTACTAAATAGGATTATCTTCTCGAAATTATTTATGTTTATTATTCGTGTAGTTGTAGGAATGAGCCTTTTTTTGCATTTTTTCTCGCTTTTCTGCTTCTCCTCAATGACTAAGGCTACCTACATAACTTGGTTCAAATTTTTAGGAAGAGAAAGCTTTTTGGCATACAAAATATTTTTATTCAATCCCAAAATAAAATTGTTCACTTGATCCTCTTCTTCTTTCATGTAGTGCACATGTCAAAGTAGGTTCATGATCTTGGCCTTGTATTCTGCTACCAATATTACCCCTTAACATAGGGAGTGAAATTCAGCCATCTTTTAAGGGTAGTGATGGGAAGAAAAATACTCCTTTTCAAACCACCTGATGAACTTGTCCCAAGTTAGTTGACTTATGTCATAATTTTTATTCTTTCTACCAGATGGTCCCACCACAGCAAGGCTTCACCTTCTAGCTGATGGATAGTGATTCTAGCCTTAGTATTAGTGTTTAGTTGCAAAATACCAAAATATTTATTCATCCCCACTAGCCAAGCTTCAGCTGCATCTCTACCCCCAGTACCCTTGAACTTAGGTACTAGCATATTTTTCAATTCACAAATAATTGCGTTCTTTCCCACACCTCATTGTTGATCTTGCAGAGAGTCACTGTATGTGGGAATTCTAGAGCTGCTTTCATACGCCTAATTTATATGCTCATTGTGCTCTCTACTAGGCTCTTAAGTTCCTATGTCAGTGTTGTGGTTAGTTCCTTGCTCCTTTTTCCTTGTCAGATCCTCAATATGTTGTTCTTGTGATGCTATCTTAGCACAAAGAGCATTCAATTTAGCCTATAACTCTTTAGGTATAGTAGGAGGTGAAGAAATCACACCCTTACTCGCATATAGCATTTTAGCAAGGCTAGCGCTCATTCCTCTCCTTATAGTCCTCATTGTATCAAATTGATTCTGCAAGATAAAGGAGAGTATTATTTAATTGTATTTGTTCTCCATTTAAATCTTGTATTTTTATCAAATTTAGAATTATGATGATAATTCAAGAAAACATATGATTCACAACATTTAGAAATCCATTCCATTTAATTCTCAAAATCATCATAACACATTATTTGTAAAATATATATTGATATATCTTCATATTCATCATTAGTAGTTAATATTTGGTACATACGTACGGTGATGGTTATTTAATACTAGCCCATCATCTTATAAATAATTTCAATTACAAAGTAGGTTCCTCCTGCTCTTTAGGTTCTCCATCATCTAAGATTCCCACAATTATAGGCATATCTTCATGGACACAATTGTATTCCACAATGGCTTCCTTAGAGAGATTTGAAGCATTACGTCCACAACCAAAAGTGAAGTCCCTAATAGCAAAGGATTTGGTTTTTTAGGTTTGGTTGTGGGCATCCCTTTGGTGATTCATGACTATTGTTTCGTTTGGCCATTTTCTTTCCTTTCTAGAATTTCAATCACTTAATAGTTCTTCCAATGGCTCTGTGTCAGACATGGTTTTGATTTCAATTTTTTTTCCATGCAATAGTAGCGGTCTTGGATCCTTTTGGGTTATTTTGTGAGGGATTTTTTTGAGGCCTTCTTCTTTCATTTTACCTTTTTTCCATGACCCATGACCGTCATTTCCAAACATTCCTATTAGTGTAATGAAGGAGTGAGAAACAAGGTCTTAGTGTTGATTTCTAAGCCTTGATACCTATATGATGACAGTTCCCCAACGAAAACTAGAAAATAAGCCCAATTTTTTTTTTTTTCAACATTAAAATCATGATATCAAAGATTGATATACTACCACTATGAACAATAAAATTTTATTTCCAGCAACAAGTTCATTTACCATTCATGCATATAGCCAATCAGTCATTAATGCACTAGTGATTGGAATAGAAAATCCATGAAGTAAACCCCAAAATAATAATACTTGAAACTTACTTTAATTTTTCTACAAGGTCATGTGGACTCCATGTCTTCTACCTACCTTAGGAATAGTTTAGGGGTGGAATATGATCCCCCATGTGGATTTAATCACTATCCACCCCACCAAGCAAATTCTATTACCCAAGATGAGAGAATTGGTAACTATACCATCTTGTTGCAAGAAAGGTCAACATCCTAATGACCATTTACCCATGGTCTTCCAACCTTGATAAGTTAAGATACCAAAACCATTTATGGTTATTCCACATCAATGATATGAGGTATGTATAGTATTGTACCTACTTAAGATTTATTAGAAATTATTTTCCTATAGTGGGTAAGTGCACCAAGATGGTTCCCAAAAAGGGGGCTTAAGTGGCCACTTTTTTTTCTGAAATCAGGAAATACTGACCTTGGACATGAAATTGAGGATAGTTACACTCAAAATTTTGAGATGGAACGAAAACAAGGATCGAAGTGCTCTGAGTCTACTTCTAAAATACTAATTTATTTTGAAAATGGTTGAGATTAAGGGGTTCAAAGGAGGGACGTACACAAATTGGTGCTATTTTTGTCAGAAAACATAACATAGCAACTCTTGTACGATCTGAGCATGATGAAATTTTTTGTAGTATTTTTAAAATCGCAATGGTAAAAAGTTAGCTAACAGTATCTAGTTGATGCACAATTTTTCTGATAATTTTTTAATGGATATTTGATTTTTTACTAATTTTCTAAGTGGGCACTTCCTGAAAAGCAGAATTTTGGTCGTGCTCCCCCTAAAATTTTTTGAAGGTAATTGATTTTTTTTTTAATTTTTTTAAAAAAATGTAGAATAGATTCTAGTTTCTAAAAATGTATTTTATTTGAAATTTCGATGAACGGTTATTTTATAACAAAAAACAAACACTGCTTTTTAGCGAAAAAGAGACATACAAACAAAATAAATTATGGATGAAAGGCTTAACATTGTTAAAAAGTGAAAAAAATTACATCGTTGGATAGCTAAGAGAGAAGCTAACATTACCCATGTGTTTTATTTTGTCGATATTGAACCAGATGCAATCCTGACGGTGAGCACGAACCCGATTATGTGAAAAAATTGTAGAATTTACAAAAACACGTCTCTAGTCATTGGGAATGCCCTCCAAGCCTTTGGGTTGGTATTCCAAGGCAACTACCAATGCTAAGGCTCGGGGATTCCCAAAGAAAAATATAACGCGCTCGCGTTATAACGCGAGCGCATTATTTCCTAGTTTTGATCTTGTTATGTTTCATCGATATGCGTCCTTTTGCCTCTTGCATGTCATTGTAGCATTCTATTTGTTATGCCGAAACTAAAGAAAATCCTCCTGTCCCAATGTGTTTTGTTATGACCTCATGGAGTCGGGGAAACATCATGTAGATAATGCTTCATTATACCGAGAGTCACCCCGAACGCCATCTCTGAGTCGTTGAGACAAGAAATTTTCTTGCCAAAATGTGCTTCATTGCTTCATCTGTTTCGCTATAACCTTGAGATATCAGAGAGACATCTCACAGATTAGACTTTGCTTTACCGAAAATATTCATTCATCATGAGTCGTTGTGACAAATGGGTTCTCTCCCTGATGTATTGTTTTATCTTATGTGGGTCGTCGTAACATACCGACATCGGGGAGAGCTCATATAGAGTGCACTTTGTTCTACCGAAAGACCTTATCCATCTTGTGTGTCACTGAGACAATCCAATTTTCATCCCGAAAAAGTCCTCATTGTGTTATCAGCGAGACCGAAGGTCACTCACCAAGACATTACTTCGAAAGCCTCAACTCTTACTGATATGCATCCTCCCGCCACCGATCGGTGTGACAATGTATATTCGCTATGACCTCACACTGCAAGCAATATGTTTGGCCGAAGAAACCATCCATGTGTTGTTCGGTAAGACTTTCCTCGAGAACATGCTGACGAAAACCCCGTGTCGACAAGACATAACAACCTCGCCGAGATCACATTACGATATTGCCAAGCTCTCGCCGATGAACCTCCACATGCATTAGTCGGGGAGACAATTCAAAATAGATGAGACACTATCCTAACAGCCAAACTCCTGCTGATAGGTTCCTCCTCAGTTGCCGAAACCATGTGAAATTCATGTCAATAGAAACCTACAAGTGAATGCTGATCGCTGTAACAATGAACAAGTCTTTCCAATCACCTGCTGCAAACATATGTTAACACACATGCAACATGGGTCAGGGAGACCTAGATAGATCTATGTCGATATGGACCACAACATGAAAAATGCATGACTCGATGGATTCTATGGGGTCACATGACCAAAATATGGGTAAA
>VDFB02358134.1:125255115-125265915 GCA_007258455.2 Sequoia sempervirens
GGTACTTAACTTCATGCTAACCAGCTCCAACTAGTATTAATTTTAATCTCTCAGCCTTTGGGATCCACTTGTTCAAGATTGGCATGGCCAAATCTTTATCCCTTTGAGACAATCCTATTGCTCGCATCATCAGGGTGTAATTTTCATGTACGCTATTCATTCTAGCATGAATTCTCTCATTCAGGTGCTTCAGGATAGTGCAAACAATTTTTGAAACACTCTCATACATTGTGTCCTCAGCCTTTTCCATCAACATTCTATATGTTTCAACTTGCAATAGCAATTGTTCCCTATCAAATGAGCTAGAACCTAGTTTACTTGATTCCTCCACTGAAAGTGATCCCTATCCCAAACTATATGGTACCATTGCTAAAGATTGACCCTAAGGTGAATGCTGGGAAGATACAATTAGAGACGTTGGAGGTGGATGGCTTGAGCTAAGATGACCCTATTCTATTTACATTTCTCCTCTTTGTATTTCAAATGCTAATTCAGTTTCTAATATAGCCACTTTATGTTGTCTACTATCATATTCATTGAGGATCCCTCACTACTTATTCCTTAGTTCATCCCTCTCCAAGGTGAGACTTTCCAAAGTTGCTCTAGTGAATCTAGCAACATTGAAAACCATGTCAGTTGCCTCCAAATCTTGGGTATCTGCAACCCTCTTCACAAACAGTTCTCCACTAAAATATGATCGCTCGGTAAGAGCTAGTTTCCTAGATCCCATAGATAGTGACCATATTTCCAATTCATCCCAATCCTCACTAAATGTTGAACCCTGAAGTGCCATTTACAACTCTTCTTTTTTTTGTACAAGAGGCCTTTAAGCCCTCCTTATGTCATCTAGAACAATACCATCAAAAATATTCCATTATGGCAGCAATGGCGCACCACACTTCTTTACAAGCTCTCTTCCCTCCTAGGCATTAATCTTCTAGAACTCATTCTTCATAATACTTCTCACATTGGCTTGAATGACACTTTCAGGCAGCTCAAGATGCAAACTCCTTTTAGTGGCCACTTTCTCTGCATATTCTGTAGCTTTGGATCTCCACCAAAAATATTTGAATGTAGATGCTTCAATGAAGGAGTCATCTTCCATAAAATCCTTACAAGCTTCTATTCTCAGATCATCTACAATGTTTAGTCCACTAATGTTAAGATTTCCTTGTCTAAGGTGACTCTATCCTGAACTCAGAGCAATTTCCCCTTCATGAGGAGGCATTCCTAGTTGCATTTCCTTAGGGAGTGATGTAGATATTTTCTTCATCTGTATCAGAGTATTCAACCACTCCTCTTGCCTCTGTTCTTTGCTTCTTTAGAGGTAGTTTCTCAGGAGGAACTAGACTTCTAGGGGGTGAGTCAAGATCAATTACAGGAAAAGGAGCCTGTGTAGGAGGGGTTGGTAAGGCCCTCTTAGGAGAATCTTCCTTTGGTCCCTCAAAAGTGATGGGGGTTGTCAGACTTTGTTCTTCATCTGTTGCTTTCTTCCTCCTGGAGTAAATTCTCAATTGCTTTGGTCGCTGATATGTAGGCCTTTCTTCCAATGTTACTTCAGCATCTTCTTCAACCATCCTTGCATTTCCTTTATCTGTGACTTCTGACTATTCCCTTAACATACCAAATACACTTTCAAATTTATCCATAACATGCGTGACTTTGCTGAATTCATTAGGTAGGTTTGGAAAAATATCATATTGGGGATTTTTCTTCCATTTTGCTTCTACCATTTTCCTATAAGCAAGGTATTTAGCCTTCCTTTCATCTTGTTCTTCCAAGCTAAAAATATTCCTAATGACATCCTCAGGATAATAAAAAACATTGACAAAAACACCCATTTTCTTATCTTCTTTTAGTTTAGTGATAAAGCCCTTAGGATCATCATTCCTCGAGCACATAGTCATCAACTTATAAGGTACTAGCAGATGTACTATGTTGGTTAGGTTCAAAGTTTGAAGAATCTCAGGCTTGGAGAAAAGCTTTGTTGCAGTGAACCTGAAAGCTACAAGATCTATGGTGCTCTGTCGGATGGAACTTAGAGAAAGATTTACATGTAAGTGAGCTTCATATCATTTGAAGTTCTATCCTCTGCAAAGAGGTGGCGACTCTGTCAAGGTAAACCCATTGAAGATTCAAAGAATAGTTCCATGACTGCAACGTTTCCAGGTATTCTTCATGCTTTTTGAAAAAAAAAAAAACTTTATTCCCCTTTATTTGGTGAGATCAAGCACTAGCATCAAGGGAGGTTTGATTATTGCAACTGGATAGTTGTAGAGGGATAGGTTTCATTTGCAAAATGCATTGTTGTCCTGTTTCTCCCTCTACAAGCTTTGATACCATGCTTAAGGCATAGTCTTGTCCTCATAAGAGAGAGTATGATAAGGAAAGATACAACCCTTTGGATTTTGATAAAATCCAGGGTTACCCACATGCTGCCCCTAGGGGAATCAATAAATATTTACCCAAGTTTAAAGGTGGTGTTGAGGAATCAGCATCAAGACATATTCAACTTTTTAATGATTTCATTGGACACTGTCAGGTTGAAAAAGAGGATGTGGTCATGAAGCTATTTGTCAGATCTTTAGAAGGTGTGGCTGATGATTGGTTCACTTGCTTACTAGTGCACTCCATTGTTTCATGGTATCAGCTCAGAACTTTGTTCCTTGATACCTTTGGTGATGTATCTAGTCCTGGTAGAGGTCAAGAGGAGGAAGAAGTGGTTGAGAGGGTAGGACAGAGCATTGACCTACTAAGTTGTAAACAAATATCAGATTTGCTAACCACAGAATATCAAAGATGTGCACACAACAACTCTAGGTTGTTGTGGGCAACTCATATTAGTCTTGATGATGAGGACCTACAGGATGCAAGGTATGATGCAAGTGATTCTGATGCCCCTTCTAATGATGATCTTGTAGATCATGAATATGATACTAATTTCAGTCTGAAATTAGATTGTGCTTCTGAACCAGAGTTGCTTAATGATGAGCAAGATTGGGATGATGATGACAGTTGGACAGCCCATGAAGATGAGTTAGAATCCTTTGGTGACTCTCATTGCCAGCATGATGAAAAATAGAGCCAAGTGAAAAGAGGAAGTGGGAGTAGTAGTTTAAACCATCATTGCACTAATGATGTGCCTCCTACTAAAAATGATATAGAGCAGTTGCAAGATGTGTTGAATGGTGAGTGTATCCCTTTGTATACACTTCATGAAGTTTTCACAGAATGTGACAATATGCAGAGCACTGGAGCTAGTTGTTTTCAGCTTCAGGATAATGTAAATAGTGAATATGACAGCTTGTTGTCACATAACAGTCGGCATTTTGAAAGTATGCCTGACTTTCAAATGCATAAGGATCATGTACATGTTTATAATGGTGAATATGACAGCCTGTTGAGAGGTACTAACATGTTTTATCAGGCATCTATTTTTGATCAGACTATGTTTTCATATGGTCTTGATCAGTATTCATAGGTATTGCCACATGATACAAAAGCAAAGAATCAAGAGTGTGGCAATGATAAAATTTATTGGACCTAGTTGCTAGTGGAAGATAAAACTAAATAGAGAGCAAGTTTTCACTTGCACAAAGGAAATCATATACTTATGTTTGCAGAGGTGCATTCATTCATATTGTTGTAGTTTGGCAGAGGCAAGAATGAGTTGGGAGAGACCAATTCATTTTGCAGAATTGTATTTGATAGAGGTAATGGCTGGCTCTCATTTTTCATTTGGTGACCTAGTGTCATCAAATGAAATAAAGAATCAACAATGTAACTCTTGAATTTCCTGTTCATGGACAATTCTCGAAGTGGTGCTTCATCTGAAGCATTTTTTTTCCATGAACATTAGGTTAGGTTTTTGCTTTTCTGGTCAGTTTTGTTTTGCTGTGTCTGCTAACCTTGTTCGGTTAGCTCCTCATTGTTTTGGGTTTCCTTTTGTTCTAGTCTACTCTCCCAGTGATCTGAATTCTCGTTATGCCCACGAGGGGCATACATCCCCAACTAGAGCCTATGTTAGAGCCTTTTTTGGTTGTCTTTCAGGTTCGGGTTGTGTGCCCTTTTTTTCATGATATAACTTTAGCTCTAGGGTGTGTTTCATTTTGGCACGTTTGTTAAATGGGCTCCCACAAGGGTTGAGCCCAGCGTGCTAGTTTTCATCTCCCCATTGGGGTGGCCTATGTTAAGGTTTTTCCTGGTTTTTCTCTTCCCTATTTTTGGGCCTTTTTATTTGGTTCCCCTTTCTCTTTTGCTTGCCCTGGCTTCTCTTTTGTCTTTTCAGAGGCGGAATGGATGCTTGAATGGAACTAGAACTTTTCCAAATTCTAAAGTTCTAATTCCTGTTCACTCATCCATCTCGGTTCTAATTCCGCGTGCTTGGAGTTTCTTTCCCTTTTTGGCCTGTGTCGGTTGTTGGTCATTTTCTCAGCTCCGCTCGCTTTGTTTTCCTTTTGCTTTTGGCGGGGGCGGAACCAGGTCAGGGGTTTGTCTTGGAACTTTTTGTGAGGTTCCTATTTTCCTTTTGTCTCCACCTTCGGGGCTTTTTGGTCTTGTTTTTGTTCCAGCTCCGTATTCATTGACTTTTACGGAGGCAGGGGTAGGAATGTTTTAGGTTCTTTTTCCTTTCTGGCCACTTGTTCTTTTCCTTTGGTGACTGATCTAGCCCATGCACGTCTCACTTAAGTTCCTCCTCGAGCCTTGTCTCTCGTTCATCACCGGCTCCTTGCTACTACTTTCACCAGCCCCACATTGCCTCCAGTGTGACTTTTGGCTCTCGGGGTAACCTCTTGGTGACCCCTGCTTGTCTCCCTGAGGCCTTATCTTCTTGGCCTGTGTTCACTATGTCGAGGAGATGTCTCCCCGACCCCTTCGTGTCTCACCGATGGGCTTTCCTTTCAGTGTGATGGTTGCCATTTGGGGTGAGGTCTTCCTGACTCCCCTTGGTCTCCCCGAAGTCCTTTTTACCACCCCCCCTTTTTTACTCTTCGATGTGAGTTCCCTTCGGCATAGGTTTCCTATTGTTTCCCTGACTTGTGCGTTCTTTGCTTGCATAAGTCAGAATTGCCTATCGGCAAGACTTATCATATATCACAGCGACTGGAATTTATTTATAGGTGGTTGTCAGCGTGACCCTAGTTTTGTTTTGGTGATTGAGTGTGGGTTCTATCGGCAAAGGGCTTGAGGCATCGATGTATGTCATAGCGAATCTGTTGTGTCTTGCCAATGATATTTTGTGTTTTTCTTTTGGCGTGGGTTATACCTTTCGTTGAAAGGTCTTGGCGACGTCGGCTTGTTATGCTGACTGACATTTCAGGGTTCTTCAATATGGCTAATGTTGCTTCGCTATAGTGTCTCAGCAAACTCAGTGTGTCTTACCGATGAGGTTTAGTACGTGGCTTTTGGTGTAACCCAATAGAATCTCTATGATGTCTCCCCGATGGTCCGATCCTATGGCGACAGTGTCAAATAAAAAGTGCTTTTCGGCGAGAAAAACCTTAAGTTGCAGCGGCATGACAAACACGAGGGGACTTTTGGGGAAAGGAAATGACATCTATAGGAGGTCTCCCCGATAGCGAGAAGCTATAGCGACTGTGAACAAAATGAAAGGATTGCTTCGGTGTGAGGTGTCCCCCTATCTCGGTGAATGGAAAGCACATAAAGGAAATACATTTCGATAAGGCATTTTGAACCTATATGAGATCTCAATGACAACGGCTAATGGATATTTTAAAGGCATCCGTTTGATCATGGATGATCAACGGTCGAGTTTCAAGCTAAGCCACGGTTAGGGTTTTTGCTATGTTCAGGCCAGAAGCCTAGTGCATTCATGGCGATAGAGAGTTGGTCGCTAGCTCCACCGAACCAGCATTCATGGCGACGTGGCTCTGGTACAAGGATGGCATGGCTCGAGTATGGACACATGGATTTGGTGGTGGATTTGACATCAATTGTCTGGTTTCTTTCGTACGGGAGTGTCTTTCCTGCAGCAACTCGACCAATGACATTTATGAGGCCAGAGAAGTAGTTGAAGAACATGGTGATTATGGTTTGACATGGCCCTAATGTGGCTCTAAGCTAGATGGCATTTTTGGAGCTGTTTAAAAGGAACTTTTGAATCATTTGTAGGGGCCTTGGGCCAAAAGTTAGGACAAAAATCTAAAGAGAAGAGCACTAAGTCACAGAGTTAGGTTTTTACCAGATTTTGAGGTTGAGGGTTACAGTCTATAAATTGTGAGGTCTTGGACACATGTATGAATCTGAATGTATAGATTGAGATCTTTAAGTCTCTCCTTTGTATTGTGTGTATGGATTGTTAATGAAAGTTGATCAAGGATCACTTATTTAATCATTTTAATGTAATGTTTTACTGTCTGTTCTGGTTGTTGCTCTTATTCAAGGAATAAGTTAAATGCTTTAATCATATCAAAGATTCATATGTATGATAGGAGGATTTGATAAGTAGTCTTATAGATCTGATCACTAGTTGTGAGACTAATAAGGTTAATCTTGCAAAGACTTTAATGTCCAAAGTAATGGTTCCTTCTATTTGCAGATTATTGTGACTCCTAGCCCAATGGATATGGCACTAATCTGATATATGCTATTTGTCTTTAGGGTTCTAGTCTTCTTGCTCAAGATCAATCATTTTATTTAATCAATCTTGTTTGATGTCTTTCCCTACCTCCTGGTTGCTGCAAGTATTGTGTTACTGGGAATCTAGCCATATTTGAGGTTCTCAATACTTGGCATCAGGAGTCATCTGCTATAAAAAGCAATGTCTAGTCTTATTTGAGGCATTGTGTGGGTATACCCGCCCTGGTTCTGTAGAGCCTAAAGTGCAAGAAGATCTAGATCTTTGACTGAATCTTGTCAGTTGGTCGAGGTCCTCCGAGCTGCCCTTGACTGGAGATGGCTACTCCATAGGTAGAATAGGAGACCAACCTAGTTTGCTCATTAAAACAACCAACACTATTTGCTTCCATGCCCCTTTCACCAGAATATAATCTGCAAATGTTGTCCATTCTGGGAAGAATGACCCTTTCCTTCCTAATTCAGGTAAATGCACCATTTGTGAGGCTCCTAGTTGCCTCATGATTTCAAGGAATCTTATTCTCAAAACCACATCTGTTGGCAAGACATATGGGTCTAGACCATTACCATACACTTCGCAAATTATCTTTTCAGGATATAAAATCAAGTCTCCCCAATTATGACTCAAGTTCAAGTATGGTCTCATCTCCATGGGTCTCAAGAACTCATGAATTTCTCTAGGAATTATTGGTGGTTCATATACCAAGGAGCTCCTTATTTTGGATGCAAAAGCATTTTGAAACATTACAAAATTATATTTCTTGTCATCCTTATCCAAGATTTAGGTCTAGCACTGAATAAGAAAATCAACACCTTGCTCTTTCCTTTTCAAAGTAATATCCTTTTCAAAAAAAATTTGTCCTCGATGCAAAAACATGTGCATTAATAGTGAATACCACCAGAACTTTACCCATTGTTTTCCTTCCTTCAGCTTAACTAATCCTGTGTGGATGCATTCTGAAAGATAAGAGCCATAATCATAGACAGTACTATGTGGTGGGTGTTGTAAATGTGTGGCCAAGTAACTATATTATTTTTGCAAAGTGTCAAGTGGGGTATAACCAATGATCTGACACATAGAAGACACAATCTTTCTAAAGTAGCTAACAAAATAGCTCATTGGGAAAGGTTCAAGCTCCTTCTCACCAATTTTAATCTACCTTTTGTGTTTCCCAATGCTAGTAATTGCAGTATGTATAGGAAACATCCTTGTTCTAATGAACAACTTGGTATTGTTGTGTTCTTTCCTAATATCCTCCATATCCAAAGAGGCCATATCTGGACTCCATTCATGCAAATCAAAGATTTCCTCAATTTCCTTTATGGTTATCCTCACCATATCTACCCCATCAAATGTCCTGACCACCCTAGAAACTAGGTCATATCTTGAGGCGATATCCTTCAAAAGATCAACATTCATGTATACATTGGGAACAATCAATTTTCCCATATCCAACCTCCAAGGATTATTGAGAGGAGCTCCAAGGTTCCTATTCTCAAACCAATGTTGAAACAACTACCATCTAGTGTAAGGTACTTTGGCATCTTTTATAAAGCAGGCCTTATCCATCACTCCTTTTATAATAAGGCCATGAAACGAGACCTTTCCTTCTAGTTTCTTATTCATGGATGGGGTAATCAAGTCAATGACATCCTAGGAAAGTGTTCTAGACTGGGCTTAAGAGGAGGCAATCTATAGTTTGGGAGCCATGGGTTTTATGTATACCAGGGTTCTAACAGGAAGAATTATGACTATTCAACCTCCTAATTGCAACCTATGACTTAGAATGAGAGCTAATTACAAATGATTTTCCAAGGTTACAACCTTTAAAAGATAGAATTAACCCTAATTCAAAGCAATAAAATCAAAGCAATAAAACACACTCATTTGAAAGCAAATTGAAAGTGAGTCGTAATTCAAAAATTGAAAAAGCATAAAACTATGTTTGTTGTACTTACAGCTTTCAATTGTTTTAACCCTAATACTAGTCGGGATGACTTCTGCAAATTACTTCTTTCAATTCTTCGTATTGCTCCAAACACTTCTTTGAATCCTAAATTAGCAAGCACTAACCATAAACACAAAATTTGAAGGCAATTGAATAAGTTTACAAGTCACCTCTATCATTGCTTCCCACTAGCACAAAGTGAGACAATTGTAATGGGTGTACTTCACAACTTTGAATATGCATTGTCAATATTTAGCTAAGATGAACATCTTGAATGACTCAGATTTATTCAATGACATTTGAATTTACATCGCAGCTCCAGCTTGGAAAAATGGCCAATAGAAACATGCCGACTGGACCTTCCTCATGTACTTGTGGGCTCCACCCACTAATAGCCGTAGAATGCACATTGGCTAATTAACATCATTTCACCCTAAAACCCATCCTTTTTTCACTTAATTAATTAAATTAGCCTAGTTAATTAATTAATTGTATCATTTTAATCTATTAAACTAATTCATCAAATCGAGTTAATTCACCCCCTTTTCACGCTAACTATTCATCTCATTAAATTAAATCAAAACATTTATTTTAATTTCCTAGCTCATCTTATTTAATTAAATAACCTTAAGTTATTTATTTAAATATCATTTCATCTCTTCCCCCATTCATTAAATCATTTAATTTAATGAAAATCACGTTTAATTCCTCAAAACCCCTAAAATTTTGTGTGATTAAACCTTGTTTAATTAACAATTAAATTAATTTTCCTCCAAAAGGGGAATATCCCTTATCTCCTTTTTTGCACAATTAAAAATTTATTTTAATTTGTAAAATACCTTTATCCTCACCCATGATAATATTCCAAAGAATATTCTCTCTCTTCCAATCATATCACTTGGCTTCTTGAACAAGCTAAACCTTTCACCTTTTGAGCAAGTCACCTAGTGACTTGTGTGTGCAAGTCAAAAGTGTGTTTGTTTGGAACAAATGTGATCCCTTGATTAATTTCCACCTTGCATTCTCACCCGTTGATGAGAATCCATGATCCATGCCTCCTATTTCCTCCCTCCTTGACCATTGATTGATCTTTTTGATCTCAACCCTTCATTTCTCATTTTCTCTAATAGAACACTATTTGGAGACAAATGGATCCATCTTTCAATTGAAAACTCATGCTATTGAATTCACTCACACTCACACTCATATTTTACTCACTTTCAGCATAAATTTAGTTCATTTTAGTTGCATAATAGCTTTAAGCTTCCATTAATGGCTTCCTTGCATCCATTTTAGCTTGTTTATAAATTAGGGTTTGAATCTTTTAGCTTAGAATTAGCTTAGATTAGCTTAGATTTTTCATAAATAGATCATTTTTAGCATAAAATCATATTAAATTAGTTTGCATCAGGTTCAATTTAGCATAAATCATGTTTTCATCCACATATCATAGTGGTTCCATTAGTTTTCTTCAATAAAACTGACTGGAACAAGCTCATTTATCCACAAGATTGGGAAAGGGTCACCATTTCACATCAACATGACACCAATTCAAAAATAGGATAATTTTCAAATGGGTTAGAGTAGAAATTTAACTGTTTTCATAGATTGTAGTTTTCAGTTTCAATAAATACTTAGTTTAAATTTCAATTTGAATGATATTGCTTGTGATTGAGGTGTTGTGGCTAAGTTATGCTTCGATTCATCATGGATCAAGTGTAATCGACCCACCCTAACAATCCTTGTCTCACATTCTAGTGCTAGAAGGAGGGAAAATTGTCAATTAATCAATTTTTAGCTTAAACTCTGTTCATTTTGCTTTTTGGAAAAAACGGGTATGTGCACGATCATGATGGGCCAAAAAGTGGCTATGATGGGTATGTGGCTGACGACTTTTTTTTACCCAAAATTGATGAAACACAAAGGGTTTTTAAAGGATATTCTCAGCTTTCCGCCAATATAAATTATGCTTTACTTTGAATTTAATAAGTAATTATTATTCATTTTCTATTCAAATTATGACTAAAGTCCTAATTGATAGACTGATTGAAAACCATCTATAGCTTTCAAATGGTATCACATTTTTTGAATCCAAAACATGTGTCACATTCTATGCTTTGCATGCTATAGAATTAAAAAAGGAAAAATTGAATTTCATGAAGTTTTGACCAAGTTAAGGTGGTCAGACATATGAGTTTAATATATTTTTTAAAGGTTGTAATAAAAAAATCATAATTAATTATTTACTTAGAAA
>VDFB02358134.1:125265935-125276506 GCA_007258455.2 Sequoia sempervirens
ATACATCGATGCCCAAATCAAACACAATAATGCATTTTAAGTGCATTGCCATATAGCGACACTATCTCACTTTGAAACAAAGACACTGATTAAATGTGTTGTTGCTGATTTAAAATATGGCGATGCCAATTTAATATAGAGGTATTGAGGATTTCAAATGACGACACCCCCAAATTCATTAGAGCAACACTCTAAAAAATATTGATGCTATCATGCTTTATGTTTTTGCTACAGAGCGACGCCCATTTTCACCAAAGCGATGCCCATTTTCACTAGAGCGATACCCATACCTTTATGATCATTTTTTTGACATATGCTTTAATTTTCTCAATTCATCAAATCACTGATGCACTTCTAACTATGTTCTAGTTGTTAGACTACTAGGGTTTTTTAGGTTGAACATCATGGAGCTAAAGTGAAGAAATCCTTTCTTATCTTAATATTATGTGATTGTAACAAGCATTTGATGCTTTGGGGGCAATTATAACCCAAATTTTATGCTTTCTACTTTCTGCTTTAGGACACACCTAAATTTCCATTGGGTTTAAAAAGAACACTCAAATGGGATTAAAATTGAACACTCATCTCATCATTGTTTTTTGGGTTTAAAATTGAACATGACAACTTCATATTTCATTTGGTGCTTAAAACGAACTCATCACTGCTTTGAGGGGTTAAAATTCACAACTATTTGTTATGTTTTGTGATTTACAACGTTGTTCTTGAATGTATATGCAATTCTCTCACACCATTTGGTGACCTTGAGAAATAGAAACATTCTTCAACACTTTGTATAATCACCTACATCTTTCAATTTGGACTAAAACTGAACCCCTTGGTGAGTGTGAGAAAAAGGCATAGCATGTGTTCTCTCTTTGTTCATACGAATGAAGATGATTGAACTATGAATGTACTTCCTCACTATTGTTTATCTTTAGAGGACCTGCCTCCCCATTTCAAAAGGAGGGAATGACCCAAGCGGAAACAAGCTAAATCCAAGCTCTTCCAAACCGCTATATAAATTTGTGATTGCAAGGAATTTTTATGATCAATGGGAAGCGGTACATGATACTTCTCCCCCAGTATCTTTATGATGTGTAAATCCCTTGTTCTGAGGGTTGGGAGACCTCTTGATGTATTTTATCATTATTCCCCCTAAACTAGAAGCCCTTACTACAAACCCTTGTTTAGAAGCCAAAAATCCAAAATTTGTTGGTGCAAGATTAGTCGTTCTAAAGCCACCCCACATTCTTACTATTCAATTGTAGAAATAGAAAAAATCCTTTTGATCTCCAAATTTTAAGGATTTTGATATTAGGTGGTCCCAAGAGGTGTGTGCCATGGAGGGGAGCCAGTGTTGCCAAATCTTTAACTATTTGCATTATTTAGTGTTTTGAGAAATCCAAGTGGGGACTCAATAAGTATAGCCATTTCGAACCTAGGGTTGTAATGATTATGAGCTAGTTTAATACTTTGCTTGGTTCCAAAATGTTACAAACAAACATTCACGATCTTTCTCAAAATTCCAAACACTTTGATCTAAGTATGGATACGTTTTGATAAAACCTTGATATTACTGCTTGTCCTAAGAATTTATTCTTAGACTTCTAAATATTTTGGTTTACATCTCAATCCATATTTTCCAAAGCTAACCTAAGAAACTATGGCTTGAATTATATCCTTTTCACAAAATAATCAAGACAAGTGTATGTGGTAAGAGAAACTCAAGCATGATAAATTGACAAAATTGAACCCCAATGACTATTTGGCAACCGATCACACCAGTTGAACAACCCGACCTTACACCCTCTATCATACAAGGAAAAAATTGCAAACATTGAGTCCAAAATCATTGAGTTCTATTTTCAAAATCATTGAGTTCCATTATCCAAAGTCATTGAATTCTATTGTCAAAATCATTGGGTCCTATTTCCAAAATCATTTGAGTTCTATTTTACCAAAATAATTGAGTCCTTAGGGTTTGATCACTTTAGAGGTATAGCATGTTTTTCACTACCTTGGTATTATCAAACAAAGGTTCACTTTAGGTCAACATTGGATCAAACATTTCATCCACCCCTTCATCAAAAATCTAAATTTCACTTCACCAAACTTTGCAAAAATTTCAAGTACACCAACACTTTGGACTTAGACATCAATCAAACCAAACCCTAACTTAGCTACTTTGTATGTGAAATGAATCCTTTTCCATGCACTTAGTTAAGTTATTTATCATTTTTGAACTAGTTTATCTTGAAGGCCATGAGTCTACCCTAAAGATTCTCAAGTTCATAAACATCATTTATCCAAACATCAAACAATCAAACCTTTAACTCAAAAGTGTTGTCCCAAAATGTTTGCAAAGATCACTCCCTACATCATTCATATTTTTCATCTCCCATTATCACCATTTCTCCAAAACTACTTAGAGTGTCTCTTTTACCAAAATTTGAGTCAACTAGAGAGTTCAAACACTACAAATCTCAACATCACTCTCCCATAGGTGACCCACAATCTATGGTTACAAAAAAATCACAACACAAGAGAATCATGGAAGAAACCAAAGTCCCATCAACTAGGAATGATCCAAACTCACAAGAATTTGATCCAAGGAGTTATTCTACCCCCTCACAACAAACGCCAAAACCATTGGGATATGAGATAGAATATGTTACAAACAACCCACTTGGGCTTACTAAGGATGAACTCCTTGAGTATAAAAATACTCATCAACCCTTAGAAAATGTGGCTCCAACTCCATCCCTTGTCCCAAGTCAACCCTTAATGTCTAGTCTTACAACTTAGCTAGGAACCAACTTTGGGTATTCACAAAATGACCATTCCATTAGCCACCAACGTTTGGAAAACTACTTACATTCCATGATTCCACAACAACCTCAACATCTTGAGTGCAAACATCTTCATCCATCATCACAAATACCCTAAATATGCCTAATGTTACACAAGGTAATGTGGACCAAGTGTCTCAAGTAGGACAACAAGGGAAAGTTAACACTCTCACGCAAAGTAAACCCTTGACAAGTGGTTACCCAAGCTACTCAAGTCAATCCATCATCCACATCAAACCCATCTATCATCAATCCAAATCAAAACAACACCTTAGTTACAAATCCCATCAGCCAAGGTAATACCTTGATCACACCTTAAATACAACAAGGGAACCCCCTACCCATCAGTCAAGGGAACCCTTTCAATCAGAAATGTGCCATTACCATCACAATATCTAATGGCATCATCATATTTCCCCACAGTCCCTCTCACCATGAAAAATCAAATAGGACCTCAAACTTACATTCCTCCATCTGAATCCACTATCTTGCAAGGAATGTTGAACCAAGGGAACCCCCAACCTCTCATCAACAACCTACAACCCATGCAAAGCATAAACACCCAATACCCATCGCATATTTCTCAACAATCAATCAATCCTACATTACAAGCACATGATTTAGCTTTATAGCAAGCACAATAGGCTTATCAGCAAGCCATCCAACAACAACAACAGCATCAAGTAGCCTTAGTAGCACAACAACAACATCAAGCAACCTTAGTAGCGCAACAACAACATCAAGTAGCCTTAGTAGCACAACAACAACATCAAGAAGCCTTAGTAGCATAGCAACAACATCAAGAAACCTTAGTATCACAACAACAAAAAAGTTCAACAAGCTGCCTTAGTAGTGCAACAACAACAACAAGCCCAACAATCCATCTATTTGTGCAACAACAAGCACAATTGAAGCAAGCATTACTAGCTCAACAGTATGCCTAACAACAACAACAACAAGGTTTTTACTATAACCCTCAACAAAACATCATCAATACAAATGCGCTAGAAGCATATACATTAATACCTCAATCACCTTCAGATAATTTCACACCACTATACACCCCATACAACACCTTATCGTATCAAAATCCCACATACAACCCATCTTTCATCCCAACATATGTTCCTCCACCAAACCCGCTAGACAATCTAGGATCACAATTTAAGGCACTATCTCAAGAAATGTAGGACCTTTGAATGGGCAAGACAAAGAAATCCCATACATAGAATTTATGTCCTTATCCATTTGACAAAAACATCGCAATGATACCAGGGTATGTGCAGGATCATCATGGGCCAAAAAGTGGCAATATGATGGATGCATGTAGGGTATATGGCTGACAACTTTTTACCTAAAATTGATGAAGCGAAAAGATTTTTAAAAGAGATTCTCAGCTTTCCACTAATATAAATTATGCTTTACTTTGAATTTAATAAATATTATTATTCATTTTCTATTTGAATTCTGACTAAGGTCTGATTGATAGGCTGATTGAAAAACATCTATAGCTTTCAAGCTTGATTATCACAATTTTTGAATCAAAACATGTGTCACATTCTATGCTTTGTATACTATAGGATTAAAAAAATGAATTTCTGAATTTTTTAAGTTAAGGTGGTCAAACATACAACTTTTTATATTTTTTAAAATTTGTAATAAAAAATTCATAATTAATTATTTACTTGGAAAAAAAATTATAAAAATATATGCATCCACCTTCGGGACATGAGTCCCCTACTTGTATCTAAAATCTTATAAATTTTTTTATCATTTTATTGTAGTTAGAATTGGTGGATAGACACCTACTTATTTTTCCCTGAATTTAAAAGTCTTTATTGAAATTTCAAATTTTCAAAATGATTTAAAAAAAAAACCTAGTAGTTTAGAAACTACATTCAATTTCTCAGATTCTATTCTTACATATTTTTTGAAATAATATAGATAACTTATTCAATTTTTTATGTCAAGTTGCTTAACTCTGATTTTTCTAAAAATTTTGCCACTTAAGGGCCTATTTTTTCCATGATGATCCTGCACATACCCACCATTCCCTCCTGGCTTTGAGATCCCCAAATGTGATAAATACAAAGGGGGAGGAAGTCTTGTGGACCATGCTAAGGAATTCAATGTCATGTGCATGGAGGTGGCCTATAATGATTCCTACTTAATGCGCCTCTTCCCATGAAGTTTTACAAGTCCTGCCATGGATTGGTTTTCATAGTTACCTCCAGGCATCACAACCTTCCAAGAAATTGTTGACAAATTCATAGATCAATTCTCCTTCAATCTTGACATGGACATAAGTTTAGAAGAACTATACACTCTTAGAAAAAAAAAGGGGGAATCTTTCACTAATTTCTTACAATGGTGGAGACAAAGAGCTAGTAAAAGCAAGTGGCCACTTCCTGATGAACAACAAGTAGGCATTAACATAGAAAATATAGATCCAAATCTATCATTCCACTTGAAAATGCAATGCATCACATCTTATGACAAGCTTGTTGCTAGAGCCCTTAACATCGAGAGAGCCATATTCTCACAAGGAAACACATAAGTATATAGAGATAACCACCCATCCACTAGTTCTAATGACAAATCCCACTTTTGGGATAGGAAAAAGAATGTTACTAGTGATGGTTTTGTTGATGCAAAGATGGTCTTAACTGCTCCAAGACAAGAAAAAATCCAAACCATAAACACTCAACATGGACAACAAAGAACAAATAGTTCTCCAAAAAGACAATTCACCTCCTTAGGGTAACCTATGGAAGATATGTTGAAAAGGTTGATATAGTAATCTTATCACATTCCCAGATTTCTCAAACTATCAAGAGACACAAATCAAACCTCATAACTGATTGAGGAAAAATTGGATATATGTATATCACAGTTTCTCCACACAATTCATTCAAAGATGTCCTAGGAGTCCCAATTGGATTGAATAACAACCTCTTAAGGTGAGTCAATTCTCAATTAGGAAGGACCTAGGAAGGGGAACTTTTAGCTCTAAGGGGTTCACCACAAAGAAAATGCTTTGAAAAGAAAATGTTGGAAAACACAATGTGATATGAAAATGAATGCTAAATGACCTAGAAAACAAAATATAATAGAAAACTATGAAACTGGAAGTTAGGATGTGTGTACCTGGGAAGTCTAGAGATATTGTGAGGATTCTGAAAATGTAAAGAAGCTACCAAAAAGTGTTGTAAAGGAAAAATATGTTGAAGATGGCATATTAGTCCTACTGTTGGTTTTTGGGGCAGATGCAGAGTCTTCGGATGTTGGAACCAGATCTAAAGGAATCTCTAAAAATTATGCTCAGGAGGACTAAGATGCCCATGGTGTTGTATCAGTCCCATTCTAAATTTATGAAAACTATGAATGTGATCCTGAGCTCTAGGGTTTTCACTTGCTTCCTTTATGATCTTAGGTTATGAAACTTCTGGATTCAGCCCGTAGGTGAGTTTCTATGAAGATGACAAATTTGTAATGCAACTTTACAACTTTTCACTCCAAATGATCTTCAAGACTACAACCTCGATCTACAATCACAAATATGCAAGAATGGATAAACTTGTTGTTTGTTAGTGAATAGGGGTTTTCCTTGGTCAAACCCCTTGTTGGTAATTAAACCTTGAAATGAAATAGAAATAATGAAGGAAATGGTGAATGAACAACATGTAATGCTACAACTCACCAAAACCTTGTTGTAAATTCTACAAACTTGTGTGCAATGGCTATAATGGATATGGATCTTGAATGCTTGATAGATCTTTCTTGAATTGCTTGCTTGAATCAAAACCCTACATCACAAATGCTAGCACAACACACATGATGCAAGAAAATCTTTGATATGATTTTTGAATCTTGATGATAGCTCCAAATGCTTGATGAATCTACTCTTGAATACTCTTGTGAACTCAATTATGCTATGATAAATGCTCTCACAAAAGACTTGGGTTGAAATGAATGAATGAATCTTGTATTTATACTTACTTATGCTTAATATCCTGAAATTACATTACACCGAGCCAACATATGAATTCATTAAATAAAGGAGGTTGAATCCTGCCAGAATTTTAAATTAAATCCTGAAAATGAATCAAGGAGGACTAAGACGCCCTAGGTGGCATCTTGTCCCAAGCCATGAAACTTGGGGCACAAACACCAAAAAGTGGCCCAATTAAGATGCCTCAAAATTAGGGTCCCGAGACCTTTGGGGGACAAAGACACCGTAGGTGGCATTTTAGTCCTGACCCAAAAATTAGGGACACATAGATGGAGTCATTAAATTATCATTTATGCATTGGAGAATGTTGAGATTAACTAGAAAAATATATAATTCATAGGGCTTGTGAACGCAAAATAGGACCAATTAAGCTATAAAAAAGCATAAATAAAGCAAGTTGGGCCCAAAAAAGCGTGAAAATGCAAGGGTATGCATTTTACTACACTACAATAGCTATAGAGAAGATCACTTTTGTGAGTTTCACTAGTACAAAGGTCATAGCACATAAAAAAAAATTAGGCTCAAACATCTAATAGAATATCTTATTGAACAAGGAAACATTCATGTCAATAAAAAATCAGGGAATGAAAATCTAAAAATTTACACAAACGTTATGCCTGACCATACAAAAGAAAAAGATTTAGGAAATGCATCAACCTAAAAAATTATGAACCATACACATGATACCATGGTGGGACATATTTATTCATCACAACATGAGGAATCAGACGCTCTTCAAGATATTGTTTTAAAATAAAGTTCAAAACTATCAACAATGTTTAGCACTAGTTTATATCGTAATGACATCAAGTGGATATCAGATTGTGATATCTCTCCCACATATGACTCAATGATTGGGCATGTTGAAGAAGTTCCAAACGAGCCAGAAATATCCCTTATTGTACCCATACCCACAAAATGTTGTGAAGAGTCTTTTACCGATGATCAATCATCTTTCCAAGGATCATGTCAAGAGGAGGTTCTTGAGGATAATGAAAGTTACTACAAATCGAGTCAAGATCAAGAACCCCTATCCCAAAAGTTTCACAAAGAACTAAGGGACATCTTCCAAACCACTTTAAACTCCAAATATGTCATTGATATCACTCCTAAGATGTTTCTTTTAGATGGACATATAGAAAATTTTCATCCAAAACAAGAGTCTCCCACTCTTGATATTCCTACACAAGAGCAAGCAACGATCGAGAATATTGATTCTTATAGTGATTATGCATCATCAACATCTTTTGAGTTAGCATCATCGACATCTTTTGAGTCAACATCAACATCTTTTGAAATAGTATCAATAGATAACAATGCCATAGAACTAGAGCAAACAGTTCATATTCCTGAATAGTAGGAACCCGTAGCAATATCATGTGTTCATGACAAGTCATATTCAATGGCTATGGATCAAAGGATACATTATCAGGGAAAAGGATTAGACTACATTGATATTTTAAAGTACTAAGGGCAATCTTGTCTATAGTAAACATCAAGATATATGAACATGAAGAATCCTTATAGTAAAATATTGTCAGCAGCTACAACTAGTCATATCATGGGTTGGAATTCACCATCATCTCTTTTAAAATTGGGATAAGCAGTAAAAAAGAATAATTCCTATCAAATAAAGGGTTGAGATCATCGTAAAATGGGTGGTAAAGAAAAAAGGACGAAAGAAAATACAAATGGATGCTCAGAAGAAAAACAAATAAATCATCCAGCCCCGAAAACTCCATTAGTCAGAAGAGAGCTATGGGAAAAATAAAAAGGAAATATATCCATCCAAAGAGTGCTTAATTACAAAAATAGGCTTCTCAAGCAAGGAAAAAAGTATATCTAGTGGTTGGTCCTAATTCCATGAAAACCTCCATTCCCACCCATCATCGCTCATCTTCCCAAGTTTGGAGAGTCAAAGGTTCCAAACCCATTGACCAATCCATCTCATATTCCTTCATACATGTCACCATCCACTCCATTCATGATATCCAATTATCACATTGACCGTGTGATGGAAGCTACTCTTCATCATAAGGATTCTAAAGGCACTTTATTGCAATGTGTGCACATAGACAAGGTTAATTTTGGTATCCACAAGGTAGATCAGAATTCTTCAAGGTTGTATTCAAGTGCTCGTATCTTAGAAAAGCAACTTCTTCAAGCAGGATATCATTGGAACGTTATGACAATGGCCTCCACATAAGTACCACCATGTGGTTCAACATGATGCTAACATTTCTAGAAAATCTCAAAAATTAAAAAAAATTAAAATAATAAAACCCCCCCAAAAAAGAAAAAGGATTGAAAAAAGTAAAGATAAAAATCATCCTCTAGTGAAAACCACTACAATGGCACTTTGGGAAAGTACTATGATGAAAACCTAGCAAATAGGCATCATGAGTAGAATTGAGCATCTATATGATCCTTCTCAGGTAGAAGCATCTCATCCTTTTCATGATAAATACAATGTTCCCTCTAGCCATCCAATCCAAATTTATCTAGATATTCCACTTTATCTTGATCTTGGAAAAGATTCATTGTATACTTCAACTCTACTCATGGAAATTTTTTTGATAGGATCTTTACCATTTTATCTCGTGAAGTCCCATAGCCTATATCTAGCATGCTAAAACTCTATCAAACTCTTCACATATACATTACCTATCTTGGCTATCCATTGCACTATGAAGCATTGCTAGACATTGGGGGAAGGTTCTTGCACTCTTGTTTTCGAATAACTCTTGATCCATCTCTTATGTCACAACGTGGCATTGACATTGTGATCTAGGTATATCTCATCAAAAATCCAAAAACATTCATAAAATATATCATCAAAAACACCTAAGCATTTTGTAGTGTAAGAGGAGAGGGACCCACTTGCTTGCAAGACCAGTCATGGAGGTCGAGATGGGAGGAGTTGCCCTAACCTCGGATAAGTGTGTTTGGAGGTGTGGGGATGGGAGAATGATGATAACTTTTAGGAACCTATAGTCAATCTACAATCCCTATATAGTTTCAATGTAGGGCTAGGAAAGTCAATCTTGGAGTCTAACTCGTATGGGAACTCTTTTTAGAGGACATTGAAGATTGTAGACTTTGAACAAAAGCGTGGCACTAGCATCTCGAGAAGCGTGTAGGTAGTGCATGCAGTCAAACAACGGCTAAGATGAGGTTAAACACCCTAAGATGACTTATCAACCTAGATTAGCTACTTTTAAGAGGAAAAAATAACACTATAAAATGTGAAAAGTACAAGGGAAGGTGATAGAGTAGATATACCAAAGCCAAGGTGATGAAGACAATCTCGTAGAAGACCCTATTCGCTAGCTAGCTCCTCGAAATGCATCCACCTACACAACAAGAGAGAGAGAATGTTGGGGAGGTGACTATATAGGGGCTCACCTCAGGTCAGAGCCCAACCCCATTTAGGTGTTCCCCACCTCCACGAGCGACTAATGGAGGAGATAGAAATGATAAACAAAGAACTACTGCAAAGAAATGAGTGCTATGCTACTCAACCAAATGATAAGAGAGAGGGAGGAGGAAACACCACCTCCACCAAGAGCATTCAAGGCTGCTTGGGGCCTAAATGAGAGGAACTCAAGCCTCTGTTGCAATGGCGTGGTCCCAAAATTTCTCTACCGACATGATGGAGTGTGATATTGCTGCTATGGAATGCTTGGAATGCTAGAATGTGAGTGCAAAAT
>VDFB02358134.1:125276606-125411084 GCA_007258455.2 Sequoia sempervirens
ACCTATTAAGAGTTCATATCAATCTTTCAATTCAAAAGACCACTAAGGTTTCTCAGCAACATAATACAACCTATTAAGAGTTCATATCAATCTTTCAAATCAAAAGACCACTAAGGTTTCTCAGCAACTCTTTGCAGCAAAAAATAAGATCCTTTTGACAATACACATCCGAGGCAAAAAAGCTTGTCAAAAAGACTTGGATAGAATAGTAATAGAGCACATCGGCATGCAAATAGAATAAAACAATCAAGCCTTTAAAACTAAATTGTTCTCCATAATCTTATGATTTTCCAAAACTCTTTTTTTTTTGCATAGGCAAGGAGGTTGTTGGGAAAGGCTACAAAGTCCGTCTTTACAACTGGCAATTGCATTTGCTTCAAAGTTCCTTAACCCTTTAAAAATTTTCATTTGTCATTCAATCAGACACTTCACGTCCCTTAGCAATGCTTCCACATTTTGTATACATGTCTATCAGATCAATTCCACATGTATTCCAATCGCTACAATAACAATACTGCATTCCAATCGATGCAATAACAATACTGCATTCCATTTTTTTGTGAAAGATTAAAAAGGCCCAGCTTAGTGAATGGCTTTAACTGAAACTTGTAAGGAATTAAAATGTACAAAAGCATTAATACCATACAAGTATTAAATAATGGTTGCATTATACTCATTCCAAAATTTGTGAATGATTAAAATAACAAGGAAGCATTATATTCATTGCAAAATTAGTGAATGATTAAAATAACAAGGAAGCCAACATCAAAAGTAATGAAATGGATGAGGAAAATTCAAGATTGACTAGATATAAATGTCTTAAATCAACTTTTTTCAACTTTAGAAAGGAGAGTTTTAAAAAAAGTGAGTAAGGGGATACACAAATAATCTAATCTCCAGCCATACCTAATATATTTATGAAGAAATTTGATGAAGGAGTACTCGAGTCTTTTTATTAATAGCCTATATGATCGAAAGGATATTTAGATAATACTAATGTTAATTGGCCTTTCACGAGAGCTACAGTAGAGGAATTCCTCCAGCATCTCAACAACCATTTTAGCAACACCAAATCAACAAAAGACTTTGAATCTGATAATTCCATTCCTTTTCTTGTTCTTCTTGTTTAAAGGAAAGCATGTGGATCTCTGTCAAAACATCATCTTATCATCATCCTTCACAAAAAATAGTAATATTCAAGACCCACACCAATAGGGACCTTAGAATTGCATATACCAACTACAGTGAAATAGACAAGCAACACTTGATCAAGGTTTTTGAAAATAATTATTACAATTGGAGGAAAATTTCAAAGGCCTTTAATGAGGTATAGAGAAGAGAAAATTCAACCAGTAATGAATTAAAATATTTTCCAAGGGCTTAACTATATTGTGTTGGAAAATATAATCTGATAGAAGAGAACCTAAGGAAGAGTAGCAACAATGCAGTCCTCTTTCCCCATGAAAGTGGAAACATGCTCAAATCTACAAAGGACCCTCTTAGTTCATAGTTATGAAATGAAGTCTCCAAAATTGATCATTCTGGTAGTCAACTGTATAATGGAAAAACAAGGACATGCTTGACTATGTTGTTGATGGGGCGATTGAACCTGCTTTATTCTACTATTGTGCTATGGTTAAATTTTGCTACTAATCTTTTGGTGTGCACCTATAAATAGGGGTGAATAAGAAGAAGACAAATAAGTTGGAAAAAGAAGGGAGCAAACAATTCAAGTGTAGAAGAATACCTTTTTCACTGAAAGAGGGAAGGATTTGATGGAAGAATTGGCGAGCTTTCAGACAATTTTTTTTCTCGCTTTGCAAAAGCAAAATATCTGCAGAACATGAATACATGTATAGATATCACAAAAATATACAAGGAATCATATATTGGCAAGTGAAATATTTTTTTAAAATAAAATGCTATATTCATAAAGGAAAAAATCCAAACATTTTCCAACATACAGTTGTGAACAAATTCCTTGGTCAGTGGACGAGAGAAGCACAAGCAATTGCAAGTATGAAGTGAGTGAATTTTAGAGAGTTTGTGAGTTAAAACTAAGATATTTGGATAAGTAAGAGATAATATCTTTACCCAAGTTAGATGAAATTAATTAACATAGTGTGTGCTATCAAGAAACACTCAGACAAAATAAATAAAAATCTAATTCTAGCAAATGCCACCAAATTAAAAAGAGATAGTTGTTGAGTTGGGTAGTAAGAACCATCGAATTATTCTGACTTATATACATAAGTGTACACACCAATATAGTAAAATATGCAATAAAACTGGCAGGGCATAAAAAGATGGCTCCTCATCCAATAAAACTCAGAAAAATCTACTATCATATTTATGGAGGCGAAGTTTCCCATCTGCTGAAGCTCTGAGAAAATCTAAGATATAAGTATAGGTTGCTTTAAATAAAAATATGGTGGTTGTAAACAGCGAAAAAATAAAGCGGTGGCGACAGATTATAGTGTACAATATTTAGCAGATTATAATGTACAATATTCAAAGGCCAGATTGATATAACTGTATTGCAATGCTTCTACTTAGTTATTAACCGTTGGTAGTAAAAAGCAGGTCCAACATTTTCAAATATGATACACCTTCGATGTAATTAGTTCTTATGTGTATCTCCTTATGATATCATGTTAATAAATTTATACTCATTTTGTTGCACCTATTATGTTACTAGGCATGTTACCTCTACTATGATTTCTCTCGTCATCCCATACTTTTGATCTATGACATGATTGTATACTATGTATACCAATTATTTTTTATGACATTGATTGATCCTTTTTGACTAATTTGGGTACAATAGTTTCATTGTTACATTCTAATTATTCATGCATACATGCCATATTTATTATCTATTTAATATCCTTACATTAATCTTAGCTACAATTTAGGGAAATTTTTGCTTTGTGACACCCCTATATTGGGGTAGAATTACATCTTAAGCCTTATCTCCAATCAATGATGATAAATTAAAATACATGTTATATGTGATCTATAATATGCTATAAATTAAAATACATGTTATATGTGATCTATAATATGCTATAATATGTTTACATTTTACATGATTACTTTACAATTTTTCATTTTTTTCTCATGTACCATTTTTTATTTCCTCCAATTCCTTGCATAATATGTATGAAACTAATTCGTAGGGCATATATTATTACTAACACTTCAATGATTGAGATTTAGAAAGTGAAATTGCATTGCATAGAGAATTGCCACCATGTCTAGATGGATATTATTTAATTACATGCCTACATTAATTAAAGGTATATTTCTTTAAAACATTAATTATATTGAATTATCAAATTACATGATCCTATTAAAACTATTTTATATCAATACCATGTAATGTGGAGTCTTATTATATGTTCATTTCAAGCATGTCATATGGCATTTCCATATATTGAGGGAGGATTACAATATCAATTTCTCTACATGTAAAATTTAACCTTGATATCTCTCTCTACCTCTCACATTTCCTAATAATTGAATTAATTTATAGCTTGTATATATTTCAACTATCTGCTCCGAAGGATACTTATTGAAATATCCTTTTCTATTTAATATATTTTGATGGATTATTAGTACCAAGGAGAATAGACATGGAATCAAAGAATGGTCCACTACTTTACATGGATCATGTGTCCTTATTATACATTTTTAGATATATATATATTGATACTATAGGGGTGTCCTCGTGACCTAGCCCAACGGCCCAACAACCCTTACTTTGGGTACTTGAGGCGAGCTAGGGCGAGACAAGTCCCCTGTGAGTGAGATTCCCTGCCCGCAAGAAGTCACACCTCTTAAACCCAGGAGCAGAGTTGAACCCGAGACCTATGGGGAGAAAACCCACTACCCAAGCCAACTCTACTACCGTTTGGGCTATACATTTTTATATATTTGTACTTTTCATGTTGATTAAGAATTTGTATATACTTTGAAGTGTGTGCTAATATTAGATTCACACACACTTTAAATTGGTGTCAAAATATAATGGTGAAATTTATATGTGCATGCCATTTTACAATGACTTGTGTGCTCACAATAGTGGAATGTTCAAAATAAATATTTATAAATGAATAATAAAAAAACTTGCATGCTAGATTTGACTTATAGTATAATCCTTATTCATTCTTATTTATCCCTATATGTACATTCATCATTTAGCCACCATCTATTACAGCCCACTTGTGCATACCTCTAGACATTCACTCCATGCATAGAGATTATCATTTCTTGATCCAAGTTTATTTCCATAGTACTCAAGATCAATCTTGTGGTGCATTGGAATGAACCTCAAATTTAAATTTTTTAAAGTTAAATTATTACATTCTAGGCCCTTTTATTAGTCATTATATGAGCTTACTTTGTGAATTTTTATAAAATATGTTATTGTGTATTAATATTTCAATCCATTTAGTGTGTCATTCATTCATATAAGGAAATTATATTTAAGGAAAAATTACCAACAAGGAAAATTATTAGGGAATACTTCAATTTTTTGAAGGATAAAGAAGTGAAAGTATGCATCATTTGAATGTAGGTCACTTGCACACTTGTGTATGCTATCATTCAATCTTTTTTCAAATTTATAAATCTTGTTAACCAAAGGTTCCAACCTATGATTATATTGTACTCTATTTATTGTGCATACTTCTTGCAGTGACGAAAAATGTATCCCTTTATATTTTCTCACTTGTTTGGGACCTCCTAGTTAAATTGGACTTAATTGTTACTATTTTAGTGTTGTAAAGTGCACCCCTTTACACTTTCACACTTATTTAGGGATCCCTTAATTAATTGAGCTTAATTATGCCTTAATTGGCCCTTTAATTCATTTTCCAAGCCTATTTAAAATTACACTTTTCGAAAGGGAAACCCAAAATTCATTACTGCCTAAACATAACACTTTACATTGAGAAATGTGTGTCCTAGGTTTATAGACCTGGGACCCATTCGCCCATGGTCAAATGGGTCCTCCCTAGACCATAGGACCTAAATTTAAATTATGATTTTGGTGGTATTTTAATGTTTTCAAATGTGTGATTCAATGTTTCTTTTTTATGTTTGAATTTCAAGAAATTGAGGATACACACCTATAAATATAAGGATATTTCACTATGTTTCATCTATGTTTTTCAATAATCAATCCTCGAATTTTTATGTGACTTCATGAGAGCTAAAGTTTATGATCAAAGGAATTCAAGAGAAAAAATATAATAGTTTTGTTGCAATAATAAAAATCCAATCATCATTTCAAAGTCTTCTTTCATCATGCATATTTTTTAAGCTAACATTGTGATGTAGGTTTCATGATCTAATCAAGCATTGAAGGCACTATTTCAAGCAAGATTCAAAGTTCAAGATCCACATCCATTGAAGCCATTTCATGCAAGTTTCAGACCTTCACTCAAGGAATTATCTAAGGGTTTGTTGAGTGGTAACATAGCTTTGTTCATTCTTCATTCCCTCTTTCATGATTTTATTCATTTCAAGGTTTGATTACCAAAATGGGGTTTGACCAAGGCAAACCGCCATTCACGAAAAACAAACAATTTTTCCCTCTTATGTGGTGTTTTTACATCTAGGTGAAAGAAAGCTTAAAGATCTCTTGAATCTAGCAAATTTGAAGAAGTTGACAAAGTTTCAAAAGTTTTCATAATTGTTGCCATCTCATCAAAACTCACCTACAAAAGTTATTTCCAACATTTCGACACTGCCACTTGGACAAATTTGAAGATTCAAATTTGCATAGAGGCTCTCAAAAGTTAAAGAAAAAACCTGATAGTGGACCCATTCGCCCCTAGGAAAATGAGTCCTCTTCAGACTTTGAAAAGTCACTTTTGGTTATTGGTAAGCATAGTTCTACCCTACTCAGATCTACAAATTAATTTATAGTTCTGCTTAATTTGAGTTTAATATTGTTGTTTCGAGTTTAATTTCGCATAATTGGGTTGATTTTCTATTTTTAATCTTTCTGCCAAAAGTGTCTGGTGAACTTGACCCCCATCCTTCGTCATAAGGAAATTGAAGATTCACTCATTGAGTTGACTCACCTAAGGGTTGTAAGTCAATTCTTTGGGTGGATCTCATTTCCCAATGAAATAGTGAGAAATAGGTCCATCAAACCCCATTTTAATAACCCACCTATGTTTCTCTATGTTTCACTTCCTTAAGGTGTCTATGAGTACTAGATTCCTTACAAGAACATTAGACATCAAAGATTAGGAGGAAACATGAATTTGAAGTCTTGATTTTATTCTATACAAATTCTAGGATAAGGGAATTAATTTTCTAAAAGTGGCAATTTTACTTTAGCATGACATCAATATTAATCACAAATTACTAGTTTCAAACCTAAGTACCTCTACCCATCACACTTTGTTTATAGTTTATTATTGGAATGATAAAATACTAACTCTATTATCTAAGTTAATTATTTTCTTTTTTATTACATTTGTTTGATTTTCCTAGATAATAAAAAAGAAAAAGTTATTTTCTTTGTGTTGATTTAAAATAATAATAAATATATGTCATATAATTAATGGGTTTCAATATATAACGTACTTAAACCAATGAACTAATAGTTTTGCTAAATAGTTATGAACATTCACTTTTTTATTCGATACTCTTTCATAAAACAAATTCTAGCTCTTATTAAGGTCCACTACTACATACCCTTACTCATGATAGCTTAGTAAAAAATTGTTTATTATTTTAATACATGCTTACTCGTCATGTTATAATTCTCTTTAGAAAAACAAAAACATCTATATATAATATTCAATTACTTATATTAAAAAATGATTTAGAATTACAATTTTCCTAATATTTTCTCCCCTTTAGCAAACTTTTTGTACTATATAAATCAAAACTTAGAAATTAATTAAAAAAATTATTCTTTTGCAAAAAATTATTAGACAAACCATATAATCTGACCAATGTTGTAGTCAAAAAATCAAATTGATGTCATTTCCATAAATTGTAACTAGTATGTTTCTAGGCTAAGTGAAGGAAATCGACTTCCATTTCCTTTATTACATTAAATAATTGAGTTGTGAATTTACTTAATGCTACATTAAGCTATGAAAGTGCATTAAATGGTTATAATGGAATGATCAATATGAAAATGCATTGAATGGTTATAATGACATGACCAATATGAAAAGTGAAACATGTGTGAGTGATGTTCACATTGTGTAGGCAAGAAATTTGTAGAAACTCTAATTTGCATTGATTCATGCATTGGGCTGAGGTGGTGCATCTTCATTCCACAATGATTGACGTTATATCTAATCTTATCTTCGATAAAATAATACCATGGTCCAATCTTCCTTCATCTTTGATTATAGATAATGGTATGTAATTTAAAAATAAGGAAGTAAAGAAATTTTTAGAAAAAATTTACATACAACATCATTTTTCTAGGTAGGTAGATCTTAGCTTATTAAAGGAAACTACTCCAAAAAAACAACCATGAATTCATACAATTTAATTTCTAGAATTAGATGTAGAAGCAGGAGATAATATTATATCCTTAACTAACATAATAATAAATGATCAAAACTAAATTACAGAAAATTGTATTAACCCAATATGCATTTACCAAGATCCACAAATTGAAAGCACATCCAAGCACACCAACTTACACACTATGATCAAGAGTTACCAAAAACCATCCAAAACTGGAAGGGGGAAAGATAGCTACCATTATTGAGTGCATGTGGGAGCACCATGCTATTCTAGGCATCCGCCTACAATGGAGAAGTGTCATGGATCCACAATAATACACATTCACTTCTCAAGAATTGCATATCGGTTTAACACTATATTTGAGACTCCATACAAGGTCTTCAAAAGCCTCACATAAAGAATTATAAGTCCGATCTATTATAGTAAACCTCTCTTGGCTCAACATAAGAATTTCTTGCAAGCCTACTACATTTTCCGCACACAAGGATTGATCACATTTACAAAAACATAGTCAAAAGAAAGGGTTTGAAACCAATAATCAGCCCAATAAAAAAAAGTAGATTTCAAAAATTAATGGCAACCTACATCAATTAAAAAAACATAACCTTATAACAAGATATAAGGATCTCAAAAATCTAATTCCCTTGATTTGTATTTAATTTTATGATGGTGTATTTTTTATTGATTTGTATGGATTTCTTAAGGTTATATCAAAATACTATCTTTATTCATGTTCTCACTATCCTCATTTGCATTTTAATGTGGTAAGGACTATCCTAGGATTTAGTGAATGATGATTTTCATTTGTAGCATGGTAACTATGCAATCAAAGGATTGTTCTTCAAAACGGTGTCTTTGATCCCTATGTACTTTTATAAGACTACTCCTTAAGCCTTATAACCATTGGTTGATCTTTGTGTTTGACCTATGTGGTATTATAGCTTCATTGGCATCATCATAGTCATCCTTGGCCTTTGGATATGGTGGTATCACTATCTTTTAGTCTTAAGGATAACTGATCTTTAAATGATGCCCTCATTTCTCAGTCCCACTTTCATTCATTTGATAGTCATAAGGCCTTGTACTTTGTATATGGATTGTCACTTCAATGATTGGTACCTTGATTGTCCTCTTCTTGATAGTTTGGTATTTTCATCCTTAATCTAATCTTTGCTGACTTTCAAAATGAGATTGTTGATGGCTGACTATCATGCACTAATTTGTGGCTTTGGGATAATCTCTTTCAAAGTTGTCATGAGATTTTTGTTTGAATCATGATTGTCTATATAAGACTATCATTATTATTTTACCTTGGAGTTATTTTCCATTTATTAAATATTATCCATTATTCATTTATATGCAAGAGTTAAATGCTTAAGCATGAGACAAATGCTCTCAATTTTTTAAATGATTGCTTTGGTTTTTCTTTATGGCATGCAGAAAAAGAGTTTTTGTGCAAGGATTTTCTTGAGATGGAAATTTAGAAATCTCTAGTATGTTTACACTAGTCATTATTCTTAAGAATGGGGTGTTGCAAAATTCAATAAGAATCCAAGCACAATCTTGAATCTAAATTATTGAAAATGTGTTACACAAACTACACACTAACCACTATCAAGAATACAAATACCAACTATATTCCACGATTGAGCATGTGAATAAATATATAATACATAGGACTTTACATAGATATATAGATGCATAAATCAAATATATGACTTACAGTCCAAAAGATAATGAGTTTAACTCTCAAATCACTTACAATCAAGAGGTGAGATAACTCAATCTAAGAAGTGAAGAGTTTAATTGTCAATCAATAGATGAGTTAACTAAATATGACTAAGAAAAAAGTGGCTTTGACCAATCAAATGTGATAGCCAACTACAATCAATAAAGGAGCAATGATATAATAACAACACTTGTGCACCTCAAGTCAAAGTGAACACATATTTATTAACAACTTATGCAAATATGAGAGCATTTGTTTACCTTCTTTATATGATGCAGAGAGACAGAGAGAGGATCCCTTTCCAAATGAGGAAAGATTTCCTAAAAAGACCAAATAGGGAAAATGGTTGTTGGAATATGTAATAAGGAATAAAAGTAAAGATCCTAAGAAATTCATATGATAATAATTTAATTGCTACCACAAAAAAATATTGGTGTCCTAAGAAATCAATATGATCCTAAAAAAACCAACAAGCTTTACAAATACAAAAATGACAATTCGTAGTGACATTGGTTGTTTTTTTGATTTTTTATTGTAAAATAGAGCAATAGAAACTAATAAATGGTCACTTTTAGGGTTGTCATTGATGTTTTCAGGTTTTAATGGTATTAAAACATATTTTTTAATGTTTTAAAAGTGTTTTTGACTTCCAAACTTGTGTGTGCCTTATGGATTCCTTTGGGTGCAATTTGTCATGTCATGGGGCATTACACATGCCCACAAGGTATTGATGGGGAAAAGGCCATGACATGGCCAACCTGTTCTAGAATTTTTTTCTTCTCTCCTCTTCAACCCATTATATTTTACAATGGGATGTAGAACACAAGGATCTAGTAGCAGAGGAAAACTACATAGAACTAGTGAGAATTTCTTTGAGCATATGGAATATTGTGAAGTATGAGTCTATGTATGCATTATTAGTCTCCCTATTATGGATTGGAAAATCAAAATAGATATTGGAAAATGACCATTGGGAAAATATAGTTTTGATCTTGGAATTTGTATCTTTTGTAGCAATTGTGTTGAATATTATTACAAAATTATGTGGAGATGATGGAAGAATATAAACTTTAGATCTATGATCATCATGAATTAAATTATGATCATATTGATTTGTTAGGATATTTACAAAATAATTAAGTCAATATGATTATAAGGCCACAAATTAATATTGTTTCCCTCTACAATGTTTCCCTCTACCATGTCGCCCTTTATGAAAGAGTATTATTGTTTCCCTCTACATTTATGTATGTTTGAGAAGGTAGACGATCATGTTAATCAATTAAAGTGACTGTCCATTCATATTCAACAATTATCTTGTGTAAATTTGAAGTTTTTAGATCAAATTTTATTAAATTAGGTAATATTTATGATGTGTGTACAATTCAATTGTTTATCAAGGGTTTTTATTTAAATTTAAATTTTTTTTCTTGTCACCTTCTCATATAGATCAATTTCAATAATTTTCAATTGATTTTGATATTTTAGTATTTGTGAGTATTTTATTTTTGTTCTTTTTGTGTTTGTGAACATTTAGCATACAACATCATGCCCAAGAGACGATAAAAGACTCTAACATTAGATGAAATTGAAGCTAAAAATGAAAAGAGAAGAGAAACTCATTTGATGTAACTTCACAAAGAAAAGAAATTGAACCCCATAGTAGAAGAAATCCCCATGCAATCTAAGAGAGATATGTGGAATTGTCATCACAAAGGCAACTGATGCATAATATGCATGCAACAAGACAAATGAATCCCAAATTTGGGGTCACATCATCAACCATAAGTGAAGTTCAAGGAACACCATCTACAATATGTTATGTTCAAAGTGCATCAACAATCACATCTGTAGTTGAAGCCAGACCATCTACAACATGTGGTGTTGAAACTACATCAACAAACACATCTCTACTTGAAGACACTCCACATACCACATCTCAAGTTGAAGGTACAAAATCGTTTACATATTAATTTCAAGGTACATCATCATTTTTATCTCTAGTTGAAGGTACACCATCTATCCCCAATGTTGTTGACATTCCTAATGTTGAGGAAACTTCACCTTTGAGAACTCTTATATTTTTTCATAGAAATCCCAAATATTTGATTGATATTGATGGTAATATTTTGAAACCAATGATTGATAAGATTCCAAAGTGTACTTATCAGAGATATGTGAGGAGGCTATGGAGATTATTTTTTGAGAAGCTAAATGAGGTTGCAAGATGTCAACTATTTGTTGAAATGATGAGGCAACTAAAATTTAGGCCCATTATGAAGATTATTGGGCTAAGAACATCAGATGACTCAAGTGAGAAATCAATTGTAAATAATCTAATGAGTACATATGAGAGTGGGTTCTATCTCACACACAAAAGATATAATGCAACCTGACGTGATGAAATCAACATTGGTAAGCAATCAAACTAGGAATAAGATGATCCTTTCAAAGACAAGTAAGACTTTGAACATAAGTATATCATATCTAATGAGAGCCAAAAGAAGGTGTAAAAGAGTGGAGGATCCAAATAACAATGATATATGGGAATTATCCGGTAGAGTACCATGCAAAGATTAAGAAATTGTTCAAGCCTTGAGATCCCTAACACAATAATTTTGGAAGAATAACACAAGTGTCTCTCCTAATCAAAGATATGTAAGAAGGATAATTGACAGTCAAAATTGTGAGGCACATCCAAAGCATTTTTGGATATGACTCAAACCCAAATTTTTACTAAATTTATAGAGATGTATCCTCAAGTTAATTTTTTTCAAAGGTTTTTTGAAATGCTAAAGCCTTTTTATGTCAAAATTATAAATGTTCTCTCTCTCACACACACACACTACTTGTTGTATAGTACATATTGAGTTTGCTAACCATTATGATGTTTATTAACATATATTTTTAGTTATACATACTAAAAATATTTTGTAAGAATGTAACATAAGGCTTCCACCTATATCTTCATGGTATTTCATATCTACCATTTTATGTGAAAGAGTGGAATGTCAAATTTTAATAGGAAATCATGCTTGGATGGCACATGTGTTTATTGTGTTGGATTGAAACATTTTCCAATTTGGCAACATATGCATAGTACACATGCAATTGGAAACAAAATTGTATAATTTGGTAAATAAAAGACAATGGCCTACAATCTAAAAGATGGGAAAGAAGCATAAATGTGAAAATTGGTCAGTGATAAGATTCTAGTGTATCAGTTTATGGGAAATTTTCATGATCATGTGGTGTATGAGTATGCAAGGCATACACATAGAGCTCAATTGTTGGATTTAAAGTTCAAGTTATGCTAGGAAATATTTCCACTTCATACGATCATTTTAGCTATCAAATTTGTAGAGAACCACACACTACAATGACAAAATGAGGTGCAAGATCACAATACTACAACTCCACACAAGTTTCTATATTTTTGCATGTAGCATTCATCCATGCAGGTGATAGTATAGAGGATGATAGGAAGGTATTGAAGGAGTATCACTTTTACATCAATGATGATTGCACACATTCTATATAGAGTTTGTGTAAGGTTTCTTTGAGATTTTTTGTGCTGATTTGGTTAGCAGGGGAATATCATTCTATCAAAATATCATATTATTAGATAATTATACATCATAATTCAAGAACTCCAAGATGTTTTATTGGTTGAGAAGGATGCATAAGGTCACTGGTGCTCAACATATATGGAATTTATTTGATTTTGTGCACAGAAAGGGGGGGCATTATGGTGTAGTAGCATGTATTAAAAGAGCCTTAGCACAAGAAGAGTTAAAGTACAAATATAGTCCAAAGTTGATAGAGGGTGATCCCACAATAGTGGTTTACACTTTTTGGCCTAACTGGACACTGATATTTTTTTTTTAACACAATCTCCACATTCAGGCACCTATAGCGATTAAACTGTAAAGAATTTGAAGATGATGCAAACTAGAGTCTTGTCATATTTTGTCTGTAGATTCTAAAAATATTTTTTCCAATTTTTTTGGAATCAGATTGCACTTCTTTTTCCATCTCCCACGAAAATTGGTTTTTTTCAAAAAACAACATTTTTAAAAAGTGACGCACACCGTATAACGCATAACTTTTTTTCCTTGAAAGATAAAATTCCAATTCTTTCAAATTTAGATTTTTAGCTCCGATATCTAGTACTTCCACTTAGTTAGATAGTTTTTTATTGAATATTTTTTCTTTAATCAAGTTTTAAAGTCAAATCAATTACAATTCAGACATAACACGACCGTATAACGCATAACTTTGTATGTATCAAAATTCTTTTTTTTTTTTGTGGATCAAGGACTCCAATATCTGGTGCACTCATATTTTTCAATTTTTTTTTTTTATAATCTTCTTTTTTTCCACTTGTGCAGAACAGAGAGTTTTGTTTTCAGTGAAAAACCTATATTTAATAAAACTTAAAAAATAGATAGATAATATAATCAAAACATACTAAAATTATATTCGTTGGATAGCTTGTTTTGAGGGGAACCCGATACTAGTTGGGTTTTTGAGATCTTCTCCATTTTCATTCTGAAATTGAGCTTCAAAACGCAAAATTTTCAACAATTCTGGTGCCTTAGGAACCAAGGATGAAAAAAGAGGGGTTCGGCCGAACAAGTGTTCGGTCGAACATCTTGGAAGGGTTCAGTTGAACTAGGGTTCGACCGAACCCATGTTCGGCCAAACCACCAGCACATACAATTAAAAAAAGCAATTAAATGAATGTGTTTTTTGTTTTAGCCATACTAAATGGGTTCGGCCGAACCTAGGTTCGGCCAAACCTAGGTTCGGCCGAACCCACTCTAGTATGATTTTTTAATAGGGGATTTAGTTGGTTCGGCCGAACCAACTAAATGGTTCGGTCGAACCTTAGGGTTCGGCCGAACCCATTTGATATGAGGAATGGGAAAATTTTGAAATTTCCTTCCTCTTCAAAAGTGTAAAACACTTATGTGGCTTCACCCTAGATGCAAAATCAATCATCTAGTGGTGTGATCATGTTGTGGGTCTCTATAATGAGGGTAATTCTTTAGTTCATTGATTTTTTTGGCTGGTAGATGATACTAACATTGCAAAATATGAGGACTATTGTACACTAATAGGATCAAGTGAGCTATACCCTTTTAGAAGCTCCAATGCAAGTTCATGGACTATCCATACACAAAAGATCGCATGCTTTTTTATTCATGTACAATTCAAGCTTGGAATGAGTATGAGTCAAAGGAGTGGGTTGATGAATGGAGGTTAAGAATTCTATGCCTACTTAACATGTATTGGCTCCCAACAACACTAAAAATCACAAAGATGCAATCATTTGTTGAATTTGATCATGTATTAGATCTATAGAACTAGGTAATGTATGTACTTGCATAGTTTACAAAATTCCTTGTTTTATCTTACTTTGTGTTTTTTTGTAATGCTCATTAAATTCATCTAACTAGATGCATATATCAATATAGTGGATGTTTATGCACTGATTATAGATGAAGACAATGAAGAGGGAACAAATTATTACTTGTTTCATTGTGTTGAGGATAAAATTAAATTGGAGGCCCCAAATGCAAATGGATAAAAAATAGAATATCCTACAAGTTCAATGGTTGTTACTACCTAGTTAAGAAGTCTAATGTTTGGTTATTCGAGTACTTTGACACACATTGGAAGATTCTTCATTACTCAAACCTTGTTGTGACATCCAACATGTTCATTCGATCAAATATGGGGGCAAACCTATGAACAAGAACCTGTGGAAGGTATGTGAGTTTGTCCATGATCCAATACTTAACACAATATAAAGAGTAGAGAAGACCCGTATGGTTCGTTGGATTGATTTGTAAGTATGTACATTGAATTTGTAAAGTCATGTTATTGATCATTTTTTCTTGGTTATTAAATATACAAATTATCATTATCTTGTGTTCTAACTGCTATGGAAATGAGAAAAGAACATACATTATAAAGTTTCAATTTTTCAAATCGCATTATTTCACAGATTTATACCTCTTCTTCAATCTAATTTAAATCTTGTAGTTAATAATTAGACTATATTAGTGGCTAAAAAAGTATTTCTTTCTTTCTTAGTTCACATTGGAGTATATTAGTGTACCTTTCTCAACACATGATTTTCCACTATATGCATATTACTATGCATAACAAATAGCACAACCTTTACTTGGTCATGCTTTATCTACCCTTTGGTTGTTGTCCTACTTTAGCCAAGGTGATTGCATTGATTTCATTCTCCCTGCCACCTATCATCTTCCTTGTTTCCCCTCATTGTCTCATGGCACTAATTCTTACACATTTGTATTAGTGATACAATTGTTGTCCTCCTTTAAACCTTCCCTCTTTTATCCCTTTGAATGATGTCCTACTTGACCAAGATACCTGTCATATTCCTTGTTTCCTCTCATTTTCTCATGGCTTATGGCCTACTAGTGAATATGTAAATCTAAGTACATCTTAAATCATACCATCACATTTGCAATCTTTCACTTTACATTGCACATGATTTTCCCTTTCTCTTGTATGTTTCTACTTTACATGGCATTTAGCTTGTGGTACTTTATGACCACATCCTACACCAACTTATCCTTGTGTTCTTTCTACACTATCACATCCTATGTGACACTTGTTGAAACATAATTACATCTCTCTCTTAATAAATAGATTTGTATGATGACATGTTCATTGAGTAGGAGAAATCATACCAACCATGCATTTCTATGTGAGACTGTAAGGGGTGTCAATCTCTTGACAACAATGGGGTTTTAAAAGGATGGAAATCTCATGACGGCGTTGGTTCCAAATCCATAGCAAACCTAAACATCATGTTTTCATGCTTAGTTTTTAATATGACTTCATTTTTGTTTCTAGATTATGAAGGGGGCATAGGAACACCTTGTATCCTACTAAAAATTCCCTCAGTGTTTGCTTTGCATCAACATAATTTTTTGACGATCTGAAGTCTCCTTCAATATTTCCATTATAATTTTCACTTGATTGTCATATTCTTGAAGAATTTTTGGCCCAATAGTTACACGATTTTATAAAATGTGTCATCCTATAGGTGTTTGACACTTCCTACCATACAAGACTTTGAATGGGGCCATTTAGATGAAAGAATGGTATGAATTATTATTATATAGAAATTTGACTAACTATAGATACTCCTGCCACTTAGTGGGTTGATCCATGGTATTCATTCTGAGCATGTCTTTTATATTCTAGCTAACTCTTTTTGTTTGATTGGGTGTTTCAGGGTCGTAAGCAATGCTAAAATTAGGCTTGGTACCTAATGTAGCCATAAGAGAGGTCCAAAACCTAGAAGTAAACAACTTACCTCTATCTGAAATGATCACCTTAGGCATCCCAAGCAGTCTAATGATTTCCTTTTTGAATCTTGTAGCTAAGAGTGGGGTGTCATCCTTTACATTTCTTGGTATGAAGTGTGCTACCTTGATTAGTTTATCAACCACTACCATAATACTATCATGTTGATTCTAACTTTTTGGAAAACCTCACGAAATCCATGGAAATTACTGACCATTTATGCCAAGGTAGATAATGAGGATAGAGGGTTCTTGCAGGATGACAATGCTCTGCTTTAACTCACTAGAATTCAAGATATTTGGCGACATAAATGGCTATCTCCTTCTTCATTCCTGACAAAAAATAATGATTTTTTAAATTTGCATACATTTTAGTCACCCCTAGATGTGCTTGATAGGGCACATTATGGCCTTTTGCGAGGATTTTCAATCTCAAACCTCCCTCTTTTGGTACATAAATTTGATGTAGGTAACAAAGAACCCAATCATTTCACTTATGGTATTCGGTTGGGTTAATTTTTTGCTGCACTGCCCACTTCATTTGCTGAAAAAGGGGTCTCAAGGTTGCAGTTTCTTTTCATTTTATTTTGGAAATTCAAATTTTAGTTGAGTGATTGCATCTAATCTAGCCCTACACCTTAAGGCATCTGTAAATCTATTTTCTTTTCCCTTAACATAAGAAATATTTATTTCATACTTGCTTAGGAATTCCAACCATCTTATGTGTTTTTGCATTCAAATTAGGTTGTGTGAATAGATATTGGAGTCATTTGTGATCAATTTTCAACTTAAAGGGTCTCACTACCAAATAGTGTTTTCATACCTTCAAGGCATGCATGATTGTAGCTAGCTCTAAGTAATTGGTAGGATAGTTGAGTTCATGATCCTTTAGCTTCCTAGACTCAAAGGTGATCATACGTTCGTTTTGCATTAGAACTCTACCTAATCCATCTAGAGAAGAATTTTTCCATACTAGAAATTCTTTTTTTTGGATCAGGCACTTGCAAGATTGGTGTGGTTGTAAGAGCTTCCTTCAATAGTTGAAAAGAGACATTTCATTTCTCTATCAAATCAAATTTCTTTCCTTTTCATTGAAGGTAGCTTATGGGGTTGGCTATATTTGAGAAGTTCTCTATGAACCATCAATAATACCCTGTAAATCCCATGAAACTTCTTACTTTGGCCACATTCTTAGGGAAAGGCTAATCTATATTTTTTCTTGTACCTTGGTTGGATCCACTACAATTACCTAGTTCAAATGGTATGATATGCCCAAGTTAATGTACCTTGGGCCGAAAGAAAGAACACTTGGACAATTTCCCTTACAATTTATGATCTCTCGGCCTTTGCAAAATAATTCTCAAATGATCCTCATGTTCTTGCATATTTTTAGAGTAAATTAGAATGTCATCAAGTAACACTAACACAAATTTGTCCAAGTAGTCATGGAAAACATGGTTCATGAGACTGATGTAAATGGAGGGGGTATTTATTAGGCCAAAGGGAACTACCAAGAACTCATAGTGGCCATAACTAGTTATGAATGTTTTTTTTGGAATATCTTCTTCCTTGATTCTTAATTGGTGATAACTTGACCTTAAATCTATTTTTGAGAAGATAGCAGCTCTGTTCATCTAATTAGACAAGTCATCAATTCTAGCTAGAGGATATCTATTTCAAATCGTCACCTTGTTCAACATCTGATACTCTATTCACAACCTCAAGGGGACACACTAGGTCAAATTAATCCTTCATTTTGATGAAGAACACTAGGGCTCCCCAAGAGGGCACACTAGGTTGAGTTAATCCTTTTTCCATCAGATCTTGCAACTGCATCTTAAGATCTTGTAATTCATTCATGTTCATTCTACAGGTGGCTTTTGAAATCGGTGTAGCCCTCAAGACTAGATCTATTGCAAAATCCATCTGTCATTTAGGAGATTTTGATGGTGTTTTCTACACAGCAACAACTCAGAAAAAATATAATATCCTATCTCTCTTGAAAGGTAAATCTCTATCAGCAAGCCTCAAGAGATAACCCCAAGGTCTCTAATGTCAGGTCTTGAAAATGCATAAACAACTCAGTGATAAAATGTTAAAATGCTAGTAATCACAATAGGACCTTACTACAAGAAAAATACTGAATCGATTTTATCATATCCAACAATCTGATGGTACTTTAATCCTAGGTCTAACCCAATAATCAAATAAATAGAAAAAGGATAAGGGTTTCAAAGATATTTCTAAATCTAATACTACACCTAAGATTAACAATGAAAATAACCAACACTCAAAATGGACAAATCCCTCTAAACTGATCTCTACTTGACCCAGATAAATCTGCAATCTTACAGAAAACAGTGCAATATTCTGAGGTGTTAAGATTTTCAAATCATGAACATTCATTCAACAACCCTATTGTAGTTGAAATGAACAAATCCTCACAATCGAACTAAGCACACTGAATATGAAGTCCAAACTAACTTTGCAAAGCAACTAATAATCAGTTGGTTGCGAAAAGTATGGACTGAAGGATTGCTGCAACATTGAAGTATTAAATCAAAAACATTATTGAATCAAATCTAGTCTAAATATTAACTTCCTCAAAGCAATTTTAAAGATTGAATAAAAAGAACCATGCAAGACAAGAGAATACAAGTATGGCACCAAATCACAATGTCATTACTTGCATTTGAATTATCCACTGTAGCAACAATTCTAGCTTTTTGTTACAATATTTGCTTGAGAGCAACTACTTGCTAACTTGCTTCTAACTATTTTTTTTCTATTCTATTTCTATCTTCTAACCCTTTCTACTATTTCTAACTATCTAACCTTTTACAAATGAGGCGGAATGCCAAATATATAGAATCCCGCAGAAAACCCATCAGTCAGGCAAGAGCCTGCACTGGTATTAACTGGCACCACCGAACAGCCAAGAGAAATTCAAACTGGAATGAATGAATGTATTAAATGCATGAACAACACCCAGGTCAGCCCAGGATTCCCAATGTAGCTCGGACCAATGCAGGGCACAATAACGGGGAAGTAAAAACCCTGAAGTAGTTGGGCATTAACTGCCTTCCCCTTTGTCTCTATTTCGATCCGGCCCTTCATGAACTCTCAAAAGCGTCCCATCCAAGTCAGCTAGTGATGGCAGAGGAAAAACCCTAAGTTGATTCTCAATGGACGCAATCTCTTCTCTTGACTGTTTGACTGACTTATCCCAATCCACCTTATATGTTAGGTATTTGTCAATAACTGCAAGGTAGGTGGCTGCATCATCCAATTGGTGCTAAGAAATAGAACCATCATCAAGTGGTGCGTAAACATCTTGCCACCAATTTCTCAACTATTCTAGACTCAAATACTTGGGCACGATCTTCCTTCTTCTTGTCATGATTTCAAAGAAGGCAATGGAGCCATTATATACACCATTTAGGGTATCATAAATCTGCCTTATTTTTTTATAAATCTTCTTCAACATCCTCTGTCGAATCTGCAATGCCTCATACAACTCCCATGGTTCGGCAGCTCTAGAGGAAGGAAGAATTCCATCACTCACCAACCTATCCCAGGTGTACTCCATGATAGTTCTAGTTTTCTACAGGAGGAGATATATATCTCCTCTATCTTGTACCAACACCTGCTTCAACCACTCCATCGTCCTTTCAACATCCTTCCCAGTTGACATAATCTCCTTAATAGCTTCATCACCCTTTATTTGTACCCCTTTCAGCCAATTGACAGTGGAAAAAATGGAAGCTTTCATCTTTTCTAGCTCAATGATGGTCTCTTGAGGTAGAGGATTCGCAGCAGAGGTCGAAGGGTTAATGGATTGCAGGGGATTCATTAATTCCTCCAAGCATTTCCTGAGATTTTCATTTTCTTTCTTCAACTCATGCTTGGTCTTTATTTCCTTTCTCAATCTACCCACAATAACTACACTAGATCCCTCATAATCTTCAATGTCCTGCTCGACTGATGTAGGTCCTAGATTCAAAGTCTGAATATTGTAATCCTTTCCAACCACATCACCTCTATTTTTATCTGGAGCAGGGGTGGCAATGTGAACAACTCTATCATGAGCTTCGTCTCTTTCAATCCTCAAGATCACCCTAGCCTTCTTCTTACCTTTATCTTTTCCAATCTTGGCTAGTAGTGCATCCCAATTTGGTGGACTATCTTCCACAACAACTTGTTTTCTCTTTATTTCTTTGTCTAGCCAACTAGGGACAATGGATTCTAATTGCACCTCACTTTGTTTCTCCTCCTGTTGTTGACCTTTAGGTGCTTCCTTACTCAAATTTTGTTTATCAAAAGTCTCATCTGTCTTGCTTTCCTTTTCCTTAGCATGCTCTTCTTCCTACTCAGGTGAGGGAATCTTCACTGTTTCCTCTTCTAGTGGAGGGACCTCTTCAGTTCTGATAGGGGAATCCACATATGCAACCATAGGGGATTGCATTATCTTTTTAATTTTTGCCTCTGCACTATAGAGATGACCTTCATGAAATTCCTCCCCTTCCATATCCGGATGATCCTCAACATCCTCTAACTCACTAGGATTTCCTTGAGCTCCATGAGCAAAAGGAACATCATCATGTTGTTCCTCATGAGAAACCATCAGATGGAGACCTGGCTCAAGCACACTCTCCCTGGGAGAAGGAGTCCCAAATCTCCTTGTATATACCTTGGCCTTCTCTTCTGAACTTTCAACATTTATCACAGGTGGGGTAACTTTCTCCCCACCCTTGGAGCTTGCCTTCTCTAAAAATTTCATGATTCTTCTCCTCTTGGGCACCGACACATCAATTTCAGGATTCTTCCCTTCGATCTCTTTCTGCTCAGACTTCTTAGTTCTAGTCCTCTGCTTGCCCTTTGGTTTTCTCTATTTTTCTGCTTCCTAGGCCTACGTTTCTTGAACACCTTTAATTTTGATTTTGAACGGAGAATCCAACTTACCCTTGCCCTTAGGATCCTATTCAGTAGATTCCTCGGAGGTGGAGTGGGGATCTAGATCTCCCATTAGCACACAGGGGCATTGTACACCATTACTTTCCAACTCCCATAGCTTATGCTTTAGCCACATCCTAGTAAATTTGATAACTGGATTCACTAGTTGTTTCAATTCTATATTTTCCTCCTCTAACCAATCCACATCACCAATTGGTCTATCCTTTATGGCCTCATAAGCATGATCTTGGATCAAGTTTCCATCATCTTCAAGCTGATCAGGAACTTCCTTTACATTATACAATCGAACTGACTCGATCGGAAGCTAGGAGAATTTCTTCTTCCTGACCTCAAACTCATCGCTACAGTTGGCCCAGTAGTCCCCAAAATTCATCTTATGGCAATACTCTTTGTTGGCCTTCGTTTGAGCTTCTCTCGTGATATCAAACCTGGACCTCTTGGAGTGGAAAGACAAGCCAAAAGTACTCATTTCTTGCTCTGAAGCCTGGGTGGAACCAATGGAAGGACAAACCTCTCCAGTACCAATCCTCAAGGGGAAGTCTCCACCATATCCAGTCTTATGCTTGTCCTTCTTGACAATGGCATCAAAGTCATAAATCGGTCTAGTTACTTCCAACAATATAATGTGATCAGTGGGATACCTTGGAAGTCTGTATGGGGCCCTTTGGCAGCCATCAATCCGAATGTAGGAGAAAGTTGGGAACTAAATAAACTATGCCCCATATTTCTTGATGAGTTCATTAGCCTAGTCTGAAATCCTGGCATGCTCTGCTTCCTGAAGCATTCTGGTGATATACATGGTAAACACATCATTTTCCCTTCTATAGTCCGAGCTCCCTAAATACAATTGAGGGTAAAACTCATAGATGATGTCTTGTCCAAACGTGCCCCTTGTGCTCAATCCTTTGTAGGGATGGAATCTAGCAAATGCATAGACCAAATATGAGGTCATTGTGAAGGTCCTTGTTTGCAACACATTAGACAACTGCTTGTGAATTACTTGGCTAATGACTCGTGCCCAATGCTAGTTAATCTTCTCCTACTCCATCCTAATGATCATATGGCACATCCAATTCTTGAACATCCCAGCACTCTTCAATCCCACTACCCTGCTAAGAAATGTGATGGCATCATAGTACTCCTTGAATTTTGCTCGGAATAGCTGCTTGGGCAATCTGGAATAATGAGACTTGGGTTTCTCTAGCCAAGAATTGATAAGTTGTTGTGACTTCATAGTCTGCTCATCGTAGAACTCTTGAGCTGCCTCAATGGTGGACCCCACCACATGAGACCTATCTGGCATATCAAAGGTTTGGGAAATGGATACAGGGTTGAGATTTGCTACAACCCTCCCCTGAGGACCAATAATCCTTTGTGTGTCCTGATCATAGTGCCTTGCACACTCCAAGACTAGATCATAACACTGCACCGCAAAAGGGAGACCAGCAACATGTGATAATCCTGATTCCATCATCCTTCTAGTCACTAAGGGAAGATCTTCGGCTGCCATCCTTCCTTTAAATTCTTCATAGTCCTAGAGGCCAACATTTGTATCTGTGACTTCTAAACAGACATAAGTGATTTTACTCTCAAGGATCTTTCTCTTAATGTCCATTTTAATTCATTATGCGTCAAACATTGAAGACCCAGCCGTTGCTTTGCTAGATTCAGCCTGCACTCAACAGGGAAATCATAATAAAAACCATAGGAAAGGGAAGGTTAATTCATCAATATATCGTCAAATGAACCTCATATAGTCAAGGTGTTATTAAAACTCATTTGAGATGACCACAAAAAATTTGGGGTTTCAATACCATCCGCGAAATATGAGCCAAAGAGGAATTTCGGGAAATCAGAGAGACACTAGATTTCAGAGAAATATAGACTCGACGGAAATCTGCGGATAAGTCAAAACTTTGAACCAATCGGTGCAAAAGCATGTACTTCGGCCAAACAAATTTCATTCGGAATGAGGTCACATCGAGTGGGGTATGTCTTGCTGACCGACGATATAGCAAATATATCGATACGACCAAAGGGTAGTCGGGGTAAGGTCCTGGTGAATCCTCTTTGTCTCATTGACTTTCTGGGTCCAAGCAAACACTTCGACTAGACTAAAGTTTTTTCAATATGAGGTCTTAGCGAAGTTGCTGTGTCTTGCCGACCGGTGATAGGTTTGAATTCGGCCAGAGGTCCTGGCAACCATGTAATGTTTTGCCGAAATGAAGTCCCATCAGTATAACCTCTTGCCGACAACATGTGGTCTCCCCAAAGGAAGATCTGAGCTCACGAAGAAAGGAAGATGTCGCTAGGAAGTCTTGGCGACCGCCGGTAGTCTCGCCGAAAGTGAAGGTGTCGGCAAGAGTTGTGAGCTCGCCAAAAGGTCTCACCAAAGGAGTAGGGTCTCGCCAAAATAAAAGAATATCAGTATAACTAACAAAGCCCGCTATGACCTCCTACCAACTAGGGCTTGTCTTGCCGATGGTGCATAAGGAAATGCATGTCGATGAGAGACTTTCTTTCGGGGTAAGGTCTCAGTGATCAAATACGAACTTAGGAAGGCTTGTTGGAAAAATACAGGGTGATTGATATGACATCTCTCTGACTTTGAAGGGTCACGATGAAGAAAATTCAAAAGGGATGGATAGTCACGATTTTACCCAAACATCAAATCAATCATGAATTTCAACAATTTAACTCAGGACAAGTCAGAGATGGACCCTTCATAGATTTTATTTACATTCTAGGTCAATTTTAAGACAAAATAACCTGACATGGCCTTGCCCTAAGTTTGAAACCCTATTCATCCACCATTAGTGCATAGGCAAGCTTCGAATTCAGTTGTTTCAATTGCTAACTCATCACTACGGTTTACTAGTTACTCTCAGGCAAGACTCATGAAAATGTAGATAGATAAATGAGCTGAAAACTCACCTAGGAGATGACAAACAACGCAATACCAAACAACCCTAGCATGAAATGATTAAAAACGTAGGAATTCAAATCACACAGGCTCTCACATCATCAACGTGTCATTCATAATTCTCAAACAAAGGTAGGGCAATAGAACATACCATTGTGACACGAGAGTCGATCTCAGAAGCAGCAAATGTGAAGCCCAATGGCGTCCACAAAGAATAGATGCAGGAATGCATAAGAAATCACCACTAAATCGATCAATTAAAACCCAAACGCCCTAAAACGAAGTCAATCAATCGTAGGAAAGCACTCCCTGGCTAAAAAGACAACAACAACAAGAAAGATGGCACAAAAGATCCCAAAAACCAAGTTAAATAAATCCTTCAAAGCACGCACAAAGCCATTAATGCAATCGATAGGACAGTCAGAAAACCCAGAAAGTCGACGATAGGGAAAAATCTGGGAAAATCCGGCCCACGTGGAAATCCGCAAATACCAAAAATCCCCGAACAACCGGGTCTAGCCGGAGTCCAAGCGGGATTCGAGAAAATCTGACTAGGGTGGAAAATCGTGAATTCGAGCAAGAGCCCGAAATTTGTCCAAAACTTAGGATTTTCAATAAATAACCTGGGGAAACACTTAAGCAATTAGAATAAACTTTTAAGCACATGCCAAGATAAGACAAAACCTCAAAAAGAAAGGGTCAAAAAACCAAAACCAAAGCGAAAGAGGGTCCCTACTTTCAGTGAGGCGTGTGTGAAAAAACTACACAATAGGAGGCAATCTTGGAAATTCTTTGGGAAAGACATCATGGTATTCCTAGAGGATTAGATGATCTTCAAAGCTAGGAGTTGGGTCCTCGCTGTCCTCCTCTACCTTCACTATTTAAATCTTTCTTCCCTTCCTTCCTACCCTATTAGCTTGCACGGTTGAGATCATTCTTAGCACTAAAGTTCTCTAGATTCTTTGGAGAGTCACAGGTCTCCCTTGATCATCTAGACATTCAATCTTCTTATTGTAGCAATCCAACCTGGCTTGATGCTCCCAAAACCAAACCATTCATTGGATGAGGTCATAAGATCCTAACTGGGTGACCCATAGGTTTACCTTAGTCTTAATAATTCCTAACTCAATTTCAACTCCACATAGACAAAACTTGATCTTTCGTGTCTTACCTGAACCAAACTCAACCTCCATCTCCTTTTGACTTAGAAACTTATGATCAATTTTACTTTTTGGTATTACATTAGGATATATAAAGCTATATATGACTCCTAAATCTACCAAAATAGAAATGGGTTGGTCAAAAAATGTACCTTGGATCTCTATTAGGGAGGCGTGTTCCTTTGCTTGGTGATTATCCATAACTGCATAAATTCAAGTGGTGGGATTGGTGGTCTTGTTTGGATTCTTTGGACACTCATCCTTGTAGTGGTTGCCTCCACATGTCCAACAACAATCAACCGGTCCTCTTTTGACTTCCTTGCCTCTCGTGGAGTCAACATGAGCCACTTGCTTGGATAATTTTTGTCTATTTTCATCCTTGTCTTTCCAACTTTCTAACCCTCAATTCTCCGTATATTTTTGACCCCTCTTAAACCATCAAGAATCCTTTCCTATATAGGCTAAATCGATCAATTCAAACCCAAACGCTCCAGAATGAAGTCAATCAATCGCAGGAAAGCACTCCCTAGCTAAAACGACAGCAACAATAAGCAAGATGGCACAAAAGATCCCAAAAACCAAGTTAAATACATCCTTCAAAGCACGCACGAAGCCATTAATGCAATCGATAGGATGGTCAGAAAAACCAGAAAGCCGACGACAGGGTGAAATCTAGGAAAATCTGGCCCACGCGGAAATCCACGAATACCAAAAATCCCCAAACAACCGGGTCCACCCGAAGTCCAAGCAAGATCCAGGAAAATCCGACCAGAGTGGAAAATCCTGAATCCAAGCAAAAGCCTGAAATTTGTCCAAAACTTAGGATTTTCAATAACTAACCTGGGAAAACACTTAGGGAATCAGAATAAAATTTTAAGCACATGCCAAGATAGGACAAAACCTCAAAAAGAAAGGGTCAAAAAACCAAAACCGAAGCGAAAGAGGGTTCCTGCTTTCAGCTGGGCGAGTGTGCGAAAACTGCACAAAAAATGGTGATTTCTACTAGGAAAATGCTCCAGAGCATTTGATGACAAACAGGAATCAAGAACCCAGAATCTCTGGTTTCAATCTCACCATCAAACAAACAAGTCAGAATGCAAAGATCTAAGGAATCAGAACCAAAGGATAGATCGAACCTTTCATAAACTAAAAATCCAAGTGTGTGCACATGAGTTCATTTCCCTCCTTAAGCTACTACAGAAACCATGTTCAGTCAAGTCAAGCTACATTCGAATTCTAACTTCAAGAGCAACCTGGATAGGGCCTCGCTTCCAGTCAGGCGTCCATAGCCCCGATGAGGTTATCATTGTGACTCTCCTTAACATAGCTCTACTGCCAGCTAGGTGTCCATAGCCCCGGTAGAGATATTTAGGTACCCCTGATAAGTTGAATTTATTCTTTTAATTTTCAATATTTCATTTTTCTTTCTTTTGATATTCTTTATATGTCACTTTCATTTCAACCTATGAACAATGAACCTCACACTCATGGCTGAGAACCACAGTGGCGCTGAAGCAGAAATAATATTTTTCACTTGACAAAACTTCACAAGGATTCCTATAGTAACGTCAGGATTCCTAAGATATATGAGAGATATAAGATTTTAGAGTATTTCAAATTCAAATCAAAGTCAGTGATCAATCTTCTATAAATTAGACATTAATACTGTTGTCAATAGTAAAGATTTTAACCATCCTTTAAAGATGCAAGACTAAAGTCCACCAAGGAAATACTTAGAACAATCCTAGATAATGATATATTTTTCATGTAGGTGCAACACATCCATGCGAAAATAGAGAAACCCCCAAAGAAAGAGTAGAGCAAAAAACAAACAAACCAAAAGCAAACCAAAAAGGGAAACCTAATCTAACTATATACAAGACAAGAGCTGAAAACAGCTCAAGACTGGAAATAATGCTTCAAATACTGCCCATTGAGAGGCAGTGGGATATCCTCTCTAGTGAGATTTTTCAAATGGAAAGCATTATCTCCCAGAATTTCTGAGATCTGGTAAGGTCCAAGCCAAAGTTTATCAAATTTTCCATGCTCTCCCTTACGATCGCACTGGGCTTTATCCCAGTAAAGAACCAAGTCAGAAATCCTAAAAGCTTTAACCTTGGCTCTTTTATCAAACCATCTCTTGACTACCCCTTGGTGTTTAGCAAATTTTTCTAGGGCTTCATCCCTCTTTTCCTCAAGGTGTAATAATTCAGCAAGTCTAGCCTCACATTTATCTCCCTCATCATAATATTCATTAATGAACTACAAGGTGGGGATCTTTAACTGAATGGGAAACACAGGCTGTAATCCATAAAGCAGTTGATAGGGTGATATTCCTATGGAAGTCTTATGTCTTGTGCGATCTACCCACAGAGCAAATCTAAGTTGGGTATGCCAATCCTTTGGGTTTCTATCTAACAATTTGCGAATAATAGTCAAGAGATTTTTGTTGGATGACTCAGCTAAACCATTACCCTAAGGGTAATAATTGGATGCAAATTTAATTATAATCCCATGGTCGAAAGCCCAGTTAGAAAAATTCAAAGATGAAAATGCAAGACCATTATCACACACTAAAGACATGGGGCATCCAAAATGATTGATAATACCTAATTCAAGGAACTCAATTACTACCTCTGAAGTGCATTGCTTGCAAGCAAGGGCTTCAGTCCATCATGTAAAATAATCAGTGACAGTAAGGATATACCTGTGTCCAGCAGAGGAGGGTGGATTGATTGGACCTATGAAGTCCATTCCCCACTGTGCAAAGGATTTTACCTCGAATAATTGTTGGAGTGGGAGTGCGACATGCTTCTCTCTGGTGGTGGTAGTCTGACACACATGACAAGTTCTAACATGGTTGTGTGTATCTTTGAATAGTGTAGGCCAATAGTAACCAACTCTCAGAATCTGGTTCACAGTAGAAGGTGTTGATCCATGGCCCGTACCATATCTGTCATGAAACTCCAACATCACTTTTGCAGATTTTTCCTTTCCTAGGCACCTCAAATAAACACCCTCATGATTTTTCTTATACAGGACAACTCCTTTGAACATGAAACTATCACTCTTTAAGTGCAATGCACTTCTTTGTACTGACTTGAGATGATCAGGGCATCTCTAGGTCAAGATATAATGAACAATATCATCATACGACTCTCCAGGAGAAACATCCTCTAAATTATAACTCTGGGCTATAAGGTCAGGGCCTGTCTCTGCCATTGTCTATGTGAGTCCTTTCCCTCTTACCAACTTCATGGGCTGAATTTCCATATCATACTCTTGTAACATAGTCACCCATTTGGCTCTGCATTCCCCCAACTCACTCTACATCAATAATAGCTTAACCACTGGATCAGGAACTATTGCAAAGATTTTGTTTTTGAGGATATAATGCCTAAATTTCTTTACAGCCCTGACTAAGGCATAGGCCTTCTTTTCCACACTTGGGTATCTCAACTCCGCATCCTTCAATGGTGCACTCATGAATGCTATGGGATGCTCATTTCCTTGATCCAACTTTTGAGTTAACATAGAAGCACAAGAATGATTAGAGGCAAATGAATATATCTAGAATGGTTTAGCATAGTCTGGACTTACCAAAACATAAGCTTCAAAAATAGCCCTCTTTATCTCTGCAAATGCTTATTTTTCTTTTGCATTCCATTCAACTTTGGCCTCCTGCTTTAACATTGTGTTCAGTGGCTTAACTATTTCTGTGAACACAGTGATGAATTTCCTCACAAAGTTGATCTTGCCAAAGAATGATTTCATTTCTTTTTTACTAGCGGGTGGTGGAATCTTAAGAATGGCTTCTATGCATTCTGGATCAATGGAAATTCCCTTCTCAGAGAGAACATGTCCCAGCAATTTACCTTTTGCTACTCCAAAGATGCATTTCTTTGGATTAAGAGATATCCCAAACTCTACATTTCTAAAAAAATTTGCATAAATCTGAGATATGATCACCTCTCTTCTTGGAAAAGACACTTAGATCATCCATATAAATGATTATGCACTTACCAATTATGTCTTTAAAGGAAATTTCCATCACTCTTTGGAATGTGGCTCCAACATTAATCAAGCCAAAAGGCATCCTTCTATAGGCGAAAGTGCCCCACTTGGTGGTGAAGGCAGTCTTGTGCCTATCTTCATACTGCACCATAACTTGGTTATACCCTAAATAACCATCTAGGAAAGACATCATCTAAGATCTGTTGAAAATCTGGAGCACTTCATCTAGTGAGGGTACCAGATAATTATTTTTTTCTGATGCTCTATTTAGGTTCCTGAAATCTACACACAGTCTGCTTTCACCATTTTTCTTCCGTACTGAAACCAGGTTTGCAACCCAAGTAGAGTGTCTGACTGGGAATATTATCCTTGCAAACAATAGTTTCTGCACGTCCTTTTGTATTATGGGTTCCAACAAAGCATTGATGGGCCTTTGCCTCTTTCTGAAAGGCTTTACTCCTAGATTGAGAGGAATAGTATGGGTTATGATTTATGTATCATAAGTCTTTAAGTCTTCATAACTCCAGGCTATCACATCTAGATATCTATGTAATGCATCAATAATTTATTGTCTTTCTTTTGGAGTACACACTTTTCCAATGAGAACATTTTTGACATCCTCCTAAGATCCTACATCATATTTGTCACACTGTCCACTTATAGACTCTTTCCTGGTACCCTATTGCTGATCTTTGATCTTGTCTAGATCAAAGATCCTCTCTAGTTGCACCATTCCCCTGGGAATTGTGTTGGTCTTCAAATTAATTACCCCTTCCAAGTCCATCTCAGCTTCTTGATGTTTAGTTTCGTCAATGATTTGAGAAGCGAAGACATCAGTACTAGTAATAAAATCTAAGATATGCTTGTCGTCTTCAAATACATGGAAGCTGGTGATGTTATCGGGTACTGATGGTACTGGGGTCAGCTCCACAGTAAACTTCTTTATTCCCAAAAGAGATAGGGGATGCAAGGTACTTGCCACCTGAGCAAGAGAATCAGTTGTTTGGTTCTTATTTTGTGGAATCAACTAAATGTTGAAGGCATCAAATCCTTCAATGTGGTCACACACTCGATGTCAATAGTTAGTCATTCTCCTATCATGACAAGAGTGTTGTCTCCTTACTTGCTTGACTATTAACTTAGAATCTTCAAAAACTTGCAAAATCTTAACCTTTTTCTTCAATGCCATTAACAGTCCATGCACCAAGGCTTCATATTCAGCCGCATTATTCGTATAGTGAAATTGAAGTCTATGAGCAGCAAAAAATATCCTACCTCTTGGACTAATTAGCTCGAAACCTGCCCTAGCTCCATTCCTTGATTTGGACCCATCAAATCTCAAAGTCCAACAACCAACAGTTGTAGAGTTCCTTGCTTTTTCACTTGCACTATCACCACTAGATGGCTCTTCAGAAGGCATAACTCTTTTTCCTTTAGGGTCTTCTTGGACATTCAGGATATCGATTTTGGCTGCATGAGTGGGGTTGATACGTTTCTGTATTTGTTCCACTACAGCCTGGCATAAGCAACAGTCTAATTCTAAATGAGAGATATTATGCACCCTGCACCAATTGGGCAAGAGTAGCTCTCCAAAGTTCATTCCTCTTCCCAGTTGAACTTGATCTTCAATGCACTTCCAAACGAACTCTTGAAAATTATCTAGCAAACCAAGCTGACTATCTTCCAGACCACTATCATCTTTACTTGGTTCGATCAGGACTTCAGTACCATTGGATTATACTGTAAAGTCGACAAGTGTTGTATGTAACATAAGAACCTCCTCCATATCTGGCTCCTCAAAAGGAGCAGCAAGCATATAGTTACCCATACTTACTTCTGATACCAAAATTTCAGCAGAGGTTTTTTGATATTCTGTAATCATGTACTTCATTCTAGGTTCTCTTTCAATCCTAATCTGGTTTGGCACTCTCTTCCAGGGAAGCCACATATGAGAGTGATCAGTCGAGACATATCCATTCAAGGCCCTGGTAAAGTCTCTTCCCAAGATTAGGCCATAAGCATCATGGATGTTAGCCACCTGTATATTGATAACCTGTTGAATCCTAGGATCAAAAGTAATCTACATATGAATCATATTTAACTCTGCTATAAAATTCACTTCAGTCCTATCCAACTGCGTGACTTTCTTCTATGATTCAGCAGGAGTAATTCCCATAGCTCGACATACACCGAAAGGCATAACATTGGTTGAAGCACTAGAATCCAAAAAATAGTTATGCAGATTCTTATCGAATATTCGAACAGAAATCAGGAATGGGGGAGTATCTATCTTCCCTTGAAATGGGGTTAAGGGAGTATCTACTTGAACAACTTGAGATTTGTCCTTTTATTTCCTATTATCTCTAGGGGGCCTATGGACTTGGTCATGAGTCTGATTTTGTCTTCCTACTAACTGAGAACCAAATACTCTATTGACACTCTGGCTAACTGATTTATCTTGTGACATGGAATTTGCATTATAAGATCCTAAAATTGCATTTCTAATGGATGGAACTCTTAATAACTCGAATGCAGATAGATTTACCTTCAATTTTTAGAGTTCTTCAGCAACATACATGGCCAATTGTTCTTCATTTAAATATGTAGGATTCTCCCTCGTGGATTCCACCATCTTTTACTTATTTGCATTGACACTTCTCCCTTTTGGTACATCAACATGTCCTGGATCTTCAGATAAATATTGCTTCGACACCTAAGGAAATGATGGATTATTGCTAGCATTAGGGTCTGGAGGCATGTTGAAATTATTCGGTGGAATGGTTGAAGTAGTAAAGGGCCTCCAGCTTGTGGGCACCTGTGTGGCAACTCCCTCAAGTCATACTTCTTGACAGGTCTCTAGAAGGTCCGTAGTTCTTCAATGTAAGCTTCCTCTTTGACATAAGCCTCTTCTTCATCTTTAGGACCATTATCATTCATTTGGCTCTCATCGAACAATTGTGTCATTTCATCCCCATTGCATACCTGGTATGCCTCTTCCTTCAACTGGTCAGATTTTTCTTCGGGTACATTCTCCTCACTTTGTGAAAAAGGAGTATGGTTTAATACCAACACCGGTGAATCATAAGGGTTGGATGGTACTATTTCCTAACCACTTACATTGTTCTCCACTTTGTACTAAAAGATTGAAGCCACCATTTGGAACTCTTGATAGTCTAACTCAGAATGTTGACTAGTCTTGTGGAGCCTACACCACCCTGATAAAGCAGCCTCAGCTATATATATGCTACTAGGAGGCTTCTCTTGATTAACTAGTTGACTGGCAGACTGAGTAACTGATTGACTAATTGGTTGATCCAATGGGGTGGGGACTCCTTCATTGTTGGGTCCTATGTTCCAAGTATTGTTCTGTCCTGATTGTTGCCTTCTCTCGAACCCTTGTCCACCACTTCTATCAAAGTTCTAGCCCGAGGGTTGCCCCTTATCATAGTTCTATCTTATGTCATTATTATACCCTCTGTCATTATTGTAACCTCTATCTTGGTTATATCCTCTGTCGTTATTGTATCCTCTATCATTATTGTATCCTCAGTCCTGACGTTGCCCTCTATCAAAGTGTTGTCCTTGTGGATTCTCTCTATTTTGATTTCACTACATATTCCTCTGAGCAGCTTGCAACTGACTATTCTAGTTCCTCAAGTAAGTCACCTCCATATTTAGCTTCTTTACTTGTTCAGACAATTCATCCAGTCTTTCTTTGTCAGGATTACTATATGGAGGTTGATTTGCATTATTCTGGGAATACCCTACTGCAACATTGGCATTTAGTGACTGGCTCAAGACTTCAGAATTTTGTAGGTATAAAGGATAACTAGCATGAGGTTGGATATGTAGAGGTTGATTCACATTTTTCTGAGGGTAACTAATTGTGGATGAAACTTTTCCTACGGAAGATCCTGGGTGAGGGACCAGAGGCAACTGAGGTACCTGATTCATGATTGGAGTATGGTTCGCTAGAGCTTGGCTGAGAGCTGGAACTTGCCCAAGGTGAGCAACGGGTCCTAATGAGGGTAGAGGCCTAGACATATGTTTCCTTAGATTAGTGCTAACTTTCACAGCCTCTGCATATGCATCAAGTAGACTAGCAGGAGGATTATTACTCCTTCATAAAGGTGGCTATCAAACTATCAAGTCCCTCATAATAAACTTCTAGAGCAGTGGGTTCATCAACAGCATAAGGGGTCAGTAGTCTGGTATAAGCAAGATGAAACCTATTGTTGAAAGATCCTATAGGATCATTGATCCCCCTCTTCACATTAGTGAACTGACGGTAAAGCTCATTAGAACTAATGGGAATTCGAAACTTCTGCAAAAAAGTGGCTTCAAGATCAATCCAATGTTGGATAGATCCAACCAGCATATGGTTGTACCAATAGAATGCATCTTCCCCTAGTGAATAAGGAAAGAGTCTAAATGCTACATCCTCATGGTTTATCCCTCTATCCTTGAGGCCAGTCTGAAAGATCCTGATGTGTTCCTCAGTGGTCCTATTTGGATCATTGACATGGAATTTTGAACAAAAGTGTTCAAGGTTTTTGGGCATGACATTGTAAATGACAAAACTTAATGGAGATGGGTTGGTTGCTAGTAAAGCCATTTGTGGAGGTGGGAGCAGTAATGGCTGATTTATGACTGCCTGAGGTTGTGGATTGGGAATTCCCTTAGACTTAGATGAACTTGATGAAGATGGGGATGATGGAGATGAGGGGGGTTGGATAGGATGATGATTATTATCCCCTTCTATTGGTCCTTCTTGACCTAGCAGGGTCTGGTAATTCGTGAAATTCCTCCTCTCCTAGAGCAGATCTTGTTCTTCTTCTAAATCTCTTAGGAGAGATGGCATTCAAAAATCGATCTAGCTTGCTTATTTAGGCCCTCCTTCTAGCGCCAATCCTGTTGATGGTTTTTTCTGCACAACAACAACTCAAATAGAATACAATATCCTATCTCTCTTGAAAGGTAAATCTCTATCAGAAAGCCTCAAGAGATAACCCCAAGGTCTTTAATGTCAGGTCTTGACAATGCATAAACAACTCAGTGATAAAATGTGAAAATGCTGGTAATCACAATAGGACCTTACTACAAGCAAAATACTGAATCAATTTTATAAGATCCAACAATCTAATGGTACTTTAATCCTAGGTCTAACCCAATAATCAATGAAATAGAAAAAGGATAAGAGTTTCAAAGAGATTTCTAAATCTAATAATACTCCTAAGATTAACAATGAAAATAACCAACACTCGAAATGGACCAATCCCTCTAAACTGATCTCTACTTGACCCAGATAAATCTACAATCTTACACAAAATAGTGCAATCTTCTTGGTTGTTAAGATTTTCAAATCATGAACATTCATTCAACAACGCTATTGTAGTTGAAATGAACAAATCCTCACAATCAAACTAAGCACACTAAATATGAAGTCCAGGCTAACTTTGCAAAGCAACTAACAATCAGTTGGTTGCGAAAAGTATGGACTGAAGGATTGCTGCAACCTTCAAGTATTAAATCAAAAAAATTATTGAATTGAATCTAGTCTAAATATTAACCTCCTCAAAGCAATTTTAAAGATGGAATAACAAGAACCATGCAAGACAAGAGAATACAAGTATGGCACCAAATCACAATGTCATTACTTGCATTCAAATTATCCACTATAGCAACAATTCTAGCTTTCTGTTACAATATTTGCTTGAGAGCAACTACTTGCTAACTTGCTTCTAACTATTTTTATTCTATTCTATTTCTATCTTCTAACCCTTTCTACTATTTCTAACTATCTAACCTTTTACAAATGAGGTGGAATGCCAAATATATAGAATCCCCCAAAAAACCCATCGGTCAGGCAAGAGCCTGCAACATTAACTGGCACCACCGACCAGCCAAGAGAAATTCAAACTAGAATGAAGGAATGTATTAAATGCACGAACAACACCCAGGTTAGCCTGAGATTCCCAATGCAGCTCAGACCAATGCATGGCACGATAATGGGGAAGCACAAATCCTGAAGTAGTTGGACATTAACTGCCTTCCCCTTTGTCTCTATTTTGATTCGGCCCTTCATGAACTCTCAAAAGCATCCCATCCAAGTCGGCTACTAGTGGTAGAGGAAAAACCCTAAGTCAATTCTCAATCGACGCAATCTCTTCTCTTGAATGTTTGACTAACTTATCCCAATCCACCTTATACGTTAGGTATTTGTCAATAACTGCAAGGTATGTGGTTGCATCATCCAACTGGTGCTCAGAAACAGAACAATCATCAAGTGGTATGTAAACACCCTACCACCAATTTCTCAATTGTTCCAGACTCAAATACTTGGGTGCGATCTTCCTTCTTCTCATCATGATTTCAAAGAAGGTAATGGATCCATTATATACACCACTTAGGGTATCATCAATCTACCTTCTTTGTTTATAAATCTTCTTCAGCACCCTCTACCGAATCTGCAGTGCCTCATACCACTCCCATGGTTCGGCAGCTCTGGAGGAAGGAAGAATTCCATCACACACCAACCTATTCTGGATGTACTCCATGATAGTTCTAGTTTTTTGCAGGAGGAGATCTGTATCTCCTTTATCTTGTGCCCACACCTGCTTCAACCACTCCATCGTCCTTGCAACATCCTTCCTAGTTGACAGAATCTCTTTAATAGCTTCACCACCCTTTATTTGCACCCCTTTCAGCCAATTCGCAATGGCAACAGTGGAAGCTTTCATCTTTTCTAGCTCGGTGATGGTCTCTTGAGGTAGAGGATTCCTAGCAGAGGTCGAAGGGTTAATGGATTGCAGGGGCTTCATTAATTTCTCCAAGCATTTCCTGAGATTTTCATTTTCTTTCTTCAACTCATGCTTGGTCTTTATTTCCTTTCTGAATCTACCCACAATAATTGCACTAGATCCCTCATAATCTTCATTGTCCTACTTGACTGATGTAGGTCCTAGATTCAAAGTCTGAATATTGTAATCCTTTCCAACCACATCATCTCTATTTTTATCTGGAGCAGGGGTGGCAATGTGAACAACTCTATCATGAGCTTCGTCTCTTTCAATCCTCGAGATCACCCTAGCCTTCTTCTTACCTTTATCTTTTCCAATCTTGGCTAGTAGAGCATCCCAATTTTGTGGACTATCTTCCACAACAACTTGTTTTCTCTTTATTTATTTATCCATCCAAAAAGGGACAGTGGATTCCAATTACACCTCACTTTGTTTCTCCTCCTCCTATTGACCTTTAGGTGCTTCCTCACTCAAATTTTGTTTATCAAAAGTCTCATCTATCTTGCTTTCCTTCTCCTCAGCATGCTCTTCTTCTTTCTCAGGTGCGAGAATCTTCACCGTTTCCTCTTCTTGTGGAGGGACCTCTTCAGTTTTGACAGGGGAATCTGCATATGCAACCATAGGGGATTGCATTATCTTTTCAATTTCCGCCTATGCACTATGGAGATCACCTTCATGAAATTCCTCCCCTTCAGTATCTAGATGATCCTCGACATCCTCTGACTCACTAGGCTTGCCTTGAGCTCCATGAGCAGAAGCCACATCATCATGTTGTTCCTCATGACAAACCATCGGATGGAGATCTACCTCAAGCACACTGTCCCTGGGAGAAGGAGTCCTAGATCTCCTTGTATATACCTTGGCCTTCTCTTCTGAACTTTCAACATTTATCACAGGTGGGGCAACTTTCTCCCCACCCTTGGAGCCTACCTTCTCTGAAAATTTCATGATTCTTCTCCTCTTGGGCACCGGCACATCAATTTCAGGATTTTTCCCTTCAATCTCTTTCTGCTCAGACTTCTTAGTTCTAGTCCTCTACCTTCCCTTTGGTTTTCTCTATTTTTCTGCTTCCTAGGCCTCCATTTCTTGAACACCTTTAATTCTCATTTTGAATAGAGAATCCAACTTACCCTTGCCCTTAGGATCCTGTTTGGTATATTCCTCAGAGGTGGAGTGGGGATCCAGATCTCCCATTAGCGCATAGGTGCACTATACACCATTATTTTCCAACTCCCATAGCTTATGCTTTAGCCACATCCTAGTAAATTTGATAACTAGATTCACCAGTTGTTTCAATTCTATATTTTTCTCCTCTAACCAATCCACATCACCAATTGGTCTATCCATTATGGCCTCATAAGAATGATCTTGGATCAAGTTTCCATCATCTTTGAGCTGATTAGGCACTTCCTTTACATTATACAATCGAACTGACTCGATTGGAAGTCGAGAGAATTTCTTCTTTCTGACCTCAAACTCATCACTGTAGTTAGCCCAGTAGTCCTCCAAATTCACCTTATGGAAATACTCTTTGCTGGCCTTCTTTTGAGCTTCTTCCGTGATATCAAACCTGGACCTCTTGGAGTGGAAAGATGAGCCAAGATTACTCATTTCTTCCTCTGAAGCTTGCGCAGAACCAATAGAAGGACAAAACTCTCTAGTACTAATCCTCAAGGAAAAGTCTCCACCAAATCCAGTCTTATGCTTGTCCTTCTTGACAATGGCATCAAAGTCACAAATCTGTCTAGTTACTTCCAACAATATAATGTGATCGGTGGGATACCTTGGAAGTCTATATGGGGCCCTCTAGCAGCCATCAATCCGAATGTAGGAGAAAGTTGGGAACTAAATAAAACATGCCTCATATTTCTTGATGAGTTCCTTAGCCTATTCTAAAATCCTGACATGCTCTGCTTTTTGAAGCATTCTGGTGATATACATGGTAAATGCATCATTTTCCCTTCTATAGTTTGAGCTCCCTAAATACAACTGAGGGTAAACCTCATAGATGATATCCTATCCAAAGATGCCCCTTGTGCTCAATCCTTTGTAGGGATGGAATCTAGCAAGTGCATAGACCAAATATGAGGTCATTGTGAAGGTCCTTGTTTGCAACACATTAACAATTACTTGTGAATTACTTGGATGATGACTCCTGCCCAATGGTAGTTAATCTTCTCCTGCTCCATCCTAACGATCACATAGCGCATCCAATTCTCGAACATCCCAGCACTCTTCAATCCCACTACCCTACTAAGAAACGTGATGGCATCATAGTACTCCTTGAATTTTTCTCAGAATACCTGCTTGGGAAATTTGGAAAATTGAGACTTGGGTTTCTCCAGCCAAGAATTGATAATATGTTGTGACTTCATAGTCTGCTCATCGTAGAAATCTTGAGCTACCTCAATGGTGGACCCCACAACATGAGACCTGTCTGGCATATCAAAGGTTTGGGCAATGAATACAGGGTTGAGATTTGCTACAACCCTCCCCTGAGGACCAATAATCGTTTGTGTGTCCTGATCATAGTGCCTTGCACACTCCAGGACTAGCTCATAACACTGCACTGTAGAAGGGAAACCAAAAACATGTGATAATCCTGATTCCATCATCTTTCTAGTCACCAAGGGAAGATCTTCGGCTGCCATCCTTCCTTTATCAATATATCATAATAAGAACCACAGGAAAGGGAAGGTTAATTCATCAATATATCGTCAAAATGAGCCTCATACAGTCAAGGTGTTATTGAAACTCATTTGAGATGACCACAATAAATTTTTGTTTTCAAGGCCATCTGTGGAATCTGAGCCAGAGAGGAATTTCAGCAAATAAGAGATGCCAGATTTCGGAGAAATTCGAACCCGACGAAAATCTGTGGATAAGTCAAAACTCTAAACCAATCAGTGCAAAAGCATGTACTTCGGCCAAACAAATTTCATTCGTAATGAGTTCACACTGAGTGGGGTATGTCTTGCTGACTGGCAATATAACAAATATATCGATATGACCAAAGGGTAGTCGGGGTAAGGTCCTGGAAAATCCTCTTTGTCTCACCGACTTTCAGAGTCCTAGCAAACACTTTGGCCAGACTAAAGTTTTTTCAATATGAGGTCTCAGCGAAGTTGCGGTGTCTTGTCAACCGGCGATAGGTTTGAATTTGGCTAGAGGTCCTAGCGACTATGTAATGTTTTGCCAAAATGAAGTCCCATCGGTATAACCTCTTGCCGACAACATGTGGTCTCCCCGAAGGAAGATCTGAGCTCACCAAGAAAGGAAGGCGTCGCCAGGAAGTCTTGGCGACCATCGGCAGTCTCGCCGAAGGTGAAGGTGTCGGCTAGAGTTGTGAGCTCACCGAAAGGTCTCACCGAAGGAGCAGGGTCTCACTGAAAGAGAAGAATATCGGTATAACTAACGGAGCCCGCTATGACCTCCTGTCGACTAGGCCTTGTCTTGTCGATGGCGCATAAGGAAATGCATGTCGATGAGAGACTTTCTTTCGGGGTAAGGTCTTGGCGATCAAACACGAACTTAGGAAGGCTTCTTGGTGAAATACAGGGTTATCGATATGACATCTCCTCGACTTTGAAGGGTCATGATGAAGAAAAGTCAGAAGGGACAGATAGTCATGATTTTACCCAAACACCAAATCAATCATGAATTCCAACAATTTAACTCAAGACAAGTTAGAGATGGACCCTTCATAGATTTTCTTTACATTCTAGGTCAATTTTAAGATGAAATAACCTAACATGGCCTGCCCTAAGTTGAAACCCTATTCATCTACCATTAGCACACAGGCAAGCTCAAAATTTAGTTGTTTCAACTGCCAAGTCGTCACTAGGGTTTACTGATTACTCTCAGGCAAGATTCATCAAAATGTAGATAGACAAATGAGCTCAAAACTCACCTAGGAGATGAAAAACAATGCAATACCGAACAACCCTAGCATGAAATGATTAAAAACGTAGGAATTCAAATCCCATAGGCTCTCACATCATCAACGTGTCATTCATAATTCTCAAGCAAAGGTAGGGCAATAAAACATTCCATTATGACATGAGAGTCGATCTCAGAAGTAGCAAATGCGAAGCCCAATGGCATCCACAAAGAATAGATGCAGGAATGCACAAGAAATCGCCACTAAATCGATCAATTCAAACCCAAATGACCCAAAACGAAGTTAATCAATCATAGGAAAGAACTCCCCACCTAAAATGATAGCAACAATAAGCAAGATGGCACAAAAGATCCCAGAAACCAAGTTAAATACATCCTTCAAAGCACGCACAAAGTCATTAATGCAATCAATAGGACAGTCAGAAAACCTGAAAAGTCGACGAAAGGGTGAAATCTAGGAAAATCTGGCCCATGCAGAAATCCGTGAATATCAAAAATCCCCGAACAACTGGGTCCAGTCGGAGTCCAAGTGGGATCTGGGAAAATCCGACCAGGGTGGAAAATCCAGAATCTGAGCAAAAGCCCAAAATTTGTCTGGAACTTAGGATTTTCAATAAATAACCTGGGGAAACACTTAGGCAGTTAGAATAAACATTTAATAACATGCCAAGATAAGAAAAAACCTCAAAAAGAAAGGTTCAAAAAACCAAAACCAAAGCGAAAGAGGGTCCCTGCTTTCAGCGGGGCGTGTGTGCGAAAACTGCACAACAGGAGGCAATCAAGGAAATTCTTTGGGAAAGACATCATGGTATTCCTAGAGGATTGGATGATCTTCAAAGCTAGGAGTTGGGTCCTCAGTGTCCTCCTCTACCTTCACTATATAAATTTTTCTTCCCTTCCTTCCTACCCTATTAGCTTGCATGGTTGAGATCATTCTTATCACTAAAGTTCTCTAGATTCTTTGGAGAGTCACAGGTCTCCCTTGATCATCTAGAAATTCAATCTTCTTATTGTAGCAATCCAACCTGGCTTGATGCTCCCAAAACCAAACCATTCATTGGATGAGGTCATAGGATCCTAACTGGGTGACCCATAGGTTTACCTTAGTCTTAATAAATCCTAACTCAATTTCAACTCCACATAGACAAAACTTGATCTTTCATGTCTTACCTGAACCAAACTCAACCTCCATCTCCTTTTGACTTAGAAACTTATGATCAATTTTACTTTTTTGTATTAAATTAGGATATATAAAGCTATCTATGACTCCTAAATCTACCAAAATAGAAATGGGTTGGTCGAAAAATGTACCTTGGATCTCTATTAGGGAGGCATGTTCCTTTCCTTGGTGATTATCCATAACTGCATAAATTCAAGTGGTGGGATTTGTGGTCTTGTTTGGATTCTTTGGACACTCATTCATGTAGTGGTTGCCTCCACATGTCCAACAACAATCAACCGGTCCTCTTTTGACTTCCTTGCCTCTCGTGGAGTCAACATGAGCCACTTGCTTGGATAATTTTTGTCTTTTTTCATCCTTGTCTTTCCAACTTTCTAACCCTCAATTCTCCCTATATTTTTGACCCCTCTTAAACCATTGAGAATCATTTCCTAAATAGGCTTAGCTTCCTAAAAGTATTTCTATTTATTATCCGAGTAGTTGTAGGAATGAGCCTTTTTTTTGCATTTTTGCTTGCTTTTCTGGTTCTCCTCAACGACTAAGGCTACCTTCACAACTTGGTTCACATTTTTAGGTCGAGAAATATTTTTGGCATACAAAATATTTTTATTCAATCCCAAAATAAAATTGTTCACTTGATCCTCTTCTTCTTTCATGTAGTGCACATGTCGAAGTAGGTTTATGAACTTGGCCTTGTATTCTGCTACCAACATTACCCCTTGACATAGGGAGTGAAATTCATTCATCCTTTAAGCTCAGTGATGGGAAGACAGATACTCCTTATGAAACCACCTAATGAACTTTTCCCAAGTTAGTTGAATTATGTCATAATTTTTTTATTTCTACCAAATGGTCCCACCACAACAAGGCCTCATATTCTAGCTGGTAGATAGTGATTCTATCCTTAGTATTAGTGTTTAGTTCCAAAAGACCAAAATATTTATTCATCCCCACTAGCCAAGCTTCAGTTGCATCTCTACCCCCAGTACTTTTGAACTTAGGTGCTAGCATATTTTTCAATTCACAAATCATTTGGTCCTTTCCCACACCTCATTGTTGATCGTGCAGAGAGTGACTGTATGTGGGAATTCTAGAGTTGCTTTCATACTCCTAATTTATATGCTCATTGTGCTCTCTACTAGGCTCTTCAGTTCCTATGTCATTGTTGTGGTTAGTTCCTTGCTCCTTTTTCCTTGTTAGATCCTCAATTTGTTGCTCTAGTGATGTTATCTTAGCACAAAGAGTATTCAATTCAGCCTATAACTCTTTAGGTATAGTAGGAGGTGAAGACATCACACCCTTACTCACATATAGCATTTTAGTAAGGCTAGGGATCATTCCTCTCCTTATAGTACTCATTGCATCAAATTGATTTTGCAAGATTAAGGAGAGTATTATTTAATTTTATTTGTTCTCCATTTAAATCTTGTATTTTTAACAAATTTAGAATTATGGAGAAAATTTAAGAAAACATATGATTCACAACATTTAGAAATCCATTCCATTTAATTCTCAAAATCATCATACTTACGACGATGGTTATTTAATACTAGCTCATCATCTTATACATAATTTCAATTATAGAGTAGATGCCTCCTGCTCTTCAAGCTCTTCATCATCTGAGATTCCCATAGTTATAGGCATATTTTCATGGACACAATTGTATTTCGCAATGGCTTCCTTAGAGAGAGTTGGAGCATTATGTCCACAACCAAAATGGAAGTCCCTAATAGCAAAGGGTTTGGCTTTTTTGGTTTGGTTGTGGGCATCCCTTTGGTGATTCATGACTATTTTTTGGTTTGGCTATTTTCTTTCCTTTCTATAATTTCAATCACTTAATAGTTCTGCCAATGGCTCTGTGTCACACATTGTTTCGATTTCAATTTTTTTCCATGCAATAGTAGCAGTCTTGGATTCTTTTGGGTTATTTTGTCAGGTATTTTTTTGAGGCCTTCTTCTTTCATTTTACCTTTTTTCCATGACCCATGACCGCCATTTTCAAACATTCCTATTAGTGTAATGAAAGAGTGAACAACAAGGTCTTAGTGTTGATTTCTAAGCCTTGATACCTATGTGACGACAATTCCCCAACGAAAACTAGAAAATAAGCCCAAATTGTTTTCTTATTTCAACATTAAAATCATGATATCAAAGATTGATATACTACCGTACTATGAACAATAAATTTTATTTCTAGCAACAAGTTCATTTACCATTCATGCATATAGCCAATCAGTCATTAATGCACTAGTCATTGGAATAGAAAAGCCATGAAGCAAAGCCCAAAATAATAATACTTGAAACTTACTATAATTTTTCTACAAGGTCATGTGGACTCCATGTCTTCTACCTACCTTAGGAATAGTTTAGGGGTGGAATATGATCCCCCATGTGGATTTAATCCCTATCCACCCCACCAAGCAGATTCTATTCCCCCAGATGAGAGAATTGGTAACTATACCATCTTGTTACAAGGAAGGTCAACATCTTAATGACCATTTACCCATGGTCTTCTAACCTTGATAAGTTAAGATACCAAAACCATTTATGGTTATTCCACATCAATGATACGAGGTATGTATAGTGTGCTACCTACTTAAGCTTTATTATAAATTATTTTCATATAGTCCAATGGAGGACTAAGCAAGCAAAGTGGTCCCTTGTCTTGGAGCAAAATGCTTCTAGAGGAATCACCTGGGATGGATAGGAATAGCCTACATGTTATAGGATTACCACCTCCATGTATGCCCTCATAGCCCGTCCTACTCCATCTGTTTCTATAAAAGTTAGTGCTTGCACCCAACTTAGCACTATAACTAAAAAGAGGTTCCTAACTCAAACTAAGTAGGAGGTTCCTGACTTAGAATAAGAAGGTTCTAAACTCAACTGGTCACCTCAACGTCCAACTACGCATTCTAGTTTTCGGATTCATGCATGGTTCCAAAATTCACTCACTTCAAATTGTATGGTTGTTACTCAATCAAAAGGAGGTAACTATTATCTCCCAACTTAAACTGGTAAGGTAATCAACATGCTATACATTAGTGGCAGTTTCTACTACCATTTCCTTGGCTCCAAAAGGTGTTGTAGCTGTTTTAAGTTTAATTACAGCCATGAATGAAATCCAAAAGGTGTATATAAATGAAGCATTACTCACTTCTAAACTCCTTCTGATTAAAGGTGGTAATAATTATCCCTTCTCCATCGGTAACATACAATCAACTCTCGTAGTAGCTAACACCTCATTGCATAACATATAATATAGTTATATGAAACTTATCTCTCCATTTCTTAATTCCTTAGGCTTTTTATTGTTTACTATAGATTATACTAGGCTATATCATTTTGACATATAAGTTATTATATCCAGTTCTATTAGATAACTCCACTTATTCAACTAGACCAGCAACACATGACAAACTAAGATTAGTATTAGTAAAAATTTACTGTTGTTATGTTATTTTCTAAGCAAAGTCATATTTTAGTGCCCAAAATAAAATGTGTGTGATAAATTTAGTGGGTAAGTTAAAGAAGGTTGAATACCCATAGCTTATATAGCAAGAGCAATAGGATTGAAAAATTCATAGTACTCTATAAAGATTTCTATTAACAACCACCCTAGTTTGAAAACCCCTATCAAAGTACAAATATAATTTTTGGTTGAGAACACATATTCCACTCTTAACACCAATTATGCTTTACCCATTGTTGTATCAAATAATTAATATTAGTATATAGATTTTAATACTTGTCTAGTTCCATACCGAATGGATTAAAATGGGTTAAGGATATTATAATTTTTTTCCTCAGCATATTAAATAGAAGTAAATGCTATGGAAGATATTTAAAATAAATAGCTATAGATATCACCGAGAAAATATGGTGTTCCAATAAAAATAAGCAGATTCTTCAAAATTTAGCTACAATCCCTTATTTTCATCATTGGTCAAGACTATGGCTCACTAGGGCATATAAAGTTTGAATATTTATTTATCTGCACTAAACAACCCTACAGATTATATGATGTGAACCATCAATTTTAGGGGTGTTCCTATGTACTTCTCTTGCACTCTTAGGGTTTTTCAACTAAAAGGAGAGAGATAGAACCCAAAAATTGAGGTGATTCACCCAAACTAAGCAATGTATGATGTAATTATGACTAAATGCAATGATCTAAATGTAGTTAATTGATAGAATTCATTGATTATGAATACAAAACTAATTAAATATGCAATGTTTCAAAACACAGTGTGATATGCAAAAATGAACTAAAAACATAAAAAATGCAAACATAAATGAATGAGACTAAACAGACTGCACCTAGAAGTTGAATGTTGATCTAGGAAGGTTTTGGAAATTGGGAAAAATCAATGTTGATGACCAGTGGGACTCATTCACCATTGATGGTGAATCAGTCCTCCTTGTGGTAAACTGCCCTAAAATTGGTTTCTAACTGTTGGGAACTGAATTCTAACAAAATTAAATTTTCCAGCCTATAGGTGGGACTCATTCACCACTGATGGAAAATTAGTCCTTCTCCAAAATTCTACAAATTCAAGGGTCAATTATGTAGGTCTAGATCTGCACTTTTCTTCTTGTCGGGTTGACGTAGTCAAATCTGCATAAAATGGGTTGAATGTTATCTTCAAGATTGAAGTAGGGTTTGGTTGAATTCAATCACTTTGATGACTTATTGACGACCGTTCAACACCTATTTCTTTGCCAAATCTTCCTAAAAAAAACTACAAATAAACATGTAAAGAGGAGAAAAATGGTTAAGGGTTAGAGTATAGGGATTTGCCTTGGTCAAATCCCACTTTGGTAATCAAACACTTGATAAAGAAATGAAATGAAAACAAGGAAGGAATGATGAATAAACAACATGCAAAATGTCCTAAACTCACCAAAACGTTATTGTAAAATTATGAAGATATGTCAATGGTTGCTCCAAGATGCTTGATATTTGCTTCATCAAATAATGTAATGATGGTTTGAATGCAAGAATGTTAATTGATGGTGTATGAGTGAATGAAAATGAATTGGTGTTAAAATGGATGGAAAAAAACTTATTTATACACACTTATACCCTAATTACCCAATAATATAACATCACATGCTTACATAAGGTCTTAATGAATAAAAACCTAAAAGAAATTTTGAATCATTTTGAATTTTGAGCCAAGAGGGACTCATTCACCACCTATGGCGAATGGGTCCCACTATAGGCTTGCAAGTGGGTGTCAGGAATTAAGCTACATTTAAGGTTGTTTGTCGGGTTTGAATTAAAAAATACACTTAATTAAGGCGTATAAGTGCATAAAGGGGCCAAATAAAGCATAAGAAAGATGTAATTAGTGATGACAAGCCTAGAAAAGCGTGAAATCTTGTTACAAGACTTTACAACACTTTGAAATAGGACTTGAAAAGGAATAAAAAGGTGATATTTAGATTAATTATAATAAGAGGAGCCTATAAAAGTGTAGAAATGTGTTACAACACTTCACAACACATTCACAAGACATCATAATTTGAATATTCAGGACCTAATGTAAATGTTTAAGTTACATTGCAACATTAAATCAAAGAAAAATAAGTCAAGCATCACAAGAAAAAGGCCTAAGTAACCATTAAAATGTCAATGATCCATTTTTCTATGGTACATTTATCCCCCACTTTAGTGAGAGGATGAAGTTGCTCCAAACTCACACTAAAGTAGCCATGCATATCGAGAGGGATCCAAATGAACTTATGTTAGCAAGATGGAAATACAATGATCAAGAGGAATGATCAAGCCCCTAGGATGAAGATCCCATGGCACACTAAACATAAGAACAAAGGAACACACAAGAGAAAGTGAGCAAGAGAAGAGAAGATGAAAAGGAAAATCTAGATCAAGCTTCGATCATTTGTTCAGCTAGTTGTAAATCGGAAATAGGTTGTTTGTCTAAAAAGGAAAATGCATACTCAATCTGGGGTGATAGAACTCATGGTTTTTCGCCAAGTGAGAAGGCCGAAAAGGTGAGAAGCATACGCTTGGGGGTATGTGCAGGATCATCCTGGAAAAAATAGGCCCTTAAGTGGCAAAAAATTCAGAAAATCAGAGTTAGGAAACTTGACGTAAAAAATTAAATAAGTTATCTATATTATTTCATCAATAAGATTACTATGTCTAACAGTTGGAGTAATATCATGTAGTTCATCAGTTGTATCGACATTCATCACATCATTGTTTGAAGATTCACTAGCTTTGACAAATGAAACATTGTGTTTAGGCATGGGATTGTTAAATATTTGCAAATTTTGATTGGGGCAAGCAACTGATTTATTTCCTTGATCATTGACACCCACAATGGATAGATGACCAAAATCAATAAGGTCTTGTACTATATGCTTGAGACGCTTGCATTGTTTTGTGTCATGTCCATTTTGGAAATGAAAATGAAAACAAGCATTAGTTAAAGGTGGGGGTAAAGGCTTGGTAGGGTCAAGGGGATTGACTATAAGCAAAGTGATCATCTGTTATTGCAACAATTGATTCATTGTGTTATGGAGGGTATTAGGTAAATCGGTAAACTATCTCTTTGGGTCCCCATAGGTAAAGGGCACGGTTGCTTTAACGACGACCACTTGATTAGGCATAGGTTGAGTTGGTTGTGGAGGGGAGGGATTGAACTGTAAAAATGCTCTGCTTGGTTTTCTAATGTTCTACGTGTTATATTTTGGTTGCTTTGTTCAGACTTCTTAGCTTGGGTAGAAGTGAATTTTGAATCACGACTAGTAACTGAGTTGTGGTAGTCACAAAGGGTTGTGTAAAAATGCATGAAAGAAGGGAATTTCATCATGGTCAAATTATCCTAAATTTGAGTTTGCAAGTTTTCAATAATCATCTTTTGGAGATGTGAATCAAGAATCTTGGCATCTACTTGAGCATACACTGATTGATAGCGTGAAATGAAATTAGTGACTTTTTCATCCCATTTTGTTTACACCTCATTAAATCAACCATTGTATTTTTGGGATTCATATGGACTTGGAAATGACTTATAAAGGAATCAAAAAGTTCATTAAATGATCCAATTGAATGATTTGGTAAGTTTTAAAACCACTCCAAGGCAGTGTCCTTTCAAGTCCTAGGAAATAATTTGGCTAACAGCTTATCGTCAAGGACAAAATCACTGCATAAGGCTATATAGGCATTGACATGATTAGTAGGGTCTCCTTTACATTCATACTTCTCAAACCTAGACATCTAAATTCCTTGTGGCATCGGTGTTGTTAAGATTTCCAAAGATAATGGGCTAATACAAACATAGTAGGTGGGTGTCGTGGTTTGGTTTTGGTTAATGGTGGATATTTGTTGTTGCATGGAAGAAATGATTTGGAAGAGTTGTGTAATGAGAGGGTCAATGTAAGTGGTATGAGGTGGAAGGGAGAATAGTGATGGAGTGTATGTGGTGTTAGGACAAGTGAAGGGGACACTAATAGGGGTGAAGGTGGTGGAGGATGGAACATTCAATGCCACAAAAGAACTAGGAATTCTAGTTGGAATAACGAAAGTAGTCACATGACTAACCTATTGCGTTGTTGTTGTAACTTGAGGGGTGGTATAGGTAGGTATGGATGCTACTTTTGAAAGAGGAGGAATGTGAGATCCTCCTTGGCTCACAACAATTTTTGTTGGTTGAGATGTGTTAGAGGCATGTTTTGTCAATAATTTGTTTCATAACATCTAAGCCCTCATCACTTTCAAGCATTCGATGGACATTGTCTACAATTGGAATTTTCAAGACATAATTTATGTTGCAAATGTGCTAAATCCTTATGAATGTTAATCAATTTATCTTGTGGGAGTGAATTAATGTTTGTGTCAACATGCATTGTATGTGAAGGTAAAGGTGTACTAGTGGTAGTATCCATGCCTAATGCACCATTTTCCATACCAAGAGTAGGATCTCGAGACAACCCAAGGTCCACAGTGAGTGGTGTTATCACGGGATGCCATGAGTCAGGAATTTCTTCTCACTAAAGTATTATCAATAGGGCACCAAACACTAATACAAGTACCAAAAGGGTTGGGGTTAATGCAAATACAATGCAATATAGATGTTCAAAATGAAAATAATAGAAATTTTATAAACTGAAACAAAAAAATAACAATAGAAAACTAAGATGCAGTAAATTCCTAGAGAATGCTTGAAAATGCAATTCAAAATGTGCAGCTGGACTGATTCACCCAAGGTGGTGAATGAGTCCAGGGATGAGATTTTTTTGTATTTTTCAGAAAATTCAAAATGATTTTTATGCTTTTCATATGCAAAATGAAGATGTATATGCAGAATTTCAGTTTTTGGAATGTTTTAAGGTGAAAAAATGAATTCTATATAAGATGTTCACTAATGCAAATGTGTAAATATTAGGATACAAAAACAATGCAAAAATCTAATACAAATATTAATGCTATCAATTCTAGGATGTAAATGCAATGCAAATCAAAAAGAGGATGTTCAATATGCAAGTTCACCAAAATGAACCATCAATTTTAGGGGTTTTTTCTATGTACTTCTCTTGCACTCTTAGGGCTTTTCACCTAAAAGGAGAGAGATAGAACCCAAAATTTGAGGTGGTTCACTCAAAATAAGGAATGTATGATGTATTTATGACTAAATTCAATGATCTAAATGCAGCTAATTGATAGAATTGATTGATTATGAATGAAAAACTAATGAAATATCTAATGCTTGAAAACACAGTGCAATATGCAGAAATGAACTAAGACATAAACAAATGCAAACATAAATGAATGATACTGAATAGAGTGCACCTATAAGTTGAATGATGATCCTGGAAGGCTCTAGAAATTGGAAAAATTCATTGTTGATGACCAGTGGGACTCATTCGCCACTAATGGCGAATTAGTCCTGCTTCTGGTAAACTACCCTGAAACTAGTTTCTAATTGTCAGGAACTGAATTCTGACAAAATAAAATTTTATAGCCTCTAGGTGGGACTCATTTTCCACTAATGAATAATTCCTCCAAAATTCTACAAATTCAAGGGTCAATTTTGTAGTTCCAGATCTGCACTTGTCTGCTTGTGGGGTTGACGGAGTCAAATCTATAGAAAACGGGTTGAATGTTGTCTTCAATCTTGAAGTAGGATTTTGTTGACTTGAATAACTTTGATGACTTGTTGACCACCTTTTGACACCTATTTATTTGCCATATTTTCCTAGAAAACCCGCAAACACACATGCAAAGAGGGGGAAAATGGTTAAGGGTTAGAGTATGAATGATAAAAAAAATTTAAATGAAAACAAGGAATGAATGATGAATAAACAACATTCAAATTTCCTAAACTCACCAATACCCTATTGTAATAGTCTAAAGATATGTTAATTGCTACTCCAAGATGCTTGATATTTTCTTGATCAAATGATGTAATGATGCTTTGAATGAAAGAATACTAATTCAAGGTGTATGAATTAATTAAAATGAATGGGTGTTAAAATGAATGGAAAAACACTTATTTATACACACTTATGCCCTAATTACCCAACAATACAATATCACAGGCTGATGTAAGGTTTTAATGAATAAAAACTTGAAAGAAATTTTGAATTATTTTAAATTTTAAGCCAAGAGGGACTCATTTTCCACCCATGGCGAATGGGTCCCACTCTAGCCTTGCAAGTGGGTGTCAGGAATTAGGTTACATTTAATGTTGTTTTACGGGTTTGAATTCAAAAATACAATTAATTAAGGCATATAAGTGCATAAAGGGGCCAAATAAAGCATAAGAAAGGTGTAATTAGTGATGAAAATCCTAGAAAAGTGCGAAAGCTTGTTACAAGACTTTACAACACTTTGAAATAGGACTTGAAAAGGAATAAAAAGGTGATATTTAGATGAATTATAATAAGATCCTAGAAAAGTGTAGAAATGTGTTACAACACTTGACAACACCTTCACAATACATCATAAGTTGAATATTGAGGACCTAATGTAAATGTTTATGTCACATTGCAACATTAAATCAAAGCAAAATAGGTCAAGCATCACAAGAAAAAGACCTAAATAACCATGAAAATGTTAATGATCCATTTTTTATGGTACATGATGAAATGGTAAAAGTTTCAAAAAAGCACCTGGATTTAATTTAAAGACAATAAAAATCATAGTAGAGGCTTTTGTTCTTTAGTATAAGAATCATTATGCAATCCTTATGAGAAGAAACAAATATAGGGAAGAAGATCCTATAATATGGCATCCCATTACTGAGGTGTTTGTAACTTGAGCTTGTTAAAACACACCTTTTACTCTATCCTTGCTCCACTAATCGACTCCTCACTCTCCCACCTTTCCTTCTTTCTTGTCAGGTCTTATGCAAGCGTGTTTTTTTTGGTCAAGCTCTGTAAATTTTTTACCCTTCAAAGGGTCACCATGCTTCCTAAGGGTAGGATATCCATGCTTCCAACATTCCTCATAAATGTAGGTTGTCTCCTAGTCATATAAAGGGGTAGGTAGCATTAACATGGACAAAATTTTGTTACAAATACTCAAAATACTAAAATATCTTTGTGTAACTCAAAAAAAATTGTTTCACTAAAATGTTGTAGTTGAGCACCCTAACTTTGTGCTTCTAAAAGTCCTACATGGAAATTTCAAATCATTCCCAATTTTTTACAATAGCTTACTTGGCTAGTCCCCTACTTATAACTAAGGTTTCAGGGCCACATCATCAAATATGATGCCACATCAGAATTCTTTTTTTGAGGGGTCCAAAAAGGTCCAAAAAAAGTGAGACTAATAGTTTTGCACTAAGTCATGTTTTATTGGTGTACTGATGTGGTATAACATAATTTGTGGCTTTTTAGATCTAAGGAATACATTTCATTCAATTATGGGTAGTCATCATCAACACTAACAACTTTAAAGTCACAACTATTGGTCCAATATTGCTAAAAATATTGGACATTAAATCAACAAGTGCTATAACAACTATTGGAACATGCTGAAATAGTGGGTCTCTCACCTACCTAAAAAAAAATAATCGAAATAAAACCCATACAATAATAAAAATATAAGTTGAAAAGTCAATTAAATGGTTCCAATGACAAAGCATGTCTTTTGATCTGACTTTCCCACAAAAGTTAACAGTAATAGTTCAAATTACTAAAATATCTTTGTGAAACTCCAGAAACCCATTCCATGTTGTACGTTTCAAAATAATATATTTGTGAGCGTTGTCCACGTTGAGGAAAATTATATTATAACATTAGTAAAAAATTGAACATTTTAAGATAAAGGGACTAATCCAATGAAACATGAATTAAGATAGGCATAAGTAGGAAAATTTGTAAGTGAAGAGAAAGTTTTCATGAGATTTATAAAGGATACTCTAAGAATTTATATCATATCACATGAAGTATTTGCATTATCAAAAGATATAATAATTGCATGGATGACTAATGAATGTGTAAACTTATCACATAAATCAGTGTCCCTAGATATATAAATAACATATGTAGTGTTGTCTCATCATCATCACGAGTTGAAGCTTGTAAGTTACATTTCTCAAAGGAAAATCATTATCATGCTCATACACATCACTATCCCTCTAAGACATGGGTTGAGTAAAAGAAGCATTATTCAAATAGCCAAATGAACAAATTATACAAAATAGAAGAATAAGTGAAAAACAAATACTATGAAGGAAGAAAGATCAAAATTATAATAAAATAATACCTACATAGAAGAAATATTCTCATGCACAAGATAAAAAGACATATAACCTAGGATGACAGGATCAATCAAAGAGATTGTATGAATAAATAAACATTGGTAATACATGCATGAATAGAACCTAAAAATAAAGTTCTATGAGAATCTAATAAATGATATAATCACAATGTGCAGTCTAAGGGTGAAAGGGTAAGAGTGATGGAGATATCATAAAATAAAGCCCTAAAATGTAATGGAATAAATCTATCATACACATAAAGGGTGGATCTAAAACTTATTTATATTTATGTGAAAATCTGATGTAGAATTTTTCAACATGGATGCTAAACTTTGTTCATGAGTAAGATAAGTCATATTCACAAAGATAAAAGGAAATAAATTGTTTCCTTAAATTATCTAAGTCCATCATAACAAATACAAACATTGAAGAAATAATTAACCTATATCAAATACATGGATCTAATAATTTTCACAAAATTAAATAAATGAAAAATTAATTTGGTGATGCACTAAATTATTTTTGTTTACATTTAAAAAATCAAAATTAATGTGGTCAATAAGTGATAAATTGTTTTGGATGATTTTAAATGAGTGTATAATTATCATTAAATACAATAATCAAGCACACAAATTAATATAATATGGACTAAGTCAACTCACAATAGCTTGGAGGATAATTAATTTTGAATTTTGAATTCTAAAAGTGAAGGGACCCACAACAATGGAAGTGATTTAAATCAAGTCCACACCAAGGAATTTAGTCTACAATGATGAAAGCTAATTATATGATTCTAGAATACAAATCTATGGAACATTGATAGAAATAACTAAGATATATAATGTCAGGAACCAAATTCATCGATAATTATACCACTTATAAACTAGTTATTACATTTTTAAAAATAATCAAAACTAATCCAAAACATAAAGGAAGAGAGCATGTGTATGCTATTTGCACCATTGCAATAACAAAATATCCACAGGAACAATTCTTATGTGATCATTGTTAATAACAAACAATTGAATTGATATAGTTTTATTTTTTCCCTAGATTATAGAATATATATGGGTATTTTAAAATTTGATTATTTTATAGTCAAGAAGATAAATTGCAAGCCATAGGCCATCAATTTACAATCCTTTATATATGATTGAATTATTTAATTATGATAACTCTTAGTGTCAACCACCTTCCAGGAGAAGGAGCACCATCTGCAACAAAAGGCCTTCACAAATATGAGAGAAGCAAAAGAAATTTCACCGAAACAAGTGAATGAATTTGAGATAGTTTACATATTTTACAATAGTGCCTTATAAAGGCATGAAAATGTGTGATGGGTGAGAAAAGTACCCAACACGGGAAAAAACCACCTAATTAATTAAATGCACTAATATGCTTAAGTAAACTTAAGCATGGTAAATATCCTATTTACCCTAACACCACCCTTAAGTGAAACTTACAAAGATTATTATGAAAAATGAAGATTCAATATGGGTCTCGGCTACACAACCATATTAAGTACCTATTTACAATACAAAAAAAATATCTCTCACAAGTGGAGAAAAGGAGAAAAACCCTATGGGAAAAAACCCCTCTCCAAAAGAGAGAAAAGAAAACAAAAATGATGCATGGATGGAGGAATAAATCACACCCCCAAAGGAGTACATACATCATGTATATACAATCAATAGCCTCCCATAACAAGGAAAGAAAGAGAATATGTGGCCCCCCCACAATGTTTAATCGCCTGTAAAAATGGTAAGTTCCTAAAGAAAAAACATGATCCAATATCAACAAACAACTTGTCTCCCTTTTGGAAGAAACAAAACCAAGTAAAAATGCAGGAATGCTTCCCATTTGGGATAGGAATTGAAAGAAAGAAGCATGCATATGTATGATGATGTCTCTAAAATTTGCTCATGTGTTGCCACGACCTTAGAAGATGATGCCACAAACCAATTAGTAACATTCCTAATCACAATAGAAGGTGAATAAAAAGGTACCACTGGAAATTGATGTTGAACAATATCCAAGGATAGAGATGGTTTGACAACAGTTGTGCAATAATTGTCATCAAAGAGGAGAGATAGCCCCTCAAATTTGTCCTCCAAATCTAAAATGTGAGACTCCACAAACAAGGAACCAATTTCTGCCAAATAGAAATTCCAATCAAGAAGGCAATGATAATCTTGTTGTTCAAGAATGATGGAAGTACTCAGTGAAGGTGGATCAACTATCTCTGACAAAGAATCAAGAACCTTTGAAGCAACCACAACCTCATCTAAAATCTCAAAAACCTCCAAATGATCACAAGCATGGTTTGTCTTCTCTGAAGAACAAAGAGACACACTGGTATTAGAAGGAGGGTCATCGAGAGATGAAAAGTATCAAGATCTACATATGATTCTTGAAGGTAAGTCCAAAATGAATAAGGGCTATCAAAATGACAAAGTGAATCCAAAAGGTCCTCATCATTTATATGCTCAAAAATAACTCCATAGACTCTAGCCCTAAATCCTTTCCAAATCGAATGCCTACTAAATGTCTCTAGAATAGGAACTTCATTATACAAATATGGCAATAGATTATCTTCACTAAGATGGGTGAGAACACCATCACTCCATTGCCTAAAGTTCCCTTCCTCCAAAGAAACCATTATAACTGAATTATTCAAAAAAAATCAAAGATAGTGCTTTCAAAAGTATAAAACACTTCCAAAAAAGAATTAAACCTAATTTGGTGCAAGAGTTGGTGAGACCCATTGCTTACTCTCCATACCGACACCAAGAAAACTTCATCGATCACCACCACGAGCCTTAACTCATCCAACAAAGAGAACATTAGGCTATAAAAGGACTGGTTTTCATAGATATCTCACCAATGTGGGATAATATCTTTAGCAACATCTTCAAGAAACTTGGACCCGCTTCACTTCAGTTGCACAACAACTTGAACCCTAAATATTTAGGGAAAACTTTATAAAGTTTGAAAAAATGCCAAACAACACCAAATCGTGGAGCCAAATCCTTGGAACTGAATAGCATCCTTTCAATAGGAAATCAACCCATAGGAGAATGCACCTCCAATCATCAAATAGAATGTCAAGTTTTAGTGCCTTCAACTAAAGAAAACATGCCTTCACTGCTCAAATTTGAGCCTCACAATGCATGCATCCCAAAAAGATATTCACATCCTCCAAAGAGCAGAAAAATGTGCTTCTATGCTTGAATTCATGGCCTCGACAAGTAATTCATAGCCACAAAAAAAATGCTTCTTATGATTTCATCAATGCCAATGTAGGTATGGACGATGCAAGTGAAGGTTTAAAATGCCTCAAGATTTTATCAACCTCCAAAAAAAATCATGCCAGGAATTAGTAAACAAATTGAATGTTGCAATTATAAGTGGCCCATTTGAAACTGTAGGCCTTTCAGAAAAATTTGTGGCTAGGAAATAAGGAAATCACTGCCAATAATGAACTGAAATGTGCATCAATTTCTCCTCGATATTCGCCAACAACAAGAAAATGAAATAATCAGAAAAAAGGTAAATAAGGCAATTTTGAAATTTGAAAAATTTCAACTGCCGAGCAAATAAATGATCCCAGACACTCCAATAAAAACTCTTAGGAAGGAGAGCATAATGGATGGCTCTAATACCATGTTGGTGTCAACCACCTCCTAGGAGCAGTAGCACCATCTTCAACGAAAAGTCTTCACAAATATGGGATAAGCAAAAGCTATTTCACCAAAACAAGTGAATGAGTTTGAGATAGTTTACATACTATATAATAGTGCCTTATAAAGGCATGAAAGTGTGTGACGAGTGAGAAAACTACCCAACACGGGAAAAAACCACCTGATTAATTAAATGCACTAATATGCCTAAGTAAACTTAAGTTTGGTAAATATCCTATTTACCCTAACAATAACTTATTAAATTATAATGAATTATTGAATTATTCATTCATAATTACTATCGGTTGAAGTCTCCCTTTTATTTGGATTTTTTGTTTGAATTTCATCCTCCTAATTCTTTTTAAAATATATCTTTCTACTACTCACTTTTTTTTACAAAAATAGTCTTTCTTTTTAATGAATAAAACATAGTACATATATCGTATTTATTAAGAAAATCACATGATTAAAAAAGTAAGCAAAAAAGTGAATTGAATGGTTACAATGAAAGGACGTGTATATTAATCAATTTTTTTGCACAAAAGTTTGGAAAAAACATTCAAATTACTGAAACATCTTTGTGAAACTCAAAAAAGCTCGATTCACTGAAACATTGCAGTTGAGCACCCTAGCTTTGCTCTTCTAAAAATCCTACGTGGAAATTTCAAATCACTCCCAATTTCTTACAACGGCTTACTTAGCAAGTCCCCTAATTATAACTAAGGTTACAGGGCCACATCATCAAATATGATGGCACATCATGATGCTTTTTGTTTAGGTGTTCCAAAAGGTCCAAAAAAAGTGAGACCGATAACTATGCACTAAGTCATGTTTTATTGGTGTGATAATGTGGCATCACATGATATGTTGTTTTTTAGATTTAAGGAATATATTTCATTCAATTATGGGTAGTCATCATCAACACTAACAACTTTAAAGTCACAACTATTCATCCAATATTGTGAAAAATATTGGACATTAAATCAACAAGTGTTATAACAACTATTGGACCATGCTGAGATAGTGGATCTCTCACCTACCTATAACAAAACAATCAAAAGAAAACCCATACAATAAAAAAAAAAAAAACTGGAAAATGAATTAAATGGCTCCAAGTGTTTTGATCTGACTTCCCCACAAAAATTGACAGTAACAGTTCAAATTACTAAAATATCTTTGTGAAACTCCAGAAACCCGTTTCACGCTGTACGTTTCAAAATAATATCTTTGTGAGCAGTGTCCACGTTGAGGAGGCGAGCAATCTGTAGAAACTCCACATTGGGAGAGTACTAGGTATGTAGAAGCTTGACTTCAACACATGTGCGGGCAATTTACCAGCCACGTCGTCATATTTTCACCCCAAAATTCGAGCTCTCCAAGCTATAAAGCCAACAACAATGCCCGAAGAAACATATTAATTATCAATCTTTTCAGAAGCAAGTCGAAGAGATACAACAACAGAATCCAATTTTTCTCAGCACTCATCAATGGCGGCCGTGGCTTCAATGATGATGAAAGCGCCCACAGGCCTTAACTATGGGGCAGTGCAAAGGAATAGTGTGGGTCATATCAATAGGTTGCCACACAGTAACCTCCAAGTCAAGTGCATGGCAAAGGTTTGGAATTTTAATGTTCGTTTTTGCAATTAGAGTATAGTTTTTTCACCGTAGCTTTGCCTTATGTGTTATAATTTGTGACGTGGATCAGGGTCCAAAGGAGGAGGAGACGTCCTCTACAGAAGGCGTTTCTAGTCCTTTTAAAAACACCAAGGCAAGGAACACTTTAAATGCACAACTCATATTTTGTGATTGTATTTCTATTGGTGGACAATTTATCTGACCTGTGCGATGTGTCATCCAGATTAACACGAAGTTTGGTGAGCTGTTTGCGTTCTCAGGGCCTGTGCCGGAGATCGTGAATGGAAGGGCGGCCATGTTGGGGTTCGTGTCGGCCATTGCAGTGGAGGCGGCGAGCGGAAGAGATTTGTGGTCGCAGCTGAATAGTGGAGGAGTGTCGTGGTTTGTGTTAAGCGCAGTAGTATTGTCAGTGGGGACGTTGGTGCCCCTGTCGAAGGGAATCTCGACGGAGAGCAGGTCGCAGCCAATATTTTCATCCTCAGCAGAGATGTTGAATGGGCGCTTTGCTATGCTTGGCCTGCTCGCATTGGCCTTTACTGAATACGTCAAGGGCGGACCTCTTGTATAAACACCTATGTAGCCGCTGGATTATAGTCGATGTATTTGTTTACTAACTCTTTATCACGTCGTCTCTTGACCACAACACACCGACAGTATCAACTCTTCCTATTCAAACACAAACTTCCATACTGAAATCTCTAAAATGGCATTGCATGCTCTACGGGGGTTTTCTTGTACTATTTAGCCAGTTATACCGTTCAATTTTACAAAGCCTCGTAAAAGTTTCACTCATACTATAAAGAAATTTTTTGTTCAAATGTTGGTGATCGTAATTAAATTTTGAAAGTTTGTTTAGCAACAAATTTAGTAAGAGGGGTGGTAAAAGGTTTTGCTTTACCTTCGGATTCTAAAGTTTCTCATTAAGATTGTTTCATCTTTTCCTTTTAGTTCTTCTATGATGGTGTTGTGCATTTAGTTAGGTTTTCAAAGGGGTGTCTCTTCTCTCTTGTCCTAAGTATATAGTTTTGGATCATAAAACTCTTTTAAAAAGTTGGACAAAGGAGTAAAATAAGTCTTTCTAAGTTGGATTCTCTTTCACATTTCAAGTCTTTCGATACGAAGTTGTTCAGATTTGGATCAAGCACATTCTATAGTATGATTTATACCTACATTACTTCTTATGTTCATGTTTTTCCATATATGCTTTCTTCTTCCTTTTTATTTTATATTCCTACCACTTGGGTTATTCAATTTTTCATTATTTCCATAAATTTTATGATACTATTATCACTAATCTTGTAATGCACATATTTTTCCTTCTTTATGCTTAACTATAAACTAGCAATCGCACCTTAGTGTGCAATGGGTATGCCAAAGATGTGTGGAAGGTCAATTAGTAAAATTTTTTGTAATGTTTTTGCTTATATTTGTATAGTAACTGAGGTAAGTTGGTAAAACCTTTGTAATACCATATAATCGTGTAAGCATACAACAATCTATTAAGAGTTCATATCAATCTTTCAAATCAGAAGACCACTAAGGTTTCTCAGCAACATAATACAACCTATTAAGAGTTCATATCAATCTTTCAAATCAAAAGACCACTAAGGTTTCTCAGCAACTCTTTGTAGCAAAAAATAAAATCCTTTTGACAATACACATCCGAGGCAAAAAAGCTTGTCAAAAAGACTTGGATAGAATAGTAATAGAACACATCGGCATGCAAATAGAATAAAACAATCAAGCCTTTAAAACTAAATTGTTCTCCATAATCTTATGATTTTCCAAAACTCTTTTTTTTTGCATAGGCAAGGAGGTTGTTGGGAAAGGCTACAAAGTCTGTCTTTACAACTGGAAAATTGCATTTGCTTCAAAGTTCCTTAACCCTTTAAAAAATTTCATTTGTCATTCGATCAGACACTTCACGTCCCTTAGCAATGCTTCCACATTTTGTATACATGTCTATCAGAGCAATTCCACATGTATTCCAATAGGTACAATAACAATACTACATTCCAATTGGTGCAATAACAACACTACATTCCATTTTTTTGTGAAAGATTAAAAGGGCCCAACTTGGCGAATGGCTTTAACTGAAATTTGTATAGAATTAAAATGTACGAAAGCATTAATACCATACAAGTATTAAATAATGGTTGCATTATATTCATTTCAAAATTTGTGAATGATTAAAATAACAAGGAAGCATTATATTCATGGCAAAATTAGTGAATGATTAAAATAACAAGGAAGCGAACATCAAAAGTAATGAAATGGATGAGGAAACTTCAAGATTGACTAGATATAAATGTCTTAAATCAACTTTTTTCAACTTTAGAAAGGAGAGTTTTAAGAAAGTGAGGAAGGGGATACATAAATAATCTAATCTCCAGCGATACCTAATACATTTATGGAGAAATTTGATGAAGGGGTACTCAAATCTTTTTATTAATAGCCTACTTGGTGGAAAGGATATGTAGATAATACTAATGTTAATTGGCCTTTCACAAGAGCCACAGTAGAGGAATTCCTCCAGCATCTCAACAACCATTTTAGAAACACCAAATTAACAAAAGACTTTGAATTTGATAATTTCTTTCCTTTTCTTGTTGTTCTTGTTTAAAGGAAAGCATGTGGATCTCTGTCACAGCATCATCTTATCATCATCCTTCATAGAAAATAGTAATATTCAAGACCCACACCACTAGGGACCTTAGAATTTGCGTATACCAACTACAATGAAATAGACAAGCAACACTTGATCAAGATTTTTGTAAAGAATGATTACAATTGGAGGAAAATTTCAAAGGCCTTTAATGAGGTATAGAGAAGAGAAAAGTCAACCAGTAATGAATCAGAATATTTTCCAAGGGCTTATCTATATTGTACTGGAAAATATAATCTGATAGAAGAGAACCTAAGGAAGAGTAGCAACAATACAGTTTTCTTTCCCCATGAAAGTGGAAACATGCTCAAATCTACAAAGGACCCTCTTAGTTCATAATTATGAAATGAAGTCTCCAAAATTGATCATTTTGGTAGTCAGTTGTACAATGGAAAAGTAAGGACATGCTTGACTATGTTGTTGATGGGGTGAATGAACCTGCTTTATTCTACTATTGTGCTATGGTTAAATTTTTCTACTATTTTTTTGGTGTGCACCTGTAAATAGGGTTGAATAAGAAGAAGACAAATAAGTTGGAAAAAGAAACAAGCAAACATTTCAAGTGTAAAAGAATACCTTGTTCTCTGAAAGAGGGAAGGATTTGATTGCAAAATTGGTGAGCTTTCAAACAGTTTTTTTTTTGGCTTTGTAGAATCAAAATATTTGTAGAACATGAATACATGTATAGATATCACAAAAATATACAAGGAATCATATATCAGCAAGTGAAACAATTTTTTTACATAAAATGCTATATTCATAAAGGGAAAAATTCAAACATTCACCAACATACAATTGTGAACGAATTCCTTGGTCAGTGGAAGAGAGAAGCACAAGAAATCGCAAGTATGAAGTGAGTGAATTTTAGAGAGTTTGTGAGTTAAAACTAAGATATTCGGATAAGTAAGAGATAATATCTTTACCCAAGTTAGATGAAAGTAATTAACATAGTGTGTGCTATTAAGAAACACTCAGAAAATAAAGCGGTGGCGACAAATTATAGTGTACAATATTCAACAGATTATAATGTACAATATTCAAACATTGAAAAATGGGAAAGATTAAAAAATTGATGAATTTTTTTGAATAGGCCATATTGATATAACAACATTGCAATGCTTCTACTTAGTTATTAACCATTGGTAGTAAAAATCAGGTCCGACATTTTCAAATATGATACGCCTTTGGCGTACCTTGTTCTTATGCATATCTCCTTATGATATCATGTTAATAAATTATACTCATTTTGTTGCACCTATTATGTTACTAGGCATGTTACCTCTACTATGATTTCGCTCGTCATCCCATGGTTGTGATCTATGACATGACTGTATACTATATGTATACCAATTATTTTTTGTGACATTCATCAATCCTTTTTGACTAATTTGGGTACAATGGTTTCATTGTTATATTCTAATTATTCATGCTTACATGTCATATTTATTATCTATTTAATATCCTTACATTATTCTTAGCTACAATTTAGGGAAATATTTGCTTTGTGACACCCCTATATTGGGGTAGAATTACATCTTAAGCCTTATCTCCAATCAATGATGATAAATTAAAATACATGTAATATGCGATCTATAATATGTTATAATATGTTTACATTTTACATGATTACTTTACTATTTTTCATTTTTTTCTCATATACCATTTTTTATTTCCTCCAATTCCTTGCATAATATGTATGCAACTAATTTGTAGGGCATATATTATTACTAACACTTCAATGATTGAGATTTTAGAAAGTGACATTGTCTTGCATAGAGAATTGCCACCATGTCTAGATGGATATTATTTAATTACATGCCTACATTAATTAAAGGAATATTTATTTAAAACATTAATTATATTGAATTATCAAATTACACGATCATATTAAAACTATTTTATATCAATACCATGTAATGTGGAGTCTTATTATATGTTCATTTCAAGCATGTCATATGACAATTCCATATATTGAGGGAGGATTACAATATCAATTTCTCTACATGTAACATTTAACCTTGATATCTCTCTCTCTACCTCTCACATTTCCTAATAATTGAATTAATTTATAGCTTGTGTATATTTCAACTATCTGCTCCAAAGGATACTTATTGAAATATCCTTTTCTATTTAATATATTTTGATGGATTATTAGTACCAAGGAGCATGACATGGAATCAAAGAATGGTCCACTACTTTACATGGATCATATGTCCTTATTATACATTTTTAGATATATATATATTTGATACTATAGGGGTGTCCCCGTGACCTAGCCCAGCGGCCCGACAACCCTTACCTTGGGTACCTGAGGTGAGCTAGGATAAGACAAGTCCCCTGCAGGTGAGATCCCCTACCTGTAAGAAGTCACACCTCTTAAACCTAGGAGCAGAGTTGAACTTGAGACCAATTGGGAGCAAACCCACTGCCCAAGTCAACTCTACTACCATTTGGGCTATACATTTTTAGATATTTGTACTTTTCATGTTGATTGAGAATTTTTATATACTTTGAAGTGTGTGCTAATGTTAGATTCACACACACTTTAAATTGGTGTCAAAATATAATGGTGAAATTTAATGTACATGCCATTTCACAATTACTTGTGTGCTCACAATAGTGGTATGTTCAAAATAAATATATATAAATGAATAAGAAACACACTTGCATGCTAGATTTTACTTATAGTATAATCCTTATTCATTCTTATTTATCCCCATTTACACTTATTTGTGTACATTCATCATTTAGCCACCATCTATTACAGCCCACTTCCACATACCTCTAGACATTCACTATTTGCATAGAGATTATCATTTCTTGATCCAAGTTTATTTCCATAGTACTCAAGATCAATCTTGTGGTGCATTGGAATGAACCTCAAATTTAAATTTTTTAAAGTTAAATTATTACATTCTAGGCCCTTTTATTAGTCATTATATGAGCTTACTTTGTGAATTTTTATAAAATATGTTATTGTGTATTAATATTTCAAGCCATTTAGTGTGTCATTCATTCATATAAGGAAATTATATTTAAGGAAAAATTACCAACAAGGAAAATTATTAGGGAATACTTCAATTGTTTGAAGGATAAAGAAGTGCAAGTATGCATCATTTGAATGTTGGTCACTTGCACACTTTTGTATGGTACCATTCAATCTTTTTTCAAATTTATAAAGCTTGTTAACCAAAGGTTCCAACCTATGATTACATTGTACTCTATTTATTGTGTATACTTCGTGTAGTGATGAAAAATGTATCCCTTTATATTTTCTCACTTGTTTGGGCCCTCCTAGTTAAATTGGACTTAATTGTTTCTATTTTAGTGTTGTAAAGTGTACCCCTTTACACTTTCACACTTATTTAGGGATCCCTTAATTAATTGAGCTTAATTATGCCTTAATTGGCCCTTTAATTCATTTTCCAATCCTATTTAAAATTACATTTTGTGAAAGGGAAACTCAAAATTCATTAATGCCTAAACATAACACTTTACATTGGGCAATGTGTGTCCTAGGTTTATAGACCTGGGACCAATTCGCCAATGGTCAAATGGTTCCTCCCTAGACCTTAGGACCTAAATTTAAATTATGGTTTTGGTGGTATTTTAATGTTTTCAAATATGTGATTCAATGTTTGTTTTTTATATTTGAATTTCAAGAAATTGAGGATGCATACCTATAAATATAAGGATATTTCATTGTGTTTCATTTATGTTTTTCAATAATAAATCCTAGAATTTTTAATGTGACTTAATGAGAGCTAAAGTTTATGATCAAATTAATTCAAGAGCAAAAATATCATAGTTTTGTTGCAACAATCAAAATTCAATCATCATGTCAAAGTCTTCTTGCATCATGCATACTTTTGGAGCTAACATTGCAATGTAGGTTTCATGATCTAATCAAGCATTCAAGGCACTATTTCAAGCAAGATTCAAAGTTCAAGATCCACATCCATTCAAGCCATTTCAAGCAAGTTTCAGACCTTCATTCAAGGACTTATCGAAGGATTTTTTGAGTGGTAACATAGCTTTGTTCATTCTTTTATTCATTTCAAGGTTTGATTACCAAAACGAGGTTTGACCAAGGCAAACCCCCATTCATCAAAAACAAACAAATTTTCCCTCTTATGTGGTGTTTTTAGATCTAGGTGAAAGAAAGCTTAAAGATCTTTTGAATCTAGCAAATTTGAAGAAGTTGACAAAGTTTCAAAAAAATTCATAATTGTTGCCATCTCATCGAAACTCACCTACATAAGTTATTTCCAACATTTCGACACTGCCACTTGGAAAAACTTGAAGATTTAGATTTTCATTAGAGGCTCCTGAAAGTTAAAGAAAAAACCTCATAGTGGACCCATTCACCCCTGGGAAAATGAGTCCCAGTCAGCCTTTGAAAACTCACTTTTGGTTATTGGTAAACATAGTTCTTCCCTTCTCAGATCTACAAATTAATTTCTAGTTCTGCTTAATTTGAGTTTAATATTGTTGTTTCAAGTTTAGTTTTGCATAATTGGGTTGATTTGCTACTTTTAATCTTTCTACCAAAAGTGTCAGGTGAACCTGACCCCCATGCTTCCATCATAAGGAAATATGAAGATTTTGTCATAGAATTTTTATGTGACTTCATGAGAGCTAAAGTTTATGATCAAAGGAATTCAAGAGCAAAAATATGATAGTTTTGTTGCAATAATAAAAATCCAATCATCGTGTCAAATTCTTCTTGCATCAAGCATATTTTGTAAGCTAACATTGTGACGTAGGTTTCATGATCTAATCAAGCATTCAAGGCACTATTTCAAGCAAGATTCAAAGTTCAAGATCCACACCCATTGAAGCCATTTCATGAAAGTTTCAGACCTTCATTCAAGGACTTATCTAAGGGTTTGTTGAGTGGTAACATAGCTTTGTTCATTCTTCATTCCCTCTTTCATGGTTGTATTCATTTCAAGGTTTGATTACCAAAATGGGGTTTGACCAAGGCAAACCGCCATTCACGAAAAACAAACAATTTTTCCCTCTTATGTGGTGTTTTTACATCTAGGTGAAAGAAAGATTAAAGATCTCTTGAATCTAGCAAATTTGAAGAAGTTGTCAAAGTTTCAAAAGTTTTCATAATTGTTGCCATCTCATCAAAACTCACCTACAAAAGTTATTTCCAACATTTCGACACTGCCACTTGGACAAATTTGAAGATTCAGATTTGCATTAGAGGCTCTCAAAAGTTAAAGAAAAAACCTGATAGTGGACCCATTCGCCCAGAGGAAAATGAGTCCTACTCAGACTTTGAAAACTCACTTTTGGTTATTAGTAAGCATAGTTCTGCCCTACTCAGATCTACAAATTAATTTCTAGTTCTGCTTAATTTGAGTTTAATATTGTTGTTTCGAGTTTAATTTCACATAATTGGGTTGATTTTCTATTTTTAATCTTTCTTCCAAAAGTGTCTGGTGAACCTGACCCCCATCCTTCCGTCATAAGGAAATATGAAGATTCACTCATTGAGTTGACTCACCTAAGGGTTGTAAGTCAATTCTTTGGGTGGATCTCATTTCCCAATGAAATAGTGAGAAATAGGTCCATCAAACCCCATTTTAATAACCCACCTATGTTTCTTTATGTTTCACTTCCTTAAGGTGTCTATGAGTACTAGATTCCTTACAAGAACATTAGACATCAAAGATTAGGAGGAAACATGAATTTGAAGTCTTGATTTTATTCTATACAAATTCTAGGATAAGGGAATTCATTTTCTAAAAGTGGTAATTTTACTTTAGCATGACATCAATATTAATCACAAATTACTAGTTTCAAACCTAAGTACCTCTACCCATCACACTTCTTTTATAGTTTATTATTGCAATGATAAAATTCTAACTCTATTATCTAAGTTAATTATTTTCTTTTTGATTACATTTGTTTAATTTTCCTAGATAATAAAAAACAACAATTTATTTTCTTTGTGTTGATTTAAAATAATAATAAATATATGTCATATAATTAATGGGTTTCAATATATAACATACTTAAACCAATGAACTAATAGTTTTTCTAAATAGTTATGAACATTCACTTTTTTATTTGATACTCTTTCATAAAACAAATTGTATCTTTTATTAAGGTCCACTACTACGTACCCTTACTCGTGATAGCTTAGTAAAAAATTGTTTATTATTTTAATACATGCTTACTCATCATGTTATAATTCTCTTTAGAAAAACAAAAAAATCTATATATAATATTCAATTACTTATATTAAAAAATGATTTAGAATTACAATTTTACTAATATATTTTCCCCCTTAGCAAACTTTTTGTACTATATAAATCAAAACTTAGAAAATAATTTAAAAAAATATTCTTTTGCAAAAAATTATTAGACAAACCATATAATTTGACCAATGTTGTAGTCAAAAAATCGAATTTATGTCATTTCCATAAATTGTAACTTGTATGTTTCTAGGCTAAGCGAAGGCAATCAACTTCCATTTCCTTTATTACATTAAATAATTGAGTTGTGAATTTACTTAATGCTACATTAAGCTATGGAAGTGCATTAAATGGTTATAATGGAACGATCAATATGAAAGTGCATTGAATGGTTATAATGACATGATCAATATGAAAAGTGAAACATGGGTATGTGCAGGATCATCATGGAAAAAAAGGCCCTTAAGTGGCAAAAAATTCAGAAAAATCAGAGTTAGGCAACTTGATGTAAAAATTTGAATAAGTTATCTATATTATTTCAAAAATATATAAGAATAGAATCTATTGCAAATTGAATGTAGTTTCTAAACTACTAGGTTTTTTTTTTTTTAAATCAATTTATTTGGTGAAAATTTTAAATTTCAATGTAGTAGTACTTACATTTTAGGGAAAAAATAAGAAGTAGGTGTCTGTCTGACCACCCTAACCACAATAAAATAATAACATTTTTTTATAAGATTTTAGATATAAGTAGAGGACTCATGTCTTGATGTGATGTATATTTTTTTGTATTTTTTTTCCAAGTAAATAATTAATTATGAATTTTTTATTACAAATTTTAAAAAATATAAAACTCATATGTTTGACCACCATAACTTGGTCAAAACTTCATAAAATTCAATATTGTTTTTTAATCCTATAGTATGCAAAGCATAGAATGTGACACATGTTTTAGATTCAAAAAATATGATACCATTTGAAAGTTATAGATGTTTTTCAATCAACCTATCAATCAGGACTTTAGTCATAATTCAAATAGAAAATGAATAATAATTATTTATTAAATTCAAATTAAAGCATAATTTATATTGGTGGAAACTTGAGAATCTCCTTTAAAAACCCTTTTTGTTTCATCAATTTTGGGTTAAAAAAAGTCATCAGCCACATAGGCCATCATATCAAATACATATTGCCACTTTTTGGCCCATCATGATCCTGCACATACCCACATTTGCGAGTGATGTTCACGTTGTGTAGGAAAGCAATCTGTAGAAGCTCTAATTTGCATTGATACATGCATTGGTTCAAGGTGGTGCATCTTCATTCCACAATGGTTGGCATTATATCTAATCTTATCTTAGATAACATAACACCATGGTCCAATCTTCCTTCATCTTTGATTATAGATAATGGTATGTCATTTAAAAATAAGGAAGCAAATAAGGTTTTAGAAAACTTTTACATACAACATAATTTTTCTAGGTAGGTAGATCTTACCTTATTAAAGGAAACTACTCCAAACAAACAATCATGAGAATTCATAAAATTTAATTTCTAGAATTAGATGTAGAAGAAGGAGATACTATTATCATCCTTAACTAACATAAGAATAAATTATCAAAACTAAATTACATAAAATTGTATTAACCCAATATGAATTTACCAAGATCCACTAATTGAAAGCACATCCAAGCACACCAACTTACACACTATGATTAAGAGTTACCAAAAACAATCCAAAACTGGAAAGGGGAAAGATAGCTACCATTATTGAGTGCATGTGGGAGCACCATGCTACTCTAGGCATCTGCCTACTATGGAGAAGTGTCATGGATCCACAATCATACACATTCACTTCTCAAGAATTGCATATGAGTTTAACACCATATTTGAGACTTCATAAAAGGTCTTCAAAAGCCTCACATAAAGGATTATAAATTTTATCTCTTATAGTAAACCTCTCTTGGCTGCACATAATAATTTCTTGCAAGCCTACTACATTTTCCGCACATAAGGATTGATCACAATTACAAAAACATAGTCAAAATAAAGGGTTTGAAACCAATAATCAACCCAATAAAAAAAGTAGATTTCAAAAATTAATGGCAACCTACATCAATTAAAAAAGCTTAACCTTATAACAAGATATAAGGATCTCAAAAATCTAATTACCTTCATTTGTATTGAACTTTATGATGGTGTAATTTTTATTGATTTGTATGAATTTCTTAAGGTTATATCAAAATACTATCTTTATTCATGTTCTCATTGTCCTCATTTGCACTTGAATGTGGCAAGGACTATCCTAGGATTTAGTGAATGATGATTTTCATTTGTAGCATGGTAACTATGCAATCAAAGGATTGTCCTTCAAAACTGTGTCTTTGATCCCTATGTACTTTTATAAGACTACTCCTTATGCCTTATAATCATTGGTTGATCTTTTTGTTTGACCTATGTGGTATTATAGCTTCATTGGCATCATCACAGTCATACTTGGCCTTTGGATATGGTGGTATCACTATCTTTAAGTCTTAAGGATAACTGATCTTTAAATGATTCCCTCATTTCTTAGTCCCACTTTCATTCATTTGACAGTCATAAGGCATTGTACTTTGTATATGAATTTTCACTTTGATAATTGGTACCTTGATTGTCGTCTTCTTGATAGTTTTGTATTTTCATCCTTAATCTAATCATTGTTGACTATCATGCACTGATTTGTGGCTTTGGGATAATCTTTCTCAAAGTTGTCATGAGATTTCTCTTTTCATGACTATCTATATAAGGCTATCATTATTATTTTACCTTGGAGTTATTTTCCATTTATTAAATATTATCCATTATTCATTTATATGCAAGAGTTAAATGCTTAAGCATGGGACAAATGCTCTCAATTTTTTAAATGATTGCTTTGGTTTTTCTTTATGGCATGCAAAAAAAGAGTTTTTGTGCAAGGATTGTTTTGAGATGGTAATTTAGAAATATCTAGCATGTTTACACTAGTCATGATTCTTAAGAATGGGGTGTTGCAAAATTCAATAAGAATCCAAGCACAAGCTTGAATATAAATGATTGAAAACATGTTACACAAATATATGACTTGTCCAAAAGATAATGAGTTTAACTCTCAAATCGCTTACAATCAAGAGGTGAGCTAACTCAATCTAAGAAGTGAAGAGTTTAATTGCCAATCAATAGATGAGACTAACTAAATATAACTATGACAAAAGTGGCTTTGACTAGTACAATGTGATAGCCAACTACAATCAATAAAGGAGCAATGATATAATAATAGCATTTTTGCACCTCAAGTCAAAGTGAACACATCTTTATTAACAACTTGTGAAAATATGAGAGCATTTTTTACCTTCTTTATATGATGTAGAGAGAGAGAGAGAGGATCCCTTTCCAAATGAGGAAAGATTCCTTAAATAAACCAAATGGGGAAAATGGTTGTTGGAATATGTAATAAGGAATAAAAGTAAAGATCCTAAGAAATTGATGTGATCATAATTTAATTGCTACCACAAAAGAATATTGGTGCCCTAAGAAATCAATATGATCCTAAAAAAACCAACAAGCTTTACAAATACAAAAACAACAATTTGGAGGGACATTGGTTGCTTTTATGATTTTTTATTGTAAAATAGAGGAATAGAAACTAATAAATGTTCACTTTTAGGGTTGTCATTGATTTTTTTAGGTTTTAATGCTATTAAAACATATTTTTTAATGTTTTAAAAGTGTTTTTCACTTCCAAACTTGTGTGTGCCTTGTGGATTCCTTTGGGTGCAATTTGCCATGTCATGGGACAACTACACATACCCACAAGGTATTGAGGGGGAAAAGGCCATGACATGGCCAACCTATTCTAGAATTTGTGTCCACTCTCCTCTTTAACCCATTATATTTTACAATGGGATTTAGAACACAAGGATCTAGTAGCATAGTAAAACTACATAGAACTAGTGAGAATTTATTTGAGCATGTGGAATATTGTGAAGTATGAATCTATGTATGCATTATCAGTCTCCCTATTATGGATTGGAAAGTCAAAATAGATATTAGAAAATAACCATTGGGAAAATATAGTTCTGATTTTGGAATTTGTATCTTTTACAGTAGCAATTGTGCTGAATATTATTACAAAATTGTGTGGAGATTATGGAAGAATATAAAATTTAGATCTATGATCATAATGAATTAAATTATGATCATATTGATTTGTTAGGATATTTACAAAATAATTAAATCAATATCATGAGAAAGCCACAAAATAATATTGTTTCCCTCTACTGTACTACCCTCTACAATGTTGCCCTCAACAATGTTGTCCTCTACCATGTTGCCCTTGGTGGAAGAGTATTATTGCCTCCCTCTACATTTATGTATGTTTGAGAAGGTAGGCGTTCATGTTAATCAATTAAAGTGACTATCCATTTATATTCAACAATTATCTTGGTGTAAATTTGAAGTTTTTAGATCAAATTTTATTATATTAGGTAATATTTATGATGTATATTAGGTAATATTTATGATGTGTGTACGATTCAATTGTTTATCGAGGGTATTTATTTAATTTTCTTTTTTTTCTTGTCACCTTCTCATATAGATCAATTGCAATAATTTTTAGTTGATTTTGATATTTTTGTATTTGTGAGTATTTTACTTTTGTTCTTTTTGTGTTTGTGAACATGTAGCATTCAACATCATGCCCAAGAGACAAGAAAATACTCTAACATTAGATGAACTTGAAGCTAAAAATGGAAGGAGAAGAGAAACACATTTGATGCAACTTCATAAATAAAAGAAATTGAACCCCATAGCAGAATAAATCCCCATGCAATCTAAAAGAGATCTCTGGAATTGTCATCACAAAGGAAATTGATGCATAATCTTCATGCAACGAGACAAATGAATCCCAAATTTGGCAGCACATTATCAACCATAAGTGAAGTTCAAGGAACACCACCTACAATATGTCATGTTCAAAGTACATCAAAAATCACATCTCTAGTTGAAGGAAAACCATCTACAACATGTGGTGTTGAAAAGACATCAACAAATATGTCTCTACTTGAAGACACTCCACATACCACATCTCAAGTTGAATGTACAAAATTTTTTACATATTAATTTCAATGTACATCATCATTTTTATCTTTGGTTGAAGGTACACCATCTATCCCCAATGTTGTTGACATTCCTAATGTTGAGGCAACTTTACCTTTGAGAAATCCTATATTTTCCATAGAAATCCCAAATATTTGATTGATATTGATGGTAATATTTTGAAACCAATGGTTGATAAGATTCCAAAGTGTATTTGTCAAATATATGCGAGGAGAATATGGAGATTATTTTTTGAGAAGCTAAATGAGGTTGCAAGATGTCAACTATTTGTTGAAATGATGAGGCAACTAAAATTTAGGCCCATTATGAAGATTCTTGGTCTAAGAACATTAGATGACTCAAGTGAGAAATCAATTGTAAATAATCTAATGAGTGCATATGAGAGTGTGGGTGCTATCTCACACACAAAAGATAGTAATGCCACCTGACATGTGATGACATCAACATTGGTAAGCAATCAAACCAGGAATAAGATGATCCTTTCAAAGACAAGTAAAACTTTGAAAATAAGTATATCATCTCTAATGAGAGCCAAAAGAAGGTGTAAAAGAGTGGAGGATCCAAATAACAATGAGTTGTTGGAATTCTCCAGTAGACTACCATGGAAAGATAAAGAAATTGTTCAAGCCTTTAGATCCCTAACACAATAATTTTGGAAGAATAACACAAGGGTCTCTCCTAATCAAAGATATGTAAGAAGGATAATTGACATTCAAAATTGTGAGGCACATCCAAAGCATTTTTGGATATGACTCAAACCCAAATTTTTACTAAATTTGTAGAGATGTATCCTTAAGTTAAATTTTTTTAGAGGTTTTTTGAAACATTTGCTAAAGCCTTTTTATGTCAAAATAAATCACTCACACACACACACACATTACTTGTTGTTGTAGAGTACATATTGAGTTTGCTAACCATTATGATGTTTATTAACATATATGTGTAGTTATACATACTAAAAATATTTTGTAAGAATATAACATAAGGCTTCGACCTATATCTTCATGGGATTTCATATCTACCATTTTATGTGAAACAGTGGAAGGTCAAATTTTAATAGGAAATCATGCTTGGATGGCACATGTATTCATTCTGTTGGATTGCAAAATTTTCTAATTTGTCAACATATGCATAGTACACGTGCAATTGGAAACGAAATTGTATAATTAGGTAAATAAAAGACAATGGTCAACTATCTAAAAGTTGGGAAAGAAGCAAAAAAGTGCAAATTGGTCAGTGATAAGATTCTAGTGTATCAGTTTATGGGAATTTTTCATGATCATGTGGTGTATGAGTATGCAAAGCATACACATAGAGCTCAATTGTTGGATTTAAAGTTCAAGTTATGCTAGGACATATTTCCACTTCATACCACCATTTTAGCTATCGAATTTGTAGAGAACTACACAATACAATGACAAAATGAGGTTCAAGATCACAATACTACAAATCCACATAGGTTTCTATATTTGTTCATGTAGCTTTCATCCATGCAGGTGATAGTATAGAGGATGATAGGAAGGTATTGAAGGAGTATCACTTTTACATCAATGATGATTGCACACATTCTATATAGATTTTGTGTAAGATTTCTTTGAGATTTTATATGCTGATTTGGTTAGCAGGGGCATATCATTCTATCAAAATATCATATTGCTAGATAATTATACATCACAATTCAACAACTCCAAGATGTTTTATTGGTTGAGAAGGATGCATAAGATCACTATTGCTCAACATATATCAAATTTATTTGAGTTTGTGCACAAAAAGGGGGGAGATGATGGTGCAGTAGCATGTAGTAAAAGAACCTTAGCACAAGAAGAGTTAAAGTACAAATATAGTCCAAATTTGATAGATGCAAAATCAATCATCTAGTGGTGTAATCATGTTGTGGGTCTTTATAATGAAGGCAATTCTTTAGTTCATTGATTTTTTTGGTTGGTAGATGATACTAACATTGCAAAATATGAGGACTATTGTACACTAATAGGATCAAGTGAGCTATACCCATTTAGAAGCTCCAATGCAGGTTCATGGACTATCCATACACAAAAGATGGAATTCTTTTTTATTCATGTACAATTCAAGCTTGGAATGAGTGTGAGTCAAAGGAGTGGGTTGATGAATGGTGGTTAAGATTTCTAAGCCCACTTAACATGTATTGGTTCCCAACAACACTAAAAATCACAAATATGCAATCATTAATTGACTTTGATCATGTTTTAGATCTATAGAGCCGGGTAATATATTTACTTGCATAGTTTACAAAATTCCTTGTTTTATCTTACTTTGTATTTTTTTTAATGCTCATTAAATTCATCTAGCTAGATGCATATATCAATATAGTGGATGTTTATGCACTGATTATAGATGAAGACAATGAAGAGGGAATAAATTATTACTTGTTTCATTGTGTTGACGATAAAATTAAATTGGAGGCCCCAATTACAGATGGAGAAAACATAGAATATCCTATAGGTTCAATGGTTGTTACTAGAAAACAAGTTAAAAGGTACCTAGTTAAGAAGTTTGATGTTTGGTTATTCGAGTACTTTGACACACTTTGGAAGATTCTTCATTACTCAAACCTTGTTGTGGCAGCCAACATGTCCATTTGATCAAATATGGGGGCAAACCTATGAACAAGAACTTGTGGAAAGTATGTGAGTATGTTTGTGATGCAATACTTAACACAATATAAAGAGTAGAGGAGAGCCACATAGTTCGTTGGATTGATTTGTAAGTATGTACATTGAATTTGTAAAGTCATGTTATTGATCATTTTTTCTTGGTTATTAAAATATACAAATTATCATTATCTTTTTTCCTAACTGCTATGGAAATGAGAAAAGAACATATATTATAAAGTTTCAATTTTTCAAATCGCATTCGTTCATAGATTTATACCTCTTCTTCATTCTAATTTAAATCTTGTAGTTAATAATTAGACTATATTAGTAGTTGAAAGAGTATTAGTGTTTCTTTATTTCTTAGTTCACATTAGAGTATATTAGTTCACTCTACTCAACACATGATTTTCCACTATATGCATATTACTATGCATAAAAAATAGCACAACCTTTACTTTGTCATGCTTTATCTACCCTTTGGTTGTTGTCCTACTTTAACCAAGGTGATTGCATTGATTTCATTCTCCATGCCACCTATCATCTTCCTTGTTTCCCCTCATTGTCTCATGGCACTGATTCTTAGACATTTGTATTAGTGATAGAATTGTTGTTCTCCTTTAAAGCTTCCCTCTTGTATCCCTTTGAATGATGTCCTACTTGACCAATATACCTGTCATATTCCTTGTTTCATCTCCTTGTCTCATGGCTTATGGCTTACAAGTGAATATGTAAATCTTAGTACATCTTAAATCATACCATCATATTTACAATATTTCACTTTACATTGTATTAGGCTATGTGCAGGATCATGATGGGCCAAAAAGTGGTGATATGATGGGTATGTGTAGGGTATGTGGCTGACGACTTTTTTTTGACCCAAAATTGATGAAACGAAAAGGGCTTTTAAAGGAGATTCTCAAATTTCCACCAATATAAATTATGCTTTACTTTGAATTTAATAAATAATTATTATTCATTTTCTATTTGAATTATGACTAAAGTCCTAATTTATAGGCTAATTGAAAAACATTTATAGCTTTCAAACGGTATCACATTTTTTGAATCTGAAATATGTGTCACATTCTATGCTTTGCATAATATAGGATAATTTAAAAAAAAGTTTAATTTCATGAAGTTTTGACCAAGTTAAGGTGGTCAGACATAAGAGTATTTATATTTTTAAAAATTTGTAATAAAAAATTCATAATTAATTATTTACTTGGAAAAAATTACAAAAAAATATGCATCACATTGAGACATGAGTACTCTACTTAAATATCTAAAATATTATATAAAAATATTATCATTTTATCATGGTTAGGGTGGTCAAATAGACACCTACTTCTTATTTTCTCCCTGAAATTTAAGTACTACTGCATTGAAATTTCAAATTTTCACCAAATAGATTATTATTTTTTTTAAATAAACCTAGTAGTTTAGAAAATACATTCAATTTTCTACAAATTCTATTCTTACATATTTTTGAAATAATATAGATAAATTATTCAATTTTTTACATCAAGATGCCTAACTCTAATTTGTCTAAATTTTTCGCCAGTTAAGGGCATGTTTTTTCCATGATGATCATGCACATACCCATGATTTTCCTTTGCTCTTGTGTGCTTATACTTTACATGGCATTTATCTTGTGGTACTTTATGACCACATCCTACACCAATTTATCCTTGTGTTATTTCTACACTATCGCATCCTACATGACACTTGTTGAAACATAATTACATCTCTCTCTTAATAAATGGATTTGTATGATGACATGTTCATTGAGTGGGAGAAATCATACCAACCATGCATTTCTATGAGAGACTTCAAGGGGAATCAATCTCCTAACAACAATGAGGTTTTTAAAGGGCAGAAATATCATGACGACATTGGTTCTAAATCCATAGCAAACCTAAACATCATGTTTTCATTCTTAGTTTTTAATATGACTTCTTTTTTGTTTCTAGATTATGAAAGGGACATCAATTCCAACTCCATGGAAACCTTGTATAGCATGATTTCAACTTCAATATTTTACATGACTTCATACATGTATAGATTGTGTAGGCCACATCAATTCCAACTCCAAGGAAACCATATACATCAACACTTACATCTGAAACTTGCATGGTTTCATTGGGATGCAAATTGGTTACATTATCATATCTCCATCTTTGACTCTGATGCAAGAGCATCTATCAACAACAACAATTCATCAAGGAACTTTTGTCCCAAAATCTACTTGGAGAAGATCAACTAATAAACCCACTTATTCCTTCACAAGAATCCAACAAATTCTTTGTCCAAACACAAAGCATCACAAGCCAAAACATTTCACCAGTATTACATATCATTAAAAAACTTGAAACAAATTTTCCATCAATGAATTATTAGGATCAAAGCAATAACCTCTTTAACCAAACAAAACACCAAACCTTCAACATATTATTCTTCGTTCCAATTTTCTTTAAAACGAAAAATAACTTCAAACCAATCATTCATTCATTTAATCTTTTGATAAACCTCCAAGACATTATAATCACCATGTTTTTGAATGTTATTGTTACCTAATTTTCACCCTCAGGCTCAATCAGGCAAGGCATCTATGTTGCAGGTGTTCATAAGGGCCAAATGGGATATTTCCATTTAGGGTTAGTTCATGCATCTGATGACATTTCACAAGGAGCTCAGTTGGGAAGCTTGCTCTGTTTGAAATATGCCTCAATAATCACAGGCCAAAGCCTCCATTACAACCAAGTCAGTATGACATCTTCACTGTCTGGCCGACTAGCAGCTTTTATACATTCTATTTTGAGTAGGTTGCTATGACCTAGTTTCTGTCTTGCCGAACGATTTTACTATAGAGCCTATCGCTGTGACAAGAAGGGTTCGGCATGAGCTCTTATCACGTGGCATTCTTTGGCTGATAGGCCACTCAATCATCAATCGGGGAGACTCATGGCGACCATAGGCTTCAGGATAACCTATAGCAGCTCGGTGAGAAGTCCCAATGAAGAGTTAAAGTCTTGCCGATAGCAATTGGTTTAAGGTCATGAGGGAAACTCTCGCTAGAAGAAATACTGTCGACCGGTAAGAGGTCTTACTGACGTGAGGAAGTCACACCGACTGCATTCATTCAGGGTAACACAAGAGTCTCGGAGAGAAGTCTTAGCGAGAATGGAATGTCTCGCCGACAGTGCTTTATGTTGGAGCCTTCGGTCTAACATTTTGAGCTTGCTAAGAGGTCTCGACGACCCGAGAATGTTTTGGCGACAGTAATGAGCTCAACAGATGTCTCCCCAACAAAAGGATGGGCTCTCAGCAAAGGTGGGTCCCTTCGCCACAAGGTCTCACCGAACGCAGGAGGTCTCCCCGACATTTGACATCGGTCTAGTTTACAGCCGTTGGGTAAAGGTCTTGCCGACATGGCCATGTCTCGGTGAACGAAGGTGATCTTGGCCAAAGGACGCAAGTATCGGTGAAAGGTCTTGCCGAGTTGGAGATGTCTCCCTGACCGAAGAAAAGTGAACTCATCACCGAAAGGATAGGGAGCTCGGTGAAACGTCTCACCAATCGGTGGGAGTCTCAATGAAAGGATAAAGAGCTCAGGTAGAATGGAGGAGTTCAGCATGAGTCTCAACGACAATCACTAGTCTGGCCGAAAGATGTGAGTTCAGGGAGACTGTAGTGTGCTTAGCAAAGGGTCTGGCCGATAGGCCAAAGTTTTGGTGACAAGATAAGAGCTCAGTGAATGGTCATGTTTTCGAGGAGATGTCTCCCCAACCCCAGGTATCTTGCTGAAACAAAAGGGGGCTTGGTGTAGCGTTTTCCCTTCGCCATGAGGTCTTTCCGACCGATGGGAGTCACACCGAAGGAGGTTTGGAGCTTAGTGGAATGAAATGTCTTAGGGTAGCCTCTTGCTTCTAGTAAGATTTCTCACCGACACTCAAGTGTCTTGCTGACAGAGGGAAAGGAGCTAGCTGAAGGATTTTTCCTTGGGCAAAAGGTCTCAGCGACCCGTGGTTTTCCTGCCGACCGGGGGGATGTCTTTGATGTAACATCTTGAGGTCGTGGTGAGGTCTTGCTGACTCGGTAAGGTCTCACCAAATGCAAGCTAAGCTTGCCAATAGTTGAAGACTTCTCCCTGAGGTCCTACCGACACGAGGAGGTCTTGGCGATAAGGGAGGAGTCATCGGTGGAGGTCTCCCCAACATGAGTGATATCGATGTAGCGGCCGACTGTCAGAGTGATGTCTTACCGACATAATGTGGTCTCAGGGATGGAAGGCAATTTCGGCATGCATAATGAGGCCGCTGTGACCTCTTGCCAATGAAGGTCTCTCTTGCCAAAGCAAAATGAAATGAGCTCTCACCGGAACAAGGAGGCCTTGTTGAGAGTCTTGCCAACTCGATAGGGTCTCAACAAAGAATGTGGAGCTCGAGTGGGATAAAATGCGTCAGGGTGACATCAACAGACTCTTGCTGATATGGTTTGTAATATCAAGTTCGAGGGGACTTCGGGAGGAGGTTTTACACTCGGTATGATGTCTTACCGACAGGTTGTAGTCTTGGTGACATCTTGTGCATCGGCCTAACTAGAAGACCTCGCTATGAAGTCTTCCCAATTTTCTAGGGTCTCGCTAAAAGGATAGGGAGCTCGGGGAGTTGAGGCATTCGCCAAAGGGTCCTAGCAACTAATTGAAGTCTTGCCGAAGGAGAACCAGCTTAGGGAGAAAGATCCAACATCACCAGGAGGTCTCGCCGAATGTAGAGGGTCTCCCCGAAACAGATGCCTACGCTAAGGAATAGGGATTTCATCATGATGTCTCAGCGACAGAATTGTGTCTTGTCAATGGCTTCAGTGATATCGACATGAATTTTGGATTCGATAAGAACTCTTATCGACTGTCATATGCTATGCCAATGGCTTCAGAGGGGTATAATCGCATCGGTGAGACACTTCCAGTGTCTCGCCGAGATGCGATTCTGATTGAATGAGATTTTGACCGCCCAGAGAATCCTTGTGGAGTACACCCAACCAATCAGAGGGAGCTAGAAGCGAGCCATGGCAGTCTCAACCAGATAAAGAAGATCAACAAGATGAAAAGCAACGTGTGTCTGTTCTGAGCACAGGAGCATTCAAAGCGCTCAGTCGAAGAGGTTCAAATAGGACATGATGCCAGGAAGTAAATGCGATAGCTACAGAAATATCTGAAGAAGACCACTCCTGGAGGTGACTCTTCATGCTGACATGGACACGCAGGGTACAACATTAATTTTAGTCAAAAGATCTAATGAAAAATCTATCTCGAGGACTGATATTTTGTAAGCCCTAAGGGGCCGACACAGTTTGATATATAAGGCATTTTTGCCTTTTTTGTATATAGTTTGAATGATACACTCAGAAGAGTTAGTGATTTTTATCAATCCTTTCTCGACTAAATGTATGTTTTGTAACTCAACTAGAATCTGGAATACAACACAAATTTTACCTTGGAAGCTAGTGTTCATGTTTGTACTACTCTCATTTTTGTATCTTTCTTTTGATTATGCCAGTCTTTAACTATGTTTTATAAGTCTACACTCATACCTTAAAGTTGTGAAATTTATCTTTCCTTCCTAAGATGTGTATGTAGATCAAACCTGTTAAGAATGATGCATAAGTCTAAAAGAAGTTGTTCTGAGTATGTGAAACAGTAGCAATTAAGTTTCCTAGTGTATTTTCTTCTTGTTTCATTTCATGATTTCCTATCAATACGGTGTATCACCACAGTTTAGTTCCATTTTCATGCATTCTTTCTCCTTTTACCCTTAAAGAATCAGTATTTTAGGTGATACCCAAAGGAAGTCGGCCTTCTTCAGAGGTTCATTTCAACTTCAGGTGACCCACAGCCTTGAAATGATCCCATGTGTTTCTAGAAAGCTCAGTTTCAATCTCTGTGCAAAGGGTGCAATTTCTAGGTGACAACAGTTACAAACCAAAAACACACTCACAAAGCACTAAACCATCAGACCTCTTATCTTTGCAGTTAAAATACCCTTTTCACATAGGGTTCAAATTGCTCAAATCAACAAAATTAACATGTTTATTGTCTAAATATTTTCCCAAATATTAGGTCACCTTTAACATCATTGTTTCAGCAATTTCCATACAAAATCTATCACTTAAGTCACTATTTCCATAGACTCCCACTTTCTATGAAATCAAAGCACTATTTTATTGATTAGGTCTCCACACCCTAAATTGGGTGAATCTCACAAACCCATTTTTTTTCCCAAGAACCAAATGCACATTCAGAGGTCCATTGTTGCTAATTAAAACATATCACAAATTCAGCTACTGTTGTTTAAGAAAATACAAAAGATCAATAACCTGTCCCACAGAATTTAAGGCCCAATTAGGCCTAATTTGTGAAGTAGATACCCTTAAACCAACTCCAAATCCTCAAAGGACCACAAACATTCTTTTTTCATGTCATTTAATCACTAAAAAAACCATTAGACTCAAGAATACCACTCATTATTGCACCAAATATTAAAACCCTCTTATGAGCACAATTTGAACTAAGAATATAAGTGTTTATTGGAAATGACCTCACCACTCCTCTTACCACCTTGAAAACACTTTAATCACCCTTGGAAAGGCCTTCCCCAACTATCAAAACTACCTCCAAATCATTTTGCATGCTTCTACGTTGTTTTCCACTTTGGAGCCACATTTTCCATGGAGTAAACTTTGTTTTTCTGTCAAGATTACAACAACATATAAATTGTAATCTCGCCTTCTTTTGATATAAACCCTTTGAACATGAAAGTACATCATAAATGAAAAAACTATAGTAATTTATAGAGGATAGAGATGGATAGAGATGGAGTTAGAGAATTTAGAAACTCACTATTTACCCTAGACAGAGTATAGACAGTTTTAATGAAAAATCATAATAACTTATTCAAAATTGCATAAAAATACATGAAAAAAAAAGGAAAAGGAGGGGAATTGATAGAACTATCAATTACAGAAATCCACATGAGCCTTCATGCCCGTACAAATCCATACAAAGGTCTAAAAGCAACTGATTTTAGCAATTTCTAAGAAAAAGACTAATTTTATTCATGATTTCTTCAACTTTTCCAATTCAATACATGCCTATACAATCTCCCCTACTTTGGAAATGAGTTATAATTCCTTTGTAAATGATTTTAACCTTCCTCTATAAAATGAAACTAACTCCAACTACCAATGACCTTTGGTATTCCCTGTTTTTCTACTCATTTTGTGATTTTTGCCTTTTTTACAATTTTGACAACAAATAGCAATCTTTTTGCCACCAAAGAAAACTCTTGTAACTTTAGCACCTAGAGACCTATTAGGGACTCCCATACATTTTAAATAACCTTTACATGACCTTTTACATGAATTTACAAATAAACATTCAATTTTGACAAATTTGCCTATGAGAGGCAACTAGTGAACTAGGTGCTCCTGGACCATACTCAAACTCAAAATTAGACTCAATTTTTACATGGCTTCATGCTTGTAGCTACCATTGTGGCCAAATCAATCATAACATCAAAAATTTTGGCCCATCATGATTTCATTTCACACCAAACTCTCCTTCTAGACATATTATTCATTTCACTCTTGGAAAGAATGCAGGTTTTTATGATCATGTGTTTTTGTGCCACTAATATGTGTTTTGTGGGTAATAATAATATTTTTTTAGGAGTATATTTTGAGATATTTACCTTTCAAAATACAAAGTAATCATGATGCAATTTTCTCTACCTATATCCTAATATATATATGTTAATTTCATTACTACATAAATATTACTTTGGCATGCATGATTCGCCTTGCACATAACTGATACCTTAGTATTTCTACTCTCCTAGATTAGACCATGGGTGTGGATTTGTCCCCTAGAGCATGTCATTTTCATGTTCCCTTAGGGTTGTTTGATGTCAACATCTAAAAATGAACATCAAATATGAAGTTTCAAATAATGTTTCAAGGCAATGCTCTTCACTCTCTCTTATCATCTAGCCAAAGCCTTTTAGGTCAAGGCATTCTGAAAGGTACATCCTTGATTTTTTATTGGTGCATTCACAATTATTGATGAGGGTGATCCCACACTACTAGTTTACAATTTTTGGCCAAAATGGACACTGAGTTCTATTTTTTTTAATTAAATCTTTACTTTCGGGCACCTATAGCAGCTAAACTATGAGGAATTTGAAGATGATGCAAACTAGTGATTTTTGGTATTTTGTCTATAGATTCTAAATATATTTTTTTCAAAAATTTTGGAATCAGATTACACTTCTTTTTCCATCTCCTTTGAAAACTAGTTTTTTTTCAGTAAGCACCATTTTTAAGGAGTGACGCTCACTATATAACACATAACATTTTTTCCATGAAGGATAAAATTCTAACTTTTTCAAATTTAGATTTTCAACAAAAATATCTAGTGCTTCCAATTGGTTTCATAGTGTTTATTGAACATTTTTTCCTTAATCAAGTTTCAAAGGTAAAAACCAATTACAATTCAGACATAGGAAGACCATATAACACATAACCTTTTTTGTATGTATCAAAACTCAATTTTTTTTTTTGTTGGATCAAGGACTTCAATATCTAGTGCACTCATATTTTTCAAAATAAAAATTGATAATCTTTGATTTTTCCACATGTGCAGAACAGAGAGCTTGATTTTCAGTGAAAAACCTACATTCATAAGAAATAAAAAATAAATATAACAATAAAATTAAATTTATTTAAAATTATACTTTTTGGGAAGCTTATAATAAGGAATAAATACTTTTAAAAAATAAGTTTTAAATGAATTCATTTGATCCCCAAAAAGGTAAATCAAAAGTGGTTTTTTATCAACATTTTGATAGATGTAAAGGACACTCTATTATAGGTATGGTTTAAAACTAGTGGGGTTCTATCCAAGGGGGTTTGATCTAAGGTAGTTTGATCAAACTCTCTTCAATTGGAATGATTTAAATGAAAATTTTAAGGCTTAAATCATTATATTTTCTAAAAATATGTGATTTCAGCAAAAAATAGAATCTCCCAAAAATTGTAAACTAGCTTTGTGGGATCACCCATGAGTGTTTTGGTTACTCTTCTATTGATACAAATTAGATCAAATTTTTCCATTTTGGAAATTTGGTACATCCCTAGCTCTTTTTCATTAGAAATTAGTCCTTTATCTTGGCATGTTAGACTTTTCAAAACCTATTTTTAGTCATAATCTCATTGGTTTTTTCCTTTCTTACAAAATTAGGATTTCTCTCATCTAGGTTTACGCCTCCTTTTTGTTGGATTACAAGGCCACTAAGAGGGGGGTGAATCAATGGTCTAATTAAAAATCAAATCTTATTAAATTAGATTATGCATGTAAAATCATTTAGATCACTTCAAACACCATAGATATTTAATGTTGAGTGAATCACAATCACATGAATTAGAACAAGATACATGAACAAGAATGACTTATCAAACCAAAACTGACAAACAAATAAGAGAAGCATAACATAGGGATTATGAGTGGAAAACCCTAAAAGGGATAAAAACCCACACTGAAAATTCACTTCATTAAACCTCACTGGCAAATCAAAACTACACTTAATGTCTCACTGACAAACTGCCTCACTGGAAAATAAAAAACCTCACTGGTTACAATTAAAGTCTCACACAAAACCTCCTCACTCAAATTACATTAACAACTTGTCTCACTGACAACTATACAACACCTTATCACAGTTTTAAAAAGGATAAAAATAGAGGACTGTACTCTATTTCAAATCACTTCACTATTGTATCAATGTTTCTTTGAATGACAAAGAGAATATATGATAGTGACTTTCTCTTACAATGACAAACTCCACTCAAATAAATAACGCATCATTCATTTTCTTGTTCATAACACATCAAATTGTTCTAGACTCCAATTCAAAAGCACTAGCACTCACTCTCAAGTCACATAGGTTTGTCCAGAGAAGAGATGACACTTGAACAATATGTGATATATTTAAAGACTCATTCTTTAAACCCTTGACTTACACAAAAACTCCTACAGATCCCTTTCTTTGAGTCTCATTCCACCATAACAAGAATAAAATCAATTTTCAATAATTACTACACCTTTTTACACACTCTTCCCACTCATATTTTCATATTAGAAGAACATCGTGTATCACTATTTTTGAATTCACATTACATCAAGCTATCTTTGTAATTCGAAAATTAATCAAAAAAATGCCACTCATGAGTTCCTTCTTCCATCGTTGCTTCAAAGGACAGTTACAAACCATGTAACTGAACCAAAAACCATGACCTTCAATTTCCTATCAAACCTCATACATCAGAGAATAGCAATTAGGGGAGAGGGGCCCATAGTGGAGCACCCTAAATTCGAGTTTCTCAAAATCCTACGTGGAAATTTCAAATCACTCCCAATTTTGTAGAATAGTTTATTTGGTAACTCATGTGCTTCTATATTTTTTTTTAGGGCCACATCATCTAATACAATGCCATATCAACATGCTTTTTGTTGAGCTATCCAAAAAGGCCCAAAAAAAAAGTGAAACCAATAGTGGTGCACTAAGTCATGTTTCATTGGTGTGTTGATCATGTGGCATCACATGATTTGCCACTTTGCGTACTTTATGGATAAAAAGTGTTTTACAAAAATGCTCCACTATGGGGCCCATTGAGGACTACTTCTATCCCCACTATTGAACCCTACTCCATTATGGCCCCTCTCCCCTATACACGTTTAAATTTGATCCTTTGATTAAGTGCTCCCTCCAGGTTTTTCTTTTAAACAACAACCATTGATATTTAAAGTGTGTGGATGCTTTTTTCTGCATTTTCTCAAAAACAAACAACCATTAGCATCATTAGTGAACTTAAGCAAACCAAATAGAGTATCCCTATGAAATATTCAATCATATTAAAATATGTAAATAAGATAAACAAAATCAAAACAACTAAATAAAGCATATGAAAACATGATCAAATCCCTATCTCATAGTGGATTGGTGCTTCTTTGATGTGGAAAGAAGCCCTTTCCCAATCCTTGATAAGCTCCTGGATGATAGATGATGCAAGATGATAAATGATCAAGTTGTGGAGTTGTGGAGGATTAAATCAATAGAGAGGGTCTCTAATTATAGAATAGAATGATAGGAGAATGCAAGATAGGAGGAATGTGGGATAAAAGATAATCCAATGGCATTGTTCCACTCGTTAGCATTCCAATCGAGGAAGGTTGTGCACATCTTGGTCAATGTGCCAAAGAGGGGGAGATTTGAAATTCAAAAGATGGCTTGTTGGAGGGAGAAGAAAATTCTTAAATGCCAAGTGGGAGACATGTAAGAGACAATGTAAGAGGAGTTAATGCTATGTTGGAGGGAAAGACATGTGAGAGGGAAAATTCAAATTGGGAGAATATTCCCTCAAAGATGCCATTTTGAATGAAAATGAGGAAATAATAAATCAATTAAATTGATTTATTTGTGAAAGTTGCAAAATCTAGAGAAAAGAGGATTAGGATTAGCATTAATTATGATTTGATTAATTTAAGTGAAGATTAGTTGATTTTGAATTTTGACTTAGATAATTGGATTTATTTAAATAAAATGAGAGGAAATTGATGCATTAGAAATTTAATTAAATAAATTTGATTTATTTAATTAAATGAGGAACATTTGAAGATAATTAAATAAAATTGATTTATTTAATTTAACGAGTATGACATAGGATTTAATTAAACAAAAGATGATTTATTTAATTAAAGAGGGAAAGTGATGATAAAGGGATGATTAAGGAGGACATGGAATTAGTGGATCCAACTTAGATGCATGATGTCAATTTTGCATGTCTACATTTTTCCCCTCTTTGAAGCAATGTACTTGTTATGTTGATTCAAAGAATGAACTTGGTGCAATCAAAATTCAATTTTTTAAATTTTTTTTTGGATGCCCCAGTAGAAAGAAGTATACTGGTACATTGCCCCTCGAGAGATTGAGCGAAAAGATTCGATTTGAGGGTCGATCTCATGATAAAGAGGTTCAAGAGGGATGTATGCATGGTTATGATAATGATGCAAATGAGATGGTTGATGTGATGATGCCTATATGGTTATGCAATGGATGTTTTATGCAAATGTATGATTTATGAGATGCTTAAACTAATAGATCTATATTATGATGATGACCAATATGTTATGATATGATGTGCAGTATGTTGATGGTTTGTGGATGCAAGATGGATGCATTGGTGATGATGATTACCTGATCATGACATGATGTTAGCGCGGAAAAGAAGAAATGAGATGATGACAAGAGGGTTCAACAAACCAACTTTGTTAGAGATGATGATGAGAAATGGATGATTTTCTTATTAGGAATTGGGACTTTAAAAGGGCCACTTACCTTATTTTTGATAACACAACAGGCACAATGCATCAAGGTATAAAGAACCAGGATGGCATTGCACCTAGTTTGATGGACTTTGACTCGAAAATCAGATAGGACTACTCCTATTCACACCTGGCATACAAAACCTTATTCAGAAATGCAGTTCAGATATTCGAAACATCATAGACCAAAACATAGGAAGGCAAGCCTTCCCATGTGGTCAACAAGATACCCAAAACATCCTCCCTACATCTAAATAAAGCACATATGACCGAGGTTATGTTAGAAGAACATCGGGCCACAAGCACAATAGATAAAAAGATAATGATCGTTTCCCATTTCTCTCTCTAAATCCCTTTTTTTTGGATATCATCGAGAGGTCCTTGGAATGAGCACAATAAGATAAATCAAAATACAAAGATAAAGTAAACAAACAAGTTAATGTTCTTCATACCTCTAGTCAAGTCTAAACTACGGTGATGTTTGATGTTGATGTCTATTGTAGGAAGGATGCATCCTAGGACATGACAAGATCAGATGATTTGATATGGGACTGATTGGATGATAGGCTATTGACACAAAGAGTTGACCAACTTGTTTACGTACTGGCCTAGACTTGAGATTTTGACGTTTTGAGTTTTCACTTTCAATCTGCTAGACTTGTTTCTGACTGTTTCACCAAGGGTTGGGGATGATGATTGATTTATTATGAGTGATGTTTAGTGCAGGTGAAAGCGAGATGAGGTGAATGGATTTTTTCAAATATTTGGATGTTTTTGATGTTTTTTGAAATGTTTTGAGGCTATTTTTTGGTTGTTTTGATTTTTGAATTTTCCAATGTTTTTGTGTTTTCTGATTTTATGAATGTTTTTGGATTTTGTGTTTTTTGAATTTTTTTTGTGTTTTTGTGTCTGGGGGCTGATCAAATATTAGTCTTGCCTATATTTAAGCTTAGAGACGATGTAGTTCAGATGCCATGTTTTTTATGTTTTTCTGATTTTTTGAGTGTTTTTGGATTTTTGATATGATTTTGGATGTTTTTGGACTTTTGTGATTTTCTAATGTTTTTGGATTTTTGATATGTTTTTGGATTTTTCGCATGATTTTGATGATTTGGATAAGGATGTGTCTAATGCTATCAGTGCTTTGTTTTGGGATTTTGTTGAAAACCAAGCTAAGGTTGATTGATCGGATCAATGGATTGATGATGATACCATTGTTGAGGATACACAACAATGCAAGGATATTGTTAAGCAACATGAGGATTGGGAAGGATATCCTGAGATGATGATGGATTGATTAGATTTGATCGATTAGGATTTTGAAGCTTAGTTTGGAACAAAAGTGTATGACTGATTTGATGTGACGTTTGAAGTGCAAATTAGATGCGACTAATAGTGATTGTTTGGATCGATGTTCGATTGAAGATAAAACTTGATAAGGAACAACTTGTCAAAATATACCATGGGCTAGTGATTTGGATTTTTTACTCACAAGTGTTTTGACCAATTTGATTTCACGTTTTCCAATGTTTGAATCACCACATAAGTTGGAGGATATAGATCAAGATTTACTCCTAAAGCAAAATGTAAATATCTGCCCCTAGTGTCTAGCAATGTATGGAATTCCATGAATGGATGCATGGATAGGTGTATGGATGGATGGATAAGAATGCAAAGGATGCCACTTGAGGATTATCTTGTGATAAGATACAATGTTTAGATAAGGAATGCTCATTTGGATAATGTTTCATGGCTCAGATAATGTTGGATAGGATAGGATTAATGAAAATGACCCATGTCAAGATGTCTACCATACGCAAGCGTAAAGTGTGCACCAAACTTTTTCAAGATCAAGATAACGTGGAAGATGGGAGTGGGTTGGATAAATGGTTCATGGATGAATGGATTTATTATGGCTAAGATGGATGGAATGTTGGAGTTATTATGGATGGGATGAGATGCTTTCACTTGAAGTGGCGCATGTAGATGCTTGATTCTACACATGATGCCTATTTGCCAGGTTTTCATCATGGTACTTGTCCAAAGTGTCGCCCATGCAGTTTTCACTAGAGGATGATTTGTATCTTTACTATTTTCATGATTTTTTGATTTTTTTGGATTTTCATGTTTTTTTATTTTTTTTGCATTCTTTTGTGAGATTTTAAGCTCATGTTGAACCACCTGGTGGTGTCGATGTAGATGATTTTTTCATAATGTGCCATTGGTATCCTACCTGAAGAAGTTGTTTTACCAAGATACATGCACTTCAATACAACTTTTGAGATTCCTGGTCTGCTTCGTTGATACCAGAGTTAACTTTGTCTTTGTGCACACATCGTGATAGAGTTCCTTCAGAATCCTTATGGTGAAGCGTTGTTGCCAATACACGGTCAATGTGAGAATTGGATATCATGTGTGGAGGCGTGGATTCAATGTGTTTAGGGATAAAAGATGGATTGGTTGACAGTTTGGAACCTTTGACTTTCCAAACTTGGGAAGATGAGCAATGATGGGTGGATATGAAAGTGTGTGTGGAATTAGGACCAACTACTTGATATACTTTGTATTTTTCTTGAGAATCCTTATTTTTATTTTTTGGACATGTTTGATGGATACTTTTGAGTATGTGTAGGATCATCATGGAAAAACAGGCCCTTAAGTGGCAAAATTTTTAGAAAAATCAGAGTTAGGAAACTTGACATAAAAATTTGAATAAGTTATCTATATTATTTCAAAAATATGTAATAATAGAATTTGTAGAAAATTATATGTAGTTTCTAAACTACTAGGTTTTTTTTAAAAAAAAATCTATTTGGTGAAAATTTGAAATTTCAATGCAGTAGTACTTAAAAAATTAAGTAGTTGTTTGTCTCCACCCACAATAATAAAAATGATAATATTTTTTATATAATATTTTATATATAAGTAGAGGACTCATGCCCGATGTGATGCATATTTTTTTGTAATTTTTTTCCAAGTAAATAATTAAGTATGAATTTTTTATTACAACTTTTCAAAAAATATAAAACTAACTACCTTAACTTGGTCAAAACTTCATGAAATTCATTTTTTTTTTTAATCCTATAGTACATGCAATATGAATGACGCATGTTTTAGATTCAAAAAATGTGATAATGTTTGAAAGTTATAGATGTTTTTCAATCAACCTATCAATTAGGACTTTAGTTTTAATTTGAATAGAAAATGAATAATAATTACATATTAAATTCAAAGTAAAGTATAATTTATATTGGTAGAAAACTAAGAATCTCCTTTAAAAACCCTTTTCATTTCATCAATTTTGGGTAAAAAAATAGTCGTCAGCCACATACCCATCATATTGCCACTTTTTGGCCCATCATGATCTTGCACATACCCTTTTCCCTTTTTTATTTTTCCCCATAGTTTATTTGTCTAATGTAGTTTGATAGGGATAATATTTCTTTGTATTCTTTGGTATCCATGTGTATTTTTATTTTTCTGATATGCTTTTTAGCTTCTTTTTCTTTGATGACGTTATTTTTACTTTGATTCAAATATTTATTTTGATGTTGGTCCCAATTCGTGGATGGGGTGATGGGTGGATGAAGATTCATGACGTTGTTGGTTGTAGTATTGGCATCGGTTTCATCATAAGGATTCTTCGTGCTCCCTATGTTGACATTTTCCTGAGACATAGTTGCTCCCAATATGGTGGTAGTAGCACCTTTGTTCCTTGATTCTGCTTGTTTTGAGATGTCTTGTTTAGTAAGCCTTCTCTGATAAATGTCTACTGTAGATGACGTTATTTCAATTTGTTGCTCTATTGACTCTGGAATATCCTGTTCTGTCTGACCTATTTCTTTGAGTGGATAATGTTGGATATCTTCATACATGATGTTCCCAATCTGAATTTGGGATATATCTGATCTTGATGTTGACGACTCAGTTTGATTGTAGGAATCAATAACCTACTCTTTTTGTGTAATAATGTCAGGAGTAAAGGAATCTCGTTCTGAATGAAGATTATCTATGTGTCCGTCCAAAGAAAGCATCTCATGGGTAGATGGAGGAGTATGTGCTATGTGGATATGATCATCATTTGTGACATCTTATATAGATAGTAGAGTGTCCATTAGATCATTGTAGTATCTTGGAGATACTAATTCTTGATCTTGATTAATTTTGGGATTCCTTTCAATATGCTTTGGATCAAGTTCTTGAAATGTGTCCATTTCAAAGGGTGGATTGCTTAGAAAGGGTTCTTGAATATCCTCATTAGACATGGGAAGTGGCTCAATATCCTCTTGATCTTTGGGTGGACTTGGATTAAATGTTGAGTTGAGGATTCGTTCAGTATCTATAACCATGAGGTCCAAGGATGTCAATATTTCTTGGAAAGGACCATTGCTAGACTTTGGTGATGGATGTTGATCATGCTTTGGAATAAATTCTTGAGATCTGTCCTCTAACTCATAAGGTGATGTAGAGACATTTTCAATATGATCACTGGTCAATGGATTGTAGATTATGTCAATGGGATCAAATAACTCTAAGACTCCTTGAAATAGATCACTAAAAAGGGTATGTATAGGATCATGATGGGCCAAAAAGTGGTGATATGATGGGTATGTGTAGGGTATGTGGCTGGCGACTTTTTTTTTTACCAAAATTGATGAAACGAAAAGGATTTTAAAGGAGATTCTTAGCTTTCCACCAATATAAATTATGCTTTACTTTGAATTTAATAAATAATCATTATTGTTTTTCTATTTGAATTGACTAAAGTCCTAATTGATAGGTTGATTGAAAAATATCTATAGCTTTCAAATAGTATCACATTTTTGAATCCAAAACATGCATCACATTCTATGCTTCACATACTATGGGATTAGAAAATTAAAAATTGAATTTCATGAAGTTTTGACCAAGTTAAGGTGGTCGACAAACACCTACTTCTTATTTTTTCCTTGAAATTTAAGTACTACTGCATTGAAATATCAAATTTTCACCAAATAGATTTTTTCTTTTTTAAAATAAACCTTGTAGTTTAGAAACTACATTCAATTTGCTATAGATTCTATTCTTACATATTTTTGAAATAATATAGATAACTTATTCAAAATTTTACATCAGGTAGCCTAACTCTGATTTTTCTAAATTTTTCACCACTTAAGGGCCTGTTTTTTCCATGATGATCCTGCACATACCCAAAAGTGGCTCTTGATGTATGCGAGTTGGTCATCGAATGAGGTGGAAACATCTTCAATGTGCTCATTGATGGATAGGTCTTGAACATTGTTTTCAACAATTGTGGTGGAGAGATTTCCAATGCTATCACTAGTGGTTGAATCTTCATCATTGTCCCTAATGGTGATTATCTTTTCATCAATAAGGTCTTGGATGAGATTTTTGAGTCGAACACAATTTGATTTTGTGTGTCCCTTTATTCTGTGAAAATCACAAAGGTGATTTTCATTATACCATGGCAGTTTCACATCTAGTTCTTGATAGTTCTCATAGATGGGTATTTTAATGAGTTTTTCCTACACCAGCTGTTGCATGACCGATTCGATTGGTTTCCCAAGTGGTGTGTATTTTATTTTGTTACCCTATGAGAGTTTTCCTTTAATTTGACCTTTTGATGATTGATTTTGGAAATGTGGTGATTTATCTTTGAGATGTGGTGATTGATCTTCAAAATGGGGTGATTGGGTTTTTTGTTCATGTTGTTGATCTTGATATCCAACCTCTTGACATTGGAGATATTGTTCTTGATGTGTTTGTGGACACAACTCAATACTTTGATGACATGGTTTAACCAATGGAAGAGTGTATTGATCTTGGATTGAAGATGTCTCTTGGCTCAATGACTCAACTATTTTGGTAAGTGCAGCAATTTGATCTCGCAAAATTTGATCTTGATTTTGATCTTGACACCCTTAATATAGTTGATTTGGTTTTTGTTCAAGCAGATTTGGAATGCCTACTTGTGGTGTTTGTATGGGATCGTGGACAAATTGACTTTGGATAATGTTCTATTTTTGGATGATGTTTAGATTTGGCATTATAGGTTGAAATTGAACATTGTTGTGGTTGGGAATCCCATTGCCTTGATTTAGGTAACTTTTATTTCGCATGGTGTTACCTTGACTTGGATCAATACATGAAGTCATTATCATCTTGTTTGGATTTTGAACAACATTTGTATGATTCACAAACATATCTATCCCAAAGTTTGCCAAGTGTGGATTTGAATTGTTCATGTTTGCAAAACTTGTACTTGGTATATTCACATTTGGCACATATGGATTTGGTGGGATAATGTTGTTCATTTGAAGACTCATGCATTGATTTTTTGATTGATAGATTTGTCGGTTTGGACTTGGATTCAAATCTACCATCGGGAAAGGTGTTCCAAATTTTATATTAGGCATACTCACATTTTTTCTACCATTGAGGTTTGTAGGAGATAATGATCCCATGTATGGATTGTATAAATGTGAGTTTTGATAATCAATCAGCATTGTAAGGTTTTCATAGTTTGATTGGTTTAGACCGCTCATGATGTATGAACCAAGTTTATATTCCATGTTATTCTTGTGTTTTGACCTTGTTGAACTCTAAGGAATTTAGGACCAATGATGAGATGATGGATGAAAAGGGTGAATGATATGGGTGTTTGAAATTTTAGGAACTTTGGATCAATGTTAGACTTAGGGTTTGATTTTGATTGGTTTGATTTGGATAATGAACTTGTAAACCCTAAGATTTTGGATGTGACCTTTGGATAAATTTGTTCAAAGAGATGATATTTTAACTAAGTGTGTGAGGAAGGATTCATCCAAACACACCTAACTAAACAGATGACTTTGATTTGGTTTAAGGATATACCCAAGTCTAGAATTTTGATGCTTCCAAAGCTCTAAAGTTTTTTGGTGGGATGGGTTTGATAAATGCTTGGAATGGATGAAGTGTTTGATTTGATCCTAAATGAACCTATGAAGGACTTGTTTACTAGACCAAGATATTGAAGAACATGCTTTTCTCTAAGAGTAGTTCGAACCAAAAGACCAATGTCTGCTTGAAAACCATATGACCAAAAGATGCCAAGAACATGTGTGGGGTCCAATTGTTTCTTAACTTTTCTTAATGGGTTCTTTTTACCACAAACACACTCTTGATTAGCTTTTGAAACTAGATGCCCAATGTCCTAATTTTCTTTCATCCCACAAAGTGCATTATGTGGAAATCAAGGAAATCAAGGAAAAGGTTACCTAATGTTGAATTTAGTAGGATAAAATTGAGATGAAATCCAAATGCTTAGAAGCCTCTAAGGATACGAATCCCAAGGGAAAGCAATAGCATGTGAATTTGTTCAAAGGTATTTGCTTCTCCTAAAGGGTTTGAGATTTGGCACTCGTGTTAAGTTTTGGTTATTCAATGTTTGTGATCAAGCAATGTGTTTTGTAACCAAGAACAAGCACAATCCTTTGGATATGAAAGATTGTATTTGTTGACTCCCCACTTGGACAAGTCCAGCTACACTTATTTTAGTGAATGGTTAGATGCTTAACCCCACTAGCTACCCCACATGACACTCACTTCTCAAGGCAGCCAAGCATCAGTACCCATGAAACTCCCATGGCATACTTTCCATTTCTACTAAAAACTATAAAAGTGTGGGGCAGCTTCAGAATGACCATTCTTGCACCAACAAATAGATAGGGATTTTGGCCTTTCTACAACAAGGGTTTTAATTTGGACTTTCCGTTTGTAGGAGTTGACCCATTGAGGTGAGACACCATTGTTTCCCTTCTCGTCGAAGCCAACCATGTGATGCTAGCCTTTGTTCTAGTACCCACTTTTATATCCTGGCTGGAAATACTCTTGGCCTTAGAGTGTTACCAGTTGAGTCGTTCCCTTGGGTGAGTACTTTTTCCCCAATGCAGGTCGTCTAAGATAAACAAAAGCGAGCAAACATATCTGTAACTTGATCGATCTTTGTTGAGAAACAAAGAGAGAATACACACGATAGATTTACTCACACTCGCAAGATGTTTTGTTCAATTTTAGTTCCCAAAATGAAGTGTGGAGGCAATTACTTTATCCCAATCTAAGACCACCAAAAATCCTTTTGATTCTCAAGATTGTTGTGAGGCATGATAGAAGCACATACATATTTTCAATGTTGTTATTTTGAGTAAGCAATCACAAAATAAAGTAGTGCATGTTCATTTTAATCCCACAAAGCAATAATGACTTCTTTTTATAGCACCAAAGGAAATGTGAAAATTTGCCTTGTTCATTTGTTGAATCTGATAACCAACTCTAGTAAGTTTGTCCTAAAATTCTTTTTAAGCTCTTTTTGTAGCAAAGATCGAAATGTTCTTTTTAGAGCCCAAAAGGATGTGAGTTGATCTAAAACAGAAAACTAAAGCATAAAATGGAAGCCCTTTAGCATTTAAAAATGCTTTATAAACTCTGAATTTAATGCTCAATTCTCTTTAACTCCAAGATTCCTCCAAAGATCACTTCTTATGCTTAAATGTTTGCAAGTCTTCTACATGAACGAAATTCTCCTTTTTCCTTCCTTCCTCATTTTCCTTCCTTTTCCTCATTTTCCTTTACACCTATGAGAAAAACAAATCATACGACAACATTTTAAGACATCATTTAAGACAAATCACTATTTAAGACAACATAAAAAAAAATCTTAGCACAAGATATGGTGGTCTTCAGCATTTAAGACAATATCTACCATCTGCCATATACATTTTGATTCATCGATTACTAGAAATATTAACACACTCCACTCTTCTAATCAGAGACAAGTTTCAGTTTGAATTCTTCATGTTGTATTTGTTTGATGTATAAGTAAAGCGCCAATTTTCAATATCGAAGTCATTCTAACATTTTTTTTAAAAAAATTCTAAGCATTGTACAGTCAAAGAATGCATCACTGACAGATGCATTTTTTATTTTAGTAGGACTATCTTGTACGAAGTTAACCTTTACACACACTTGAGTTTCTAGTATTCAATGAAATTGACTTCAAAATGCGATAACCTATTTTTGTAACCTTAACATTTCAATAGATTTATTTTCTTTTTTTCCTCTTTTCCACTAAATCACCTTAGATCATTCCATAGTCAATAATATTCAAAATAATAACAAAATGCACAAACACATAATCTGTTTGACATAGGGATATTAATGATGGAAGATAGCGATATCAATGATAGACAAAAGCACATAATCTATTGAACATGACAACCTTCCTTTCTGTTTGACAACATTAATACTTGATATGACATCATTTGCTTTTATTTCAAACTTATGAGGACGAAGTGGCCGCCTCTATCATCAATCTTGCAATCAATGTTTATCCATATGCTCATTGAACTTTCATTTCTCCAATTTGGCGAGCAGCTGCCCAAAACAGATATAAAGCTCGGACAAAGATGTTAGAGAATGTTAGAGAATGTTTGTTCGCAAATTAGCAAAAAGATGCATAGATTTTAGGTGTCAAATTCAAATTTAGCAGAAATAGGTTTGTACTTAGCAAAAAAAACGTAGATCCTAGGCATGGGAAATGCACATGTTGCTTCCTTATGCAGACCACTCCGCCCAACTTTCTTCATAGCCAACGCCTTAATATTCCTCTAAGTTAGCTAAGAAAATGAGTTGTGTCATCTTTACGTGTGTCTCATGAGTGATATTGTCCTCTCTATGTTTCTATACTACTCACACCATAGTGAAATAACTCATTTCATAGTAGAAGCATACCTTAATCTTCCACATATTAAAGCTCTTTTAGCATTTATGAGGAAAATCTAAAAAAAATTAAGCTAATATATGGAAGGCCCCGCATGCTTTAAAACTAGCGTGTGATACAAGGTATGTAGAAGTGAAAGGCTCTAGTGAAAAATTGGTTGTCCTTGATCATAGAATTTATTTATACCTAATACAGTTGCTATTGTGTCGATATTCAGAATTAATGGGTGACCCCACTTTTGAAAAAGTATATTAGACAGTTTCTTGTGATTTTACTTATAATGGATACCTAGACAGATCTTGTAATACGACAGTTGTATTTGAAGGTGTATCAAATTCTTTCATGTATACTATAATTAAAATTGAAAACACATATATGATGGGAGAGCCCGCTAGATTTTCATTCAAGGACCCATTTGGAAGGAGGTGTGTCTGATCAAAGTTATTGTTCTTGCATAATAAACATGCACTGAAAGATATTTCTTAAAGCTTTTGTTGCCTTAGCCTAGGTGTAAGACTCACGTGGTTGGAAAAAATCAGATAGTGATACCAACTTAAGACAGTGGACATCCTGTCACCTACTACATTAGCATTAACTAGCCTATCAGCCTACCATGGAGGAGGCATCCAAGAACTAGGTGGGGGCCAGGAAAGAAGCGATGATAAAATAGAGATAAATGACCTACCATGTGCAACGTGGTGATTTGAAAGGCGATACAAATATTTCGCTATACTTTATTTTAATAGGCTTGGTACCTAATGAAGGCTCGAAGGCTTGGATTTGCATGCAGGCACATAATCTATTCAAGAGAAATAAATGAGGCATTTAGTGTGGTAGATAGGAGATTTAAAAGTAATGCAGATTGCCTTCCTGTGCACACAAGGAGCTCTTGGGAGGCGTCCATTAATCTTCAAAGCGATGGTTTTTAGACATTGAATCAATTTCACTTTAGAGGCAAACAAATGGTTATTCTGAAATATGCAACATTAAACAACAATATTGAGATAAAAGCAATGAACTAAAGTGATTAAATTAGGCATTATTGAACAACAAAATGCCTTCGCCCTTACAAGTAACCTGCATTCAAAGCATGGCTTCCCTACAATCGGTCTCATATGATGCAGATTGCAAATACATAGAGAGTGAACAATTGAAAAATGATTAAAAAAAGCTAACAATCGATACGACCTTTTTGACCTATTCTACGTAATGTTTGGAAAAAAGATAACAAGTTGGTGTTAAATAGAAACCAATATCAAATAGCAATATCAACATTGAATAGTAATACCCGGTTGGGCCCTCCTTCTAGCGCCATAATGTGGATAATTTTTTTTGCATTTGCTCAAAAATAAACAACCATTCGCATCGTTTGTGAACTTAAGAAAACCAAATAGAGTATCCCTATGAAATATTCAATCATATTAAAATATGTAAATAAGATAAACAAAATCAAAACAACTAAATAAAGCATATGAAAACATGATCAAATCCCTATCTCATAGTGGATTGGTGCTTCTTTGATGTGGAAAGAAGCCCTTTCCCAATCCTTGATAAGCTCCTGGATGATAGATGATGCAAGATGATAAATGATCAAGTTGTGGTGTTGTGGAGGATTAAATCAATAGAGAGGGTCTCTATTTATAGAATAGAATGATAGGAGAATGCAAGATAGGAGGAATGTGGGATAAAAGATAATCCAATGGCATTGTGCCACTTGTCAGCATTCCAATGGAGAAAGATTATGCACATCTTGGTCAATGTACAAAAGAGGGGGAGATTTGAAATTCAAAAGATGGCTTGTTGGAGGGAGAAGAAAAGTCTTAAATGCCAAGTGGGAGACATGTAAGAGACAATGCAAGAGGATTTAATGCTATGTTGGAGGACAAGACATGTGAGAGGGAAAATTCAAATTGGGAGAATTTTCCCTCAAAGATGCCATTTTGAATGAAAATGAGGAAATAATAAATCAATTAAATTGATTTATTTGTGCAAGTTGCAAAATCTAGAGAAAAGAGGATTAGGATTAGCATTAATCATGGTTTGATTAATTTAAGTGAAAATTAGTTGATTTTGACTTTTGACTTAGATACTTGGATTTATTTAAATCAAATGGGAGGAAATTGATGCATTAGAAATTTATTTAAATAAATTTGATTTATTTAATTTAATGAGTATGACTTAAGATTTAATTAAACAAAAGATGATTTATTTAATTAAAGAGGGAAAGTGATGATAAAGGGATGATTAAGGACTACATGGAATTACTGAATCTGACTTAGATGCATGATGTCAATTTTGCATGTCTACAAAGTGTAACTCTTCTATCTGCTTAGTCAATAAGGCCAAGGAGTGGGGCTGATAAGAAATGTTAATCAAACCCTTTATGCAATCCTTTAAGTAACTCTTAACTTGCTATAGCAAGTCATCGAACTCTTAAAATAAAAGAAACAAAGTTGAAAACCCTTTGCATAATAAACCTTATGTAGGGTTTTTGAATGACCTCCAAAGCAAGAAAAAGAAATCCTAAGAGGAGAAAAACCTCAAGATACTAAAATCAAGTGTTTGCACCATAATCTCTGACTTTTGCCATGTTTGATGTAGAATGTTATTCCTTTGAAGCTAAAAATGAAGAAGCACATGCACTAGGGTTAGAGTCTTAATATAAATGAGCTATCAATCAACACTTGACTTGAGACACTCAACAACAATTTGACATTGCAATGTTAGCACTAAAGTGTCTTCACTGAGGCCTCCCTTGAAGCAACATTTACATTTTGCAACCACTACACCAATCCATGATAGGTTTCTTTATAACACCTCATTTAACATTAACACCATGTGAACTACATTTTGTCAAATAGCCCTTTTGAACAACATAGAAAGATAATTTTCAACAACACTAGGATGAGAAAATAGTAGAGAACAAACCAAACCAAGTAGACCAGTGAGTGGATGAAAAAAAAACCAAGTATTATTGACATCAATGAAAAAAATGCCAAAGTCAACACTTTTTTCTTCATTAAAAATATTTTCACTTTTAGTTATATTTTAGCTTGTAGTTTGTTTGGGGCCTCTTGTTGGCTCCCGCTTTCTATTATCTCCAAGTGTATTTTGAAGTCCCATTGGTCCATTTTGGCCACTTGTGGTTATTAATATAATTTACAACATGAAAGTTGCTTCATTAATAGGTTGTCACCATGTTTTACTTTTTATTGATGATTTTTCAAGAGTGACTTGAATTTATTTCTTGAAAATCAAATTATATGAAGTTTTTTTATCACTTTCATTAGCTTCTTGTTTAATTAGAATAGAAACTAGATGGAAATTGAAAATTTTGGGATCAAATAATTGGGAAGAATATATCTCCAAAGAAATTATTGATTATTTTCTTGAAAGTGGAATTCAAAGTCAATATACCACTTCATATGCAACACGGAAAAATGGGGTTTCAAATAGAACAAAACCTCAATGCAACTAGGTAAATGTTGTACTATAAACAATTGGACTCCAAATACTAGGTAGAGGTTGGACATACTACTATGTATATCTTTGAAATAAGACTCCTTGATCAACTTAGAAAGCATGAAACCTTTGAATATTAGTTTGGTTTAGGCATAGGCTTATTATAAATGAATCCTCTAGGTATAGCTTGGGTCTTGGAATGGCCTTAATATTGGAAGCTTATCATATTTAGTGTGAATATGTAATATTGTGACATAGGGTTGTTGACACAACCATCATTGGTAAGGTTATGAAGTTAATAATTCTAAATTAGATAGAAGCTACCTTGTTAATAAAGTTAGTACTTATTGTGTAACGTGATAATAGAAAGAAAAAAATATTAGTGGCTAGGGATGATTATTGCACTATAAAAAATTTATTTGAATGATTCTATTACAAACTAAATTTCTTTAGAGATGGACTTGTAATTTATCTTTCTATAGATATCAGAGATGTTTGTTTGGGTAATAATTTCCTTCTCTAAGAAAAAATTATTTCTATAAACAATCAAGGGAATCCATTCACCTTTAAATCATGACTCAATGGAAATAGTGCTTTAGAAGCATTTTGTGTATTATTCTTCCAATCTATATTATTTCTGGTAAATTTGTAACAAGCAAGTTTAGTGTCTTAATGTCTTAAGTTTAAATTTTTATTACAAGAATAAAAGCATTCAACCCTGCTCTCCACCTCTCTCTCTCCTCCTTACCCCTCTTTCCCATTTTGTGAAATTATCTCTCATTTTATTCTCTCTTCCCCTTAGGTCTCTACCTCTCCCCTCTCTAAGTATTTGAATCACTCCTTGCTAGCCTCACTATCCCTCCTTAGCCATCTATTTCTTGTCATTCTTCTCTCCTCTTCTTTTTCCCTCCCCTCTCTACATCATCACATCTCTAACTCCTCCTTCCATATGCCTCTTACTCCCTCCATGTTTACCTCTCCCTCCATCCCTTCCTACTCTATCAATACTTCCCTTTCTCCCTCTCTTCTATCTCTCACCTATCTCTCCTCATCACCTCTCTACCTCTCTCCTCTCTAGGTCTCTCAGTCACTCCTTTTCTTCCTCTCCATCCCTCCTTAGCCATCTCTACCTCTCACTCCTTGTGTCATTACCCACCCCTCTCCCCCCTTTATTGAGCTCTCACCCCTATCTCTCCTCATATGCATCTCACCCCCTCTCCCTAGGTTATAGGTCTCTCACCTCTATATCTCTCTTGACTCTCTAGTTATTTCACTCTCTCTCCACCTCCCTCACTGCTCCTTTCCCATCTTTCCATCTTTATAAACTTCTCTCTCTCATTTTCTTCTCCATATCCTCTCACCTCTCTACCCCTCCCCTCTCTAAGTGTCTATCCCTCCTTAACCATATCTTTCTCTTAATTCTTCTCTCTCATCTTCTCTATACCTCCCATCCTATTTCATCACCTTTATAACTTGTCATTCCCTATGCTTCTCACTCCCTCCATGTATACCTCTCCCTCCATCCCTTATTACTACTCTATCAATACTTGTGTTTCTCTCTCCATCTCTTCTCTTTCTGGCCTCTCTACGTCTCCCCTCTCTAGGTTCGTTAATCACTCCTTGTATCCCCCTCAATTCCTCCTTAGCCATCTCTAGGCTTGTCACTCCTTGTCTCATTGCCCACCCCTCTCCCACCTCTATCTCTCTCACCCTTATCTCTCCCCCTATGTCTCTCACCCCTCTCTCCCTAGGTTGTAGGTCTCCCACCTCTATATCTCTTTAGGATATCTAGTCTTTTTCCTTCCCTCTCCACCTCTCTCCCTCCTCCTTACCCCTCTTTCCCTCTTTGTGAAGTTGCCTCTCTCATTTTCTTCTCTCTCTCACCACACTTCTCTACCTCTCCCCTCTCTAAGTGTTTGGGTCACTCCTTCCCAGCCTCTCTATCCCTCCTTAGTTGTCTATTTCTCTTCTTTCTTATCTCTCTCCTCTTCTCTATCCCTCCCTTCTTTACATCATCACCTCTCTAACTCCTTCCCAATGCCTCTCAATCCCTCGATCTATACCTCTCCCTCCATCCCTTCTTACTCATGTACAATAACTTCCCTTTCTCCCTCTCTTCTATCTCTCACCTCTCTCTCCCCCTCACCTATCTACCTCTCCCCTCTCTATGTCTCTTAGTCACTCCTTGTTTTACTCTCCATTCCTCCTTAGCCATATCTACCTCTCACTCCTTGTCTCATTCCCACCCCTATCTCCCCTCTATCTCTCTCACTCCTATATCTCCCTTATGTATCTCACCTCCTCTCCTTGGGTTATAGGTCTCTCACCTCTATATATCTCTTTGGGATCTCTACTTATTTCCCTCCATCTCCACCTCTCTCCCTCCTCCTTTCAACTCTTTCTATCTTTATGAACTTCTCCCTCTAATTTTCTTCTCACCTCTATACCTCTCCCCTCTCCAAGTATTTAAATCACTCCTTGCCAGCCTCTCTATCCCTCTTTATCCATCTCTTTCTCTTCATTCTTCTCTCTCTCCTCTTCTCTGTCTGTCCCCTCCCTACATCATCACATATCTAACTCCTCCTTCCCTATGCTTCTCACTCCCTCCATGTATACCTCTCCCTCCACCCCTTCTTACTTCTCTGTCAATACTTCCTTTTCTCTATCCCTCTCTAGGTCTCTAAGTCAATCCTTTTCTACCTCTCCATCCCTCCTTAGCCATATCTAGGTCTCTCACTCCTTGTCTCATTACCCACCCCTCTCCCACTTGTATCTCTCTCACCCCTATCTCTCCTGTCTCTCACCCCTCTTTCCCTAGGTTGTAGGTCTCTCACCTCTATATCTCTCTAGGGTCTCTCAAGTTATTTCCCTCCTTGTCCACCTCCCTCCCTCCTCCTTACTCCTCTTTCCCTCTTTGTGAACTTATCTCTCATTTTCTTCTCTCTCCCCTCACTTCTCTACATCTCCCCTCTCTAAGTATCTAAGTCACTCATTTCCAACCTCTCTATCCCTCCTTGGCCATCTCTTTCTCTTTGTTCTTCTCACTCTCTCTCCTCTTCTCTATTCATCCCCTCTCTATGTCATTAACTCTCTAACTCCTTTCCTATGCCTCTCACTCCCTCCATGTCTACCTCTCCCTCCATCCTTTCTTACTCCTCTACCAATACTTTTGTTTCTCCCTCTCTTGTATCTCTCACCTCTCTCCCCCTCACCTCTCTGCCTCTCACCTTTGTAGGTCTCTCAATCACTCCTTGTTTTCCTCTCCATCCCTCCTTAGCAATATCTACCTCTCACTCCTTGTCTCATTACCCACCCCTCTACCATCTCTATCTTCCTCACCCCTATCTCTCCCCCTATGTCTTTCACCCATCTCTCCCTTGGTTGTAGGTATGTCACCTCTATATCTCTCTGGGATCTCTAGTTATTTCCCCTCCACCCCTCTTTCCCTCTTTATGAACTTCTTTCATTTTCTTCTCTCTCCCCTCACCTCTTTGCCTCTTCCCTCTCTAAGTATCTAAGTCACTCCTGGTTAGCCTCTCTATCCCTCAGCCATCTCGTTCTCTTCATTCTTCTCTCTCTCCTCTTCTCCATCCCTCCCCTCTTTACATCATCACCTCCCTAACTCCTCTCACTCCCTCCATTCCTTCTTACTCCTCTACCAATACTTGTGAACTTCTCTCTCCCTCTCTTCTATCTCTGACGTCTCTCCCCCTCACCTCTCTACCTCTCCCCTATCTAGATATCTCAGTCACTCATTGCCTGCCTCTCCATCCCTCCTTAGCCATCTACAAGTCTCTCACTCATTATCTCATTACTACTCCTCTAGGTCTCTCCCACTCTTCTCTCTTATCCTCTTCATTATCAATAAAGCTCGTTAAACCTCTGCCTACATCCCTTGCTACTCCTATAGGTCTCTCCTACTCTTCTCTCCCCACTTTGTAGGTATCTATGTAGGTTTGAGGCCTTCACACCTTCAAATTCTCTATAGATCTAATTTGGCGCTCCCCAAATTGCATAGAATTTATACAAACACAGTTGGAAAATGTCAAATGGCCTTTGCCAAAAATGGTAAAAGATCCAATTGACCCATGATACAGGCCCACAATTCTCTGCTTTTGTTTGGTTTTGTGCTTTGTCTAAAAAGGAAACACCTTTTTATACAATTGACTTCTTCTAGTACCATATTTTGCTTGTTTCATAATATTTTGACCACCAATTTGTTTGTTGGACAACATAGAAGAACATACTTTGAAGTTTCTGCATCAAATGCGATTATCTCAAGTATCTAATCTTTCTACTACTCACTTTAAAAAAAAAAAATATGCCATTCTTGTTAATGAATAAAAAGAGTATATACCTTATTTATTAAGAAAATCATACGATTAAAGAAGTTAGAAAAAAGTGAATTGAATGGTTACAATGACAGGTCATGTATTTTAATCACACTTTCCCAATAAAATTTTACAAAAATATATCAAATTACTAAAATATCTTTGTGAAACTCAAAAACACTTGTTACACTGAAATGTTATAGTTGAGCACCCTAATTTTGCACTTCTCAAAATCCTACGTGGAAATTTCAAATCGCTTTGATTTTTTTACAACTTACTTGGCAAGTCCTCTACTTATAAGTAAGGTTTCAAGGCCATATCATCAAATATGATGCCACATTAGCATTCTTTTTCTCGAGGTGTACGAAAAGTTCCAAGAGAAAGTGAGACTAATAGTTGTGCACTAAGTCATGTTTTATTGGTGCGCTGATATGTCATCACATGATTTGTTGCTTTTTAGATCTAAGGAATGCATTTCATTCAATTATGGGTAGTCATCATCAATGATACTAACAACTTTAAAGTCACAACTTTTGGTCCAATATTGTTAAAAATATTGGACATTAAATCATCAAATGCTATAACTATTGGAACATACTGAGATAGTGGGCCCTCTCCCCTACCTAGAACAAAACAATCAAAAGAAAACCCATACAATAATAAAAATAGAAAAAAGTGAAGAGTGAATTGAATGGTTCCAGAAAACCCATACAATAATAAAAATAGAAAAAAGTGAAGAGTGAATTGAATGGTTCCAATAACAGAACATGTGTTTTGACGTGACAGCTCAAATTACTAAAATATCTTTGTGAAACTCCAGAAGTTTGACTGAAACGCTTTATGCTGTACGTTTCAAAATAATATCGAAGTGACACTTGGGTGAGCACTGTCCACGTTGAGGAGGTGAGCAATCTGTACAAACTTCACATTGGGAGAGTACTATGTAGAAGCTTCACTTCAACACATGTGCTGGCAATTTACCAGCCACGTCGTCACATTTTCACCCACGCGATTGTCATTCACTTCCCCGAGTCGGCCCACTTTTCACCCCCAAATTCCAACTCTCCAAGCTATAAAGCCAACAACAACGCCCGACGAAATATATTAATTAACAATTTTTTCAGAGTCAAGTCGAAGAAATACAACAACAGAATCCAAAATTTGTCAGCACTCATCAATGGCGGCCGTGGCTTCAATGTTGATGAAAGCGCCCGCAGGGTTTAACTACGGGGCAGTGCAGAGGAATAGTGTGGGTCATATCAATAGGTTGCCCCACAGTAACCTAGTCAAGTGCATGGCAAAGGTTTGGAATTTTAATGTTTGTTTTCGCAATTACAGTATATTTTTTTACCGTAGCTTTATCTTATGTGTTATAATTTGTGGCGTGGATCAGGTTCCAAAGGAGACATCCTCTACAGAAGGCGTTTCTAGTCCTTTTAGAAACACCAAGGCAAGGAACACTTTAAATGCGCAAGTTATAGTTTGCGATTTTATTTCTATTAGTGGACAATTTATCTGACCTGTGCGATGTGGCATACAGATTAGCACGAAGTTTGGTGAGCTGTTTATGTTCTCAGGTCCTGTGCCGGAGATCGTGAATGGAAGGGCGGCCATGTTGGGTTTCGTGTCGGCCATTGCAGTGGAGGCGGCGAGCGGAGAGATTTGTGGTCGCAGCTAAATAGTGGAGGAGTGTCGTGGTTTGTGTTAAGCGCAGTAGTATTGTCAGTGGCGACATTGGTACCCCTGTCGAAGGGAATCTCGACGGAGAGCAGGTCGCAGCCAATATTTTCATCCTCAGCAGAGATGCTGAATGGGCGCTTTGCTATGCTTGGCCTGCTGGCATTGGCCTTTACTGAATACGTCAAGGGCGGACCTCTCGTATAAACACCTATGTAGGCGGTGGATTATAGTCAATATACTTGTTTACTAACTCTTTATCACGTCCTGTTTTAACCACAACACACCGACAGTATAATCTCTTCCTTTTCAAACACAAACTTCATATTGAAATCTCTCCAATGGCATTCCATGCTCTATTGGAGTTTTCTTGTACTGTTTAGCCTGTTATACCGTTCAATTATACAAAGCCCTGTAAAAGTTTCGCTCAAAGAAAATTTTAGTTCAAATGTTGTTGATTGTAATTAAATTTTGAAAGTTTGGTTAACAACAAATTTAGTAAGAGGTTATGATAAAAAGTTTTGTTTTATCTTCAGATTTTTAAATTCCTCGTTAAGATTGTTTAATCTTCTCCATTTAGTTAGGCTTTGAGAGGGGGTGTCTCTCTCCTCTTGTCTTAAGTATATAGTTTTGGATTATAAATCTCTTTTAGAAAGTTGGACAAAGGAGGAAAATAAGTCTTTCTAAGTTGGATTCTCTTTCACATTTCAAGTCTTTTGATACGAAGTTGTTCAGATCTGGATCAAGCACATTTTATAGTATGATTTAAACCTACATTACTTCTTATGTTCATGTTTTTCCGTATATGCTTTCTTCTTCTTTTATATTTTATATTCCTACCACTTGGGTTATTCAATTTTTCATTATTTCCATAAATTTTATGATATTATTATCACTAATCTTGTAATGCACATATTTTTCCTTCTTTATGTTTAACTATGAACTAGCAATCGCACCTTAGTGTGCAAAGGGTATGCCGAAGATGTGTGGAAGGTCAATTAGGCAAATTTGTGGTAATGTTTTTGCTTATATATGTATACTAACTAAGGTAAGTTGGTAAGACCTTTGTAATGCCATATAATCGTGTAAGCATACAACAACCTATTAAGAGTTCATATCAATCTTTCAAATCAAAAGACCACTAAGGTTTCTCAGCAACTCTTTGCAGCAAATAATAAGATCCTTTTGACAATACACATCCAAGGCAAAAAAAGCTTGTCAAAAGGTCTCGGATAGAATAGTCATAGAACACATCGGCATGCAAATAGAATAAAACAATCAAGCCTTTAAAACTCAATTGTTCTCGATAATCTTATGATTTTTCAAAACTCCTTTTTTTTGCATAGGCAAGGAGGTTGTTGGCAAAGGCTACGAAGTCTGTCTTTACAACTGGCAATTGCATTTGCTTGAAAGTTCCTTAACCCTTTAAAAATTTTAATTTGTCATTTGATCAAACACTTCACATCCCTTGGCAATGCTTCCACATTTTGTATACATGTCTATTAGAGCAATTCCACATGTATTCCAATCGCTACAATAACAATAATGCATTCCAATCAATGCAATAACAATACTGCATTCCATTTTTTTGTGAAAGATAAAAAAAGCCCTGGTTGGCAAATGGCTTTAACTGAAATTTGTACGGAATTAAAATGTACAAAAGCATTAATACCATACATGTATCAAATAATGGTTGCATTATATTCATTGTAAAATTTGTGAATGATTAAAATAACAAGGAAGCATTATATTCATTGCAAAATTAGTGAATGATTAAAATAACAAGGAAGTCAACATCAAAAGTAATGAAATGGATGAGGAAACTTCAAGATTGACTAGATATAAATGTCTTAGATCAACTTTTTTCAACTTTAGAAAGAAGAGTTTTAAAAAAAGTGAGGAAGGGGATACATAAATAATCTAATCTCTAGCCATACCTAATATATTTATGGAGAAATTTTATGAAGGGGTACTTGAGTCTTTTTATTAATAGCCTAGATGGTGGAAAGGATATGTAGATAATACTAATGTTAATTGGCCTTTCATGAGAGCCATAGTAGAGGAATTCCTCGAGCATCTCAACAACCATTTTAGCAACACCAAATCAACATAAGACTTTGAATCTGATAATTCCATTCCTTTTCTTGTTGTTCTTGTATAAAGGAAAGCATGTGGATCTCTGTTATAGCATCATCTTATCATCATCCTTCACAAAAAATAGTAATATTCAAGACCCACACCAATAGGGACCTTAGAATTAAATATACCAACTACAGTGAAATAGACAAGCAACACTTGATCAAGGTTTTTGAAAAGAATGATTGCAATTGGAGGAAAATTTCAAAGGCCTTTAATGAGGTATAGAGAAGAGAAAATTCAACCAATAATGAATCAGAATATTTTCCAAGGGCTTATCTATATTGTGTTGGAAAATATAATCCGATAGAAGAGAACCTAAGGAAGAGTACCAACAATGCAGTCTTCTTTCCCCATGAAAGTGGAAACATGCTCAAATCTACAAAGGACCCTCTTAGTTCATAGTTATGAAATGAAGTCTCCAAAATTGATCATTCTGGTAGTCAACTGTACAATGGAAAAACAAGGACATGCTTGACTATGTTGTTGATGGGGCAATTGAACCTACTTTATTCTACTATTGTGCTATGGGTAAATTTTGCTGCTAATCTTTTGGTGTGCACCTATAAATAGGGGTGAATAAGAAGAAGACAAATAAGTTGGAAAAAGAAACAAGCAAACAATTCAAGTGTAAAAGAATACCTTGTTCACTAAAAGAGGGAAGCATTTGATGGAACAATTGGCGAGCTTTCAAAGAGTTCTTTTTGTCACTTTGCAGAAGCAAAATATCTGCAGAACATGAATACATGTACAGATATCACAAAAATATACAAGGAATCATATATTGGCAAGTGAAACAAGTTTATTAAATAAAATGCTATACTCATAAAGGGAAAAATTCAAACATTTTCCAACATACAGTTGTGAACGAATTCCTTGGTCAGTGGAGGAGAGAAGCACAAGCAATTGCAAGTATGAAGTGAGTGAATTTTGTAGATTTTGTGAGTTAAAACTAAGATATATAGATATGTAAGAGATAATATCTTTACCCAAGTTAGATGAAAGTAATTAACATAGCGTGTTCTGTCAAGAAACAGTCAGAAGAAATAAATAAAAATCTAATTCTAGCAAATGCCACCGAATTAAAAAGAGATAGTTGTTGAGTTGGGTAGTAAGAACCATCGAATTATTTTGACTTATAGACATGAGTGTACACACCAATATAGTAAAATATGCAATAAAAATGGTAGGGCATGAAAAGATGGCTCCTCATTTGACAAAACTCAAAAAAATCTACTATTGTATTTATGGAGGCGAAGTTTCCCATCTGATGAAGCTCTAAGAAAATTGAAGATACGACTATGGGTTGCTTTAAATAAAAATACGGTGCTTGTAAACAACGGAAAAATAAAGTGGTGGCGACAGATTATAGTGTACAATATTTAGCAGATTATAATGTACAATATTTAAACATTGGAAAATGGGAAAGATTAAAAATTTTACGAAAAAATTTGAATAGGTCAGATTGATATAACTGTATTGCAATGCTTCTACTTAGTTATTAACTATTGGTAGTAAAAATCAGGTCTGAGATTTTCAAATATGATACACCTTCAGCGTAATTAGTTCTTATGTGTATCTCCTTATGATATCATGTTAATAAATTTATACTCATTTTTTTGCACCTATTATGTTACTAGGCATGTTACCTCCATTATGATTTCTCTCGTCATCCCATACTTGTGATCTATGACATGATTGTATACTATGTATACCAATTATTTTTTATGACATTCATCAATCCTTTTTGACTAATTTGCATACAATGGTTTCATTGTTATATTCTAATTATTCATGCTTACATGCCATATTTATTATCTATTTAATATCCTTACATTAATATTAGCTACAATTTAGGGAAATCTTTGCTTTGTGACACCCCTATATTGGGGTAGAATTACATCTTAAGCCTTATCTCCAATAAATGATGATAAATTAAAAATACATGTTATATGTGATCTATAATATGCTATAATATGTTTACATTTTACATGATTACTTTACTATTTTTCATTTTTTTCTCATGTACCATTTTTTATTTCCTCCAATTCCTTGCATAATATGTATGCAACTAATTTGCAGGGCATATATTATTACTAACACTTCAATGATTGAGATTTTAGAAAGTGACATTGTGTTGCATAGAGAATTGCCACCATGTCTAGATGGATATTATTTAATTACATGCCTACATTAATTAAAGGTATATTTCTTTAAGAGATTAATTATATTGAATTATCAAATTACACAATCATATTAAAACTATTTTATATCAATACCATGTAATGTGGAGTCTTATTATATGTTCATTTCAAGCATGTCATATGGCATTGCCATATATTGAGGGAGGATTACAATATCATTTTCTCTACATGTAACATTTAACCTTGATATCTCTCTCTACCTCTCACATTTCCTAATAATTGAATTAATTTATAGCTTGTGTATATTTGAACTATCTCCTCCAAAGGATACTTATTGAAATATCCTTTTCTATTTAATATATTTTGATGGATTATTAGTACCAAGGAGCATAGACATGGAATCAAAGAATGGTCCACTACTTTACATGGATCATATGCCCTTATTATGCATTTATATATATATATATATATATATATATATTGATACTATAGGGGTGTCCTCGTGACCTAGCCTAGCAGCCCAGTAGCCCTTACCTTGGGTATCTGAGGTGAGCTAGGGCGAGACAAGTCCCCTGTGGGTGAGATCCCGCACCCGCAAGAAGTCACACCTCTTAAACCTAGGAGAAGACTTGAACCTAAGACCAATGGGGAGCAAACCCACTACACAAGCCAACTCTGTACCGTTTGGGCTATACATTTTTAGATATTTGAAGTTTTCATGTTGATTGAGAGTTTTTATATACTTTGAAGTGTGTGCTAATGTTAGATTCACACACACTTTAAATTGGTGTCAAAATATAATGGTGAAATTTATATGTGCATGCCATTTCACAATTACTTGTGTGCTCACAATAGTGGAATGTTCAAAATAAATATTTATAAATGAATAATAAAAAAACTTGCATGCTAGATTTGACTTATAGTATAATCCTTATTCATTCTTATTTATCCCTATATGTACATTCATCATTTAGCCACCATCTATTACAGCCCACTTGTGCATACCTCTAGACATTCACTCCATGCATAGAGATTATCATTTCTTGATCCAAGTTTATTTCCATAGTACTCAAGATCAATCTTGTGGTGCATTGGAATGAACCTCAAATTTAAATTTTTTAAAGTTAAATTATTACATTCTAGGCCCTTTTATTAGTCATTATATGAGCTTACTTTGTGAATTTTTATAAAATATGTTATTGTGTATTAATATTTCAATCCATTTAGTGTGTCATTCATTCATATAAGGAAATTATATTTAAGGAAAAATTACCAACAAGGAAAATTATTAGGGAATACTTCAATTTTTTGAAGGATAAAGAAGTGCAAGTATGCATCATCTGAATGTAGGTCACTTGCACACTTGTGTATGCTATCATTCCATATTTTTTCAAATTTATAAAGCTTGTTAACCAAAGGTTCCAACCTATGATTACATTGTACTCTATTTATTGCACATACTTGTTGTAGTGATGAAAAAATGTATCCCTTTATATTTTCCCACTTGTTTGGGCCCTCCTAGTTAAATTGGACTTAATTGTTTCTATTTTAGTGTTGTAAAGTGTACCACTTTACACTTTCACACTTATTTAGGGATCCCTTAATTAATTGAGTTTAATTATGCCTTAATTGGCCCTTTAATTCATTTTCCAAGCCTATTTAAAATTACATTTTTGAAAAGGGAAAACCAAAATTCATTAATGCCTTAGAAACATAACACTTTACATTGAGCAATGTGTGTCCTACGATTATAGACCTGGGACCCATTCGCCCATGGTAAAATGGGTCCTCCCTAGACCTTAGGACCTAAATTTAAATTATGTTTTTGGTGGTATTTTAATGTTTTCAAATTTGTGATTCAATGTTTTTTTTTATATATTTGAATTTCAAGAAATTGAGGATACATACCTATAAATATAAGGATATTTCACTATGTTTTGCAATAATCAATCCTAGAATTTTTATGTGACTTCATGAGAGCTAAAGTTTATGATCAAAGGAATTCAAGAGAAAAAATATCATAGTTTTGTTGCAACAATCAAAATCCAATCATCATGTCAAGGTCTTCTTGGATCATCCATATTTTTGAAGCTAACATTGTGATGATGTAGGTTTCATGATCTAATCAAGCATTCAAGGCACTATTTCAAGCAAGATTAAAATTTCAAGATCCACATCCATTGAAGCCATTTCATGCAAGTTTCAGACCTTCATTCAAGGACTTATCTAAGGGTTTGTTGAGTGGTAACATAGCTTTGTTCATTCTTCATTCCCTCTCTCATGCTTTTATTCATTTCATGGTTTGATTACCAAAATGGGGTTTGACCAAGGAAAACCCCCATTCACCAAAAACAAACAATTTTTCCCTCTTATGTGGTGTTTTTACATCTAGGTGAAAGAAAGCTTAAAGATCTCTTGAATCTAGCAAATTTGAATAAGTTGACAAAGTTTCAAAAGTTTTAATAATTGTTGACATCTCATTGAAACTCACCTACAAAAGTTATTTCCAACATTTCGACACTGCCACATGGACAAATTTGAAGATTCATATTTGCATTAGAGGCTCCCAAAAGTTAAAGAAAAAACCTGATACTGGATCCATTCACTCATGGGAAAATGAGTCCCAGTCAGCCTTTGAAAACTCACTTTTGGTTATTAGTAAATATAGTTCTGCCCTACTCAGATCTACAAATTAATTTCTAGTTTTGCTTAATTTGAGTTTAATATTGTTGTTTCAAGTTTAATTTCACATAATTGGGTTGATTTTCTATTTTTAATCTTTCTACCAATAGTTTCTGGTTAACCTAACCCCTGCCCTTCCATCATAAGGAAATCTGAAGATTCACTCATTGAGTTGACTCACCTAAGGGTTGTAAGTCAATTCTTTGGGTGGATCTCATTTCCCAATGAAATAGTGGGAAATAGGTCCATCAAACCCCATTTTAATAACCCACCTATGTTTTGTCTATGTTCCAACTTTCCTTAAAGTGTCTATGAGTACTAGATTCCTTACATGAACATTAGACATCAAATATTACGAGGAAACATGAATTTGAAGTCTTGATTATATTCTATACAAATTCTAGGATAAGGGAATTAATTTTCTAAAAGTGGCAATTTTACTTTAGCATGACATCAATATTAATCACAAATTACTAGTTTCAAACCTAAGTACCTCTACCCATCACACTTCGTTTATAGTTTATTATTGCAGTGAGAAAATACTAACTCTATTATCTAAGTTAATTATTTTATTTTTTATTACATTTTTTAAATTTTCCTAGATAATAAAAAAGAACAAGTTATTTTCTTTGTGCTGATTTAAAATAATAATAAATATATGTCATATAATTAATGGGTTTCAATATATAACATACTTAAACCAATGAACTAATAGTTTTGCTAAATAGTTATGAAAATTCACTTTTTTATTTGATACTCTTTCATACAACAAATTGTAGCTTTTATTAAGGTCCACTACTACGTACCCTTACTCATGATAGCTTTGTAAAAAATTGTTTATTATTTTAATACATGCTTACTTATCATGTTATAATTCTATTCAAAAAAACAAAAACATCTATATATAATATTCAATTACTTATATTAAAAAATGATTTAGAATTACAATTTTACTAATATATTTTCCCCCTTAGCAAAATTTTTGTACCATATAAATCAAAACTTAGAAAATAATTTAAAAAATTATTCTTTTGCAAAAAATTATTAGACAAACCATATAATTTGACCAATGTTGTAGTCAAAAAATCAAATTGATGTCATTTCCATAAAGTATAACTTGTATGTTTCTAGGCTAAGCGAAGGCAATCAACTTCCATTTCCTTTATTACATTAAATAATTGAGTTGTGAATTTACTTAATGCTACATTAAGCTATGAAAGTGCATTAAATGGTTATAATGGAACAATCAATATGAAAGTGCATTGAATGGTTATAATGACATGATCAATGTGAAAATTGAAACATGTGTGAGTGATGTTCACGTTGTGTAGGCAAGAAATCTTTAGAAACTCTAATTTGCATTGATACATGCATTGGGTCGAGGTGGTGCATCTTCATTCCACAATGGTTGGTGTTATATCTAATATTATCTTAGATAACATAATACCATGGTCCAATCTTCCTTCATATTTGATTATAGATAATGGTATGTCATTTAAAAATAAGGAAGTAAAAAAGTTTTTAGAAAAAAATTACATACAACATTGTTTTTCTAGGTAGGTAGATCTTACCTTATTAAAGGAAACTACTCCAAATAAAACACCATGAGTTCATACAATTTAATTTATAGACTTAGATGTAGAAGAAAGAGATAATATTATCATCCTTAACTAACATAAGAATAAATAATCAAAACTAAATTACATAAAATTGTATTAACCCAATATGCATTTACCAAGATCCACAAATTGAAAGCACATCCAAGCACACCAACTTACACACTATGATCAAGAGTTACCAAAAACCATCCAAAACTGGAAGGGGGAAAGATAGCTACCGTTATTGAGTGCATGTGGTAGCACCATGCTACTCTAGGCATCCGCCTACTATGGAGAAGTGTCATGGATCCACAATCATACACATTCACTTCTCAATAATTGCATATCGGTTTAACACCATATTTGAGACTTCATACAAGGTGTTCAGAAGCCTCACATAAAGGATTATAAATCTGATATGTTATAGTAAACCTGTCTTGGCTACACATAAGAATTTCTTGCAAGCCTACTACATTTTCTGCACACAAGGATTGATCACATTTACAAAAATATAGTCAAAAGAAAGGGTTTGAAACCAATAATCAGCCCAATATAAAAAGTAGATTTCAAAAATTAATGGCAACCTACATCAATTAAAAAAATTAACCTTATAACAAGATATAAGGATCTCAAAAATCTAATTCCCTTGATTTGTATTTAATTTTATGATGGTGTATTTTTTATTGATTTGTATGGATTTCTTAAGGTTATATCAAAATACTATATTTATTTATGTTCTGACTATCCTCATTTTCATTTGAATGTGGCAAGGACTATCCTAGGATTTAGTGAATGATGATTTTCATTTGTAGCATGGTACTTATGCAATCAAAGGATTGTTCTTCAAATTTGTGTCTTTGATCCCTATGTACTTTTATAAGACTACTCCTTATGCCTTACAATCATTGGTTGATCTTTGTGTTTGACCTTTGTGGTATTATAGCTACATTGGCATCATCACAGTCATCCTTGGCCTTTGGATATGGTGGTATCACTATCTTTTAGTCTTAAGGATAACTGGTCTTTAAATGATTCCCTCATTTCTCAGTCCGACTTTCATTCATTTGATAGTCATAAGGCCTTGTACTTTGTATATGGATTGTCACTTCGATGATTGGTACCTTGATTGTCCTCTTCTTGATAGTTTGGTATTTTCATCCTTAATCTAATCATTGCTGACTTTCAAAATGAGATTGTTGATGGCTGACTATCATGCACTGATTTGTGGATTTGGGATAATCTTTTTCAAAGTTGTCATGAGATTTTTGTTTTCATGACTATCTATATAAGACTATCATTATTATTTTACCTTAGAGTTATTTGCCATTTATTAAATATTATCCGTTATTCATTTATATGCAAGACTTAAATGCTTAAGCATGGGAAAAATGCTCTCAATTTTTTAAATGATTGCTTTGGTTTTTCTTTATGGCATGTAGAAAAAGAGTTTTTGTGCAAGTATTTTTTTGAGATGGAAATTTAGAAATCTCTAGCATGTTTACACTAGTCAAGATTCTTAAGAATGAGGTGTTGCAAAATTCAATAAGAATCCAAGCACAAGCTTGAATCTAAATGATTGAAAACATGTTACACAAACTACACACAAACCACTATGAAGAATACAAATTCCAACTATATTCCAAGATTGACCATGAGAATAAATATATAATACATAGGACTCTAGATAGATATATAGATGCATAAATCAAATATATGACTTGTCCAAAAGGTAACGAGTTTAACTCTCAAATCACTTACAATCAAGAGGTGAGCTAACTCAATCTAAGACTTGTGAAGAGTTTAATTGTCAATCAATAGACGAGTTAACTAAATATGGCTAAGAAAAAAGTGGCTTTGACCAATCAAATGTGATAGCCAACTACAATCAATAAAGGAGAAATGATATAATAATAGCTCACTTGTGCACCTCAAGTCAAACTGAACACATCTTTATTAACAACTTATGAAAATATGAGAGCATTTTTTACCTTCTTTATATGATGCAAAGAGAGACAGAGGATCCCTTTCCAAATGAGGAAAGATTCCTTAAATAGACCAAATGGGGAAAATGGTTGTTGGAATATGTAATAAAGAATAAAAGTAAAGATCCTAAGAAATTGATATGATCATAATTTAATTGCTACCAAAAAAGAATATCGATGCCCTAAGAAATCAATATGATCCTAAAAAAACCAACAAGCTTTACAAACACAAAAATGAAAATTCAGAGTGACATCGGTTGTTTTTATGATTTTTTATTGTACAATAGAGGAATAGAAACTAATAAATGGTCACTTTTAGGGATTTCATTGATGTTTTTAGGTTTTAATGCTATTAAAACATATCTTTTAATGTTTTAAAAGTGTTTTTCACTTCCAAACATGTGTGTGCCCTATGGATTCCTTTGGGTGCAATTTGTCATGTCATGGGAGAACTACACATACCCAAAAGGTATTGAGGGGGAAAAGGCCATGACATGGCCAACCTATTCTAGAATTTGTGTCTGCTCTCCTCTTCAACACATTATATTTTACAATGGGATGTAGAACACAAGGATCTAGTAGCATAGTAAAACTACATAGAACTAACTGTGAGAATTTCTTTGAGCATGTGGAATATTGTGAAGTATGATTCTATGTATACATTATCAGTCTCCCTATTATGGATTGGAAAATCAAAATAGATATTGGAAAATGACCATTGGGAAAATATAGTTTTGATCTTGGAATTTGTATCTTTTGTAGCAATTGTGTTGAATATTATTATAAAATTGTGTGGAGATGATGGAAGAATATAAACTTTAGATCTATGATCATCATGAATTAAATTATGATCATATTGATTTGTTGGGCTAATTACAAAATAATTAAATCAATATGATCAAAAGGCCACAAAATAATATTGTTGCCCTCTACCGTACTACCCTCTACAATGTTGCCCTCTACCATGTTGCCCTTGATGAAAGAGTATTATTGCTTCCCCCTACATTTATGTATGTTTGACAAGGTAGATGATCATGCTAATCAATTAAAGTGATTTTCCATTCATATTCAACAATTATCTTGGTGTAAATTTGAAGTTTTTAGATCAGATTTTATTATATTAGGTAATATTTATGATGTGTGTACTGTAATTCAATTGTTTATCAAGGGTTTTTATTTAATTTTTTTTTCTTGTCACCTTCTCATATAGATCAATTGCAATAATTTTCATTTGATTTTGATATTTTTGTATTTGTGATTATTTTACTTTTGTTCTTTTTGTGTTTGTGAACATGTAGCATTCAACATCATGCCCAAGAGATGAGAAAAGACTCTAACATTAGATGAACTTGAAGCTAAAAATGGAACTTGGAGAAGAGAAACACATTTGATGCAACTTCACAAAGAAAAGAAATTGAATCCCATAGCAAAAGAAATCCCCATGCAATCTAAGAGAGATCTATGGAATTGTCATCACAAGGGAAATTGATGCATAATCTCCATGCAATGAGACAAATGAATCCCAAAGTTGGGGGCACATCATCAACCATAAGTGAAGTTCAAGGAACACCATCTACAATATGTCATGTTCAAATTACATCAACAATCACATCTCTAGTTGAAGGTAGACCATCTACAACATGTGGTGTTGAAACTACATCAACAAACATGTCTCTACTTGAAGACACTCCACATACCACATCTCAAGTTGAAGGTACAAAATCATTTACATATTAATTTATAGGTACATCATCATTTTTATGTCTAGTTGAAGGTACACCATCTATCCCCAATGTTGTTGACATCCCTAATGCTAAGGCAAATTCAACTTTAACAACTCCTATATTTTTACATAGAAATCCCAAATATTTGATTGATATTGATGGTAATATTTTGAAACCAATGGTTGATAATATTCCAAAGTGTACTTGTCAAAGATATGTGAGGAGGTTATGGAGATTATTTTCTGAGAAGCTAAATGAGGTTGCAAGATGTCAACTATTTGTTGAAGTGATGAGGCAACTAAAATTTAGGCCCATTATGAAGATTCTTGGGCTAAGAACATCATGTGACTCAAGTGAGAAATAAATTGTAAATAATATAATGAGTACATATGAGAGTGTGGGTTCTATGTCACACAAAAGATAGTAATTCCATCTGACATGTGATGACATCAACATTGGTAAGCAATCAAACCAGGAATAAGATATGATCCTTTCAAAGACTGTAAGTAAAACTTTGAAAATAAGTATATCATCTCTAATGAGAGCCAAAAGAAGGTGTAAAAGAGTGGAGGATCCAAATAACAATGAGATATGGGAATTCTCTGGTAGATTACCATGGAAAGATAAAGAAATTGTTCAAGCCTTGAGATCCCTAACACAATAATTTTGGAAGAATAACACAAGGGTCTCTCCCAATCAAATATATGTAAGAAGGATAATTGACTGTCAAAATTGTGAGGCACATACAAAGCATTTTTGGATATGACTCAAACCCAAATTTTTACTAAATTTGTAGAGATGTATCCTCAAGTTAAATTTTTTCAAAGGGTTTTTGAAATGCTAAAGCCTTTTTATGTCAAAATAAATCACTCACACACACACACACACACACACACACACACACACACACTACTTGTTGTTGTAGAGTACATATTGAGTTTGCTAACCATTATGATGTTTATTAACATATATGTGTAGTTATTCATACTAAAAATATTTTGTAAGAATGTAACATAAGGCTTCCACCGATATCTTCATGGGATTTCATATCTACAATTTTATGTGAAAGAATGGAAGGTCATATTTTAATAGGAAATCATGCTTGGATGGCACATGTGTTCATTGTGTTGGATTGCAACATTTTCCAATTTTTCAACATATGCATAGTACACATGCAATTGGAAATGAAATTTAATAATTTGGTAAATAAAAGACAATGGCCTACAATCTAAAAGATGGTAAAGAAGCAAAAAAGTTAAAATTGGCCAGTGATAAGATTCTAGTGTATCAGTTGATGGGAATTTTTCATTATCATGTGGTGTATGAGTATGCAATGCATACACATATAGCTCAATTGTTGGATTTCAAGTTCAAGTTATGCTAGGAAATATTTCCACTTCATACCATCATTTTAGCTATCAAATTTGTAGAGAACCACACACTACAACCACAAAATGAGGTGCAAGATCACAATACTACAACTCCACACAAGTTTCTATATTTTTTCATGTAGCTTTCATCCATGTAGGTGATAGTATAGAGGATGATAGGAAGGTATTGAAGGAGTATCACTTTTACATCAATGATGATTGCACATACATTCTATATAGAGTTTTTTTGAGGTTTCTTTGATATTTTCTATGCTGATTTGGTTAGCAAGGGCATATCATTCTATCAAAATATAATATTATTTGATAATTATACATCACAATTCAAGAACTCCAAGATGTTTTATTGGTTGAGCAGGATGCATAAGATCACTAGTGCTCAACATATATGGAATTTATTTGATTTTGCACATGGAAAGGGGGGGCATGATGGTGCAATAGCATGTATTAAAAGAGCCTTAGCACAAGAAGAGTTAAAGTACAAATATAGTCCAAAGTTGATAGATGCAAAATCAATCATCTAGTGGTGTAATCATGTTGTGGGTCTCTATAATGAAGGCAATTCTTTAGTTCATTGATTTTTTTAGTTGGTAGATGATACTAACATTGCAAAATATGAGGACTATTGTACACTGATAGGATCAAGTGAGCTATACCCTTTTAGAAGCTCCAATGCATGTTCATGGACTATCCATACACAAAAGATGGCATGCTTTTTTTATTCATGTACAATTCAAGCTTGGAATGAGTGTGAGTCAAAGGAGTGGGTTGATTTATGGTGGCTAAGAATTCTTAGCCCACTTAACATGTATTAAATCTATAGAACTAGGTAATATATCTACTTACATAGTTTACAAAATTCCTTGTTTTATCTTACTTTTTTTTTTTGTAATGCTCATTAAATTCATCTAACTAGATGCATATATCAATATAATGGATGTTTATGCACTGATTATAGATGAATAAAATGAAGAGGGAAAAAATTATTACCCATTTCATTGTGTTGACGATAAAATTAAATTGGAGGCCCCAATTACATATGGAGAAAACATAGAATATCATACAAGTTCAGTGGTTGTTACTAGAAAACAAGTTAAAAGGTACCTAGTTAAGAAGTTTGATGTTTGGTTATTCGAGTACTTTGACACACATTGGAAGATTCTTCATTGCTCAAACCTTGTTGTGGCAGCCAACATGTTAATTTGATCAAATATGGTGGCAAGTCCCTATGAACAAGAACTTGTGAAAGGTATGTGAGTTTGTCCTTGATGCAATACTTAACACAATATAAAGAGTAGAGAAGACCTACATGGTTCATTGGATTGATTTGTAAGTATGTACATTGAATTTGTAAAGTCATGTTATTGATCATTTTTTCTTGGTTATTAAAATATACAAATTGTCATTATCTTGTGTTCTAACTCCTATGGAAATGAGAAAAGAACATATATTATAAAGTTTCAATTTTTCAAATCGCATTCTTTCGTAGATTTATACCTCTTCTTCATTCTAACTTAAATCTTGTACTTAATAATTAGACTATATTAGTGGCTGAAAAAGTATTAGTGTTTCTTTCTTTCTTAGTTCACCTTAGAGTATATTAGTGTACCCTGCTCAACACATGATTTTCCACTATATGTGTATTACTATGCATAACAAATAGCACAACATTTACTTGGCCATGCTTTATCTACCCTTTGGTTGTTGTCCTACTTTAGCCAAGGTGATTGCATTGATTTCATTCTCCCTACCACCTGTCATCTTCCTTGTTTCCCCTGATTGTCTCCTGGCACTAATTCTTAGACATTTGTATTAGTGATACAATTGTTGTCCTCCTTTAAAGATTCCCTCTTTTATCCCTTTGAATGATGTCCTACTTGACCAATATACCTATCATATTCCTTGTTTCCTCTCCTTGTATCATGGCTTATGGCTTAGTAGTGAATATGTAAATCTTAGTACATCTTAAATCATACCATCACATTTTCAATCTTTCACTTTATGTTGTAAATGATTTTTCCTTGCTCTTTTATGCTTATACTTTATATGGAATTTAGCTTGTGGTACTTTATGATCACATCCTACACTAGGTTATCCTTGTGTTCTTTCTACACTATCACATCCTACGTGACACTTGTTGAAACACAATTACATCTCTCTCTTAATAAATGGATTTGTATGATGACATGTTCATTGAGTAGGAGAAATCATACCAACAATACATTTCTATGTGAGAATTCAAGGGGCATCAATCTCCTGACAACAATGAGGTTTAAAATTGGTGGAAATCTCATGACGACATTGGTTCCAAATCCATAGCAAACCTAAACATCATGTTTTCATGCTTAGTTTTTAATATGACTTCATTTTTGTTTCTAGATTATGAAGGGGACATAGGAACACCTTATATCCTACTAAAAATTCCCTCAGTGTTCGCTTTCCATCAACATAACTTTTTTGACAATCTAAAGTCTCCTTCAATATTTCCCTTATAATTTTCACTTGATTGTCATATTCTTGAAGAAATTTTGGCCCAATAGTTACACGATTTTCTAAAATGTCTCATCCTATAGGTGTTTTACACTTCCTGCCATACAAGGCTTTGAATGTGGCCATTTGGATGAAAGAATGGTATGAATTATTATTATATACAAATTCTACTAACTATAGATACTCCTCCCACTTAGTGGGCTGATCCATGGCATTCATTCTGAGCATGTCTTTCATAATCTGGCTAACTCTTTTGTTTGACTTGGTGTTTCAAGGTGGTAAGCAGTGCTAAAATTAGGTTTGGTACCTAATGTAGCCATAAGAGAGGTCCAAAACCTAGAAGTAAACAACTTACCTTTATTTGAAATGATCACCTTAGGCATCCCATGCAGTCTGATGATTTCCTTTAGGAATCTTGTAGCTAAGAGTGGGGTGTCATCCTTTACATTTCTTGGTATGAAGTGTGCTACCTTGATTAGTTTATCAACCACTACCATAATACTATCATGTTGATTCTAATTTTCAGCAAACCTGATGAAATCCATGGAAATTACTAACCATTTGTGCCAAGGTAGATCATGAGGATAGAGGGTTCTTGCAGGATGACAATGCTCTACTTTAACTCACTAGAATTCAAGATATTTGGTGACATAAATGGCTATCTCCTTCTTCATTCTTGATCAAAAATAATGATTTTTTAAATTTACATACATTTTAGTCACCCCCAAATGTGCTTGATAGGGCACATTATGGCGTTCTGCGAGGATTTTCAATCTCAAACCTCCCTCTTTTGGTACTTAAATTTTATGTAGGTAACAAAGAACCCCATCATTTCACATATGGTATTCAACTGGGTTAATTTTTTGCTGCACTTCCCACTTCGTTTGTGGAAAAGGGGGTCTCGAGGTTGCATTTTCTTTTTATTTATTTTGTAAATTCACATTTTAGTTGAGTGATTGCATCTAATCTAGCCCTACACCTTAAGGCATCTACAAATATATTTTCTTTTCCCTTAACATAAGAAATATTTATTTCATATTTTCTTAGGAATTCCAACCATCTTCTTTGTTTTGTATTCAAATTAGGTTGTGTGAATAGATATTGGAGTCATTTGTGATCAATTTTCAACTTAAAGGGTCTCCCTACCAAATAGTGTTTCCATACCTTCAAGGCATGCATGATTGTAGCTAGCTCTAAGTCATGGGTAGGATAGTTGAGTTCATTAACCTTTAGTTTCCTAGACTCAAAGGTGATCATACGTTCGTTTTGCATTAGAAGTCCACCTAACCCATCTAGAGAAGAATTTTTCTGTACTACAATTTTTTTGTTGGATCAGGCACTTGCAAGATTGGTGTGGTTGAAAGAGCTTCCATCAATTGTTGAAAAGAGAAATTGCATTTCTCTATCCATTCAAACTTATTTCCTTTCCATTGAAGGGAGCTTATGGGGTTTGCTATTTTTGAGAAGTTCTCTATGAATCGTCGATAATACCCTACCAATCCCATGAAACTTCTTACTTCGGCCACATTCTTAGGGACAGGCTAATCTATAATTTTTCATGTACCTTGGTTGGATCCACTACAATTACCTAGCTTGGTATGATATGCCCGAGTTAATGTACCTTGGGCTGAAAGAAAGAACAGTTGGACAATTTCCCTTACAATTTATGATCTCTCAGCCTTTGCAAAATAATTCTCAAATGCTCCTCATGTTCTTTCATATCTTTAGAGTAAATTTGAATGTCATCAGGGAACACTAACACAAATTTGTCCAAGTAGTCATGGAAAACATGGTTCATGAGACTGATGTAAATGGAGGGGGTATTTGTTAGGCCAAAGGGAACTACCAAGAACTCATAGTGGCCATAACTAGTTTTGAATATTATTTTTGGAATGTCTTTTTCCTTGATTCTTAACTGGTGATAAATTAACCTTAAATCTATTTTGGAGAAGATAGTAGCTCCCTTCATCTGATCAGACAAGTCATCAATTCTAGATAGAGGATATCTATTTCAAATGGTCACCTTGTTCAAAATCTAATATTCTATGCACAACCTCAAGAGGACACACTAGGTCAAATTAATCCTTCATTTTGATGAAAAACACTAGGGCTCCCCAAGGGGGCACACTAGGTCGAGTTAATCCTTTTTCCATCAGATCTTGCAACTACATCTTAAGATCTTGTAATTCATTCATGTTCATTCTATAGGTGGCTTTTGAAATTGGTTTAGCCCTCAAGACTAGATCTATTGCAAAATCCATCTGTTGTCTAGGAGGCAATCTTGGAAATTCTTTGGGATAGACATCATGGTATTCCTGGAGGATTGGATGATCTTCAAAGCTAGGATTTGGGTCCTCGTTGTCCTCCTCTACCTTCACTACATACTATTTTCTTCCCTTCCTTCCTACCCTCTTAGCTTGCATGGTTGAGATCATTCTTAGCACTAAAGGTCTCGAGATTCTTTAGAGAGTCACAGGTCTCCCTTGATCATCTAGACATTCAATATTCTTATTGTATCAATCCAACCTAGCTTGATGCTCCCAAAACCAATCCATTCCTTGGATGAGGTCATAGGATCCTAACTAGGTGACCCATGGGTTTACCTTAGTCTTCATAATTCCTAACTCAATTTCAGCTCCACATAGACAAAACTTGATCTTTCGTGTCTTACCTGAACCAAACTCATCCTCCATCTCCTCTTGACTTAGACACTTATAATCAATTTTACATTTTTTTATTACATTAGGAGATATAAAACTATGCATGGATCCTAAATCTACCAAAATAGAAATAGGTTGGTCGAAAAATGCACCTTGGATCTCTATTAGGGAGGCATGTTCCTTTGCTTGGTGATTATCCACAACTAAATAAATTCAAGTGGTGGGATTGGTGGTCTTGTTTGGATTCTTGGGAAACTCATTCATGTAGTGGTCACCTCGACATGTCCAACAACCATCAACTAGTCCTCTTTTGACTTCCTTGCCTCTCGTGGAGTCAACATGAGCCACTTGCTTGGATAATTTTTTGTCTTTTTTCATCCAAGTTGTTGTTCCAATTTTATAACCCTGAATTCTCCCTATAGTTTTGACCCCTATTAAATTGTCGAGAAGCCTATCCTAAATAGGCTTAGCTTCCCAAAAGTATTTCTGATTTAATTAGGTTTATGAACTTGGCCTTGTATTTTGCTACCAACATTACCCCTTGACATACGGAGTGAAATTTAATCATCCTTTAAGCTTAGTGAAGGGAAGACATATACTCCTTATGAAACCACCTAATGAACTTGTCCCAAGTTAGTTGACTTACGTGTCATAATTTTTTTATTTCTACCAGATGGTCCCACCACAACAAGGCCTCACCTTCTAGCTGGTAGATAGTGATTCTAGCCTTAGTATTAGTGTTTAGTTCCAAAAGACCAAAATATTTATTCATCCCCACTAGCCAAGCTTCAGCTGCATCTCTACCCCTAGCACCCTTGAACTTAGGTGCTAGCATATTTTTCAATTCGCAAATCATTGGGTCCTTTCCCACACCTCATTGTTGATCTTGTAGAGAGTGACTATATGTGGGAATTCTAGAGTTGCTTTCATACTCCTAATTTATATGCTCATTGTGCTCTCTACTAGGCTCTTCAGTTCCTATGTCAGTGTTGTGGTTAGTTCCTTGCTCCTTTTTCCTTGTTAGATCCTCAATTTGTTGCTCTCACGATGCTATCTTAGCACAAAGAGCATTCAATTCAGCCTATAACTCTTTAGGTATAGTAGGAGGTGAAGACATCACACCCTTACTCACATATATCATTTTAGCAAGGCTAGGGATCATTCCTCTCCTTATAGTCCTCATTGTATCAAATTGATTTTGGAAGATAAAGGAGAGTATTATTTAATTTTATTTGTTCTCCATTTTAAACATGTCCTTTTTATCAAATTTAGAATTATGGCAAAAATTCAAAAAAAATATGATTCACAACATTTAGAAATCCACTCCATTTAATTCTCCAAATCATCATAACACATTAACACATTATTTGTAAAATATATATTGATATATCTTCATATTCATCATTAGTAGTTAATATTTGGTACATACATATGACGATGGTTATTTAATACTAGCTCATCATCTTATACATAATTTCAATTATAGATTAGGTGCCTCCTACTCTTCAAGTTCATCATCTGAGATTGCCATAGTTATAGCCATATTTTCTTGGACACAATTGTATTCTGCAATGGCTTCCTTAGAGAGAGTTGGAGCTTTACGTCCACAACCAAAGGGAATTCCCTAATAGCAAGGGGTTTGGTTTTTTTGGTTTTGTCGTGGTCATCCATTTGGTTATTCATGACTATTGTTTGCTTTGGTCATTTGCTTCCTTTCTAGAATTTCAATCACTTAATAGTTTTGCTAATGGCTCTGTGTCAAACATGGTTTCGATTTTAGTTTTTTGCCATGCAATAGTAGTGGTCTTGGATCCTTTTCGGTTATTTTTTCAAGGATTTTTTAGAGCCCTTCTTTCATTTTACCTTTTTTCCATGACCCATGACCACCATTTCCAAAAATTCCTATTAGTGTACAATGAAAGAGTGTGCAACAAGGTTTTAGTGTTGATTTCTTAGCCTTGATACCTATGTAATGACAATTCCCCAACGAAAACTAAAAAATAAGGCCAAATTATTTTTTATTTCAACATTAAAATCATGATATCAAAGATTGATATACTACCACTATGAACAATAAAATTTTATTTCCAACAACAAGCTCATTTACCATTCATGCATATAGCCAATTAGTCATTAATGCACTAGTGATTGGAATAGAAAAGCCATGAAGTAATCCCCAAAATAATAATAATTGAAACTTACTATAATTTTTCTACAAGGTCATGTGGACTCCATGTCTTCTACCTACCTTAGGAATAGTTTAGGGGTGGAATATGATCCCCCATGTGGATTTAATCCCTATCCACCACACCAAGCAGATTCTATTACCCAAGATGAGAGAATTGGTAATTATACCATCTTGTTGCAAGGAAGGTCAACATCCTAATTATCATTTACCCATGGCCTTCCAACCTTGATAAGTTAAGATAATAAAACCATTTATGGTTATTCCACATCAATTATACGAGGTATGTATAGTGTGCTACCTACTTAAGTTTTATTAGAAATTATTTTCATATAGTCCAACGGAGGACTAAGCAAGCAAAGTGGTCCCTCATCAGCATGTTGTTGGATCCAAGGCCCACATGCTCCTTGAGGAATCACTTAGGATTGGATAGGAATAGCCTACGTGTTATAGGATTACCACCTCCATGTATTCCCTCGCAGCCCATCCTACTCCATCTATTTCTCTAAAAGTTAGTGCTTGCACCCAGCTTAGCACTATAACTAAAAAGAGGTTCCTAACTCGGAATAAGTAGGAGGTTCCTAACTTAGAATAAGAAGGTTCTAAACTCAACTGGTCACCTCAACGTCCAACTACCCATTCTAGTTTTGGGATTCACGCATGGTTCCAAAATTAATTCACTTCAAATTGTATGGTTGTTACTCAACCAAAAGGAGGTAAGTATTATCTCCCAACTTAAACCAATAAGGTAATCAACATGCTATACATTAGTGGCAGTTTCTACTACCATTTCCTTGGCTCAGAAAGGTGTTGTAGCTGTTTTAATTTTAATTTCAGCCATGAATGGACTCCAAAAGGTGTATATAAATGAATCATTACTCACTTCTAAACTCATTATGATTGAAGGTGGTAATAATTATCCCTTCTCCATTGGTAGAATACAATAAACTCTCTTAGTAGCTAACACCTCATTGCATAAAATATAATATAGTTATATGAAACTTATCTCCCCATTTCTTAATTCCTTAGGCTTGTTTATTGTTTACTACATATTATACTAGGCTATATCAGTTTGACATGCAAGCTATTATATCTAGTTCCATTAGATAACTCCACTTATTCAACTAGACCAACAACACATGACAAACTAAGATTAGTATTAGTAAAAATTTACTATTGTTATGTTATTTTCTGATAGGTCATATTTTAGTGCTTGAAATAAATTGTGTGTGATAAATTTAGAGGGTAAATTAAAGAAGGTTGAATACCCATAGTTTATATAGCAATAGGATTTAAAACTTCATAGTACTCAATAAATATTGCTATTAACAACCACCCTAGTTTGAAAAACCCTATCAAAGTATAAATATAATTTTTGGTTGAGAACACATATTCCATTCTTGACACCAATTATGCTTTACCCATTGTTGTATCAAATAATTAATATTAGTATATATAGAGTTTTATACTTGTCTAGTTCCATAAAGAATGGATTAAAATGCATTAAGGATATTATTATTTTTTCCCTCGACATATTAAATAGAAGTAAAGGCTACGGAAGATATTTAAAACAAATAGCTATAGATATCATTGAGAAAATATGGTGTTCCAATAAAAATGAGTAGATTATTCAAAATTTAGCTACAATGCCTTATTTTCATCATTGGTCAAGACTATGGCTCACTAGGGAATATAAAGTTTGAATATTTATTTATCTGCACTGAACAACCCTACAAATTATATGATGTGAACCATCAATTTTAGGGGTGTTCCTATGTACTTCTCTTGCACTGTTAGGGTTTTTCAACTAAAAGGAGAGAGATAGAACCCAAAAATTGAGGTGATTCACTCAAACTAAGCAATGTATTATGTAATTATGACTAAATGCAATTATCTAAATGTAGCTAATTGATAGAATTCATTGATTATGAATACAAAACTAATGAAATATGCAATGTTTCAAAACACTGTGTGATATGCATAAATGAACTAAAAACATAAAAAATTGCAAACATAACTAAATGAAACTAAACGGACTGCACCTGGAAGTTGAATGTTGATCTTGGAAGGTTTTGGAAACTAGAAAATTTCACTGTTGATGACCAGTGGGACTCATTCACCATTGATGGCGAATTAGTCCTACTTCTAGTAAACTGCCCTAAAATTGGTTTCTGACTGTTGGGAACTAAATTCTAACAAAATTAAAATTTCCAGCTTGTAGGTGGGACTCATTCACCACTGATGGAAAATCAGTCCTCCTCCAAAATTCTACAAATTCAAGGGTCAATTTTGTAGGTCTAGATCTGCACTTGTCTTCTTGTTGGGTTGACGTAGTCAAATCTGCAAAAAATGGGTTGAATGTTGTCTTCAAGATTGAAGTAGGGTTTGGTTGACTTGAATCACTTTGATGACTTGTTGACGACCTTTCAAAACCTATTTATTTGCTAGATCTTCCTACAAAACCTACAAACAAACATGCAAAGAGGAGAAAAATGGTTAAGGGTTAAAGTATAGGGATTTGCCTTTGTCAAATCCCACTTTGGTAATCAAACACTTGATAAAGAAATGAAATGAAAACAAGGAATGATGAATAAACAACATGCAAAGGTCCTAAACTCACCAAAACCTTATTGTAAAATTCTGAAGATAGGTCAATGGTTGCTCCAAGATGCTTCATATTTGCTTCATCAAATAGTGTAATGATGCTTTGAATGCAAGAATGTTAATTGATGGTATATGAGTGAATGAAAATGAATGGGTGTTAAAATGGATGGAAAAACACTTATTTATACACACTTATACCCTAATTACCCAATAATATAACATCACATGCCGACATAAGGTCTTAATGAATAAAAATCTGATTTTTTTTTTGAATTATTTTAAATTTTGAGCCAAGAGGGACTCATTCGCCACCCATGGCAAATGGGTCCCACTCTAGGCTTGCAAGTGGGTGTTGGGAATTAAGTTACATTTAACATTGTTTGTCGGTTTTCAATTCAAAAATACACTTAATTAAGGCCTATAAGTGCATAAAGGGGTCAAATAAAGCATAAGAAAGGTGTAATTAGTGATGACAAGCCTAGAAAAGCATGAAATCTTGTTACAATACTTTACAACACTTTTAAATAGGACTTGAAAAGGAATAAAAATGTGATATTTAGATTAATTATAATAAGAATAGTCTAGAAAAGTGTAGAAATGTGTTACAACACCTTCACAAGACATCATAATTTGAATATTCGGGACCTAATGTAAATGTTTAAGTTACATTGCAACATTAAATCAAAGCAAAATAGGTGAAGAATTATAGGAAAAAGGCCTAATTAACCATCAAAATTTTAATGATCCATTTTTCTATGGTACATTTATCCCCCACTTTTGTGAGAGGATGAACATACTTCAAACTCACACTAAAGTAGCCATGCATATCGAGAGGGATCCAAATGCACTTATGTTAGCAAGATGGAAATACAATGATCAAGAGGAATGATCAAGCCCCCAGGATGGAGATCCCATGTCACACAAAACATAAGAACAGAGGAACACACAAGAGAAAGAGAGAAAGAGAAGAGAATATGAAAAGGAAAAGCTAGATCAAGCTTCAATCGTTTGTTCAGCTAGTTGTAAATCAGATCTAGGTTGTTTGTTTGAAAAGGAAAATGCATAATCAATCTGGGGTGACATAGCTCATGGTTTTTCACTGAGTGAGAAGACCCAAAAGTTGAGAAACATATGCTTGGGGGTATGTGCAGGATCATCATAGAAAATAGGCCCTTAAGTGGCAAAAAATTCAGAAAAATTAGAGTTAGGAAACTTGACGTAAAAAATTAAATAAATTATCTATATTATTTCAAAAATATGTAAGAATAGAATTTGTAGAAAATTGAATGCAGTTTCTGAACTACTAGTTTTTTTTTTTTTTTAAATCTATTTGGTGAAAATTTGAAATTTCAATGTAGTAGTACTTAAATTTTATGGAAAAAATAAGAAGTAGGTTTCTGTCTGACCACCCAAAACCACAATAAAATGATAAAAATAAAATTATAATATTTTAGACATAAGTAGAGGACTCATGTCCGAATGTGATGCATTTTTTTTGTTTTTGTTTTCCAAGTAAATAATTAATTATGAATATTTTATTACAACTTTTGAAAAATATAAAAACTCATATGTCTAACCACCTTAACTTGGTCAAAACTTCATGAAATTCATTTTTCTTTTTTAATCCTATAGTATGTGAAGCATAGAATGTGATGCATGTTTTTCAAAAATGTGATACTATTTGAAAGCTATAGATGTTTTTCAATCAGCCTATCAATGAGGACTTTAGTCATAATTTAAATAGAAAATGAATAATAATTATTTATTAAATTCAATAAAAAGAATAATTTGGGTGATCCCACAATAGTGGTTTTACAATTTTTGGCCTAACGACACGATATTTTTTTTTTAAACACAATCTCCACATTCGCACCTATAGCGATTAAACCGTAAAGAATTTGGAGATGATGCAAACTAGAGTCTTGTCATATTTTGTCTGTAGATTCTAAAAATATTTTTTTCAATTTTTTTGGAATCAGATTGCACTTCTTTTTCCATCTCCCATGAAAATTGGCTTTTTTCAAAAAATAGCATTTTTAAAAAGTGACACACATATAACACATAACTTTTTTTCCTTGAAAGATAAAATTCCAATTCTTTCAAATTTAGATTTGTAACTCCGATATCTAGTGCTTCCACTTAGTTAGATAGTTTTTTATTGAATATTTTTTCTTTAATCAAGTTTTAAAGTCAAATCAATTACAATTCGACATAACACGACCGTATAACACATAACTTTTACTCTATGTATCGAATTCTTTTTTTTGTTGGATCAAGGACTCCAATATCTAGTGCACCTCAATTTTTTTTTTTTTTGATAATCTTATATTTTTCCACTTGTGCAGAACAGAGAGTTTTGTTTTTAGTGAAAAACCTATATTTAATAAAACTTAAAAAACAGATAGATAATATAATCAAAATATACTAAAATTATATTCATTGGATAGCTTGTTTTGAGGGGAACTCAATACTAGTTGGGTTTTTGAGATCTTCTCCATTTTCATTCTGAAATCGAGCTTCGAAACGCAAAATTTTCAACAATTCTGGTGCCTTAGGAAGCAAGGGTGAAAAAAGGGGGGTTCGACCGAATAAGTGTCCGGTCGAACATCTTGGAAAGGTTCGGTAGAACTATGGTTTGATCGAACCCTAGTTCAACCGAACCACCATTCCATGCTATTAAAAAAACCCAATTAAATGGGTTCGACCGAACATTCCAAGAATGTTTGGTCAAACACCCTATTTTTAATATTAATATACATATTATTAATTATATTATTTTTAAATGAGAACTTAAATTTGATGGCCATATGACCGTATTTAAAGATTTTTGCTCTAAAATACAATCAAAATTTTAAGAAGATTGTAAACGGAGATATTTTGGATAAACTGTGAAAATTTATATAGAATTATAATTATATATATGTTTGATTTATATATAATTTTACATACACTAAGGTATATCATAATGTTTTAAGGGCACCCTTCAATAGATAACCGTAATTAAAAAAATTGTTGACAGTAAATTCAACTCAAAATCAACAAAATCATCCGGAAAAAAAACCAAAATCAAAGTCAGGATCCAGGGGTCCGAAATCAAAACTTTCAGAAATCGGAAAATCCGTCCGAAAGTCTCAAAGTCCGGAAATCAAAATCGAAATCAAAAATCAGGATCCAGAAGTCCGAAAAAGAAATCAGAAGTCAATTCCAATCTAAAGGATTCAGGTCCGTCGAAAGAAAAGAAATCATGGGAAAGAACAAGAAGTCGGGGAAAGATCCGTCAGTCGTCTCGAGGTCATCGAAAGAAATCCGTCTCGGAAAACTTCAAATCGAAAAATCCGTCCGGGATTCAGGTCCGGAAATAAAGGAAAAGGCGGAAGATGATCGTCGTTAATTGCTCATGGAACTCGCAAAGTATCTTCATATTGAACCTCGCCAAGAGTAAAATCGTTGCTCGAAGCTCATCAAATTTTGTGTAAATTCTAAAATATTTTTTTCAAAATTTTTGGAATCAAATTTCACTTCTTTTTCCATCTCCCACGAAAATTGATTTTTTTCAGAAAACAACATTTTTAAAAAGTGGCGCACACCGTATAATGCATAACTTTTTTTCCATGAAGGATAAAATTCTAATTCTTTCAAATTTAGATTTGTAAATCTGATATCTAGTGCTTCCACTTGGTTAGTTTTTTATTGAATATTTTTTCCTTACTCAAGTTTCAAAGTCAAGCGAATTACAATTTAGACAAAGCACGACTGTATAACACGTAATTTTTTTTGTATATCTCAAATTTTTTATTTTTTTATTTTGTTGGATCAAGGACTTCAATATCTGGTGCCCTCATATTTTTCAATTTTTTGTTTTGATAATCTTCTATTTTTCCACATGTGAAGAACAAAGAAATTCATTTTAGATGAAAAACCTATGTTTAATAAAACTTAAAAAACAAATACATAACAAAACCAAAACATATTAAAATTATATT
>VDFB02358134.1:125414448-125427848 GCA_007258455.2 Sequoia sempervirens
TGCCACTTAGCAAAAAATGAATGATGTATGTATGGTCGTATCAAATTTTGAAAATCTTCCATAAATTTTTCAGTGGGAATCTCCTCTTCTACATAGATCAACGTTGTGGATTCTTTCCCAAAATTTGTTTGCAACTTTACATACTTGTACCTGTTTCAGTAAAATATGTGAATAACTAATAAACCACACTTGATCAATGAAACATTACATCAAAGAGAATCCAAATAACTTGATCTATGAGAAATTGAAACAAATAAAATCTCTAAAAATAATACTTACCTCTTGCAATTTACTATCTTTGTTAGGTCAGTATCCTCAATTCTTGAAGGAAATTTAGCCAAATTTCCACATGTCTCACAAATTCCTTTTATGCAATTTATTTGAGGTCCATTTTCATGATCACATAATATATACTTTATATGCTCATCCATACCAGTAGAAGGAAGTGATCTTGACCCCTCTCCAACAAGCATTGTTTGAACTTGGGTCTCCTCCCTAACTTCAAGGTCCATCTGTTCGTCAACGGATTTGTTTGATCAAATATCTAGATTTGGCTCGACTGCTGCTTGAGGAATCCCTAGAGCATAAAACATAAAAATAATTTGAGAGCATTGAAGTGATGACAATAAAATATGAAAGACACAAAACACTCTAAATATTGAAACAAAAAGAATTGGCTTAAGGAATTGGAGTCAAGGATCATATAAACATTGCAACTTGAATGACCAAGATGACTTGAGGATATTTAAAAGTATTTATAGTCATTTAAGTGCAATGATGGTTAGAAATCTTCAAGGTAAGAGTACTAAACACACACTTGAGAGTGAAAGAGAGAAGAAACAAGCATGCACCTTGTTTCTTTCTATGATAATTTTCCAAGTTTTGAGCACGCCTCTTTTGTTCTTCTTCTTTTAACAATTTTCGTTGAGATGCATTTTTTCTTTTTCTTTGTTGTCCCATTTTCTTCTTCAACTTAAAGATGACTATAAACAAGTCCTCTACCAACTTAGTTAAATTATCCTCCAAATTTTGCCTTGATTGATAAAAATGAAAAGTTGTCCAGCTCCAATATTTGCCTCCTTGATAAATGTGCAAAAACTTCTCCAAAATATATGATCCAAGTGAATCAAAATTATTCAAGTGTACATGGAATAACTAGATCCTCTAGTTTAAATGAATCAAGTAGCAAACAAACAGGTTATTTCATTGTGGAATTTGTTGTTATTTAATTCATAGGTATGCACAACATATCTAGTAATTTTAGAATTTTGGTAAAGTGTCAAAAAATGTATAAATATTAGAGGTATAATTTGAATTGAATTTTCTTAATTATATTTGAATTTAATTTCAAGTTAGTTGTTGAAAATGTATAATAGAGGTATAATTTGAATTAAATTTTCTTAATTATATTTGAATTGAATTCTCAAGTTACTTGTAAGAAACTTATAATAGCTCGACATAATTTGAATTGAATTTCAAGTTACTTATCAAAAGATTATATCTTGTTCTCAACTCAATGGTTCATGTTGCTTAAGCTTCATTTTTAAAAAAATATTTATTGTGATCAACATGAATGAACTTAATCATAAATGGTATTGATTTCCCAAAATCTCTACTAGAGATCAAATGTATATTGAATATAAGGAAAACGTAAGTTGTAAGAGGTCATAAAAAAAGAAAACATGTATGTATATTGAATATTTAAAGTTAAATTGCATACATATATTATGTGTAAACATGTTTAAACCATAAGCAAACATATGTACATATATGTAAAAGAATTCAATACATATAAACATAACACATATTATAAGCAAAGCGGCAAATGTATGTATATATCATATAAGAAAATATATGTACATATATCATAAAAGAAAAATGTAAATTAAAGATCATTTAATGTCAAATACTAAAGATCAAAAAACAAGCAAATGTATGTCTATCATATAAGCAAGTGTAAGAGATCATCAATTATCAAATACTATTTTAAAGATCATCATATATAATCAAATACACATGTGATAAAGATCATAAATCTAGAATGCATGGCCTAATAAGAATGTCTACTCCTAGACGAATGGCCATCTGAATGAGAACGGGTCCCTACTGATGGATGTGTCGAACCGCAAATAAAAATTGTGTACAAGATGTGTTAAATACATATAATTTTTATTAAATAAATTTTTATGAAAGTTATTTTTAAAATGAACTTGTATTTTTAAATATCAATCTACAACTTGTATTTATCTATGCATACATAAATATATATTTTATGAAAACTCATTGTCCACCGGGAGCAGCGATTCATCCATTGAAATACATCGATCATGCAATTACCCATCCGACCAAGGCTAGGAGTGATATGGAGGGTATGTCCACCTTGTTCCATATACACACATATATAGTCAACTTTAATGAATATCTAGTTAAAAGAAATTTAAAAATAATGAAAGAATTGAAACATGCACATGCACACATACATGCACATCATCCCATATCGGATGACCTAAGTCCCAAACATTCATCCCACCATATGGGACCAAAATGATCAAGCTTACTCAATTAATATTTTGTATCCATCCTCCATCTATCCCATGTCGTGCCAGAAATGATGAATGTAGAGGACTATGAAGGTGAGATGGCACCGGTGATGATGAACCAAAACCAATCAACATATCAGTAAAACCCATAGTCTGTGCAACTATCATATGAACTATAGGTGGATTCTGATGCAAACTAGTGGTCGGCTGAGAGTGATGGGATCCTAGAACTGAATGACCTCTATGTCTCAAATGCTCTCTAACATGCTCTATACCAATCCCATTTGTCTGATGCAATGTGGGAATATGCCTCCAACAGGTCTTTAGCCAAACAATGTAGAGTCATGCGTGCCATATCTCCTGTAAGTGCATCAAGTTGTGTAGGAGTAGGGATGCCGATCATTGTAAAAGGATCCATGGTGGTCCACTGTGCTGAAAATGGTGTGGATCAGGAATGTCTAGATATCAAATACTAACCTACACGATCATCAGATATCCTAGTGGTGGCAGCTGCAATGTCACCTACAGTGTCAATTGCTTCCTTTTGGGAAGCAACAACAACCTCATCTGCTATGGGGGCTAGAGCTGGGGTGATAGTAGGAGACCTATCACCAACAAATACCCTAAACATTGGGGGTGGTCTATCTGCTCGACGATAGGTGGGCCTATCAGCAATCCTACCATGCCCCTGACCAACATATGGTGGAATGTCTAGGTAGTTAACTTTGAGGCCCAAATGGACCTTAGCATACAACTGCTGAACAAAATACAATGGAATATGGTCATTGTTTGGGTATATACCATGTGCTGCTAGAAATTATGGGTAGATCAATGAGGCCATAGCATGATCAATACATCTAGTGACCTGGTATCCCCTAACCTTACACACATTTTGATAAAATGGAAAACAAGTGGCTTTTATCATTTCTTTGGTAACACTATCTTGTATTTTTTTAAGGGGAACATCACCATGTACTTCTTCCCACATGCAGGAAAGAATAGCAGTCACTCTGTCTGGGGAATATGCACTAGTCCTCTCAAGTTCATCTTTTAGTTTTTCTATACTATGCAATATTAACATGCATGGTTCACTATATATCCCTGGGTTTGCACCTTGTGCTAATGAATCTCTTAATTTTTTATCTCATTACTAGTATTTGCAAACAAAGATTCTAGCACAGGTGAAACATGATCTATATTTTCCATGTTATATATATAGTACACCTAAAAAAACAATAAGACTTTGGTAAATAATATATCGAGATAAAAAGAATACAAATCTAAAATAGAACTTGTAATTTAATTCATCTACTCATCAATAATATTTTCATACTATTAACTTGATTTAAAAAGAATTGGAAGACAACTATAATCTATAACATAACATCCTTAAATGGTTCAAATTTTAAATGAAATGATGAAAGAAAGAATAAGAATACAAAGATTAAATTATAAAAATCATTTGAAAATAATTGGGGATAAAATATTTAATTCAATAGTTGTCAAACATAATGAACTTCACTATAGCCTTGAGAACATCAAAATTATAGGAACATCAAAAACATCATTAAATGTATATGAATATCATCTACACCTAATTAAAAAACATTAAAACAACACTAACACAAAGAGATAAAATTAAAAAGTTCTAACTAATGATGTTATAATAATCCTCCCCAAGTTGATCCTCTCATCCCAATCATCATACTTAATGTTTTGGTACTTGAATGTGTTGGTACTTGAATCATGTTTTGGTACTTAATGCTATGTTTTTTAAGAGGAAGCATTTTCTCTTTCTATTACTATAAAGATTATTCTTGTTTTTGTAACTTAGTATTTCTATTTGTAGATTTTCAACTTTTTATTATGTAAATCATTCTTTGATACCCAAGTAGTCTAAAGGTTTTCTTGAATCTTATTTAGTTTTTAGATTTAAGTGCTTTCTCATTGTCTAATTTCTTAATCAAATCTAAACATTGTTCGATCCTTATTTCCTTCTAATACCAAAATCATCCTCTTTTCCTAACTATAATAAGTCATAGTTCAATCCCACCATGGTTGTGAATCAAGCTAAAATTGGTATGATTGGGAATATGCATGATACTAAATTTACTAGCAATGGAATAAAAGACATACATATAAAATCAACACAATTCAATTCTATTAAAAAAATTTACATTATCCATTTTTGTTGGATTTTAGGATCCTAGATTTGAGATGCACAATGTTAAAGGAGATCCCAAGGACACATTCAAGGTTCTTAGTGCTACATATTTGGATTTTGTGTATGATGATAAGTTATTGGCTAAGTTCTTCCCATGAAATTTAATAGTATTATCTTCCATTTGGGTCTATTTTTTAATATTGAAATTGGCCAATGCAAATATTGGGAATGTTAGATTGAAGCTTATTATTTTAGATTTTTTGACTGTAAACAAGAATCGACAAAGTATATACATTCTTAACATTTTCATGTGCAAGTGAGATGAAAGTTGAGAACTAAAGTTGTTAGAGGCTACCACACTTAATTATGGATCTTCTAATGCTTCATCTACATCATCCTACCCTTGTAAATTTGAAAAGAAAAATTATTTCCAAAAGGATAGTAAAAAATAATGGAAATGACCATTGTAAAAACTATACATTATAAATGTTTCTAATATAATTATGACTCTAAAGTCTCCAACTTTTTCCTTTGTAAAATGTGCTTCGAAATTTACTTAGTGCTTGCATGATTACACTTCCTCCTATTAGGCCATTAGATAAATCTAAAGTTATTCCCAAAAGATATAATGAGAAAGAATTTTGTTATTAAATTGTAGAGTTAATTGTAATTATACTCAACATTTTATGGGATTAAGGAATAATTGATTAAGGATTTGATTCATAAAAAAAAAATTAGGTTGAGGGGGTTAATATTGGGGTCAATGCTTCAATTGTTCCTCCTAATGAAAATTTAAATATTTTACACTAAATAAATCTAATAAAATGGTTTTATATGAGGGTCATGAGATTGAGGTACATATACATGTTGACAAGCTTGAAATCATTGATTCACCTATGAATGTGACGAATGATAATTTGTTGGTATTAATGTAAATTATAAGGGTACTTATTCTTCTTCTTATGTACTAGTGATTGACTTTTATAGAAATTTCTATGGACTAACTAGTATTCAAACTTAGGACCTCCCATTTGGTGTTAGGATGCTCTACTATTGAGCTAATGGCTCACATTGTGATGAGTCTTTTTATGACTTAGGTGTGTATCATTTCTCCAACACACTCCCTTGAGCCACAACATAGGTGTCAAATGCACCTAGCTTGGCTCTAATACCATACAAGAATACCAATTATGAGGACCTCCTATAAAAATATGACATGAAAAACCGTGAACAATATTTAAAAGATAATCCATAGTCTATCTTATTATTTATGCATATTTTCTAGGACCACCTATGCCCAAAACACAAAATAGTTTTTGTAAATACACCAATTAGATCTTATAAAATGCATTACTTAGATCAAATTATATGGTAAATTAAATATAATTAATGATTACTTTTTCTTTTAGTATGAAAGAGGTTAAATTCCAATATATGTTCTAGTGGGCTTGATTGAGTGACAAGGTGGAGTGATTGTTGTAATGAAGAACTTGCTAGGAAAGCTAACCAAGTTAAAATGTACACCTATACATACATCATTGTGACCTAATATAGACCTATGTCATAAAACACAATTGAATCCTATTAGTTCCAAAGTATTTTAGCAAAGAAGAGATAGAGGAATTTCCAACATGAGGCATAATTCAATCATAATATAATAAAACCATTAATCCATAGTTCTATGTATAAATGGAATGTTGTAGAGGAAAAGATACACATTTAATTTGCAAGGCATAACTCAACACTATGAAAACATATAGTAGAATATTGTACATTATTCTCAGGATTTTTTCTTATTTGTGAGAAATGCAAACCTTCCATGCTAATTTTCTCTAAAACACACAAATATAGGGTGCAGTGTAATATCCCACCCTTTCCTAAATTTTTCCATAGCTAGTGATATGATAATATCCCAACAACTCTATGAATTTTAAAATTGAATGTTATGGACTATATTAAAATTATTTTGTGGACTAATAAACTATAGAATATTCTTGATATTTAATTACATGTCTCTTGAGAAAAACAATGATTTAATATCTTATGAGTATTAAATTAGATTATGAGTATAATTTAAAGAATTATAGTCATGATTTTGTAATTGTCATGTAATAGACATAAATATCATTCCTTTTGTTGGTAAAACTACATATTTAGAGTAATATTATGAAGGTTAAATTTAAATGGTTTATCTAGCACTCAAATAATCATTCTAGACTAATAGTTGATTTAAAATTTCTTTTACAATGATTATTGATTATATTTAATAAAAAATACTTGATATTCCCACCAAGTTATTAAGGGTGCAAATCAACTATTGACATGGACTAAACTATTGCAAACAAGGTAAATATATATAGTAGGAGTATCAACTAATGGTGAGGCACTTTAAGTCTAATCAAACATACAATATACCAAATAATATTAATGAAATAGTGGAGAAAATAAATAAATATTCAAACCTCATGAACACTAGAATTATAATATGGAGAAACCCTTTCAAAAAATCCCACTACTAAAGAGATATGAAACTTTTATTAATATTCATAACAAGATTATAACAATCCAATCCACTCAATCTTCTTTAGTCTAATGTTTTGGCTATTTCTACATAACACTATTTAAACCTTATGTCATACATTAAATTATATATAGAGCAAGGGAAACAAGAAATGATCAATTAATTTATGTAATGAGTGGAAAAAAATCATGGTCCACAAGAAAAGAACCCATGCCCCACTATGCATTGGAACATGTACACAAAATATAAAGGAACTAATGATATAGGACATTAAATCCCATAACCTTGATAGTAACCACTCCCAATACTAGTGCTTTATGATGAAGATGTCAACTACAATATGTCTCTTCCCAATGTAACTCTTAGTACAATAATCATCACGATCTCCTTATTTAATTTTATTATAATAATATCTTGAGCCCATTGCTTACCTTTTCATTTTTTCTCACATATCACACTATAAAATTTTGGAGCTCATTTTCACTTTGCGAGAGTCTCTCGAGGGTTTTAATGGTGTCCAAATTGATATTTTTTAGCTTAATGCATCAAACTCATTAATATTTTTAATTTTAAGAAAATATTAAAATCAAAGCTCTATCGACTGTAATTTATGCCCTTTAGAAAGAATTTAGAAAAAAGCAACATTAAAGATAAGATTTTAAGTGAATGGAACACTAATCCCAACTTACACCAACCAAGTACAAATGGGTATTTAGCTTCATGGAGATTCATTCATGGTTGGTGATGGTGCATGAGTAGGCTAATAGAGGAAGAAAGACCATATGTTCATTAAGAAGAAATTAGGAGAAAAAATAAGCTAAGTTTAAATTTGTAATGATAAGAGGATCTTGATTGAATTATATATATATATATATATATATATATATATATATATATATATATATATATATATATATATATATATATATATATATATATATATATATATATAGTTCATATGAGAACCAAGGATAACATACTAGAGTAAATAAGCTTCGATAATAAAGGAATCTTGTAAGTATGGGGAAGAAAAATATATCAAACTAAATGCACTACCAAAAGATAGATCAATTGGGATTTTTTTATAGGAAAGTGTGATATTTAATTGAAATCCTAATGTATTAATGTTGTATCTTCAACAATCTTGGAATGAGTACTTGGATGCCTATGTTGTCAAAAGATATTATTATTTTACTATTAATTCTCCTCATGTTGAAATTTCCATGAACTAGTTAGGATGCAAATCTCCACCACTAAGCTACCCACCCACTTTATGACAAGTCAATTTACGATTTAGGTATGCTAATTTTTTTGACACCTTCTTCACATTGTGAGATATTACCAAATAATTATAATGGTCATTTGGTTTTGTGTGGATCATGTACCATGTAAGGGTGTGTTTATTGATCTTACTCACCAATAAAATGTATGCATTGAATAATTTTTGTTTTATCATCATTTTATCAACAAGCATATGCATATTTGAGGGTTTATTTAAAATTGACTAATGATATGTTGATTGAAACTATAGGATACATTATTTTACCTTAATTTTTTGGTCTAAAAGATGAGGGAAGTTCTTATTCTATGTCATATTCTTTCTTCTTTAGATGTATCTCATATTTTATTTGGGTATCCATGGATAAAGCAAAGTATCAAGCAACATCATCTATGTCATGCCATCAAGGTATCAAATATGTTTGAACACTAGTAAAGAGGTTACAATTGCAAGAGATCCTATATTCTTTATTTGATTGTCATTTAACCTAAAAAATTTTTAAGAACATACATAAGGATCCTCTATATAAGTGCAAGGATTCTTTGCCTAATTTGTAAAAAATTCAAAAGGAATAACAATGGTGGGAAAATCAATACAAGATGCAACAATTTAGAATTCCTAAAGGGTTTACAATTATTAGAGCCAAAGTAGGTTATATGTAGGTTTTATATTATAAAATAATTCAAGAATCTATAAGGCCAAAAGAACCATAAGCATTGCAAACTTTAGTTTAGAAGCATAAGGGATTGGATATTTTCATTCCTAAACATGGTTTTCATAAAAAAAAATTACTCATGTAGCAAACACACTATATAATTCACAAAGAAGATTAGGGTTTTTAGCGTCATTTGTTAAATGGAGATATTTTATTGTAATGTACGTAATCAATGATATGATTCTTGATTTTTTATAAGATTTAATATTATAGCACCTTAAAAAATCAAGCTATAACTTTCATGGTTCACTCCTACATGTATGAAATTTGCATTTTCATCTACAAGTTTGACCCTAAATTTGTAGTTTTAAAATTATTTTATGAGCTTGACCCTACATTTCTAGTCTTTAGGAATGTATTTATCTCCATTTTTTAGACTATGTTGAGAGCCATTATAATATTTTTTTGCACTAACTTTTAGAGGAAACTCATTTTTCCTTACTCAAACCCTTGGATTATGCAAAACGGGGAAGCAAAATACTATATTAAAAATGCTTTAAAAACTTTCAAACAAGTGCAATTTGAATTCAACAAATTTTAAAAAAATTGCATATAGGGTTTTGAAATTAAATAAATACATGCATTTTGAACTCAAAAAAACATGGAATTTTAAATACCTCATGCTCAATAGTGGTCGGTATGCAAATTGGAATGATGAAGTTTGAAGAGAGGACCCGAAAAATGCTTTTTCCGGTGAGAGAAACTTTGTTGGGTCGTCGTTCGGACGATGTTCGCCGTGCACAGAGACAGTGACTGGTAAATTCACAGTAAAAATATGAAAGTGAAAGCCTTTTTTTTTATTTTGTCATATTCAAGGGGTTCGGCCGAACCTGGGTTTGGCCGAACCCACTTAAATATTGTTTTTTTAATGCGCTAGTGATTGGTTCGACCGAACCATGGGTTCAGCCGAACCCATTTGATAGGAAGAGTTTAAAAAATATGAAATTTCATTCCTCATCAAAAGTGTAAACCACTTATGTGGCTTCACCCATTTATATTGGTGGAAAGTTGACAATCTCCTTTAAAAACCCTTTTCATTTCATCAATTTTGGGTAAGAAAAAGTCATTAGCCACATACCCTACAAATACCCATCATATTGCCACTTTTTAGCCCATCATTATCTTTCACATACCCTTGGCTGGTAATTACTCACAAACACATAGGTGGCTATGGCGAAAGTCATGCCTCGAAATGGGCTTCCCACTCAACCATATCAAAGTTATACCTCCTGATAACTTTAATAAGGTGCCACAAAGGAGAATGTTCGTTCATGATTCATGAGACAAGCAAAGCTTCGTATGCTTAGAACTCATGAACAAATAGGATGACCAGTACCACAGGCATGCAAGCTATGTTATGCAAGGTGGCCATGCGAATGCAAAAATATAAAATGTAAAAATGTAAAATACAAAATATGTTAAAAGGAGTCTTGTTAAGTTCATACAAGGTCTATAACTTAGGTAACATTGTGTCTAATGTCTCCAAGAGAGGACCAATAAAAGAATAGAATATTCACAACTTAGGAGATGTAGTATGTTTCATCAGGCCACCAAGAGGAATGTAATATGCTAAGATAGGTCATGCTTATGAAGGACATCATACCCAATGTCATCCATAAAGTGACAAACACATCGTATAAAGTAACAAGGCTACATTAAGAACTAAGAATGAAAATGAATAATTCCAATGTATGCCCCCACTTTAAAGGAATTGCTACACACCGTTTTATGACCAATTACCTTAAAGTAGAAAAATGGAAAATGCAAAAAGAAAACAAGACATGAGAGCCAACTTGGAAAGCCCCTATGACAATTCATATGTTTTCGAGTAAGGTTGTGTCATGTAAACGAAAAGGAACAAAAAAATAGGGGTTTCCCCCAAGAATGGAACACACCAAATACATCAGGGATCTATGTATTTGGGGTCAGTATGTTCATTGCTGCAATGTTTTTATGAAAGAGCTCAGAACTATCATTATTCCTTGAATACATAGAACTGGAAGAATGACACAAAGATAGTGAGAAAAAAAGAAAAAAAAAGTTTGTTTTGGGTCAACATGGAAGAGACATTGTAGTCTCAATGCTTTTCATCATCCCCAAAAGGAGAAACACAAGCAAAAAAAAAAGAAAAGGAAAAATCATAGGAAAAGCTTTTGGGTCAACCTGAAGGAGACATTTTGGTCTCAATGCCTTGCATCATCCCCAAAAGGAAAAACACAAGGAAAAGACAAAGTAAAAGGAAAAGGGACCGATTGGGTCAACATGGAAGAGACATAGGGAATCTCTACGCTTTGCATCATCCCCAAAAGGAAAACACAAAACAAAAGTGAAAAAAAGGAAAGGACCTTTTGGGTCAACATGGAAGAGACATAGGGTGTCTCTACACTTTGTGTCATCCCCAAAAGGAAAACATAGTACAAAAGCATAAAGAGAGAGAAGATCAAACACACATTATGGGGGAACACGATACACACATACAAAAGAAAATGTAAAATGCTTGTAATGCAAATAAAAGTCCACTATCAACCAATTTATGGGCTTCTCAATCTCAAGGGGTATAAGTAGAAGGGAAAAATGCAGTTAAGAGACAAGCAAAAATGCATTACTAGGAAAAGGCTAACAACTTTGTTCCCCCACTAAGTGTAAGGTAAGAATGAGCCAAGATGGATGATGGGAAGGATCGTGCAATAGTGAGAATGAAGAATTCTACAACTTTCACATGATAAGGGGGTTTGGTTTAGGGAATTATGGGATGATAGGATAGCAATCGGTATCAGTGAAGTGATACTTGTTCAGTATGTCCTTAAATGGCCGACATTCATTAGTTTGATGGCCAAGAACACGATGATATTTGTAATATGGTATGTTAGAATCTTTAAGATGCATGACCAACCTATTCATAGGTGGTAACAAGATAAGACCTCTATTTAAAATAATTTGGAGTTTCCTTTCACATTCAGGTGGTGTATGGAGAGGGAACTTTAGTTTTTTCAATTTATAAGGTCGTTTACATTTACTAGATTCACCTTTTTCATGGATTGAAGGATGAAGAGGACCCATAATGATCCTAGAATGCTTGTCATTAGAAGCATGTATGGGTTGTTCACAAGGGAGGAGAACATTCGAGTTAGGAGGGGAATCAAAGATCATTGTGCCATCATCCTGAAGTCTCCAATATTCAAAATGAGGCTTGTTTTCATGAGGATCTTGATATCCTAATCCTGTTGTGTTCTCATCAGTTGTATTTTTTTTTAACAATTGGTGAATCTCATGTTCAGTGGTTTTGTCACATCCTTGTTTTCTCAAGATAGTAAAACCCTTGCCATATGTTTCTTCAAGTTTAATTGTTTTGTTTGTAACTTTGTTAGCATAAAACAGTTTAGGAGTTGTGGTTGTTGTATCTAATCATTTTCTTGTGAGGGTTGTAACATATTATCTTGTGGTGGGTTAGGAGGATTAGGGTGGTAATATATCACTTTTGTTAAGGGCGGAGGTTGATTTTCTTTATTTTCTTCCATTTGTGACTGACGATCAAGGAGATGATGACAACGCCTACACTCCCTAGGACTGTGGTTCCATATAATTCAATGTTGAAGTTGCGTAAGTGTAAGAGCAAGATGATCCATCATAGGTTTTTTTTCTTCCCGTAGAGGAGGAACAAAAGGAAGTGAAAGATATGGGTCAATCACTTTCTCTTTTGGTTTATAAACTTGTTTAATGCAATGTGGGATGATGGGGTTGGTTTCATTATCCCTTGGGCATTTAGACGATGAGGGTGAGGTGTTTATGCTTGGTTGCTTGTGAAGTTGCATTTTTTGTTCAGGTTTGGAGTATTGCTGAAGAATTGTCCCATGTAAGATAGGCATGGAATAAGTGGATGGGGACATGTGGTGAAGAGAAAATTTTCCTATTCATTTGGCTTTGAACTTTTGATAGGAAATGAAAAATAAATCTTTGTGAGGGGTGATGCGTTCCATAGGTTTAGGCCAAAAGGATTCTAAGGAAAAATTAAATTTAAAAAGGACAATGGATAAAAGCCACTATGTTGTATGGTAAATATCTCATTGTCAAGTGGAAACTTCAAACATTTGTGAATTAATGAGGAGATAGCTCCCATCGAGCGAAGCCAAGGATGGCCTAGTTGTAGACGAAACTGATCCAATTGTGGAATGATAGAGAAT
>VDFB02358134.1:125427948-125443632 GCA_007258455.2 Sequoia sempervirens
CATTATGCTTTGATAGATCTTTCCAAGCATCCGCCAGCACCATAAGCACATGTTTTAGGTTTTAGCCATAGCAAGCAAAGGAGTGAACTATTTGATAAAATGCTTTGGTAGACATGTATGAAAAATGTGGTAGCATCGACAACTGTCACCATTTGATATTTATGCAGTTGTAGTATGTTTTGTGCAATGTAATCAGCGATATGAATATAACCAACAAAAATCTATTTTCTATAATTCATGGATTGAACTCTGTATTTTATTTGCTCTCAATGTCTGTATGCTATGGAAATGCCATTACATTTTTAAAATAAGTAGTTTCTTACTATTTTTTATGGTTTTTTGTTTTTCTACCAAAAAACCCTAGTTTTTCTACCAAAAAACAATATTTTGAAAAAAATCAACTAAAAATAAACAAATCTAATTGAAAATTTGATAAAAAATAAAGAACTTTACCTGTTAGAGATGCAGTCCAAATCGGATATCGGATTTCGCTGTCCACTGTGCGCCCGCCGCCGATGAGCCGAAAACAAATGAGAATGTGTTGGTCGCGGGCCTTTTTTAGTATATATACTTCAAAAAAATTGGATATCCGATTCCTAGAACTAACTTTCCCTTTTGTCTTGGTCGGAATGAGTGGTTTTTTTATATAGTTCAACAAAATTGGATATCCGATTTGAATCGGATATCCGATTTGTATCGGATATCCGATTCCTAAAACTAAGTTTTCCCTCTGCCTCGGTAGTCACCCCAGCTCCAAAAAGTCAACTCACCATTTTCACGTTTTTGAGTTGTAGAAACACGTATTTTTTTCTCCATTGCCACTTTTTGGCATACCATGATCCTGCACATGCCCCTACACTTTTCTAGACTCTTCTTATTATAATTAATCTAAATATCACCTTTTTATTCCTTTTCAAGTCCTATTTCAAAGTGTTGTAAAGTGTTGTAACAAGATTTAATGCTTTTCTAGGCTTGTCATCACTAATTACACCTTTCTTATGCTTTATTTGGCCGCTTTATGCACTTATAGGAGTGGAACCCATTCGCCATGGGTGGCGAATGAGTCCCTCTTGGCTCAAAATTCAAAATAATTCAAAATGTCTTTCAAGTTTTTATTCATTAAGACCTTATGCCAGAATGCGATGTTATATTATTAGCTAATTAGGGTATAAGTGTGTATAAATAAGTTTTTTTCCATCCATTTTAACACCCATTCATTTTCATTCACTCATACACCATCAATTAACATTCTTGCATTCAAAGCATCATTACATTATTTGATGAAGCAAATATCAAGCATCTTGGAGCAACCATTGACATATCTTCAGAATTTTACAATAAGGTTTTGGTGAGTTTAGGAAATTTTCATGTTGTTTATTCATCATTCCTCCCTTTTTTTCATTTCATTTCTTTATCAAGTGTTTGCTTACCAAAGTGGGATTTGACCAAGGCAAATCCCTATACTCTAACCCTTAACCATTTCTCTCCTCTTTGCATGTTTTTTTTAGGTTTTGTAGGAAAATCTAGCAAAGAAATAGGTGTTGAAAGGTCGTCAATAAGTCATGAAAGTGATTCAAGTCAACCAAACCCTAATTCAATCTTGAAGTGAAAATTCAACCCATTTTTTGCAGATTTGACTATGTTAACCTGACAAGAAGACAAGTGCTAATATAGACCTACAAAATTGACCCTTGAATTTGTAGAATTTTGGAGGAGGACTAATTTTACATCATTGATGAATGAGTCCCACCTATAGGTTGGAAAATTTAATTTTGTTAGAATTCATTTCCCAACAGTCAGAAACCAATTTTAGGGCAGTTTACCAAAAGTAGGACTAATTCGCCATCAATGGTGAATGAGTCCCACTGGTCATCAACAGTGAATTTTTCTAGTTTCCAAAACCTTCCAAGATCAACATTAAACTTCTAGGTGCAGTCTATTTAGTCTCATTCATTTATGTTTGCATTTTTTTTAATGTTTCTAGTTCATTTTTGCATATCACACTGTGTTTTGAAACATTGCATATTTCATTAGTTTTGTATTCATAGTCAATGAATTATATCAATTAGCTACATTTAGATCATTGCATTTAGTCATAATTACATAATACATTATTTAGTTTGAGTGAATCACCTCAATTTTTGGGTTCTATCTCTCTCGTTTTAGTTGAAAAACCTTAAGAGTGCAAGAGAAGTATATAGGAACACCCCTAAAATTGATGGTTCACATCATATAATCTGTAGGCTTCTTCAGTGCAGATAAATAAATATTCAAACTTTATATGCCCTAGTGAGCCATAGTCTTGACCAATGATGAAAATAAGGCATTGTAGCTAAATTTTGAAGAATCTGCTTATTTTTATTGGACCACCATATTTTCTCAGTGATATTTATAGCTATTTGTTTTAAATCTCTTCCATAGCCTTTACTTCTATTTAATATGTTGAGGAAAAAAAAAAAATATCCTTAACCCATTTTAATCCATTCGTTATGGAACTAGACAAGTATAAAACTCTATATACTAATATTAATTATTTGATACAACAACAGGTAAATCATTATTGGTGTTAAGAGTGGAATATGTGTTCTCAACCAAAAATTATATTTGTACTTAGATATGGGTTTTCAAACTGGGGTGGTTGGTAATAGCAATCTTTATTGAGTACTATGAATTTGTAAATCCTATTGCTGCTCCTATATAAGCTATGGGTATTCAGCCTCCTTTAATTAACCCTCTAAATTTATCACACAATTTATTTCGGGCACTAAAATATGACTTTACTCAGAAAATAACATAACAACAGTAAATTTTTACTAATACTAATCTTAGTTTGTCATGTGTTGCTGGTCTAATTGAATAAGTGGAGATAAGTTTGTCATGTGTTGCTGGTCTAATTGTGTTGCTGGTCATGTGTTGCTGGTCAAACTGATATAGCCTAGTATAATCTGTAGTAAACAATAAACAAGCCTAAGGAATTAAGAAATGGGGAGATAAGTTTCATATAACTATATTATATGTTATGCAATGAGGTGTTAGCTACGAAGAGAGTTGATTGTATGCTACCAATGGAGAAGGGATAATTATTACCACCTTCAATCAGAAGGAGTTTAGAAGTGAGTAATGCTTCATTTATATACACCTTTTGGAGTTCATTCATGGCTGAAATTAAACTTAAAACAGCTACAACACCTTTTTGGAGCCAAGGAAATGGTAGTAGAAACTCCCACTAATGTATAGCATGTTGATTACCTTATTGGTTTAAGTTGGGAGATAATATTTACATCCTTTTGTTTGAGTGACAACCATACAATTTGAAGTGAATGAATTTTGGAACCATGCGTGAATCCCAAAACATGAATGGGTAGTTGAATGTTGAGATGACCAGTTGAGTTTAGACCCTTCTTATTCTAAGTCAGGAACCTCCTACTTATTCTAAGTTAGGAACCTCTTTTTAGTTATAGTGCTAAGCTGGGTGAAAGCACTAAATTTTATAGAAAGATATGCAATAGGATGGGCTATGAGGGCATACATGGAGGTGGTAATCCTATAACATGTAGGCTATTCCTATCCATCCTAGGTGATTCCTCTAGGAGCATGTGGGACTTGAAGCCAACAACATGCTGACGAGGGACCACTTTGCTTGCTTAGTCCTCCATTGGACTATATGAAAATAATTTGTAATAAAGCTTAAGTAGGTAGTGTGTGAACCCCAATCCCAATACCTACAAAACAATAAGAACAAACACATTAGATTAGAGAATGCAAGCAAGAACAAGGATTCCCCATGAAATCCACACACAAAGTTCAAATTAGGAAAACAGCAAGGAAGAACACAATGAGAAAGCAATAAAATAGATTGAATCCTAATTAAACTAGCAAACTCATGATCCCATGGGGGAATTGGTGCCAATTTGATGTGAAAATTGGCCCTTTCGCAATCCCTATGATGCAAGATTGATGTATGTTGATGAATGTTGATGGATGATCTGCTTTGTTGATACTTGATGAGTGCTCCAATGGAAAAACCTGCATAACCTAGCTATGATTCAATGATAATGGATGCAGATTGCTAATGATTTGAGCATGGTAACTTTACTCAAATTGTGGATGATCAAATGAGGAGTGAAGCCTCTTATTTATAGATGAGATTGAAGGATGAATGTCCAAAATTGAGCAATGTGGAACTAACATTCAACCAATGGCAAGATGCCACTTGTCAACCTATGAGTGGATGGAGGATGTGCAATTTTTGAGGATTGTGCCAATAAATGCCTATTTTTGAATTTTGAATTTGTTGAAATGACATGCAAGAGGGAAGGAAAAATGCATTAAATGCCACTTGGCTCAAGGAAAAGGACATGTAAGAGAGTAAATTCCTTGTTGGATGTACATGTCAACTTAGATTTTTGAATTCAAACTTGAAGAATATTCCTTAAAGATGCCTTGTTGAGGAAAATAGAGATTTAATAAATCAATTAAATCTATTTTCATGTGCAACTGGTAAACACTGGAGGATGGGACATGATAAGAGATTAAATTAATCAAGGTTAATTAATTTAATGAGAGATTAGTTGATGTGACAAATTTGTCTTAGATTTGTGGATTTATTTAAATCAAATATGAGAAGGATGTGATAAGAGATTAATTAAATAAAGATTTTGATTTATTTAATTAAAAGGGATGATGTTAGATTAAACTAAATAAGGTTTTAATTTATTTAATTTAATAGATAGAATTTAGAGATTTAATCAAATAAAATTAATTATTTAATTAAATAGGGATAATTAGATCAAAGTGATTAATTTAATTATCGAGAAGAGGTGACTTAATTAGATAACTGGTTTATTTAATTAAGAGAGGAATATTGATGAATTTAATTAGATAGGGGTATTTGATTAAATGGTTAGACCGAAGGATGATTTAGGATGAAATGATGTTAGTAGGTCGGGATTAGATGCACAATGTCAATCGGTACACTTTACGTGTCTACATTTTTCCCCTCTTTGAGGCAATGCACTCATTGCGTTGGTTCAAAGAATAAATGATCTCGATTAAAGCCAAAAAAATTTGCTTTTAAAAACTTCCCCCACTACTGCCTAGCAAGAGAAAACATGCCAATATATTGCCCCTCGAGAGATTGGATGAAAACTTAAATTTTTGGGTGATCTTGCGAAAAAAGAGGACAAGGTGCCTGACGGGTCCAAAAAGGCTCCAGGAGGCCAAAAATGTGTCTAAATGCAATAAAACGATGTAAAACAGGCCTCAACTAGACAAAAACAGGCACAAGGGTCCAAAACCCTAGCAGGATAGCCAAATAGGGTGCAAAAATCCTAATTTTCAAGCTTAAAGAGGCTCTGAGGAGTCACTTTCAATTCATTTTCACACACAACCATCTAGTAACCTTGAGATTTGAGCTCTGACCTCCTAATGATATGGCACAATGACAGCTTCCGATGCACATTTCTGATATAGTCCGGATGTACCAGTGGCCACCCGACATTGGGGCACCAATAAGTGATCCTTTCTTGAGCTTTGTTTTTCATTTTTAGCCTTCATTTAATGCTTTCAAAGTCAGTCCTTCTGCAGTGGCGCTATATAGCGCCGCTCAGAAATCAAACTGTGCTGCTCGGTGTGAGATTACGCTGTAGGGATGGAGTTTGGAGTTTGAAAACTCCTATGTTGAGGTCATGGCCTGCGGGGTCATTTATAAACTGCGACATGATGGTGCTCTAGTGATAGGAATCTTTGCAAACTGCATTGGTAAGAGGGAAATTGCACCATGGTAGTGTGCTTTCGGCCTTTTTTTCCCTAGTGTCAGAGTTTGATTAAAAATAAAACTGTGATGCCTTCACAGATTGCGACGTTAGAGTGGTTTCTTGGATGCTAGGCATAAATTTTTTCAAAATTTTTAACATGATGACCCTTCTTGATGCAAGATGCAGCGAGGGGGATCTACTCCCAAGAGCACAGGTCACGGGATCTGTTCAGTTATTTGTGGGACATGAGCGAAAGAGATCATGATCGACTCCAGGACATGGGGTTGTGTTACACTACTTACGCAACACCCATTCGCACACACCTTGGGATGATTTCATCGCTTGCCGAGAGATGGAACATCGAGACCTCTTCTTTCCACCTTCCCACTGGTGAGGCCACAGTCACCTTGGAGGACATTTGGCACATCTTGAGATTGTCGATTCATGGTCAGAGTGTCATTTTTGATATAGATGAGGGGAGGGATGCCTGCCATAGAGTCCTCACTATAGAGGACATTTTCATTTGTGAGGGGCAGATTGAGGTCGAGCGACACAGGGCCCTGACACCTCCCTTCCGCTTGGTTGTTGCAGTGGTCATTTCAGGTCTCGTTGCCCCAGATAGACAAGGCCAGTATTTCAGTCCTAGTTGGGGACTTTGCTGGGAGCGCATGGTTCGCGATAGACCAGTCCATTTTTCTTGGGGGCTGGTTCTTCTTGCATCCTTGTACAAAGATCTCCACAAGTACATCTACCTCAACAACATAGCACTTGGAGTAGGCGTGACACTCCTCCACATATGGTCGTGGGAGAACATTGTTGTCCTTCGACCATGGATTGTTACAGTTCTGATGGGGGCTGTTGATCCCCTTGTATGGTGCTACAGAGGTGGTGTTTCCTTCACACACACAGGTGAGCACGGGATCCACTATTAGAGGAGGGTCCTAGATAAGATGCAGGTATTCACATGGTGTCTGTACCTTGGTCAACCCAGATGGGCCGATGATGCACATCATATTTTCTATGCCCGCCAGGACCGCTTCATGCAGGGGCAAGAGCATACCATGATAGAGAGATATCTACCTGGGTGCATGCAGCATCAGTTTGGTGACCCTCAGGATCATCATGACGACGATTATGTGGCCATATTTTTCTGCACCATCTCACAGGTTTCATGGGGGTGATACATTCCTGCCTCAGAGGCCGTGGACAACTTCAGACACTTGGTGGCTTGGCCATGGGCTTATGATCAGGGGTTTGCGGATCCAGGCATGACACATGCATATAGGGATTGGTTCTGGCCTCCCCTATGTTTGATAGTTCCAAGCGCAGTCCCTGATTGACAGAGGGTGAGAGGAAGATGTGGAGGATGAGGATGGAGGGATGGTGCATGACAAGCCCATCCGGCAGGGCCCCCAGTTCAACTAGATTAGCTAGATCAGGTTGACGTACAAATGCAGGACTAGCAGCAGGTGTCGGCAGGTGCACCAACATAGGTTGGGGGCAAGGATCAACCTTAGGTACAGTCCCCATGGTACAACCAATAGCGCAACCAACAAGGCAAGTGGATCCCTGAGACAAAATGATTCCACAACTGCAGGCTCAGGTGTAGACTTTAACAGGGGAGAGAGATCAGGTGCGAACCGAGAGGGATCAAGTCATACTGTAGAGGTAGGCTGCAGAGTTATAGGCAGCCGCAGAGATGGGTTGATGACAATAGTTAGAGAGCATGGCAGCCTCCTCCTCTCAGGGTACAGTTTCTATTAGATCCTACAGGGTGTCCATGCGAGAGGCCAAGTATTACTGTATGCACTATTACGAGGCCGTACCTAGAGCAGCACGGGTCCCAGAGTACTCACAGTAGACTAGCCACAGACCAGTAGAGGGTCACGGTGACAGGGGAAAGGGCAACATACAAGGGGGTAGACCTTGATTGAGATGATACTTTTTGTGCCTTATAGGTTCCTTTTTGATAGCCCAATGCACCTTGTCGTACTGATTGACATACATGTATAGTGATCCGATTATTTTATACTATGACAGTTACCCGATGATGATATATATATGAGCCGATGGTTTTGATGTGATGTGATGTGTATCATTTATTTATGCATGTATGGATGATTCTATTTCTATCTATTGTGCAATGATGTTATGGTGTTCTATGATGTATTTATGGATGCATTTATTTCTGATGATATATGCATTATGTGATTATTATGACTAATAGATCTATATTATGTTGTTGACTTATGATATGCAGATGTATTTATGTGATGTGAAATAATGTTGCAATCTATATGATGATTTGAAATGATATGATATGTAATATGCAAAATATAAAATGATATGGAAATGATCCATGGTCTATACATGAAATAATGTGAATTATGCTTAGAAAATGAAATGATTATCGATGAATGTACGCTTTGCATGTGATGGATTTTTTATGTTCCTATTTATGCTTATAATGATGTGGAATGATTTATGTAATGAATGATTATGACGCTATTTATGAGATGATATGGATGATTAGTGAATGATATAATGCAATGTCAATGCAATGGTCATGTTTTATATGATGATGCAAATGAGATGGTTTTCTAAGATGCTTGTTGTGCCCTCAGCACACACACCCCATTCGGAACGGGGACCCTCTTTTGTTTCACCTTGCCGATTCATTTTTGTCACCGCCTCAGTTTGCATGCCCTATTTTGATGTCTCGAGTGGTTAGCGTACATTCAAAGTTTCATCATAAGTTGACCATGCTGCTCCCTTTTTACTTTTGTCAAGTTTTGGCACCTTGCGGGGTCTCTTTGGCAGTTTGCCTCTGCCAGCGGCCTTGGACCCAGCCGGGCCTGCCCCTTCGGGTTTCCCTGGGTGGGTTTCCCTGTTGTGTCTGCCGTTCCCGATGGCGAATGGGTTGCGTCTTCCCAGACCCGGAGCCCAGTCCCCTGTTCTCCGTCTGATGGAAATTTATGAAGTTGTGACTACCTTCGAGCTTTCCGGGCCCGTAGCTCCAGACTTCCGCTAGCAGAACTCTGCGAGGGTTTCGTCGTTCTCAACAGCGGACCTCTGGTGGAACTCTGCCCTCTGGGCCCCGACCTCCCCTATGTCGCTGGTGATTTTAAGGCTAAATTTCTTTTAGATGGCCACCGCCCTGCGTCTTCCCGGCCGTCGGACCTTGGAACTCCCACTGCCGTCCGCGAATTCAAAATCCACCGACCCAATTGCTCATCGTACTTGCATTTAATGTGGCCATTAATGGTGGTTTGGGTATAAATAACTTGCCCAAACCTATCATTCTCACTTGTCAGTGCTGTAGAGAGAGGTCAAATCTTGCTAGAGAGGAGCCCACCATCTTCGAAGCCTCTGTCGATCATTGCCCTCATCGTCACTTGCCGATCGTGAGTAGATTCTACACCTCCCCGCATCGAGCATTCAGGGTAAGTTTTCCATCCACCCTCCCAAATAATGTTTTCATGATTTTTAAAGCTTAAAATGAACAATAATGATCAAAAGGACATGTGAATGATGAAATATGATACAACGAACAAAACCCATGTCTTAAAACTTGACAAAACCCAACATGGCACCCTCATGATTAATTCAGAACTTGTCCCGCATGCGGCTGTTCTTCGCAAGGGAATTCTCCCTTCCTGGGCCCAGACTCCTCCTTTGCCGCCTGGACTTTTACGAAAACTACAAATTTCAAAAACGGCTATCCCATCTTTCTAGCCCAAACCATTGGGTTTCCTTTGTCCGTTCGTTGTCCGAGGTGCAAACTCAAAAATCTTAAACAATGTCGGGCTATATTCCTATTCCCCGAACCCGTACCTCCGAACTTCTATGTCCGGGAGTCTGTCGTGCTCCCACCGTTCTCTAATGGCGAATGGGCCCCGTCTGCCCGGTCCTCGGTTATCACCCTTTATTGGAAAAACATATCTCTTTCGGCGAGATGTTACAAGGAGCACCTTGGAGTCACACATAAATCTCTTTCATCATTGAGACCTTCACCCTTCGGTAAGAACCCTTGGTGAACACACCTTGTTCTCCCCAAGCTACTCTGTCGGCGTAACATTTGGGTCAGAAAAACTTACGCCGATCCCCTTATCCTTGGGTGAGCACGAAACAAGTCGGAGAGACATCACCGGGTCGGGGAGACCTTTCTCTGACTTGGAATATTACTCTGAAGGCTCCCTTTATCGGTAGGATGCTCTATGTCACTGATACATCATGGCGATACCTCCATCCTTCACCGAAACCATCATCTCCTGCTGAGGCTTCCCCGTCTGTCGGCAAGACCCCCTAGTGTCAGTGAGAGATCTTACCAAAAGAAAAACACTACCCCGAGACCCCTCATCTTTGGCAAGACATATGCCTTCGCCAAGACATCACGGCGATATCAATTTCTCTTGGTGATTCCGCGTGGTCTTCACTGTCGCGAACGATGAGTCCTGGCATCCTTCTACCTCCTGGATCTTGGGCTTCTTTTCGCTGTTGGGGAACTTTGTTGAACCCTGAACATCCTCGACCATGCCGAGCTCCGCCATTCAGGACTCCGTCCCTCCTCCATCGTTCTAAAAAGGAAAATATTGCCCATCCTTCTGAGCTCCGGGATCTGCCTCCCTGATCCCCATGAAACTCAAAATGAGGATCCAACATGTAACCAAAGATTCAGGTCCAGTCCGCCGGGCCGCCCCTTCCGTACTTCCGTCCGACGATCGCTGTCTCGAATGGAAAAAGCTCCACGACATCCCGTCCCCTTGAGCCCGATCACTTGAAAATTGTAAAACTTCTGGCCGCCCTTCGATCCACCAGGCCCCGAACCCCCCGAGTTCCATCTTCGGAACTCCATTTCTGCTTGGGCATTTCAGATGGCTTTCTAGCCTTGTACCTCTGGATGCTCCTAAATCGATCCAAATGAGCCCAAATTTGAAATCTGATCTCGACCCAGATGCTTAATTTTGGTCCTCTTCATTACAAATCTTTTATATTATTGAAATTCAATTGGAAAGAATCTCCCGGATCATTTCGAGCCTTTTTCCTTTCCAAAACAGCATTCCTGCTAGAGAAGTCTGGCCCTCTGGGCCCAGACTGTCCCAAAGCCCTCGATCAAAAGGCTGATATCATCGGGAGATAGAAGTATCATTTTATTAACGATAGTTTACTTTAAATTGATTTCATGGGATTATGACTAACATGAACACTTTTGTGATCAATTGCACTGACTGCTTCTTTGCTTGCAGAATATATGGAATCAGGTCCAGGACCTTTGGGAGCCACTGTGGAGAAGGACAAAGGAAAGAAGTTGGGAAAGAATCCTTGAGGAAAAGAGGATAAGGACCAAATGAAATACTAGTTCCAGGGTGAGCCTCTGCACTCGAAGATTACCATGGATTGGAAGGAAATCACCGACACCAATATCGGTCATGTCAATATTAATGAGTTTACACAAAGGGTTAGGGTCAATCCAATGGCCAAGAATGCAAGAATGATAAGACAAAGTGGAATCACAAAAGTTGCAGGCTTCCCTCCATCCCTCGTGGCCCCTGAATTGGTCATGGCCTGTCAGCAGGCATATCAGCCTGACACAAGGACAATTGTTGGCAGGGATGGTAACATTCTCGCTGACATGTCAGCCGAAGGAATCAGAAAAACCTTCCATATTCCCACGTTTCAAGAAATGGAAATGCTGACCATTGAGGAGTGCCAAGCAGCATGGGATGACAACCCGATAGGATGCAAAAGGTTAATCAATCAGGATTGGCTTAAAGAAAAGCAGGGTAGCACTGTGAAGTTTCCTCATGAAATCTTCCGCAGTGATTTTCATGAAGATTACCATGACCTGGTCACAATGCTAAGCAAGGTTATGGGTCTTCCTACGGCAGCCTTCTTTCAAGATTGGATGGTGTACTTTATTGAGTAGATTCTTTGTGGGAATGAAGACGTTACCACAAAGATCTCATTTTATTGGGGAGGTATTATAAGCGACTGCTTCCATGAGCAGTTCGTCAATGTGAAGAAAAGTTCAAAAATTTATATGAATTCATATCTCATCTATTCCTTGGCAGACCAGAGATAGTAAAATGGGTTGTTTGTGGCACCTGATGTGGAGCAAGGTCGAAGACTCAAGGCCTATGACAGATACCCCTAGCTCCAGTACCAAAACTTCAAGAAGGAATACTATAGAGTGAATGACACCTTCATCAGCCACATCATCAGAATGATTTCCAGGGATTTCGAAAGGAGGGTTTCTCACAATGCTCGGGTCTTCTTGAAACAATATGCCTTCCTCTTCATCCAATACCCAAAATTCACATACATCTGTGCCCAAGGCTTCATCGAGAGGCCAAACAAGTTGCCTCGATACCCCAATGACCGAATCATCCTATTGGAGCTTTCTCGACAGCTCCAACATATACAGGCAGTCTTCAACATTAAACACATGGCAGAGATCTCTTATCCCATGACTCTTGGCTACTGCATGTATAAATTACAAACTTCCCAGTGTGCTGGTAACTCTGAGAAAGAACTAAAAGATTACCATATTCATCTACAGATTGCTCGCCCGTGGATGGACCCATATGGTCATGTAAGAAAGGCACTAGGGCCGAGATTCACTCATCTCCACCACATTGAAGACTTTTTGGGGGATTGTTATGATGATAAAGAGGTGCGTGCAAGGCACTATATGTGGATGACTGCATATTTTATAAGAAAGGTGCAACCATTCCCCATACTAGACCAGGTCGAAGAAGATGAGAGCATGAGGTAATCTTGACTTATGAAGGGCTCAAAAGTGAGCCAAGTGCCATGAAGGATGTTGCTGCCATCACTTCAACCAATGGGACATCCAAGTCTCCTCCAGTCACCAGGTCTAAGAAGAGGAAGGAGACGGAAACAAAATAGTTTCTTGACCCCAAAGTCTATACAAGAAAAGAAACAGGAGGCTCACCCTCCAAAAGACATAAGCAAACAAAAGGCACCACGGAGCAGCCCTTAATCAGAGAAGAAGAAGTAAAGGGTACAGATCAATTAGAACCCCTCTTGGCTCTCCTTGCCCTGACTATCGCACCACCTACTTCTCTGGCCATGTTTTCCACATCCCCATCGGCAATTGACATCTCTGTCCATCTTGCCCCTTCACCTCCAGCTAAGTACGTGATTGTAATCAACTCTTCCTCTGCCATAACTACTCCTCCTTCCTCCACTATTATGTCTCCCACCACGTCGCTCCCTTTACCTGTAGTGTTTGCACCAATACCCGCTCCCACAATGCCTAAGGCCCTCTCAAGACATATGTAGAATCTCCCCCTCGATCTCTCCTAGATCCTTATGGATCCCACTCTTCAAGCAACCCTTGCACAAGTCCTCGCTACTGCTCAGCCTTCACAACCACTAACAGAGCCACCGGCTATGGAAGCCACCATGTTAATCTCTGAGGAGTGGGAGAGGTGAGAACAAGAGGCCTCAAAGCCCTTTCAAGAGGAGGCCGATGAATACCACAAGCACCTGTAGTATGAACATCACACTATTGACAGGGTGGCCTATGAAGAAGAAAGAGTTGGCTCCTCTGAGAGCGGAGATGAGGAAAGATGATGCCGGTGGTAGGGTGATTGTGCAGACCTTCGATGATGACCTAGAGGAAGAAATGGCCCAACAACTAAAGGATACTAAGGAAAAGGTAGAAAGGCCACCCCTTGAAGAAGAAGGACAACAACAAGAAGATAAACTTGAGGGGGAGGCTCAAGTTGTCAAGGGCCTTGAAATCGAGCAATTCAAGGAAAATGTGCACGAGGTTGAACAAACTGAGGGAAAGGAAGGGGAGGAGATGGAAGAGAAAGAAAGTCCCCTGTAGCAATTATTGGCCAAGCCTCCTATTAAACACCTTGTGTTCATCTAAGATTCCAATGAGGAAGAAGGAGATGCTGCCAAGGAGGAAGAAAGGGCCTCGAAAGATAAGAGAATGGAAACCTTGACCAAGAAGGATGAGGGTGATCGTGGGTCACCTAAGGGCAAGTCTGCTATGCCTGAATGGTTAGAGAAACAACTCGAAAGAAAAACTCCTGTAGTAAAGGACCCGAGGGCGAGACTAGAGGCTATCTTAGCCCGACCTCAGATCACAACGAAGAAGGAGAAGAAGCCTAAGGTCCGATCTAGGGTAACGTTGGATGCTTTTGGGTCTCGAGCAGTACAAATAGAAACACCTGTGGTAGGCCAGGCTGGGGTGAGTTACAATGTCTCCACCATTGACTTGGGAATCACTACCAGGGAACAAAAGGTAGGGCATCTTGAGGAGTCAGTGGCCATGGTGGTGCACTTGATAAAGCAGGACAAGATCTCAAAAGATGAGCTTAAAGCATAGGTAGCTACTTTAATGGATTACATTCAACAATGGTCTTCGGTGGATGACCTACCTACCATGTCCACAGCCCCACCCCAGCTGTTGTCTAAAGAAAAGATTGATAAAATGGAAAGAAGGAAGAACTTGGAAAATACTACAGAGAGCTGGTTCTAACAGGTCCTCTATGTCGAGAACATGGGAATTAGCCGGGCTATTCGGATAGCTAAGAAGTTCTTGGATCTGCAACAATCTTTGGAAGGCACAAGGAAGCTCTGCACCAACTTCCCTGCAACATACGACTCCACCTTTCCAAAGATGAAGGCTATCCTTCAGTTGCCAAAATCCACATGGGAAAGGGAGATTGCGTTCAACAAGGACGATCACTGGTTGATGGATGTGTGGTGGCAAAAATTTGACAACTTAAAGGAAAGGTTGGAAAAAATAATGAGCAAGGTGGATCCAGATATCGAATGGATCAAAGAAATCAGAATGGAATGCACTCGATACCTCAAATTAATGACACAGTATGACATGCCCGCGGTTCATATGGATCCAGAAAAAGTAAAACCTTACTTCCAAAAGAAGATGGAGGATGGGATGTCTAGTGAAATGACGGTAGAGTTCATGAGTTTTGCTGCTCGAGCCTTCGATCAATCAGAGCTATTTAGGGATCAAGGCACAAAATATGATGAGGACTGGAAGAGGTTGGAAGATAATGCAAAAGAGTGGAGCTACCAAGTGCTGCGGTATGAGATCGTTGAGGTAGACAAACTCCAACCGGTCATCCTGAAGTTCATGGAGTACATAGTATCGAAGAAGCAGGAGGACAACCCTGTTGATGATAAAGAGCTTCCCAAAGAGTAGCTACAGTAAACAACAATCAGCAAAAAGACAAAATGCTACAATGTCGTCACTATAAGACAAAATAGGGAAGGGGACAAAATGTTGTTTTTAAATTGTAATATATTGAGGGTTGGTGAAACCCTATTTTGTAATGAATCTTGGCCATTCATTTGGCCTTTTGGGCACTATAAATAGTGCTCTCCTCTCATTTGAAAAGAGAGTTGAGTTGTTGTAAAGACATGCTACAGAAATTTATAATAAAAATACATTGACTTGGTGCATTTTCTAAGTTTCTTCACATGTTACTTGATTCAACCTCCATTGTTAGGTGCTTAACTTATATTTCTATTGTTGTTCTAGTTAGCCGTATTCTTTCCTTGATAGATTTTAGGAATGTTGTTTTGTGGTTATGAAAATTCCTGTTGTGTAGATGACTTCTTAGTCCATACCTTTTGTTGTTTGTTGATGGTAGATAGCTTTGTGAAGTTAGTCTGGGCTTAAATCCAAAGCTGCTCCACACTTTCATCTTTGTTCATGCATGCATATGTGATGCAGGAGCATCCAGTGGTGTAAGGGCAATCTTGCATCACCCAAAAATAGTTATATTTCAAGTTTCTCAATTTTTAGATGGATTTACATTTTTGGATACCCTTTTCGTCCTAATGAAATTCCAAATTTACAGTTTTTATTTTCTATTCCTGGGTGGAAATATATTGCAGTTTTAGTTTTTGAGATTTGCAC
>VDFB02358134.1:125448244-125495230 GCA_007258455.2 Sequoia sempervirens
TAACCCAAGGGATGGGACTTGATCTTGCCCTAGGCAGAATTTTCTTACAACAATTTTGTCAATAGAAGCACTGGTAGATCACCATTCCAGATTGTGTATGGAGGTAGCCCTAGAATAGCTCCAGAATTGAGGAAGATGGACCAAGAGAAGAAAATAAGTGTTGACGCCGAAGATTTTGCAGAACACATCAAGGACATACATGAGAAGGTAAGAGAACATATGGAATTTGTAATAGGGGATCATGATGGGCCAAAAAAGTGGCAATATGATGGGTATGTGGCTAGCGACTTTTTTTTACCCAAAATTGATGAAATGAAAAGGGTTTTTAAGGAGATTCTCAGCTTTCCACCAATATAAATTATTCTTTACTTTGAATTTAATAAGTAATTATTATTCATTTTCTATTCAAATTATGACTAAAGTCCTGATTGATAGGTTGATTGAAAAACATCTATAGCTTTCAAACGGTATCACATTTTTTGAATCCAAAAAATGTGTCACATTCTATGCTTAGCATACTATAGGATTAAAAAAAGAAAAACTGAATTTCATGAATTTTTGACCAAGTTAAGATTAATTCGGACATGCAGCGTTTTTTATATTTTTTAAAGTTATAATAAAAAATTATAATTAATTATTTGCGGGAAAAATTATAAAAATATGCATCACAGTGGGCCATAGAGTGTACTTATATATAAAATCTTATAAAAATATTATCATTTTATTGTGGTTAGGGGTGGTCAGACGGACACTACTTCTTATTTTTTCCACAGAGAATTTAAAGTACTACTGCATTGAAATTTAAAATTTTCATCAAATAAAATTACTTTTTTCCAAAAATTCCTAGTATCTTGCAAACTACATTCAATTTTCTACATATTCTATTCTTACATATTTTTGAAATAATATAGATAACTTATTCAAATTTTTACATCAAGTTGCCTAACTCTGATTTTTCTAAATTTTTTGCCACTTAAGGGCCTGTTTTTTCTATGATGATCCTGCACATACCCATATTAACAAGATGAATATGCAGTATAAGGCTAAGGCAGATTAGAAGAGGAGGTATAAGGAGTTTCAGATTGGTGATGAAGTGATGGCCCATTTGAGGAAAGAAAGGTTTCCAGTGGGAACATATAACAAATTGAAGATGAAGAAGTTCGGTCCCTATAAAATTTTGAAGAGGCATGATTCAGGGAATGCATATGAGGTAGAGTTGCCAAATGGATACAACATTTCCCCTCTGTTCAACATTTTAGATTTGACAGAGTATCATGAAGGTGGCGTAGAGGAAGTACCAATGATGGGACAGTGTGGGATTCCAGCACCTACTTCAGAAAATGAGGAGATTGAAGAAATCCTGGATAGTCGTGTGGGAAGGAGTACCAGGAACAGGCAGTATGAAGAATATATGGTGAAATGGAAAGGAAGGCTTGTTGAAGATTCATCTTGGTTGCCTAAGGCAGAGGTTGAACATTTGTGTTTTTCCTCCACCATCTGAGACGTGGTAGGGTCACTTCTCAAATTACCCTGGGTGTCTGATGTAGGAGCATCCAGTGGTGTAAGGGCAATCTTGCATCACCCGAAAATAGTTAAATTTCAAGTTTATCAGTTTTTAGATGTTTTTACATTTTTGGTACCCTTTTTGTCCTAATGAAATTCCCAATTTACGGTTTTTATTTTCTATTCCTGGGTGGAAAGATATTGCAATTTTAGTTTTCCATATTTGCACCTGAAAATCTTTCGAGTTAGATTTGAGGCACTTAGAGTTCTCGGATCAGCCCCGAAACTTTCCGAAATTAGTATAGCAAATTATAAACTTTTTTTTGACTTCGTGACCTTTCCAACGGTTCAAACGGTTTGCGAATCAGAGTCCTGGATCAAAAGTTATGGCCTTGGGAAGTTAGCGCACTTTCTAGAAGATACAATTGCAAATGCTCTTTTGAAATTTGGACTTCATGCTGTAAATTTTCGGCGCCAAGCCGCCTAAAATAAAATTTGAATGTTGGTTTGACTCCAAACTAAAGAGGAGCTCTATTTATGGGTGGGTTTCTAATTTTTTGAAAAAAACTTTTTGGGGACAAGCTCGCATATTGCGAAAGGGTGATTCCGTAGCTTTCTGTAACTTGCATGTGTTGTAGAACTCGGGGATTTGAAATCCTCTGCATGTAAGAAGCTCCATTTTCTGAATAATAAAATTATTCTCTTGTTTGTGGGTTATTTTCTAAGTCTCGGGTTGCACCCTCATCAATATGGTGAATGAAAGAAGAAATATCCATAGACCTTAGAAGATAGCACAAATTCCATGAGACTGTGAGATTTCTGGTTAAGTTGAATATTGTTTCCAGGAAGCTGTCCATTGCAAGAACTCCATTATCACTGTTCATTCGTAGTTTCAGGTCTAGGAATCTTTTCTCTTCCTTTCTCTTTTTCCTTTTTTTTTAATGAGTGACCTATGCCAAGGTTCATTGCACATTGTAAAGCTAAATCCAATTATAAAAATGGAGTTCAAGACTGTTGTTTGAACCTACAACAAACGCACAACAACTTCTCCATCTTAGGAACTCCCTTTCAAGACCCAACTTCCCATGCTTTTTAACTCATCTGTAAGACTGCCTTGTGATTCCAGCAAATCACATCAAACAACTAAGATATTCCAAGCATTGTCAAGACCTAACATTAGAGACCTTGGGATAGTGTTCTGCAATCTAATTGTGGAAGATTGTCTTTCAAGAGAGGTAGTGCACCTATGCACTACCTGTGTTGAGAAGTGCATAAAAAACACATCAACAATGCTTAGAATAACAAATATTATCCTAAACATGTTAAATGTATGTAATGTATGTGATGCATTAAATGTAATGCAATGCGATATATGAAATGATATGTTAATGCAAAGTGGTATATTGAATGTAATGTGTGAGATGACTTTATAATGCTATGCAAGTATGTATGCAATGGATTATCTATACTGCTTATGTACTTATTATGTATGATTATGCAGTAGGTGGTAATGTGAAATGGTTATGAAATGTTTATGCAAATGAATGTTATGCAATGATTTATGTGATGAATGCAATGCAATGCAATGTAATGAGAGAGGTACATGAAAATGATTATAATACCATGTTTATATGATGATGGAAATGCAATGCATGTATTTCCTATATGATATGATTATGCAATATGCTAGTGATTTGTGAATGTAGGATCAATGATGATGATGATGATGAGGATCAACTTTCATAGTACTTTGTTAGTGCGATGAGCAATAAGGGATGAAAAAGAATAAGTCATTTCAACACGGCACAAGATGTTGAATATGCAAAGTGATGATGATTTCTTGCCAAGGAATTACTATTTTCAAAGGGCCAATTTCCTTATGTTTGATGACACACATGGTACAATGCATCAAGGTATAGAAAACTAGGATGGTGTTGTACCTAGTGTGATGGACTTTGACTTGACAAGTAGATAGGAGTATCCTTGTTCACACCTAACATATGAAAACCTTGGTAGGATGCACTTTAGAAGTTTCAAACACCTCAGACCAAAAAAATAGAAAGGTATAACCTATCCATGCAATAGTCAACAAGTTATCCAAAACCTCCTCCATACATACCTAACAAAGCAAGTGTTCGCCATGTTATATTACAAGAATGCCCAACAAACACAGTAGACAAAAGATAATGATTGTTGCCCCATTCCTATTTCTCTAAATCCTATGTTTGGATATCATCGAGAAGTCCTTGGAATGAGCAAAATAAGATAAGTCAAAAGATAAAGACAAAGTAAACAAAAAAGTTGATGTTCTTCAATACCGCTAACCAAAAGGGGATGTGTTTTTAAGGATAAGGACCGAAACTATTGCCAAAAGATAATGGCCATTGTAGGAAGGATTCATCCTAGGACATGTTAGTGGATGGCGACACGTCATTTCATTTATCCTAATCATTCTTTCAAATGATTGATATGGGACCAAATGGGTGATAGGTTATCAACACAAAGAGTTGACCGACTTGTTTATGTACTGACTTAGACCTAAGACTTGCCAATTTTGAGTTTTCACTTTTCACCTGCTAGACTTGTTTCTGATTATCTTGCCAAAGATTGAGGATGATGATCGTTTATTATGAATGATGTTATTGCGGGTGTAAGCGAGATGAGACAGATGGATTTTTTCAAATATTTGGATTTTTTGAAGTTTTTGAGATGTTTTTGAGGCTATTTTTGGTATTTTTTGGAGATTTTCAAATGTTTTGATTTTTTATTTTCCAATGTTTTGGGGTTTTCTGATATTTTGACCAAGAGACTAACCTAAGGACCTATCCTAGGGGCCTTAGGGGATCATCAATAGATTAGCCTTGCCTATGTTATACATGCAAAGACAACGTAGTTCGACTGACAAGTTGACTGATTTACAAATGATGATATACATGATGAGATGTTAGTTTATTATGATAGACTCCTAAATGATTGACCTAAGTGTCTCGGGGGATGATCAAAGACTAACCTTGCCTACGTTCAAGGCGTAGAGAACCATAGTTCGACAAGAAGACTTTGTTTTTGACTTTTTTGACTGACCTTTTGACCTGTTTTGTGATTTTGATGATGTTTTGATGTTTTTGGATTTCGTTATGTTTTGATATTTTTGGATTTTCTGATTTTCTGATGTTTTTGGATTTTCTGATTTTAGGACTTTAAGGATATACACGAATCTAATCTGATGAGAACATTCCCCCAGCGTGACACAATAGACCACTCCGATAAAGGTAGGATAGGCTAACCTTGAGGATGGGGCGAGTAGTACTAGGAGGGATCATGATAGAAACACAAGACCAAGCTATGGTGCAGATGCAGGTGGATGAGTGATGGATGGAGATCTGAATACGATGGATGATGGAAACGTAATGGATGGATGATGCAGAACAAGCCGAAAAGATCCTGGTGGATGGAAAGTGCTTATTTTACACAAGGCACCTGTTTGCTAGGTTTTCACCAAGGTACTTTTCCAAAGTGCCATCGCAGTGGTTTTCACTTAGAGGACAATTTTTTTCTTTACTATTTTGAATCCCTTTTTTGATTTTTTGATTTTTTTTTTGTCACCAAGATGCCTGTTTTCCAGGCTTTCGCCAAGGTAACCATTTTTTAAGGAAATTTTCTGATTTTTTTGGATTTTTGGTTCTATACCTTCAAAGATTTAGGCATAAAACTTTTTGAGATGAGAGCTATTCATGGGATCTTGCAGAGGTTCCCCTTCGGGTGTTGATAACTGATATGCCCTTGACTTATAACTTGTTGTGATAACGAATAGTCCTAGCCAATTGGGTTCAAATTTTCCTTTACTGCTTGTGTTTGGGACATTCTTTTGATTCACCTTTAATACAAGTTCTCTGACTTGGAAAGTCTTGCTTTTGATTTTCTTATTGTAGCTCCTTTTGAGTCTATTATGATAGACTTGCAAATGATTCAAAGCATTCATACGTTGCTCATCTAGTAGCTCCATCTCATTTAGTCTTGATACTTGGTACTCTTCATCTGTGATGAGGTTTTGCAGTGATATCCTGAGTGATGGGAGCTCAATCTCAATGGGGAGTACTACTTCTGATTCATAAACTAGGGAGAAAGGGGTGGCATCAGAGGGTGTGCGGATACTGGCTCGATAGGTCTAGAGGTTAGGATTAAGCTGCAGATGCTAGTCACGACTTGCGTCATTGACTATTTTCTTGAGGATTTTCAAAATGGTTTTGTTTGTAGCTTCTACTTGGCCATTGGCTTGGGGATAGTATGGCATGGAGAAGCGATGTTGAATTTTTATTTTTTTCGCATAAGTCATAGACCTCTTGAAAATTAAATGGTGCCCCATTATCTGAGATAATGGCTTGTGGAACACCATATCAGAAAATGAGATAGTTTAGGATGAACTTTGAAATATGCTTCCCAATTATATACATTATGGGTGTGGCTTCCACCCACTTAGTAAAGTACTCTATTGTGGTTATGATGAATTTGTGGCCATTAGATGAAGTGGGTGTGATTTTTCCAATGAGATCAAGTCCCCACTGCGGAAAGGGCCATGGTGTGATGATAGGATGAAGCTCTTGAGCTAGAGCATGGATAAGGTCCCCATGCTACTAACATTGTAGACACCTTCTGGCATAGTCATGTGCTTCTCTTTCCATTGTGGGCCAATAATAACCCATCCTCAACAATTTCTTGGCTATAGTCATTCCACTCGAGTGTGAACCACATATACCGTTATGTACTTTATTTAGAGCAGTCAATGCCTCTTCAGTGTTTAAGCAGTGTAGTAGGGTTCCCTCTATGGTTCTACGATATAGGGTATCTCCTAGGATGACGAATCTGAATTCCTTTTTGACAAAGGTTCATATTAGGTTTGAGGGTAAGTTGGCAGGTATGACTCCTATTCGAAGGTATGTATAAATGTCATGGTACCAAGGATCACCGGGACCAACGATTTCACACACAAATTCTCATTCTAGTACCTCGAATGTAGGCATGAGAAGCTACTATATCATGAATTCATATTTTGGGATGTTGTGGGGTATATCCAGTAAGGATCTAATTGTTGCCATGGAATTTGCTGCTCTATTGTTGGTTCTATGAATCTTCTCAAATGTAATTTCGATGAAGGATTCTTTGAGAGTCTCCAAAAATTTCTTGTATGGAGTGAGTTTATCATCCTTGGTCTAGTATTCATCATTCACTTGATTTATGATAAATTGGGAGTCTTCGTATACTTTGAGAGCTATAATGTTCCATTGCACTGCTATTCTGAGACCTATGGTTAAAGCCTCATATTCTACAATGTTATTAGTGTAGGGAAATTCCAGTTTGTAGGATCTTGGTATGCAATCTCCTTGATGGGTGATAAAGAAGATATCGGCTCCTTATCCATGCTGCGTGTATGAGCCATCAAAGTATATTTTCCAGTTGTCAGCTACGTTGAGATTAAAAATAGATTCATCTGGAAACTCTGAGATGAAAGGATTCTCTAAATAGATTGGTGCTTCTATAAGTTGATCTGTGATGACTTGGCCTTTGATTTCTTTCCACTCCACCTATTCAATGTCATATTCTGATAGTATCATCACCCATTTGGCCATTCTTCCCGTGAGCATTTCCTTTGACAATAAGTACTTGAGAGGGTCAATTTTCGTGATGAGTTTTATTTTGTGTGCCAACATGTAATGTCTGAATTTTTGTGATGCAAACACTACTGCTAGGAATTCTTTCTTGATGAATGAATAGTTTATCCCATGCCCAACCATTTTTATGCTAATGTAATAGATAGCCCTTTCTATTCCATTTTCGTCATGCTGAGCTAGGAGAGCTCTCAGGGCTGTTGTTGTTGCTGATACGTATAGAATCAATGGTTTTCTTGGGATTGGTGGCATTAAGACTGGTGGTGTTAGTAGATATTCTTTGATTTTATTGAATGCCTCTTCACACTTGGTATCCCATTTGTACGCTACTCCCTTGTGGAGTAGGTGAGAGTATGGGTTCTATTTGTCTGCCAACTGTGCTATGAATCTTCGAATGGATTCGAGCTTGCCTTGGAGACCTCTCAATTGCTTTAATGTTTTTAGTGCCTCCATTTCGAGGATTTCTTTTACCTTTGCTGGATCTACCTCGATACCTCTCATTGACACTATATATCCTAGCAATTTTCCTGATTGCATGCCAAAGACACACTTCTTTGGGTTTAATCTGACCTTGTACTCTTCTAGCCTATAAAAGATGGCACTTAAGGTTGCTATGTGATCTTTTCTCTTTCTGGATTTAGCTAGAATGTCATCAACATAATCTTTGACCATTTTGTGAATCATATCATGGAAGATTAATGTCGTGGCCCTTTGGTATGTTGCTCCTACATTCTTTAAGCCGAATGGCATCATATTCCAACAGTAAGTCCCCCATGGATAAGTGAAAACCATCTTATTTTGGTCTTCTTTAGCTATCATTATTTGATTGTACCCTGAGAATCCATCGATTAGCGACAACATTTCATGTCTAGCTTTCATATCTATGATCATGTCAATGTTTGGGAGTGGGAAGTCATCTTTCAGACATGCTTTATTCAAGTCTTTGAAGTTTGTGCAGATTCTGATGTTCCCATCGAGTTTTGAAACATGTACCAAGTTTGACACCCATTCTGGATAATCTATCGGTCAAATGAATCTTGCATCTAATATCTTTTTTAGCTCCATTTTGACTAATAAGGTGATCTAAGGGTGCATTTTGCAATGTTTTGTTTAACATGCTTTGCTTCTAGATATACTGCTAAGTGGTGAAACACAATCTTTGGATCAAGCCCTGGCATGTTAGCATAGCTCCATGCGAAGTTTATTTGTCTCTCTTAGGAAGGCTGCTAGGAGCTCTTGTTCCTCTGATAGTAATGACTCCACATAGAATGTAATATGTGGGGTTTCCTCTATTGCTAGATTGACCGGATTGCATTTTTTTGCCAGGACTGCTAATTTTTCTTGATGAATAGCTCTGAAAGGAAGATTGAATCCCCCATCCTCGGCAACCTCAGAGAGGTTTTCACCATTAGATGTGTCCTTTCTTTTTACTTTTTTCTAGTCGGAGAGTGCCACAGTGTGGTTTTCACTCAAGGACTTAGATATTATTCTTAATTTTTCACTTTTGTGAATGAGGGATTCAATCGTTTCACCATAATAGGTATGTGTATCTAGCTCAATTATGAACCTTGCTTTGTGATCCCCACTTGGAATGTTATCCCGCAGTCCCATGAATTCTGAGAGTGCCTCATTGTTTTCAAATGTATCAAGAACTTGTGGTCCTCATTGGTTGTAGTCGATGAGTTGGGGATATACTAGGTGGATCTCATGGTTTTGGTGGTCTGATTCAAAAGATAGTGTGCTAATAATGCAAAGAGAGGTATCCTCAAATAGCCTAGGTAAGTTGGTCATGGTATCCTCATCATCACTACTACTACAGACGTCGGTTATGTCAAATGTAAATTTATCTATGACTCTAACTGTAGATACTGGTGAGCATAGTTTTGTTGCGGTTGGTTAAGGAGGATTATTAACCCTTCTAACTAGAGGAGTTTGGCCATGTATGGTCATACTCAGAGGGGTACATCCAAGGCCAATATTTTTTATTTCTCACGTCTTTGAAATGATAGGTATTATAAGCCCATTGGCGTTTCTCCCAAGTCTTTTATTTTTTGTCATAGCCCATTGTGAGCATCATTTGCAAACCCTTGCTTCTGTCATCCATTGGTAAATCAACTACTGGTCTTTCATCTTGATATAGCATATGGGATGGATCTGCCTCAATAACTTCTCGGCCAAGATCTCCCCAACTTGCAAAGTTGGGATAATCTTCAGGAGACGTCTGAGATGTGGAGGCTTCATTTATTTGTGAACATCCCCATGATCTAGGAGATTGTGGTAACTCTCCTACCACAAAAGTGTTATTAGGGAGCTTGTAGTTTCCACAATCTTTATCTTAGATGATGAACTTAATGTCATAGATGGTGGGAATGGTGGGAGTGGCAGGTGTTGTTGTCGCATAAGTGGATGCGAGAGTGGCGGGATCGATGTATGGTGTAAATGGGACCTCATCATTTTTTTGTACTTGGGGGATTTTATAGTACTTTGCTTCAAGGCTTTTGCAATAGGATAAGGGTTCGGGATCTTCATGGATGGTAACTTCTTATCCCTCATGTGTGAATTGCACACATTGATGGAAAGTTGATGCTACTGCCTTCATTGCATGGAGCCAAGGGCATCCTAGGAGGATGTTATATGGCAAGTTGAGGTCCAAGATCTGACAAGTGGTTTCCATTATAGCAGGCCCTACTTGAATACGGAGTTTGATTGTGCCTTGAGACACTCTTTCTTGATCATCATATGCTCTTATTGTGATACCCTTTCCTTTGTTGATAGAATCTTATGATATTTTCAATTGTTTGATGAGGTTGAGAGAATAAATATTCAAGCTCGCTCCTCCATCCACAAAGACCCTTTTGACTTTTCTTTTATGTACGATTAACTCTAAGTAGAGCACACGGTTGTGAGATGGTTGAGCGGGGAAATCCGGGTTGGAGAATGTGAGGAGATTTGGTGTAATGATATTTTTGGCCATAGCTTGAAATTATTCCACATCAAGATCTACAGGGACAGTCGATGAAGCCAATGCTTCCTCAAGGATTTTCCTATGGGACGATGGGATTTTTAGCAACTCCATGATGGAGATTTGCAATGGTGTTCTTTTAAGCTGATGAAGGATGTTATATCCATTAGGGACAGATCTAGAGGTAGGGAGTCTATTTGGCTAGGATGATCCTGCAATGGTAACTTTTTCGCCTCTTGTGGTGACTCCACAATCAACATGGGTTCCTTTGATGGTGATGACTGTGCAATATTCATCTAAGGAGGTGATGACTGTTTTGTACACATGATTCACGTTTGTGTGGGTTCCTTTCCCCTTATCAGTGTTATTATTATTCCCTTTATTGCCATGGTTAGGCATTATATTCATGTATATCTTAAGATCTTGGTTTCCTATTGGTTGTTCCACATTTATAATTATTTGATCGATGAGATCTTGAGTTATGTTTTTAAGCCTCATACAACTATTCGTGGTATGCCCTTTGATTTTATGGAAGTCACAAAGTTGATTCTCATTATACCAAGGAGGTTTCACATCCGGTTCTTGGTAATTCTCATATGTGGGTGCTTCGATGAATTTTTCATTTATCATCTTCTTCATGATGACTTCTAGTGGTTCCCCCAGAGCAGTGTATTTTTGCTTGGGGTAACTCTTGTTCCGTTGGGGTGGTCCCCTTTGATCATTGAGATTGTTGATTGTCAGATTGTTGTTTGGTTGGTGTGTTGTATGGTGATTTTTTTTGTGTTTGATTTGGATTTGTGGTGTGGGTGTATTTTGGCGAGGGGCACTAATGACCACTTTGGCATCGACGACACCATCATTAGTAACATTTTTGTTCCTTGCCCACGTGTGAGGTTTATCATTGTAATTGGAGGGTGGGCAGTTTTTTTGTTGTTTGGGGTATGAAGTTGATCCCGCGGGTTGAGTCATAAGGGCTTGTTCGATGCTGAACACCTTGGAGATCAACTGGTCATATGTGGTGGTCGTTTGTACCTTGAGATGAAATGCCAAGAGGCCATCAAGGTTGGATATAATGGTGAAAAGTTTTTGTTCCTTGGGCATGGTCCATTTGCTCTGATTGGCCTTGGATCGCCGTCATTGTAGCAATGAAGTGAATGATTCACCCTTTCCTTGTTTCAGAGCTGAGAGTTCTTCCAGGATTACATCCATGGCAATGTTGCATGCATAGTTTTCAATGAATGCATCTAAAATTTCTTGGAATGTTCTGATGCCTATAGGTAGGTGAGAGAACCATTCCATAGTGTGGCCAACCAAACTCCTAGGAAATAGCCACATCAGATAAGTATCGTCATATGTGACTTCCATGCAATGAACCTGGAATTCCCTATTGTGATCTTCAGGGTTTCCCATCCCTTGATATTTGTCAAACTTGGGGATATCAAATCCCTTGGGGAATGGTTTCATCACAAGGCTCCTATCAAATGGATAGGGACACAATTTGCTTGGTGTTTTTGTGGTTTGCCCTTATTGAAGATCGAGCTCTTGTTGCGAGAGCAACTTGATTTGTGTTGTTACATCATTTTACGGATTAGGGGGTGGGATGAAGGTGTTTTGGGGGGTTTTGATTGTGGGTTGGATGGGTGGGTTGGTTGGTGTGTTGTTCGATGGTATTTGCAAATTCTGAAGAGCTAGGTATGCTTGCACTTGCTACTATATAAACAGCGCTTGGTGTTGTTCTTGTTGTTGCTGTGCTAGGATTGCTTGTTGTTGTGCTTGTTATTGTTGTGCTAGGATTTCCTGTTGTTGTGCTTGTTGTTGTTCCAACAATACTTGTTGTTGGGCTTCCAATTGGGCTGCTTCTTGCTACTCTTGATATTGTTTTATTGCTTGCTGATATGCCTATAGTTGTGCTGCTTGTTTTTGTGCAAAAAGTTGGGCTTGTGCTTGTGCTTGTTGTGCATGATACTGGGCGTGTGCTTGAGCTTGGGCTTGTGCTTAGGCTTGTTCTTGGGCTTGGGCTTGTGCTTGTGCTACTTGTTGTTGCAATAAAATTTGGGCTTGAGCATCCTTTTGTGCTTGTAATGCATTTTGGGCTACTTGAGAAGCTTGTGCAGCTTGACCGACTTCTTGTTGTTGTTGTTGCAATAAAGCTTGGGATTGTACGGCCTGTTGCACTTGTAATGCAGCTTGGAATGCTTGGGAAGCTTGTGTAGATTGAGCAGCCTGCTGAGCAACTAGTTGCACAACTTTTTGTTTTTGCACTTGTAGGAATCCCCTTTGATAAGTAGCTTGCTGAGTTGCTTGCAATGCCATGTTGTATTGGCCTGATATGCTAGAAGTTGGTGGTGGTGGGGGTAGTGGTGGATTTGGAATGGTGTTTGTGGTGGTGATGAGTGGTGATGTCGTGTTGTTGATGTGGTTGGCCCTTGAGATACAATACTTTGAGATGTTAGGGGGTGGTTGATGATGTCACAATTGCTTGTGTAGTTGTCATCAAGGTTTTCATGATGTTTTGATTGATATTCAGGATGTTGGTTTGATTGCTACTTGGTAAAGGAGGAAGCTCTAATCCAAGGAGTGGTGTGGATGATGATGGAAATGGTGGAAGAGGTGAAAATGTGAGGGGTGTGAGTTCTTGAGAGAATTTTGTGGTGTTTAAAATGCCCTCAGGTCCAAACATGTCACCTTCCTCTTGTGGATTTGTGAGGAGAGGAGTTTGAGGTGTTGTGCGGAAGGATGATAATGATGGATCATTAGGATTATGGAAAGTGAGAGGAACATAATTATGTAATGGATTTTGGGGTATGTTTTGTTCCAAAATGGTATTTGCATCCAAGTCTTGATTATTAATAAGGGGGTGTGTTTGAATAGCATTGAGAAATGAATTTACCTTATTAACATTAGGTTGGGTTGGATCAAAAGATGTTGTGATTTGCAGAATGTTTTGAGTGATGCTTTGAGATGGGGGTGTAGATGAGATGGGGAGTGTGGATGAAGTTAGAGGTATGACCTCTAAATATGGTTCTACTACAAAGCTTGTGTCAAAATCATAAGGTAATTTGGCCCCTTGTTTTGCTAGTTTGAGCATGTATAATGAGGGGTTAAGCCTCATCATGATTTTGATGATCTTATGATTTTCCATATTTTGGAGCATTTTGGTTATTTCTTCATGCAACATCCCAAAGGTAAAATCTTCTTCTTGATTTTCTTCTTGTGGGTTTTGTGATGATGAGATAATCAAAGGATTTCTTGATTCGACGGGATTCATTTTGACATTCATTTGGCCTAGTTCACTTGAAGCAGGTGTTTCTTTGTCGGCTTCCATGTTCTTCTTGTATTGAGATATACTTTGTACCATAAAACAAGGATCAATTTTTCAAGAATATGGGAGATGAATCTATAATTCTTTGGATTGATCTTTACTTTATGCACCAAAGAGAAAATTTTAGGATATCTTAAGGATCAAAAGGTGATATGATGATGATGAGAGAGATGGATGATGTGGATGTTTTGACCTTTTGATAAATCTTGAGGGGGATGCTAGACTTTTGGGACTTTCAGATATGTTTTGGATTTTGATTTTGATTTTCTTGGATTTCCCTTGATTTGATTGATTTTGGTTTGCTTTAATTTGAACAAATAGACCCTAAGATGTTGGATGATTATCTAAGGGATAGATTTTCTCAAAGGATGATAATTTGAATATGTGTAGGGAGAAGGATGCATCTACCCACACCTATTCAAACAAGATGATAATTTAACCAAGCATATGAAGAAGGATGCATCTACATATACCTAGCTAAACAATATGGTTTGATAACTTTGACTAAGTATATGCAAAAGGATGCATCTACACATACCTAGCCAAAGATGATTTGATAAAAATTTCAAGGATTTTGTCTCAAAGATTTGATGATTTTGATTTTTTCCAAAAAGCCTAACATGAAGGATAATTTCAAGATTTCTCAAAAGGTGATGGTGAGATGATTTTTGGTTTGATGTTTGAAGGATGGGTGAAAAGAGATTTTGATTTCTTTTGATCCTAAGATGAACCTTAAAAAAAGACACTTTTTTTTACCTAAACCTCGGTATTGAAGAACATGCAATGCTTCTATAGACCTTTATAACCAAGAAGTGGTTCAGTTTGAGCATACATGTCTAGATTTTGAATCAACGATTTTCATTTTTGGATTTGACTTCTTGAAAATCATGAGGTTTTAGAAAATGTGAGAGTTCATTTTGTTTATCTTTACTTATTGGGTTTATTTTACCACAAACAATTCTTTGATAAAGTTTCCAAACTAGATGTCCAATGTCTTAATTTCTTCATATCCCACAAAACATGTTATGTGGAAATTCGATGAATTCAAGGCAAGGGTTACCTATTGTTTAACTTTAGTAGAAAAATTGAGATGTAATCCAAATATTTAGAAACCTCTATGGATAGAATCCTAAGGGCAAGCAATAACATATGGATTGGGTCAATTGTATTTGTCTCCTAAAGGGTTTGAAATTTCAATGATGAAATTTAAGTGTTTGTTTCCAAGATGTTTTCGAACAAGAAAATCATTTTGAAACCAAGAGTAAGTACAACCCTATGGATATGGAAGACAATATTTGTTGGATTCCCACTTGGACAAGTCCAACTACACTTATCTTTAGTGAATGGTTAGATGCTTAACCCCACTGGCTCCCCTCCACGACTCATTAACATCATTCAGGGCAGCCAAGCATCAACACCCATGATACTCCCATGGCATGTTTTCCATTTCTACTAAAAGACCATAAAAGTGTGGGGTGGCTTCAAAACGACCATTCTTGCACCAACAAATAGATCAAGGATTTTGGCAATTCTAAAACATGGGTTTTAATTAGGACTTTCTGTTCATGGAGATTGACCCATATGCTGAGAGTCCCTTTTCAAATCAATATTGTCAGAGCCAACCATGTGATATTGGTGTTTATTCCAATACCCACATTTATATCTCGATTGGAAATACTCTTGGCTTTAGAGTGTTACCGGTTGAGTCGTTCCCTTGGGTGAGTATTTTTTCCCCAAGGTACGCCCTCTAAGATAACAAAAGTGAGTAAAGACAATATCTGTAACTCGATCAATCTTTCTTTACAACACAAAGAAAGATAATGTATGCAATAATGCTCTACTCACACTCGAATAATGTTTTTTTCAATTTTAAACCCAAAATGAAGTGTGGAGGTGATTGCTTTATCTCAAACGAAAATCACAAAAAAGGCCTTTTGATTCTCAAGATCGCTATAAAGCACGAGAGAAGCGCATATGTCCTTTTTCAATGAAGTTAGTTTAAGTAAACCCTCACGAATACAAAGTTTCACTTGTTCATTTTAGATCCACAAAGAAATTGTAAGTTCTTTTTAAAGAATCAAAGGAAAAATGAGAGTTGCTTTGTTCAATTGTTAACCAAAAAACAAACTCTAGTAAGTTGTATTTCTAATGTTTGTTTTAAGCTTTTGAAAAAATTGAAAAGATTCTTTTTTTTTAAAGCCCAAATGAAGTTAGTGTCCTAAGAAAAAAGGAATAACAATTTCCTAAGAGTGTTAAGAAAACACTAAAGTGTTTAAAAAAACTTTGATTTTGTAAGATACCATCATCATGCTTCTCCTTCTTTTGTTTTCAATTGATCCAACCTACAAAAACAAAAATCAGTCAAATTCTGCAAAACACGGAGGTTAAAAAGTAGAAAATAGAAGATAAATCCATCATTTGACAAAAAGCACGTGCTAAAATAAAATTTCAACTTTTTACTCCCTGCCAGTGGCACAACCCGTGACTGCGTCGCAATTTGATTTCCTCAATGGTGTTGTACAATGTCGCTTACTAGTTAGTGGTGCTCTGTATCCAGACTAGTGAGCTCAAATGCATCGCCCTTTTGCTCAACATCGCTCTTTGATTTTTTTGAAAATTTCTGCAGGTCAGATTGGTCAAGTGGTACAGTTTGAAATTCAAAATCTTGGGTGGGAAGACTTCAGCGTCATAGTTTGTATTTTCAGCGATGCTAAAACAACGATGCTGAGCTTCCCAGAGTTGGAATTTTCCTATGCACAAACAAAAACATGAAATTTTTAGAAAATAGTGATTAAAAATGAGATGCAACCCTCCTTCTAGCGCCAAATGTGTGAACCCCAATCCAAATACCTGCAAAACAATAAGAACAAACACATTAGATTAGAGAATGGAAGCAAGAACAAGGATCCCCCATGAAATCCATTCACAAATTTCAAATTAGGAAAAAAGCAAGGAAGAACACAATGATAAAGCAATAAAATAGATTGAATCCTAATTAAACTAGCAAACTCATGATCCCATGGGGGAATTGGTGCCAATTTGATGTAAAAATTGGCCCCTTCCCAATCCCTATGATGCAAGATTGATGTATGTTGATGAATTTTGATGGATGATCCACTTTGTTGATGCTTGATGAGTGCTCCAATGGAAAAACCTACATAACCTAGCTATGATTAAATGATAATGGATGAAGCTTGCTCATGATTTGAGCATGGTAACTTTACTCAAATTGTGGATGATCAAATGAGGAGTGAAGCCTCTTATTTATAGATGAGATTGAAGGATGAATGTCCAAAATTGATCAATGTGGGACTAACATTCATCCAATGGAAAGATGCCACTTGTCAACCTATGAGTAGATGGAGGATGCACAAGTTTTGAGGATTGTGCCAATAAATGCCTATTTTTGAATTTTGAATTTGTTGAAATGACATGCAAGAGGGAAGGAAAAATGCATTAAATGCCACTTGGCTCAAGGAAAAGGACATGTAAGAGAGAGTAAATGCCTTGTTGGATGTACATGTCAACTTAGATTTTTGAATTCAAACTTGGAGAATATTCCTTAAAGATGCCTTGTTGAGGAAGATAGAGATTTAATAAATCAATTAAATCTATTTTCATGTGCAAGTGGTAAAAGCTGGAGGATGGGACATGATAAGAGATTAAATTAATCAAGGTTAATTAATTTAGTGAGAGATTAGTTGATGTGACAAATTCGACATAGATTTGTGGATTTATTTAAATCAAATATGAGAAGGATGTGATAAGAGATTAATTAAATAAAGATTTTGATTTATTTAATTAAAAGGGATGATGTTAGATTAAACTAAATAAGGTTTTAATTTATTTAATTTAATAGATAGAATTTAGAGATTTAATCAAATAAAATTAATTATTTAATTAAATAGGGATAATTAGATCAAAGTGATTAATTTAATTATCGAGAAGAGGTGACTTAATTAGATAACTGGTTTATTTAATTAAGAGAGAAATATTTATGAATTTAATCAGATAGGGGTATTTGATTAAATGGTTAGACTGAAGGATGATTCAGGATGAAATGATGTTAGTAGGTTGGGATCATATGCATAATGTCAATCGATACATTTTACGTGTCTACATTTTGTCCCTCTTTGAAGCAATGCACTCGTTGCATTGGTTCAGAGAATAAACGATCTCAATTAAAGCCAAAAGGATCCAAGACTGCTACTATTGCATGGCAAAAAAATGAAATAAAAACCATGTCTGATACAAAGCCATTGGTAGAACTATCAAGTATTGAAATTCTAGAAATGAAAGCAAATGGCCAAACCAAACAATAGTCATGAATCACCAAAGGGATTCCCACAAACAAACAAAAAAAAAAAACCCTTTGCTATTAGGGACTTCCCTTTTGGTTGTGGACGTAATGCTCCAACTCTCTCTAAGGAAGCCATTGTGGAATACATTTGTGTCCATGAAAACATGCCTATAATTGTGGGAATCTCAGATGATGAAGAACTTGAAGAGCAGGAGGCACCTATTCTATAATTGAAATTATGCATGAGATGATGAGCTAGTATTAAATAACCATTGTCGTATGTATGTACCAAATATTAACTACTAATGAGGAATATGAAGATATATCAATATATATTTTACAAATAATGTATTATGATGATTTTGAGAATTACATGGAATGGATTTCTAAATGTTGTGAATCATATGTTTTCTTGAATTTTTTCCATAATTATAAATTTGGTAAAAAGACAAGATTTAAATGGAGAACAAATAAAACTAAATAATACTCTCCTTTATCTTGCAGAATCAATTTGATACAATGACGACTATAAGGAGATGAATGATCCCTAGCCTCAACTAAAATGCTATATGCGAGTAAGGGTGTGATGTCTTCACCTCCTACTATACCTAAAGAGTTATAGCCTAAATTGAATGCTCTTTGTGCTAAGATAGCATCATAAGAGCAACAAATTGAGGCTCTAACAAGGAAAAAGGAGCAAGGAACTAACCACAAACCTTACATAGGAACTCAAGAGCCTAGTAGAGAGCACAATGAGCATATAAATTAGGAGTATTAAAGCATCTATAGAATTCCCACATACAATAACTATCTACAAGATCAACAATGAGGTGTGGGGAAGGACCCAATGATTTGAGAATTGAAAAATATGCTAGCACCTAAGTTCAAGGGTACTAGGGGTAGAGATGAAGCTAAAGCTTGGCTAGTGGGGATGAATAAATATTTTGGTCTTTTGGAACTAAACACTAATACTAAGGCTAGAATCACTATCTACCAGCTAGAAGGTGATGCCTTGCTGTGGTGGGCCCATCTGGTAGAAATAAAAATATTATGAAATAAGTCAAATAACTTCAGACAAGCTCATTAGGTGGTCTCATAAGGAGTATATGTCTACCCATCACTGAGCTTAAAGGATGACTGAATTTCACTCCCTATGTCAAAGGGTAATGTTGGTAGTAGAATACAAGGCCAAGTTCATAAGCCTACTTCGACATGTGAACTACATGAAAGAAGAAGAGGATCAAGTAAACAATTTTATTTTGGGATTGAATAAAAATAATTTGTATGCCAACCAGATTTCTTGACCTAAAAATTGAACCAAGTTGTGAAGGTAGCCTTAGTCATTGAGGAGAAGAAGAAAAGTAAGCAAAAATGCAAAAAAAAACAGTCATTCCTACAACTACTCGGATAATAAACAAAAATACTTTTGGGAAGCTAAGCCTATTTAGGAAAGGCTTCTCGACAATTTAAGAGGGGTCAAAACTATAGGGAGAATTGAGGGTTAGAAAGTTGGAAAGAAAAGTATGAAAAAAGACAAAAATTATCCAAGCAAGTGGCTCATGTTGACTCCATGAGAGGCAAGGAAGTCAAAAGAGGACCGGTTGATGGTTGTTGGACATGTGGAGGTAACCACTAAATGAATGAGTGTCCCAAGAATCCAAACAAGACCACCAATCCCACCACTTGAATTTATGCAGTTGTGGATAATCACAAAGAAAAGGAACATGCCTCCCTAATATAAATCCAAGGTACATTTTTTGACCAACCTATTTCTATTTTGGTAGATTTAGGAGACATAGATAGCTTTATATCTCCTAATGTAATACATAAATGTAAAATTGATCATAAGTGTCTAAGTCGAGAGGAGAGAGATGGAGGTTGAGTTTGGTTCAGGTAAGACACGAAAGATCAGGTTTTGTCTACGTGGAGCTGAAATTGAGTTAGGAATTATTAAGACTAAGGTAAACCTATGGGTCACCCAATTAGGATCCTATGACCTCATCCAAGGAATGGATTAGTTTTGGGAGCATCAACCCAAGCTGGATTGCTACAATAAGAAGATTGAATGTCTAGATGATCAAGAGAGACCTGTGAATCTCCAGAGAATCCAGAGACCTTTAGTGCTAAGAATGATCTCAACCATGCAAGCTAAGAGGGTAGGAAGGAAAGGAAGAAAAATTTATATAGCGAAGGTAGAGGAGGACATCGAGGACCCAACTCCTAGCTTTGAAGATCATCCAATCCTCCAAGAATACCATGATGTCTTTCCCAAAGAATTTCCAAGATTTCCTCCTCAACGATGGATCAATTTTTCAATAGATCTAGTCTTGAGGGCTAAACTAATTTCAAAAGCCACCTATAGAATGAACATGAATGAATTACAAGATCTTAAGATGCAGTTGCAAGATTTGATGGAAAAAGGATTAACTCGACCTAGTGTGCCCCCTTGGGGAGCCCTAGTGTTTTTTTTATCAAAATGAAGGATTAATTTGACCTAGTGTGTCCCCTTGAGGTTGTGCATAGAATATCAGATGTTGAACAAGGTGACCATTCGAAATAGATATCCTCTAGCTAGAATTGATGACTTGTCCGATCAGATGAAGGGAGCTGCTATCTTCTCCAAAATAGATTTAAGGTTAAGTTATCACTAGTTAAGAATCAAGGAAGAAGACATCCCAAGAACAACATTCAAAACTAGTTATGGCCACTATGAGTTCTTGGTAGTTCCCTTTGGCCTAACAAATACCCCCTCCATTTACATCAGTCTCATGAACCATGTTTTCCTTGACTACTTGGACAAATTTGTGCTAGTGTTCCTTGATGACATTCTAATTTACTCTAAAAATATGCAAGAACATGAGGAGCATTTGAGAATTATTTTGCAAAGGTTGAGAGATCATAAATTGTAAGGGAAATTGTCCAAGTGTTCTTTCTTTTAGCCCAAGGTACATTAACTCGGGCATATCATACCAAACTAGGTAATTGTAGTGGATCCAACCAAGGTACAAGAAAAATTATAGATTATCCTTTCCCTATGAATGTGGCCGAGGTAAGAAGTTTCATGGGATTGGTAGGGTATTATCGACGGTTCGTAGAGAATTTCTCAAAAATAGCCAACCCCATAAGCTCCCTTCAATGAAAAGGAAAGAAGTTTGAATGGATAGAGAAGTGCAATGTCTCTTTTCAACAATTGAAGGAAGCTCTCACAACCACACCAATATTGCAGGTGCCTGATCCAAAAAAAGAATTTGTAGTATGGAAAAATTCTTCTCTAGATGGGTTAGGTGGATTTCTAATGCAAAAGGAATGTATGATCACCTTTGAGTCTAGGAAGATAAAGGATCATGAACTCAACTATCCTACCCATGACTTAGAGCTAGCTACAATCATGCATGCCTTGAAGGTATGGAAACACTATTTGGTAGGGAGACCCTTTAAGTTGAAAATTGATCACAAATGACTCCAATATCTATTCACATAGCCTAATTTGAATGCAAAAAAAATAAGATGGTTGGAATTCCTAAGCAAATATGAAATAAAAATTTCTAATGTTAAGGGAAAAGAAAATAGATTTGTAGATACCTTAAGGTTTAGGGCTAGATTAGATGCAATCACTCAAATAAAATTTGAATTTCCAGAATAAAAAAAGAAAATGCAACCTCAAGACCCCTTTTTCAGCAAATGAAGTGGGAAGTGCAGCAAAAAATTAACCCAGCTAAATACCATATGTGAAATGATGGGTTTCTTTGTTACCTACATCAAATTTACGTACCAAAAGAGGATGCTTGAGATTGAAAATCTTCCTAGAAGGCCATAATGTGCCCTATCAAGCACATTTGGGGGTGACTAAAATGTATGAAAATTTAAAAAATCATTATTTTTGGTCAGGAATGAAGAAGGAGATAGCCATTTATGTCACCAAATATCTTGAATTCCAGTGAGTTAAAGCAAAGCTTTGTCATCCTGGAAGAACCATCTATCTTCATGATCTACCTTGGCACAAATGGTCAATAATTTCCATGGATTTCATGAGGTTTTCCAAAAACTTAGAATCAACATGATAGTATTATGGTAGTGGTTGATAAACTAGTCAAGGTAGCACACTTCATACCAAGAAATGTAAAGTATGGCACCCCACTCTTAGCTAAAAGATTCCTAAGGAAATCATTAGACTACATGGGATGCCTAAGGTGATCATTTTAGATAGAGGTAAGTTGTTTACTTCTAGGTTTTGGACCTCTCTTATGGCTACATTAGGTACCAAACCTAATTTTAGCACTGCTTACCACCCTGAAACACCTAGTCAAACAAAAAGAGTTAGCTAGATTATAAAATATATGCTTTGAATGAATGCCATGGATCGGCCCACTAAGTGGGAGGAGTATCTATAGTTAGTAGAATTTGTATATAATAATAGTTCGTACCATTATTTCATCCAAATGGCCCCATTCAAAGCCTTGTATGGAAGGAAGTGTAAAACACCTATAGGATGAGACATTTTAGAAAATCATGTAACTATTGGGCCAAAACTTCTTCAAGAATATGACAATCAAGTGAAAATTATAATGGAAATATTGAAGGAGACTTTAGATCGTCAAAAAATTTATGTTGATGCAAAGCAAACACTGAGGGAATTTTTAGTAGGATACAAGGTGTTCCTATGTCCCCTTCATAATCTAGAAACAAAAATGAAGTCATATTAAAAACTAAGCATGAAAACATGATGTTTAGGTTTTCTATGGATTTTGAACCAATGCCTTCATGAGATTTCCACCCTTTTAAAACCTCATTGTTGTCAGGAGATTGATGCCCCTTGAAGTCTCACATAGAAATGTATGGTTGGTATAATTTCTCCTACTCAATGAACATGTCATCACACAAATCCATTTATTAAGAGAGAGATGTAATTATGTTCAACAAGTGTCACGTAGGATGTGATAGTGTAGAAAGAACACAAGGATAACTTGGTGTAGGATGTGGTCATAAAGTACCACAAGCTAAATGCCATGTACATTAGAAGAATACAAGAGCAAGGGAAAATAATGTACAATGTAAAGTGAAAGATTGCAAATGTGATGGTATGATTTAAGATGTACTAAGATTTACATATTCAATAGTAAGCCATAAGACATGAAACAAGGAGAGGAAACAAGGAATATAATAGGTATATTGGTCAAGTAGGACATCATTCAAAGGGATAAAAGAGGGAAGCTTTAAAGGAGGACAACAATTGTATCACTAATACAAATGTCTAAGAATTAGTTCCATGAGACAATGAGGGGAAATGAGGATGATGGCAGGTGGTAGGGAGAATGAAATCAATGCAATCACCTTGGCTAAAGTAGGACAACAACCAAAGGGTAGATAAAGCATGACCAAGTAAAGGTTGTGCTATTTCTTATGCATAGTAATATGCATATAGTGGAAAATCATGTGTAGAGCAGGGTACACTAATATACTCTAATGTGAACTAAGAAGGAAAGAAAGACCAATACTCTTTCAGCCACTAATATAGTCTAATTATTAACTACAAGATTTAAATTAGAATGAAGAAGAGGTATAAATCTACGAAAGAATGCAATTTGAAAAATTGAAACTTTATAATATATGTTCTTTTCTCATTTCCATAGCAGTTAGAACACAAGATAATGATAATTTGTATATTTTAATAACCAAGAAAAAATGATCAATAACATGACTTTACAAATTTAATGTACATACTTACAAATCAATCCAACGAACCATGTAGGTCTTCTCTACTCTTTATATTGTGTTAAGTATTGCATCATGGACAGACTCACATACCTTCCACAAGTTCTTATTCATAGGTCTGCCCCCATATTTGATCAAATGAACATGTTGGCTGCCACAACAAGGTTTGAGTAATGAAGAATCTTCCAATGTGTGTCAAAGTACTCAAATAACCAAACATCAGACTTCTTAACTAGGTACCTTATAAATTGTTTTCTAGTAACAACAACTGAACTTGTAGGATATTCTATGTTTTCTCCATCTGTAATTGGGGACTCCAATTTAATTTTATCCTCAACATAATGAAACAAGTAATAATTTGTTCCCTTGTCATTATCTTCATCTATAATCAGTGCATAAACATCCACTATATTGATATATGCATCTAGTTAGATGAATCTAATGAGCATTACAAAAAAATACAAAGTAAGATAAAACAAGGAAATTTGTAAACTATACAAGTACATATATTACCTGGTTCTATAGATCTAATACATGGTCAAAGTCAATGGATGATTGCATCTTTGTGATTTTTAGTGCTGTTGGGAGCCAATACATGTTAAGTGGGATTAGAATTCTTAGCCACCATTAATCAACCCAATCCTTTGACTCACACTCATTCCAACCTTGAATTGTACATGAATAAAAAAAAACATGCCATCTTTTGTGTATGGATAGTCCATGAACCTGCATTAGAGGTTCTAGAAAGGTATAGCTCACTTGATCCTATTAGTGTACAATAGTCCTCATATTTTTCAATGTTAGTATCATCTAACAACCAAAAGAATCAATGAACTAAAGAATTAACTTCATTATAGAGACCCACAACATGATTACACAAATAGATGATTGATTTTGCATCTATCAACTTTGGAATATATTTGTACTTTAACTGTTCTTGTGCTAAGGCTTTTTAAATACATTCTACTGCACCATCATGCCCCCCCTTTCTATGCACAAAATCAAATAAATTCCATATATGTTGAGCACCAGTGATCATATGCATCTTGCTCAACCAATACAAAATCTTGGAGTTGTTGAATTGTGATGTATAATTATCTAACAATATGATATTTTGATAGAATGATATTCCCCTGCTAACCAAACCAGCCTAGAAAATCTCAAAGAAACCTTACAAAAACTCTATATAGAATGTGTGCAATCATCGTTGATGTAAAAGTGATACTCCTTCAATACCTTCCTATCATCCTCTATACTATCACCTGCATGGATGAAAGTTACATGCACAAATATAGAAACCTATGTGGAGTTGAAGTATTGTGATCTTGTACCTCATTTTGTGGTTGTAGTGTGTAGTTATCTACAAATTCAATAGCTAAAATGATGGTATGAAGTGGAAATATGTCCTAGCATAACTTGAATTTTAAATCCAACAATTGAGCTCTATGTGTATGCCTTGCATACTCATACACCACATGATCATGAAAAATTCCCATAAACTGATACACTAGAATCTTATCATTGACCAGTTTGCACTTTTTTTATTCTTTCCCATCTTTTAGATTGTAGGCCATTGTCTTCTATTTACCAAATTATACAATTTAATTTCCAATTGCATGTGTACTATGCATATGTTGAAAAATTAGAAAATATTTCAATCCAACACAATGAACACATGTTGCATCCAAGCATGATTTCCTATTAAAATTTTTTCTTCTACTCTTTCCCATAAAATGGTAGATATGAAATCCCATGAAGATATAGGTGGAAGCCTTATGTTACATTCTTACAAAATATTTTTAGTACTTATAACTACACATATATGTTAATAAACATCATAATGGTTAGCAAACTCAATATGTACTCTACAACAACAAGTAGTGTGTGTGTGTGTGCATGATTTATTTTGACATAAAAAGGCTTTAGCATTTAAAAAAACCTCTAAAAATTTTTTACTTGAGGATACATCTCTACAAATTTAGTAAAAATTTGGGTTTGAGTCATATCCAAAAATGCTTTGGATGTGCCTCACGATTTTGAATGTCAGTTATCCTTCTTACATATCTTTGATTGGGAGAGACCCTTGTGTTATTCTTCCAAAATTATTGTGTTAGGGATCTCAAGGCTTGAACAATTTCTTTATCTTTCCATGGTAGTCTACCAGAGAATTCCCATAACTCATTGTTATTTGGATCCTCCACTCTTTTACACCTTCTTTTGGCTCTCATTAGAGATGATATACTTATTTTCAAATTTTTACTTGTCTTTGAAAGGATCATCTTATCCTTGGTTTTATTTCTTACCAATGTTGATGTCATCACATGTCGAGTGGCATTACTATCTTTTGTGTGTGAGATAGAACCCACACTATCATATCTACTCATTAGATTATTTACAATTGATTTCTCACTTGAGTCATTTGATGTTCTTAGCCCAAGAATGTTCATAATGGGCCTAAATTTTACTTGCTTCATCATTTCAACAAATAGTTGACATCTTGCAACCTCATTTAGCTTCTCAAAAAATAATCTCCATATCCTCCTCACATATCTTTGATAAGTATACTTTGGAATCTTATCAACCATTGGTTTCAAAATATTACCATCAATATCAATCAAATATTTTGGATTTCTATGCAAAAATATAGGATTTCTTAAAGTTAAAGTTGCCTCAACATTAGGAATGTCAACAACATTGGGGATAGATGGTGTACCTTCAACTAGAGATAAAAATGATGGTATACCTTGAAATTAATATGTAAATGATTTTGTACCTTCAACTTGAGATGTGGTATGTGGAGTGTCTTCAAGTACAGATGTGTCTGTTGATGTAGTTTCAACACCATATGTTGTAGATGGTCTACCTTCAACTAGAGATGTGATTGTTGATGTACTTTGAACATGACATGTTGTAGATGGCGTTCCTTGAACTTCACTTATGGTTGATGATGTGCCCCAAACTTTGGGATTCATTTGTCTCATTGCATGGAGATTATGCATCAATTTCCTTTGTGATGACAATTCCACAAATCTCTCTTAGATTGCATGGGGATTTCTTCTGCTATGGGTTCAATTTCTTTTCTTTGTGAAGTTGCATCAGTTTTTTTTCTCTTCTCCTTCCATTTTTAGATTCAAGTTCATCTAATGTTAGAGTCTTTTCTTGTTTCTTGGGCATGATGTTGAATGCTACATGTTCAAAAACACAAAAAGAACAAAATTAAAATACTCACAAATACAAAAATATCAAAATCAACTAAAAATTATTGCAATTTATCTATATGAGAAGGTGACAAGAACATAAATTTAAATTTAAATAAAAACCCTTGATAAACAATTGAATTGTACACACATCATAAATATTACCTAATATAATAAAATTTGATCTAAAAACTTCAAATTTACACCAAGATAATTGTTGAATATAAATTGATAGTCACTTTAATTGATTAACATGATCGTCTACCTTCTGAAACATACATAAATGTAGAGGGAAGCAATGATACTCTTTCACCAAGGGAAACATGGCAGAGGGCAACATTGTAGAGGGAAAAATTGTAGAGGGTAGAAAGGTAGAGGGAAACAATCTTATTTTGTGGCCTTCTGATCATATTGATTTAATTATTTTGTAAATATCCTAACAAATCAATATGATCATAATTTAATTCATGATGATCATACATCTAAAGTTTATATTCTTCCATCATCTCCACACAATTTTGTAATAATATTCAACACAATTGCTACAAAAGATACAAATTCCAAGATCAAAATTATATTTTCCCAATGGTCATTTTCCAATATCTATTTTGATTTTCCAATCCATAATAGGGAGACTGATAATGCATACATAGAATCATACTTCACAATATTCCACATGCTCAAAGAAATTGTCACTATTTCTATGTAGTTTTACTATGCTACTAGAACCTTAAGTTCTACATCCCATTGTAAAATATAATGGGTTGAAGAGGAGAGTAGACACAAATTCTAGAACAAGTTAGCCATGTCATGGCCTTTTCCCCCTCAATACCTTGTGGGTATGTGTAGTTATCTCACGACATGACAAATTGCACCCAAAGGAATCCACAGGGCACACACAAGTTTGGAAGTTAAAAACACTTTTTAAACATTAAAAAATATGTTTTAATAGCATTAAAACCTGAAAAAATCAATGACAACGCTAAAAGTGACGATTTATTAGTTTCTATTCCTCTATTTTATAATAAAAAAACATAAAAGCAACCAATGTCACTCTGAATTTTCAATTTTTATTTGTAAAGCTTGTTGGTTTTTTTAGGATCATATTGATTTATTAGGGCACCAATATTATTTTGTGGTAGAAATTAAATTATGATCATATCAATTTCTTAGGATCTTTAATTTTATTCCTTATTACATATTTCAACAACCATTTTCCCCATTTGGTCTATTTAAGGAATCTTTCCTCATTTCGAAAGGGATCCTCTCTCTCTCTCTGCATCATATAAAGAAGGTAAAAAATGCTCTCATATTTTCATAAGTTGTTAATAAAAATGTGTTCACTTTGACTTGAGGTGTACAAGTGCTATTATTATATCATTGCTCCTTTATTGATTGTAGTTGGCTATAACATTTGATTGGTCAAAGCCACTTTTATCTTAGTCATATTTAGTTAACTCATCTATTGATTGACAATTAAACTCTTCACTTCCTAGATTGAGTTAGCTCACCTCTTGATTGTAAGTGATTTGAGAGTTAAACTCATTACCTTTTGGAGAAGTCATATATTTGATTTATGCATCTATATATCTATGTAGAGTCCTATGTATTATATATTTATTAACATGCTCAATCTTAGAATATAGTTGGCATTTGTATTCTTCATAGTGGTTTGTGTAACATGTTTTCAATCATTTAGATTCAAGCTTGTTCTTGGATTGTTATTGAATTTTGCAACACCCTGTTCTTAAGAATCATGACTAGTGTAAACATGCTAGAGATTACTAAATTTCCATCTCAAAACAATCCTTGCACAAAAACTCTTTTTCTGCATGCCATAAAGAAAAACCAAAGCAATAATTTAAAAAATTTAGAGCATTTGTCCCATACTTAAGCATTTAACTCTTGCATATAAATGAATAATGGATAATCTTTAATAAATGGAAAATAACTCCAAGGTAAAATAATAATGATAGTCTTATATAGACAGTCATGAAAAGAGAAATCTCATGAAAACTTTGGAAAAGATTATCCCAAAGCCACAAATTAGTGCATGATAGTCAACCATCAACAATATCATTTTGAAAGTCAATAATGATTAGATTAAGGATGAAAATACAAAACTATCAAGAAGAGGACAATCAAGGTCCCAATCATGAAAGTGATAATCCATATACAAAGTACAAGACCTTATGACTGTCAAATGAATGAAAGTGGGACTGAGAAATGAGGGCATGATTTAAAGATCAGTTATCCTTAAGACTAAAATATAGTGATACCACCATATCCAAAGGCCAAGGATGACTATGATGATGCCAATGAAGCTATAATACCACATAGGTCAAACACAAAGATCAACCAATGATTATAAGGCATAGGGAGTAGTCTTATAAAAGTACATAGGGATCAAAGACATAGTTTTGTAGGACAATCCTTTGATTGCATAGTTACCATGCTACAAATGAAAATCATCATTCACTAAATCCTAGGATAGTCCTTGCCACATTAAAATGAAAATGAGGACAGTGAGAACATGAATAAAGATAGTATTTTCATATAACCTTAATAAATTAATACAAATCAATAAAAAATACACAATCATAAAATTCAATACAAATCAAGGGAATTGGGATTTTGAGATCCTTATATCTTGTTATAAGGTTACATTTTTTTAATTGATGTAGGTAGCCATTAATTTTTGAAATATACTTTTTTCTATTGAGCTGATTATTGGTTTCTGTGTGAACCCCAATCCAAATACCTGCAAAACAATGTGAACAAACACATTAAGTTAGAGATTGCAAGCATGAACAAGGATTCCCCATGAAATTCATTTACAAAACTCAAATTAGGAAAATAAACAATGAAGAACATAATGAAAAATAACACAATAGATTGAATCCTAATTTAAATTTGCAAACTCATGATCCCATGGGGGAATTGGTGCCAATTTGATGTGAAAATTGGCCCTTTCCCAATTCCTATGATGCAAGATTGATATGTTGAAGATGTGTTGATGAGTGATCCACTTTGTTGATGAAGGATGAATTATTCCAAGCTAAAAACCTACATAACCTAGCTATGATTCAATGATATTTGATGGAAATGGATAAATATTTTAGCATAATAACTTTGTATAATTTCTGGATGATAAAATGAGGATATGAGCTCTTTATTGATAGAATGCCAAGATGGATGAATGTCAAAATTTGAGAAATGTGGGACTAACATTCATCCAATGGAAAGATGCCACTTGTCAAACTATGAGTGGATGGAGGATGTGCAAGTTTTGAGGATTGTGCTAATAAATGCATATTTTTGAATTTCAAATTTATTGAAATGACTTGCAAGACGGAAGGGAAAATGCAATAAATGCCACTTGGATCAAGGCAAAGGACATGTAAGATGGAGTTATTGCCTTGTTGGATGTACATGCCCACTTGGAATTTTTGAATTCAAACTTGGAGAATGTTCCAAAAGATGCCTTGTGAGGAAAATAGATATTTAATAAATGAATTAAATCTATTTTCATGTGCAACTTGCATAATTTAGAGGATGGGACATGAAAAGAGATTAATTTAATGAGAGATTAGATGATGTGACCTATTTGACTCAAATTTATGGATTTATTTAAATCAAATAAGAGAGGAATATGATAAGAGAATAATTAAATAAGGATTTTGATTTATTTAATTAAAAGAGATGGTGTTAGATTAAATCAAATAAGGTTTTAATTTATTTAATTTAATAGATAGATTTTAGAGATTTAATCAATAAAATTGATTATTTAATTAAATAGGGATAATTAGATCAAATGGACTGATTTAATTAACAAAAGAGAGACTTAATTAGATAAAATGATTTATTTAATTAAGAGAGGAATATTGATGAATTTAATCAGATAGGAGAATTTGATTAAATGGTTAGACCAAGGGATGGTTCAGGATGAAATGATGTTAGTAAGCGGATCAGATGCACAATGTCAATCAGTATATTTTACGTGTCTACATTTTTCCCCTCTTTGAAGCAATGCACTTGTTGCGTTGGTTCAAAGAATAAACGATCTCGATAAAAGCCAAAAAAAATTCTATTCAAAAATCTTGCCCCACTGCTTCTTGGCGAGAGAAAACATTCCAATATATTGCCCCCTCGAGAGATTGGACAAAAATTTCAATTTTTGGGTGATCTCACGAAAAAAAGAGAAGGTGCCTAACAGGTCCAGAAAGGCTCCAGGAGGCTAAAAACATGTCTAAATGTAATAAAATGATGTAAAACAAGCCTCAACTGGACAAAAATAGCTTCAAGGGTCCAAAACTGTAGCAGGATAGCCAATCAAGGTGAAAAAACCCTAATTTTCAAGCTTAAAAGGGGCCCGAGGGGTCACTTTCAAGTCACTTTCAGACACTTCCATTAGCAATCTTGAGATTTGAGCTATGACCTCCTGATGATATGGCACAACGACAGCTTCCCTTACACATTTCTGATTGAGTTCGAACATACTAGCGACCACCTAGCATCGGGGCACCGGTAAGTGACCCTTACTTGAGCTTTGTTTTTTATATCTAGCCTTCATTTAATGATTTTAAAGTCGGTCACTCTGCAGAGGCGCTATATAGTGCCACTCAGAAATCAAACTGTGCCACTCGGTGTCAAATAGCATCATGACGGTGTAGTTTGGAGTTTGAAAATAGACTCCAAAATGTGATGTTGAGCTCAGGGCTGGCGGGGTGGTTTGGAAACTGCGACGCAATGATCTTGCATTTGCTCAAAGTGCGTGACTGGAAGGAAAAGTGTACTGCAGAGGTGCCATTTTGGTCTTTTATGCCCTAGCGTCAGAGTTTGATTAGAAATCAAACTACAATTCCTTCATGGATTGCACTGCTTGAGAGGTTTTTTTGAACACCCAATGAAGAATTTTTTCAAAATTTTTAACATGGTGACCTTCCTTGATGTAGGACGTGGCGAGGGAGCTCTACTCTCGAGAGCACAAGTCATGGAACTTGTTCGACTACTTGAAGGACCTGGTCGAAAGGGATTAGGATCGACTCTGAGTCGTGGGGTTATGGTATATTGCTGACGCAGCGCCCATTCGCACTCACTTAGGGATGCTGTCAGCACTGGCTGAGAGATGGCACAATGAGACCTCTTCATTTCATCTTCCCACTGGCGAGGCCACCATCACCCTAGGGGATGTTTTGGCATTTTTTGATATTATCAATTCATGATTGGTGAGTGATTTTTGAAATGGACAAGGGGCGCGATGCTTACCACATAGTCCTCACCACAAAGGACATCATTTTTTGTGAGGGGTAGATCGAGCTTGAGTGACATAGGATCATGGCACCTCCCTTCCGCTTAGTTGTTGCAGCAGTCATTTCATGTCTCATTGCCCCTAACAGACGAGGTTGATACTTCAGTCCCAGTTGGGGATATTGCTGGGAGTGGATGGTTCGAGATAGGCCGGTCCATTTTGCTTAGGGGTCAGTGCTTCTAGCTTCTTTATACAAATATCTACACTAGTACATCTACATGGATGGACGAGTGCTCAAAGCAGGTGTTACACTTCTTCACATCTGGCCGTGGGAGCACATTGATGTGCTACATCCACACGTTGTTTCAGTTTTGATGGGGGCTGATGATCCCCTGTTATGGCATTATAGAGGCAGTGTGTCCTTTGCACACACAGGTGAACATGGGATCCCCTACTAGAGGAGGGTCCTTGACAAGATGCAGGTGTTTGCCTGGTGACCATACCTTGGTCATCCTATATGGGTTGGCGATGCAGAGTAGTTCTATGTCCACTAGGACCGGTACATCCAGGGGTGGGAGCACACGATGATCAAGAGGTACTTGCCCATGCATGTGTAGCATCAATTCAGTGAGCCCTAGGATCACCCTGATGATTACTATGTAGCCATCTTCACCCACACCATGACACAGGTTTCATAGAAGTGGTATATTCCTGCCTCAGAGGTGGTTAACAATTTTAGGCAGTTAGTAGCTCGGTCGTGGGCCTATGATCAGGGGCCTGCAGATCTAGGAATGACACAAGCATATAGGGATTGGTTCTGGCCTCCCCTATGATTGACCATTCCAGGAGTAGTCCCAAATCAGTAGAGAGTGAAAGGCAGAGGGGGAGGATGAGGACAGAGGGCTGATGCTCTACTGGACCAACCAGTTGGGCCACTAGTTCAACCAGGGCAAGGAGATGTATTGATGCCAGATCAGTAGTAGGTGCCACCAGGTGTACCACCATGGGTTGAGGATCAGCCTCAAGTGCAACCTCAAGTACAACTACGAGCACAACCAACATGGTAGGTGGATCCTTAGGATGCGTTGATTGAGTAGTTACAGGCTCAAGTCTAGACAGTGACAGCCAAGAGAGGTCAAGCTAGGGCCGAGAGAGAGCAGCTCAGGGCCGAGAGGGATCAGGCTGTATAGCAGAGACAAGTTGCAAATTTATAAGTAGCCACAGAGCTAGGCCAGAGACAACAGCTAGAGAGTATGGTAGCCTCCTCTTCCTAGGGTACCATGTCTGTTCGGTCTTACAGGGATGTTGTCTGAGAGGCCGAGTACTACTGGAGGCACTATGATGAGGTCGTACCCAGATGAGGACGGGTCCTAGAGTACTTGCAACAGACTAGCTATAGACCAACAGAGGGTCATAGTGACAGGGGCGAGAGCAGCATACATGGGGATAGACCTTGATCGAGATGATATGGTACTTTTTTTGCCTTATGGGTTCCTTTTTGATAGCCCAATGTGCCTTTTGTACTAATTGGCATACATGTATAGTGATCCGATTTATTTTTACTATGACAGTTACATTATTGATGATATATATATATATATGAGCCAATGATGATTTTGATGTGATGCGATGTGTACTCTTTATTTATGCATGGATGGATGATTTTATTTTTATATGTTATGCAATGATGTTATATGATGCTTTTATGGATGCATTTATTTTTGATGATATATGCATTATGCAATGATTATGACAAAAAAATCTATATTATGTTAACCTATGATATGCAAATGTATTTATGTGATGTGCAATGATGTTGTTTATATGATGATCTATTTTATGTTGATGCAAATGGTGATGTGATATGTGATATGAAATGTAATATGAAAAACGATATGGAAATGATCTATGTTGTATGCACAAAATGATATGTGAATCCTGTTTATATATGAAATGATTATGGATGGATGTACGCTTTGTATGCAATGAATTTTGTATGTTTATGCTTAATTGGAATGATCAATGAAATGCAAAAATGATTTTGATGCTATTTATGAGATGATATGGATGATGTAATGCAATGGTCGTGATATGATGCAAATGAGATGGTTTTTTAAGATGCTTAGAATAAAAAATATTATTATCCTAAACATATTAAATGATAATGTAATGTACGTGATGCATTTTAATGTGATGTTCTATATCCAATGATGATGATGTTCTATGTCAAATGAGATGACCTTATAATGTTATGCAAGTATGCATGCGAATGAATTCTCTTATAATGCTTATGTACCTAATATTATGTATCATTATGCAATAGGTGGTAATGTTAAAATGATTATAAAATGCTTATGAATGTTATGCAAGGATTTATACAATGTAATGGAAATGGATGCAATGCAATAAAATGGATGCGCTTTCCTGCTTATAATAATATGTGTATATGATGATGGAAATGAAATGCATATGTTTCCTATGTGATATGTTGATGCAATATGCTAATGATCTGTGGATGTAGGATCAATGACGATGGTGATGATTATGGTGACTGATCAACTGTCATAGTACTTTTGTTAGTGCGATGAGCAAGAAGAGAAGAAGTCATTTCAACAAGACACAAAATGATGATGATAATGATTTCTTGCTGAGGAATTAGGATTTTCAAAGGGCCAATTTCCTTATGTTTGATAACACATGTGGTGCGATGCATCAAGGTATAGAAAACCAAGATGGAGTTGTACCTAGTGTGATGGACTTTGACTTGACAAGCACAACAGACAAAAAGATAATGACTGTTGCCCCATTCCTATTTCTCTAAATCCTCTTGTTTGAATATCATCAAGAAGTCCTTGGAATGAGCACAATAAGATAAATCAAAAGGATAAAGATCAAGTACGCAAACAAGCTAATGTTCTTCATACCTTCAACTAGAGAGATGTGTTTTGATAGGATAAGAATCCAAGTGATATCCAAAATGATGTCCATTGTTAGAACGATATATCCTAGGACATGCATTGTATAGGATGATGATGGTTTGATAAGTTGCTTGATAAGCTGTTGATATAAGGTTAATTGACATGTTTGAAAATGATCAGGATTTTGATTTTGCATTTAAAATATTTGTTGTTTTGATTTTGATTTTTGCATTTGAAGTTTGCTTTTTCTGATTGTTGTGATTGTTTCTGTTTGTTTTTTCCAAAAGATGAAGGTGATGATCAGTTTATTATGGATGATTGATGTTATCATGGGTGAAAGTGAAATGGGATGGATGAATTTTTTCAAATATTTGGATGTTTTTGATCCTTTTGAGATGTTTTGAGGTTGTTTTTGGATTTTGTGTTTTCAAATGTTTTTTAATTTTTTTGGATTTTGATGTCTCGGGGGTTGATCAATGATTAGCCTTGCCTACGTTTAAGCTCAAAGAAAACATAGTTTGGGGTTACCTTAGAATAGTGGTTTACACTTTCTAAGAGGAAGGAATTTTTGGATTTTTTCCATTCACCATACTAAATGGGTTCAACCGAACCCAATGGTTCAACCGAACCAATTCATTGGTTCGGTCAAACCATTGGGTTCAGTCGAACCCATGGTTCAGCGGAACCAAGGAAAGACCGAATATGACAAAAAAAAAAAATTGTTTCATTTTAACTGTCACTTTTACTTTGTTCTTTTACCAATCACTGTCTATCCCTGGTGCGAGCAGCGAACAGAGTCCGTGACAGCGACCAAACAAGGTTTCTCTCTCTGGTGAAAGAAAATTTTCGTTCGTCTCTTCAAAGTTCATCATTCCAGTTTTCATATCGAGCACTATTGAGCACTAGGTATTTAAAATTCAATTTTTTTAGAGTTCAAAATGCATCTATTTGTTTAATTTCGAAACCCTAAATGCAATTTTTTTTAAATTTTTTGAATTCAAATTGCACTTGTTTGAAAGTTTTTAAAGCATTTTCAATATAGTATTTTGCTTCCCCGTTTTGCATATATTTTTGTCTTGTTAAACACCTTTCATGAGAAAAATGAATATCAAAACTATCAACTATCTGTTAGGGGATGAGAGGTTTATAATTTCAATGCATCTACACCTTTTCAATGCATCTACAACATTATTTCAAGTGTCAAATGCTCCAACATCACCTCCCCATCATCTACCATTTAGTAGTGGACACCTTAACTATCATCCAACTAATAACACAACAAATAAAATAAACACATATGTCACAAAATAATTTTAAAACTACAAATTTAGGGTCAAAATTGTAGATGAAAATGTAAATTCCATACATGTAGGAGTGAACCATGAAAGTCATATCTTGGTTTGTTAAGGTGCCATAATATTAAATCTTATAAAAAATCAAGAATCATATCATTGATTATGTACATTACAATAAAATATCTCCATATAACAAATGAAGCTAAAAACCCCAACCCTCTTTGTCAATTCTATAGTGGGCTTGTCTAGTATTTTTAAATTCAATTGTATGTTCAAAGGTAATTTGTGTATTTACTTATTGTATTTATTTATCCTAGCTAATTAGAAAAGAAAACTCTAAAGAAATTATTTTCTTTTCATTTTGGCAAAGCCATTTAATTTGGTATGTCCTACGATTTGGCCATAAAGGTTTTCTTGAATCTTATTTAGTTTTTAGATTTAAGTGCTTTCTCATTGTCTAATTTCTTAATCAAATCTAAACATTGTTTGATCCTTATTTCCTTCTAATACCAAAATCATCCTCTTTTCCTAGTAAGAAGTCATAGTTCAATCCCACCATGGTTGTGAATCAAGCTAAAATTGGTATGATTGGGAATATGCATGATACTAAATTTATCATAATGGAGAAGAATCATTTGACCATGAGACCCTTGTTGAGAAAATGGTAATCAAGATATAGCTTTGATGCACACAACCTTTCTTTGGATCTTGCAAATTTGGCTAGTAATATTAATCCTAGTACAATGATTGATCTCCTTCATATACTATGTTGATTAATAAGCCATGTGGAAAGAAAGTACTTAAAGTTAAATAGGTAAAAGGATAAGCTCAAAAATCCCTTTGAGTGATGTGCCATTTTCCCTCCATCCCAAGCTTCTTCTTCATGTATTCCTCCTTATTGTCTTACTCCTATCTATCTTATAATGCAATTTATTTCTCCTTCCACCAAATCTCCCAAAATTTATCCTCTCCTTTTTCCTAGATCTCATCTCATGCTTACTTATTATGATGCACATAGTTCTCTTGTCTCCACATTAGTTCTCATTAGTTTTGTTTTCACTTCCCATGTTCCCCTCACTGTGATATTCCTATGCAAGTCTTTGTCACTCCACACTCATTTATTATGTCACGACAAATTTATACACCACCTTCCATTTCTCATCTTGCCACTTTCATTCATGTCCTTAATCCTAGTGTGCCTCTATCTACCCTTGACATTAATGTTTAAAGTCTTGTTGAGATGAAAAGTAATGTTGATTCCTTACCTAATGGAAACAAAAAAAGACATACATATAAAAATCAAACACAATTCAATTTCTATTGAAAATTTTACATATCCATTTTTTGTTGGATTTTTGGATCCTAGATTTGAGATGCACAATGTTAAAGGAGATCCCATGACACATTCAAGGTTCTTTAGTGCTACATATTTGGATTTTGTGTATGATGATAAGTTATTGGCTAAGTTCTTCCCATGAAATTTAAAATATTATGCTATTAAATGATTGTATTATCTTCCATTTGGGTCTATTTTTTAATATTGAAATTGGTCAATGCAAATATTGGGAATGTTGGATTGAAGTTTATTATTTTAGATTTTTTGATTGTGAACAAGGATCTACAAAGTATATACATTCTTAACATTTGCATGTGCAAGTGAGATGAATGTTAAGAACTAAAGTTGTTAGAGGCTACCACACTTAATTATGGATCTTCTAATGCTTCATCTACATCATCCTACCCTTGTAAATTTGAAAAGAAAAATTATTTCCAAAAGGATAGTAAAAAATAATGGAAATGACCATTGTACAAACTATACATTATAAATGTTTCTAATATTATGACTCTAAAGCCTCCAACTTTTTCCTTTGTAAAATGTGCTTCAAAATTTACTTAGTGCAAACATGATTACACTTCCTCCTATTAGGCCATTAGATAAATCTAAGGTTATTCCCAAAAGATATAATGAGAAAGAATTTTGTTATTAAATTGTAGAGTTAATTGTAATTATACTCAACATTTTATGGGATTAGGAATAATTGATTAAGGATTTGATTGATAAAAAAAAAAATTAGGTTGAGGGTTAATATTGGGGTCAATCCTTCAATTGTTCCTCCTAATGAAAATTTAAATATTTTACACTAAATAAATCTAATAAAATGGTTTTATATGAGGGTCATGAGATTGAGGTACATATACATGTTGACGAGCTTGAAATCATTGATTCACCTACATGTGAGGAATGATTTGTTGGTATTAATAAAAATTATAAGGGTACTTATTCTTCTTCTTATGTACTAGTGATTGAATTTTATAGAAATTTCTATGGACTAACCAGTATTCAAACTTAGGACCTCCCATTTGGTGTTAGGATGCTCTACTATTGAGCTAATGGCTCACATTGTGATGAGTCCTTTTATGGCTTAGGTGTGTATCATTTCTCCAACACACTCCCTTGAGCCACAACATAGGTGTCAAATGCACCTAGCTTGGCTGTAATACCATGTTGAAATTTCCATGAACTAGTTAGGATGCAAATCTCCACCACTAAGCTACCCACTCACTTTATGACAAATCAATTTACGGTTTAGGTATGCTAATTTTTTCAACACCTTTTTCACATTGTGAGATATTACCAAATAATTATAATGGTCCTTTGGTTTTGTGTGGATCATGAACCATGTAAGGGTTTGTTTATTGATCTTACTCACCAATAAAATGTATGCATTGAATAATTTTTGTTTTATCATCATTTTATAAACAAGCATATGCATATTTGAGGGTTTATTTAAAATTGACTAATGATATGTTGATTGAAACTATAGGATACATTATTTTACCTTAATTTTTTGGTCTAAAAGATGAGGGAAGTTCTTATTCTATGTCATATTATTTCTTCTTTAGATGTATCTCATATTTTACTTGGGTATCCATGGATAAAGCAATATCAAGCAACATCATCTATGTCATGCCATCAAGGTATCAAATATGTTCACACTAGTAAAGAGGTTACAATTGCAAGAGATCTGTATATTCATTTATTTTAGATTAAGTCATTTAACCTTAAATAATTTTAAGTACATAACTAAGGATCCTCTATATAAGTGCAAGGATTCTTTGCCTAATTTGTAAAAATTTCAAAAGGAATAACAATGGTGGGAAAATCAAGACAAGATGAAACAATTTAGAATACCTAAAGGGTTTACAATTATTCGAGCCAAAGTAGGTTATATGTAGGTTTTATATTATAAAATGATTCAAGAATCTATAAGGCCAAAAGAACCATAAGAATTCCAAACTTTAGTTCAAAAGCATAAGGGATTGGATATTTTCATTCCTAAACATGGTTTTCATAAAAAAAATTACTCATGTAGCAAGGAAGGATGAGGATTACAAATGATAAATCTATATTTTCTTCATCTTAAAAGGGTCTTCAAACTACTTGGGTATCAAAGAATGATTTACATAATAAAAAGTTGAAAATCTACAAGTAGAAATACCAAGTTACAAAAACAAGAATAATCATTATGGTAATAGAAAGAGAAAATGCTTCCTCTTAAAAAACATGTTTATTAAGAGTTCTAATTTACATAGTGTTGAGGAGCACATAATATAATAAACATGATTCAAGTACCAAAACATTAAGTATGATGATTGGGATGAGAGGATCAACTTGGGGAGGATTATTATAACATCATTAGTTGGAACTTTTTAATTTTATCTCTTTGTGTTGGTGTTGTTTTTAATGTTCTTAATTAGAGTGCGGATGATGTTAATATACATTTAATGATGCATTTTGAAATTTATTTAGTAAAGGTCTCATTTTGTACATCTTTAGTAATTGTATAAAAAATTGGAATATTTTGGTTAATACATCTTATTGGAAAACCATTCATTGAAATTTTTTGAAGCCCACAACCGAATGGTTTGTGATGAGCTCTTGCCTTTAGGAATTTCTATTATGCTCATCAATTTCAAACCATTTTGGGGTTCTTGAATGTTTTTAAATTTTAACAAACTCATTACAAAAAGATGGATTTCTTTTTCTTTTTCTTTTTCACATTTAGGTTCTCTCTTCTTATGTAATTTGGAGACATGTTGAGTTTCATTGGTTCATGTGAGATATTTATAACAAGTATGCAATGAAGTAAAACTTTATTAGATTTGATTCAAGTAATATGACATTTAATTTTCTTCCCAATCTATAATTTTCTAATGTTCTTGGCTATATAATTGAAGTTCATTTATGTTAACAACTATTAGATTAAATATTTTTATCCCCAATTATTTTCAAATGATTTAATACTTTAATCTTTGTATTCTTATTCTTTCTTTCATCGTTTCATTTAAAATTTGAACCATTTAAGGATGGTATGCTATAGATTATAGTTGTCTTCCAATTCTTTTTAAATCAAGTTAATAGTATGAAAATATTATTGATGAGTAGATGAATTATTACAAGTTCTATTTTAGATTTGTATTCTCTTTATCTAGATATATTATTTACCAAAAGTCTCATTGTTTTTTAGGTTACTGTATATATATATATATATATATATATATATATATATATATATATATATATATATATATATACATGGAAAATGTAGATCATGTTCCACCTATGCCGAGATTCTTTGTTTGAAATACTAGTAATGAGATAAAAAAATTAAGAGATTCATTATACGAGGTGCAAACCTGGGGATATATAGTGAACCATGCATGTTAATATTGCATAGTCTAGAAAAACTAAAAGATGAAATTGAGAGGACTAGTGCATATTCCCCAAATAGAGTGACTGCTATTCTTTCCCACATGCGGGAAGAAGTACATGGTGAGCGTTCCATTAAACAAATACAAGATAGTGTCACCAAAGAAATGATAAAAACCACTTGTTTTCCATTTTATCAAAATGTCCGTAAGGTTAGGGGATACCAGGTCACTAGATTGTGTCGATCATGCTATGGCCTCATTGATCTACCCATGATTTCTCACAGCACATGGTCTATACCCAAACAATGACCAGATTCCATTGTATTTTGTTCAGCAGTTGTATGTTGAGGTCCATTTAGGCCTCAAAGTTAACTACATGGACATTCCACCATATGTTGGTCAGGGGCGTGGTAGGATTGCTGATAGGCCAACCTATCATTGAGCAGATAGACCACCCCCAATGTTTAGGGTATTGGTTGGTGATAGGTCTCCTGCTCTCACCCCAGCTCTAGCCCCCATAGCAGATGAGGTTGTTTTTGCTTCCCAAAAGGAAGCAATTGACATTGTAGGTGACATTGCAGTTGCCACCACTAAGATATATGATGATCGTGTAGGCCAGTATTTGATATCTAGACATTCCCGATCCACACCATTTTCAACATAATGGACCACCATGGATTCTTTTACAGTGGCCGACATCCCTACTCCTACACAGCTTGATGCACTTACAGGAGATATGTCACGCATGACTCTACATTGTTTGGCTAAGGACCTGTTGGAGGCATATGCCCACATTGCATCCGATAATGGGATTGGTATAGAGCATGTTAGAGATCATTTGAGACATAGAGTTCGTTCAATTCCAGGATCCCATCACTCTCAGCCGAGCACTAGTGCGCATCAAAATCCACCTATAGTTCATATGGTATTTGCACAAACTATGGGTTTTACTGATATGTTGATTGGTTTTGGTTCATCATCACCGATGCCATCTCACCTTCATAGTCCTCTACATTCATCATTTCTAGCATGACATGGGATAGATCAGATGGATGCATATGTTGATTCATCACTTGATCGTTTGGTGGATATGGTGGAGGCGAATGTTTCAGAGGACTTAGGTCATCCGATATCAGATGATGTGCATGTATGTGTGCATGTGCATGTTTCAATTCTTTTTTCATTATTTTTTAAATTTCTTTTTAACTAGATATTCATGTAAGTTGATATGTGTGTGTGTGTGTGTGTGTATTGTTACAGGTGGACATACCTCATATCACTCCTAGCCTTGGTCCAGATCATGTGCATGATCGATGTGACTCTGTGGATGAATCTACTATCAGTGAACATGTGAGTTTTCATAAAATATATATTTATGTATGCATAGATAAATACAAGTTCTAGATTGATATTTAAAAATACAAGTTCATTTAAAAATTACGTTCATAAAATTTATTTAATAAAAATTATATGTATTTAACACATCTTGTACACAATTTTATTTGTAGGGCTCAGCACATCCATCAGAGCAGGACCGTTCTCATTCAGATGGCCATTTGTCTAGGAGTAGACATTCATATTAGGCCATGCATTCTAGATTTATGATCTTTACCACATGATGTGTATTTGATTATATGATGATCTTTAAAATTTAGTATTTGATATTTGATGATCTCTAACTTACACTTGCTTATATGATATATATACATTTGCTTATTTTTTGATCTTTAGTATTTGACATTTGATGATCTTAAATTTACATTTTGCTTTTATGATATATGTACATATATTTTCTAATATGATATATACATACATTTGCCTCCTTGCTTATAATATGTGTTATGTTTATATGTATTGAATCCCTTTACATATATGTACATGTGTTTGCTTATGGTTTAAACATGTTTACATGTAATATATGTATGCATTTGCTTTAAATATTCAATATACATACATGTTTTCTTATTTTATGATCTCTTACAACTTACATTTCCTTATATTCAATATACATTTGATCTCTAGTAGAATTTTAGGGAAATCAATGCCATTTTATAATTAAGTTCATTCATGTTGATCACAATAAATATTTTTTAAAAATTACTTAAGAAATATGAATCCCATTGAGTTGAGAACAAGATATAATATATTTTTGAAAAGTAACTTGAATTCAATTCAACATAATTTAAAAAATTTAATTCAAATTATATCGAGCTATTATATCGCTTACAAGTAATTTGAAATTCAATTCAAAATATTTAATTAAGAAAATTTAATTCAAATTATACCTCTATTATACATTTTCACAACCAACTTGAAATTCAATTCAAATTCACTCTAATATTTATATATTTTGACACTTTACCTGCAAATTCTAAAATTACTAGATATGTTGTGCATACCTATGAATTAAATAACAACAAACTCCACAATCAAATAACTTGTTTGTTTACTACTTGATTCATTTAAACTAGGATCTAGTTATTCCATGTACACTTGAATAATTTTGATTCACTTGCAGCACAGATTTTGGAGAAGTTTTTGCACATTTATCAAGGAGGAAAATATTGGAGCTCGACAACTTTTCATTTTTATCAATCAAGGAAAAATTTGGAGGATAATTTAACTAAGTTGGTAGACGACTTGTTTAGAGTCATCTTTAAGTTGAAGAAGAAAATGGGACAACAAAGAAAAATAAAAAATGCATCACAATGAAAATTTTCAAAAGAAGAAGAACAAAGAGGCGTGATCAAAACTTGGAAAATTATCATAGAAAGAAACAAGGTACATGCTTGTTTCTTCTCTCTCACTCTCAAGTGTGTGTTTAGTATTTTTACTTTGAAGGTTTCTAACCATCATTGCACTTGAATGACTATAAATACTTTTAAATATCCTCAAGTCATCTTGGTCATGCAAGTTGCAATGTTTATATTATCCTTGACTCCAATTCCTTAAGCCAATTCTTTTTCTTTCAATATTTACAGTGTTTTGTGTCTTTCATATTTTATTTTCATCACTTCAATGTTCTACAATTATTTTTATGTTTTATGCTCTAGGGATTCCTCAAGCTGGAGTCGAGCCAAATCTAGATATTGGATCAAATGAATCCGTTGAAGAACACATGGACCTTGAAGTTAGGGAGGAGACCCAAGTTCAAAAAATGCTTGTTGGAGAGGGGTAAAGATCACTTCCTTCTACTGGTATGGATGAGCATATAAAAATAGCACAAACTTTTCTCACTTATAGCTCATCATGTTTTATCAATTTGTTTGCTTGCATACATAAACTTCACTTATATATTTAACATCATCTCACACTTTTGTTTGCAAAATATTTTGTGACACATGTGTAGGAAGGGCTCAACAAGCAGGAAGTTTTCATGCTCAAGTCAAGCCAAATCTAGACATTGGATCAAATGAATCCGCTCAAGAATGCATGGTCCTTGAAGATAGGGAGGAGGCATAAGTTCAAACAATGCATGTTGGAGAGGGGTCAGGATCACTTCCTCCTACTGGTATGGATGAGCATATAAAACTAGTTGAGAAGGTGGGGAAACAAATTTCTCATATAAATTTAGATCATTTACTTGAAATGGATATGGAGAAACTCAAATATTATGCCAACTAGCCTTATAATAAGAGAAAGAGGTCAATGACTAAATTTTTAAATGGAATGATCAATCATAATTTCAATCATCTTGATACACTTGAAAAAACCCAATTGTTATCACGTTTACTTCTTCGTGATGAGCTTAAAGAGTCATTACAATTGTTGGGTGTCCATTCATCATCAAATAAGAAGAAACACATGGGATTACAAAAGGATATTGTTCAAAATGTTAAAAAGGGTTTAGATTCCATTGGGAAAGGATCTTGAACTATGGATAAGGCCACTGAAAAGAAGGGTGATGTTGGAGCATCTATTGTACATCAAGATATAGCAAGAAAAAGAAAAATGTCAGCACTTTCAACTGGAATTGGTTATAGTAGAACCACATTGATAAAATATGAGATAAAGAGAAAGTTTTTGGATGAGAGTTTAGAAGGCAATTAGGAAATTATGTGTAGAGCTCCCCATTCTGATAGGATTGAAGATGTTGTTAGGAACTTGGTCTCAGGTTTTTGGCATGATCAGACTCGTCCATCATCAAATACTAGAGATGTTATGAGATATAGGATTGGACCTAGTATTTATGAAAATCATATCAAACATTGGCTAGAAATAACTCTATTTGAGATGTATATGAACTTTTGTAATGCATATACTCATATAAAGATTGGGCAAACAATGTTTCAAAGGTTAAAGACATATTATGTGAAGATAAACAAATTTTTTGAAACTTGTTATTGTCGTTATCATATTGAATTTGATCTCTACTATCAGGTGTTTCAAAAGATGAGAGAAGAAAGATGTGGGTTTCAAAATGCACCTCCTAAATAGGTGAGTTTGTTCATAAATTCTATATATGTGATCATGAAAATGTACCTCAAATAAATTGCATAAAAGGAATTTGTGAGACATGTGGAAATTTGGCTAAATTTCCTTCAAGAATTGAGGATACTGACCTAACAAAGACAGTAAATTGCAAGAGGTAAGTACTATTTTTAGAGAGTTTATTTGTTTCAATTTCTCATAGATCAAGTTATTTGATTCTCTTTGATGTAATGTTTCATTGATCAAGTGTGGTTTATTAGTTATTCACATATTTTACTGACACAGGTACAAGTATGTAAAGTTGCAAACAAATTTTGGGAAATAATCCACAAGGTTGATCTATGTAGAAGAGGAGATTCCCATTGGAAAATTTATGGAAGATTTTTAAAAATTGATACGACCATACATACATCATTCATTTTTTTCTAAGTGGCAAGCACAACAATTCCAAACATTGAGAGATACTTTCCCACATGGAACAGTTCTATCAGTAGTTGACTTTGCAGAAAATTATTCCTTTGTACATCAAAAGGAGATTCAATCAGAGTATTACTTTTCAAAGCAGATCACTATTATGGTTCATGTGTTTTATTGACATGCACAATTAGAATTGGATGGTGTTGAGAGTATAGATGAAGAACAATCCATTAAGAAAGAATATCACTTTTATATTAGTGATGATAAAGAGCATGACACACTTTTTGTCCAACATTGCTTTACAATATTTTTTGAGAATTTGAGAAGCAAGGGTGTAAAATTTGAAAATCATTTTGTATGGTCAGATGGATGTGCGGCACAATTCAAATCTTCACGGCCATTCTATGCACTTTTTAGATATCATAAAATCTACAAAATACCACATGTTTGGAGTTTTTTTGAGAGTGGGCATGGAAAGGGTGAGCATGATGGAGCAGGAGCTTGCATCAAACGAGCTTTAAGAAAGCATCAAATGAGTTATCCAGAAGATCATCTAGACAATGCACATGATGTTGTTGAATGGTGCAAGAAACACTTTGCATCAAATGTGGTCAGCACATCTTCAAGAACAAACCGACACATTCCACATAAAGTGTTTTGGGAGATATTGGGTATGTATAAATTACATTAAATCAAAATTTTGAATTTATTTAAATTTAAAATATATATACATATTTGTTCACATAAGTTTTTTGTTGTACATATGTATCTAGGCATGGATAGAATATCGATGCATGGATGCAAGAGGGTAGAAAAACAAGATCTTTGCATTGTGTTAGGAGTTCAGATAGTCGCCATGGATGGATATTAGACACAAGGGATTACTCTTGTTTTTGCACTGAGTGCATTGAGGGAAACTCTGATTATGCATGCAACAATCAAGAACGGATATGTTGGTAAAATTAGATACAGTGTCACTAGTTGTTTTTAGAAACATATGATGAAAATGAGGAAAAATATTTGAATACATTCCTTTGATTTCAATTGATTATGACCATATTTCAGGATTGGTTAGAAAAGGTACACATGTGTAAGTTTTCAATAATTTAAATATTATATATATCTAGTTAATGATCTTTAGAGACATTTCTAATTTTTTAAGAATTATTTTGTGTAAATTTGGTGTACATGAGATGTTTTTGCAGTCATAGCAGAGCTTGGAAACATCAAAGGTGTTAGCTATTATTTATTGTGTTGCACAAAAGAGAGGAATAAACTAACACAACCTAAAACAAGTGATGG
>VDFB02358134.1:125495330-125630511 GCA_007258455.2 Sequoia sempervirens
CCTCCTACCAAGGATTAAATTTGATGGTTGAATTTGCCTGTTTGATGGTTGAATTTGCCTGTCAACAAATTTTTTAATTATGGTTATCTATTCAAGGGTGCCCTTAAAACATTATGATATACCTTAGTGTATGTAAAATCATATATAAATCAAACATATATATCATTATAATTCTATATAAATTTTGACACTTTATCCAAAATATCTCCTTTTACAATCTTCTTAAAATTTTGATTGTATTCTATGGAAAAAATCTTTCTCTTAAGCTATCATTTAAAAAAATATAAATAATATTTATATTAATATTAAAATCAAGGTGTTGAACGGAACATCTTTAGAATGTTCGGTCGAACCCATTTAAAATCATTTTTAATTTTATGTGTGGTGGGTTTGGTGAACCCTGTTAAATGGCTCCTTTTGTTTCTTAGTAGAACATCTATTGGCTTGAACCTTAATTTCACCCTTGCCTCCTAAAAGGCACCAAAGGTGAAATTTGGACTTGAAGCTCGATTTGAGAATGAAAATGGAGATCTCAAAAACCCAACTAGTATCGGGTTCCCCTCAAAACGAGCTATCCAACGAATATAATTTTAGTATGTTTTGATTATATTATCTATCTATTTTTTAAGTTTTATTAAATATAGGTTTTTCATTGAAAACAAAACTCTCTATTCTACACAAGTGGAAAAATAGAAGATTATCAAAATTTTTTTTTTTTTAAATATGGGTGCAGGATATTGGGTCCTGATCCACCAAAAAAAAAGAATTTGATACATACAATAAAGTTATACATTATACAATGCGTGTTATGCTCCCAGATTGTAAATTGGTTGGCCAAATGGAAGCACTAGATATCGGAGTTAGAAATCTAAATTTGAAAGAATTGGAATTTTATCTTTCAAGGAAAAAAAGTTATGCGTTATACAGTGTGCGTCACTTTTTAAAAATGCTATTTTTTGAAAAAAACCAATTTTCATGTGAGATGGAAAAAGAAGTGCAATCTGATTCCAAAAAAATTGAAAAAAATGTTTTTAGAATCTACAGACAAAATATGACAAGACTCTAGTTTGCATCATCTTCAAATTCATCACGATTTAATCGCTATAGGTGCCCGAATGTGGAGATTTTGTTAAAAAAATATATCAGTGTCCAGTTTGGCCAAAAATTGTAAACCACTATTGTGGGATCACCCTTTGGATACCATGTTTTTTGGATTTTGATATGTTTTGAATGTTTTTGGATTTTTTGATTTTCTAATATTTTTGGATTTTCGCAACATTTTGACAATTTGGATATGGAAATGTGTGACGATATCAATTCTTTGTTTAAGATTTTGTTGAAGAACAAGCTAAGGTTGACTGATTGAATCAATGGATTGATGATGATGATAATATTGTTGAGGATACACAACAATGCAAGGATTTGATTGATCAGGATTGATGATGATAACATTGTTGAGGATGCACAACAATGCAAGGATAGTGTTAAGCAACACAAGGATTGGGATGGATATCCCAATGTGATGATAGATTGATAATGATAACTGTGTACCTTAGAATTTTACCCTATTTTAATGTGCAAAATAACTAAAAATGCAAGTGGAAAAATACTAAGAACACTTCAAAGATTAGCCTAAAGAGTGATAAAACAAGAAAAATAGATGAAATAAAACACAAATTGATTATACCTTCCTTGTTGTTGAAGACTCCTTGGTTGGCCCTTGATTTAGATGAATTTGTATGCTCCTTAGATGGCTTTTGATGTTACTAGATGCAAGATTGATAATGGAAAATGACTAAATGGATGGCTAAATGATAACAAATGTTTGAGAATGCAAATTGGTAACATAAGGTTGCTCAAAATGAAAGTGTTGAAAATGCCCTTGAGGAGGGGGTATTTATAGAAGAATTTGAATTCTCTAGAGAATTCAATGGTTGAGATTAATCCAACAAGGTCAAGATGAAGGGCTATGGTGGGTTGAGAACTCACAAGCCCTCACATCTTGACATGTGGATGGTGAAGTGGCTAAGAGGAGATGAAGTGTAAGTGAGGTGGCCAAAAGGTACATGAGGTGGAGGAAGGACAAGTACCTTCCAAGTACCTTGGGGAGTGAGAAGATTTCCTCTAAAAGGAATTTCTTGTCCCCAAGTGAGAGTGAAAGGGACATTTGAGGAATTTTGGAATTCCTCAAAAATCTCCATGGGAAAAGGAAAGGTGGTTGGAGAAATAAATGTGAATGAAAAATTCACATTCTTGGAAGAGTCTAAAGGATAAAAGGTGAGCTCCAAAAAGGTGGGACTTGGTCACACGTGGATGATGTGACAAGTCCAAGGTTCTAGAAGCCTTAGAAGATAGAATGTGAATTAAAAATTCACATAGAATCTAGGATAAATAAATGTGAATTAAAAATTCACATAGGATAGAGGGTCAATGCTAAAAATAGATAAATGCAAAGGTTGACTAAAAAGGTGGTGCTAAATATGGCTAATGACCTTGGTTAAGGTTGTGCAAATATTGGATTAGAATAATTAATGGAAGATTAGAGGCAAGTGGCAAATGTAGGAGGATGTGACATTAATCTTTGATTAAGAGGATGCACATCATAATCATGAATTAATTAAATTAATTTAGATTAGAGAAAAATCATCGAGGATGTGATAAGGAGAGAGAGAATGTAGAATTTTAAATTGATTTTAAATTAAAAGGATAAAAAATGACTAAATCAAATATATTGGTGTATTTATTTAATTTAGAGAGGAAGACGGTGAAAGATAAAGCATTTAGTTATTAAATTAAATACTTTACAGATATGAGACAAAAGGTGTAATATTAATTTAATAAATTAATATTTAATATGATAGACGAAAATGGAGTAAATTTAATCATATGGGAGTGATTAAATTTAGATGTCTACATTTTTCCCCTCTTCAAAATATTGTTAGAATAACAGTGTTTCGAAGAAAAATGAAATGAAAATGAGGGAGAAAATGATAGATGGTGATGCCCCTATGTTGATGATGCCCCAATGACTAAGCCGAAGGAATGAAGGAATGGTAGGAGGGTATGCCACCTCGAGAGGGTAGTTGGGGGAGGAAAAAGGGGTCCCCAGACGACGTCTCGATAGGAAGAAAAGAAAGAAACCATTGGATAGAGCTTGAAAAACTAAGCAATTTTGGTTTTTGAACGGATGTAATTTGACGTATGGTTTGCAAATGGCGGCCTCGGGAAGTTAGGAATTAGTTGGAGGAAGAAAAAGGTAAATAAAAGGTAAAAAATACCTTTTGAGAAGAAGAGGGTTAAAAAGGTAATTTAAAAAATTACCTTAGTCATTTTTACCGTAGCAGTTGAGAGGAGGAGAGTAGAGAAGAGAAAGCGACCGAGGAGGGATGATGTCGAAAGACAACGATACGGAGATTGTGCACCGGGTGGATAAGGTGCACGTATTATACAGCGAGTACGCGGTCCCACAACATACATCCCAACAACATGTGAGTGGTAACAAAACCCATATATTGAATTTACGCATTCTTAACATGTTTTTCGATAGACTTTGAAAATTTGAAAATGTGGGTTTTGTTCATTAGCAGAATCAAGAAAATGCGTCGAGATTAGATTTTAGAAAAAAAGGCCAAAAGGTTAAGAAAAAATGGGGGGAAGAAGAACTCGAGCGGGGCGTAGCCGCCCCGCCGCCTCGGCCGCGGGCGCTGCCACCATGGCTAAGGGTGGAGCCACCCCGGCCACGAGCGGATCCGCCCTGACCTCGGGTGGAGTCACTTGCGCCTGGGGTGGAGCCGCCTGCGCCCCGGGCGAAGCCGCCCTCGCAGGCAAGAGGAGCCACCTCAACAGGAGGCAGATCCGCCCGGGGCAGAGCTACCCTGATAGAGGCAGATCTGCCCAGGGTGGAGCTGCCCCAATTGTGGGCAGAGCCGCCCCACCCGGAGGGTAGAACCGCCCTGCCAGTGGGCGGAGCCGCCTCGGTGGGGGGAGAGGAAAAAAAGATGAAGAGGGGAAAAGAAAGGGAAAAGATAGGAAAAAAAGGGAGGAAGAAAAAGAAAGATGAAAAGAAAAAATAAATAAAAAAATAAAGGAAATAATGAGAAGATTTTTGTGTGTGCAGAGTTTGGAGCGGATACAGACACATGAGCGACGATCAGAGGTGATGGCAGCGACGATAGCATCGATGAACAGGGAGGATCTGTCAGCCTTGGATCATGCAGGTTTAGGACACCGTGTTCAGTTTCCAGTAGTCAGAGCGCATTAGGTGATGCTGACAGCGTTGATAGAGAGATGGAGCTCAGAGACATCTACGTTTCATCTCCCTACAGGAGAGATGACCGTTACTTTGGAGGACATGTGGCACATCCTGAGGCTGCTGATAGCCGAACGGTTAGTGAGTGAGGTGGTGTCTACAGGGGTGGAGTTACAGGAGACCATTAGAGTATTTTTTGGACGCAAGGAGCTGCCCCTGGTGAAGGGTCAGTTGGATTTAGACCAATTTTTGTTAGTGGGGGTGCCAGCCTTACCGTTGTTCCTATGTAGTCTGATTAGTAGGATATTGTTGCCAGATTAGAGCAGACGTACATGTAGCTTTCGGTATATGGAGGTGATTCAATACATTGTCGAGTGGCGAGGGGGGCCATTTTCATGGGGGTCATGTGTATTGACTCATCTATACAGAGATATGCATGGGATCTATTACCAGAGGATATCAAGCTTGACACATATGACGCTGCTGCAGATTTGGGCTTGGGAGCATATTGCAGTGATGAGGTCGAGAGTGATGATGGCGGGGACAGTGGATGATTACGAGCCCGTGGCATGGGAGTATGTGGAGGTGAGAGGTTGGGTTTTGCGCTATGAGATGCAGGGAGATATGGAGGGGTGGAGGAAAGCATTTGATGATCTACATTTTAGGGATATAGAGTGGCAGCCATATGGGTTGTGTCATTTCAGGGGATGGACCGATACGAGGAGATAAGAGGGTTACTTTCTAAGCAGGTGTTTTATTATTGGGACTTTGTCGTGCATAGTAGAGTCACATCAACCCGACAGAGTGTTGAGGCAGTTTGGAGTGATACAGGATATTCTGACAGCGCCTATCATGTTCCAGCGATACAGTAGAGAGATACCATGGGGAGGATGTGTGGCACCAAGTACAGCCAGGGCGTCATGGAGGGCAGCAGGACGTGCCTTATCCAGGGAGAGTTGGAGGAGAGCAGGTGCCGGTTGTGATCGAGTGATACTGGAGGTGGTTCCAGAATAGGTTATGGGATAGGATTACTCCTGTTTAGCCTATTTGTAGGGCAATGGGTGTTGGACCAGCGGATGAATAGAGACTATAGAGAGAGAGGAGAGGGGGGGTGTAGTAGCGACGAGAGGCTATGGTAGTAGTAGATCAGGGGGGACAGGAGGAGCCCAAGGAGGATGAGACAGAGCAGGTGGGCAGACCAGGGAGGAGGAGGAGACATCAGAGGCGAGGTCAGAGAGATGGTCAACAGCGGGGGAGAGCACAGGGGAGGGGACAACCACAGAGAGCCCAGAGGGGGTAGAGGGTGGAGGAGGTGAGAGATGTGGATGATGGGGAGGATGAGGAGGATGTGGAGGATGTGGAGGTGGTAGGTGTGAGGGAGGCAGCAGAGGAGGGGAGGAGACAATTTGTGGTAGGATGACATGGTCGGCCACGGCAGTTGCGGGTTCGGCCTACTCTGGAGAGTCATGAGGCTCGACAGGAGCAGGAGGACAGAGAAGGTGAGGATGTTACAGCAGAGCCAGAGGAGGAGAGGAGGTCGACACGATGTCAGTTTGTGGTGGAGAGACAGGTACAGGCGGGACGATTCCGGGTTCGCCGTATTGTGGAGGACTGTGAGGGGCGACATGAGCAGGAGGGCGGGGAGGATGAGAAGGAGCAGGCAGGTGGGGAGGATGATGCGATGGACGTAGAAAGGGATGTGGTAGAGGGGGATGTTATGGAGGTAGAGTCATTAGCATTGGTTCCTTATGTGGTACCGGAGGATCCCACTATGCAGGCGAGAGGAACAGAGGTGAGATTACAGATTGCAGAGCGGAGAGTGAGGTCTCTTGAGGCCGAGCTAGCCAAAGTATAGCGAGAGGCACTAAGAGATTATGATGCCATTGTTTTTGAGCTAGGGGGAGCAGTGAGGGAGAGAGACAAGGCATAGTTAGAGCTACAGAGGATGCAGGGTGAGTTGACCAGTGTGATGTGGGATAGCAACAGATTGTAGGCGGAGGTCGTGGTTTTACAGGCCAGGGGGGAGCCAGAGGGGGGACAGAGTAGTGGGAAAATCAGGAGACAAGATGTATTAGTCAGCAGTCAGGAGATCTCCAGCGAGATTGGGATGAGCTTTAGGACAGAGTACAGTTCCTTGAGCAGATAGTTGGAGAGATGGGGCTGATGCAAGAGAGGGAGAATGAGGCCAGGGAGTAGGCACATATTCTCTAGGCTGAGAGGGATGTAACACAGGCACAGGCGTAGGTGATGGAGGTGGAGAGGGATGCGGCACAAGCGTGCATTCAGAGTGAGAGAGCATTGGTAGAGGCAGAGATACAGTCACTGCATAGGAGGAGAGATGAGAGTACAGACTCTTTAGAGGGATAGGGTTGCGGTAGTGACTTAGGCAAAGGCGGCTCAGAGGGAGAGAGATGCAGCAGAGATATGGATGCAAACTCTATAGATGGAGAGGGATGCCATGATGGCTCATGCACCAGCAGGCCAGGGTGAGGGTGGGATGCCAGGAGCAAATATACAGGTTGTGGAGAGAGATAGAGATGCAGTGGTGGCATAGGCAGTGGTTGCAGAGGAGATGAGGGATCGATTATAGGTAGAGCTGGCACAGAGCCGGTTGGCTTAGGAGGCATGGGAGCAAGAGAGGAGAGCCATTACCAAGGACCGAGATAGGTATCGTTAGGAGCGGAATTCTGCTCGGGTTTAGGTTGTAGAGCGAGAGGAGAACATGAGAGAGGCAGGATTTTGGATGGCTGCATATTATCATGCAGTTCCTGATCTAGCACAATGGAAATTTCGTTACACCCGACAGACACCTCAGATGCCAGCGTCGTCTCAATCATTGGGGACACAGACCCGAGGTCACAGTGATTCACCAGGGGTTTCACCAGGCAGGGGAGGAGTACTTGATTCTCCACAGAGATCAGATGTGGGGAGTTCATTTGGTAGATGACAGGATACCATGTTTTTGACAGGTGCAGGGTAGATGGATAGTGCAAAGGTGCAGTGGATATTTGCAGGACCTTGTACTGGTATTTTGATTAGATGATTTCTGCATACGATGGTCACAGATTGTGATGACATCGATGGCATTATTATATGTTAGTCTTGACTATGAGATTTACTATGGACTTGTGGTATATTTATATATACGATAGCTCTTATTGACCTCATGTTTTATGTGTGATGGATTTGAGATCTATAGATGATTGTGTTGATGCATATATGGATGGTCATGTGATGGCAGTTATCTATGGTGACTTTTGTGGATGTTACATGTATGGATGTTTTTATATATATATTTTTATGTATGATGGTTATTGAGGGGTTTTATGCGTGCCAACTAATGTGTGTGATGCAGGATGTAATGTATGGTGATTTTTGTTTTCATGTATGATGTATATGTTTAAGATAGATTTGGATATGCTTATGATGACGTGACAAATGCTTATGTTTTATATGCTTATGATGGTTATGTGCATGTGCGACTAATATGTAGGATGTAATGGATGGTGATTTTTGTTTTTTATGTATGATGAATGCCTATGTTGTATGATGTATATGTTTAAGATAGATGTGGATATGCTTATGATGATGTGACAAATGCTTATGTTTTATATGCTTATGATGGTTATGTGCAGGTTCGACTAATATGTGTGATGTAGGATGTAATGGATGTATTATGACGGTATTGATGGTGGACCTAACACTTGATATTGCAGGTGGCGATATTATGGATGAACCTAAGATAGTGTGCAAATGTATGGATCTAAAATGTAATTATTTCATGATAAGTGTCAGCAGGGTCCTAGGTGATAGTGGAAGATGCATGCGGACATGGTGTGAGTGTGCACCTATCAAAACCTTTTAGTATCCTGAGAAGAATAGGGGATGGAGGAGAAATATTTGCATAACCAAAATCATAGGATGAATGTAATGCAATGGTCATGATTATGAAATTCCATCCTAATACAATTTTCCATCTTTGGAGCACTGATTTTTGCTATAGCATAAGACACGATACACCAAGGTATGGAGGACCAAGGTAGATTGGTGTCTAATGCATGAAACAAACACAACAGACAAGAAGGTTATCCCAACACCCCAAAGTCACAAAGAAAGACCTTGGTCGGGCCAGGTATTGAGATAACCACAAGCGCAAAAGGATGTCCCAACATAACACAAGACCTCAGGGATCTTGGTGGGTACTACATGGGACAACCAAGAAGACACAATCAAACAAAAGATCAAGATATGCCCTTATGTGGATCAATCAAAACACACCATAATATGATGGATTATGGCGGCCTTGACAAGTGATGATAGGGAGTTCAAATGATAAACAAAAGCCAAAAGCATCAAAAGATCACAATCAATTTCAAATGTCCTTTGCCATAGGATCAAGGGGATAGATGGGATTGATGAGGTCTGTTAGGAAGGATGCATCCTGTTGAGACCGATGATGGATACTAAGCTAAAAGATCAATATGATGTAGGATATTCAAAACTAAATGGATTTGTTGATACAAGTGGATCTTGTTTGTTAAGAACCAGCTAGATAAGGGCATAGCTTGATGACACGACACAAGGGAGACAAGACATGAGATTGACACAACCTAAAGACCTAGGGGCTCAGGGGCCGATCAGAGATTAGCCTTGCCTATGTGAAAGCGCAGAGCCCTCGTAGTTCATGAAAAAGACCATGGATAAAGCGGAAAGAAGACAATGGTGACTGATGATGAAGGACACAAAACATGACAGAAAAATGCCCCGGGGGAGGATCAAATGACCAACCTTCCCTACATGAAAGTGCAGGGGCAACGTAGTTCGGAGATGAACGACCATGGATAAAGAGAAAAGAGGATGATGAAGGCGAAGTGATGGAGGAACAAAACAAGTTGATCCAAAATGCCCCAGGGGCAGATCGAATGATCGGCCTTCCCTATGTGAAAGCGCAGGGGCAACGTAGTTCGACTAGTGATGCAGAAGGATGAGATCTAGATGGAGACCGACACGATGGATGATCCTATATGAGGACACGTACCGACCGACAAAAGGAATGATCCTATATGATGATACCGACCGACCGACAAAAGGGGATACTGAAAAGCTTAGGATGAGGGATAGGCTAGATGGGTCGTCCAATGCTCAATCAATATATACCAAGCGGCCTAGGCGGAGGTGGGTGAGGGTGAGAGTGAGGATGAAGGCATAAAATAACTAGGATGTCAGGTAGATAATGATTAAGCCCTCTACAGATGACGCCTATTACTAAGTTTTCACCATCCATACTTATCCAAGGTGCCACCAAGAGATGGTTTTCACCATAGGACGGATTTATTTTTCTTTACTAATTTTTGGATTATTATTATTATTATTATTTTGATTATTTTGATTATTTTGATTTTTTTTATTTTTTCTTGATTAGGTGGGGTTACTGAGTGGATTTAAGTATAGAACTTCTTCAGATGTATGATATTGATGGGTTCGTCAAGGGGATCTCCTTCAAGAGTAGTCAATCTGTAGGCCCTAGATCCATATTTGGCGGCTATGATATAAGGCCCTAACCAGTTTGCCTCAAATTTTCCCTTTTTATCACGATCCTATTGAGTATGCTAGTTCTCCTTAAGCACAAGCTCACCAACTTGGAATTGTCGAGGATGAACCTTTTTATTGTAATTACGTTTGAGGCAATTTTGGTATGCTTGCAAGTGATCATAGGCTTTTATTCTTCGTTCATCCAATAATTCCAGCTGTGCAAGTCATGCAACACGAGCATCTTCTTCGCTGATAAGATTCTTTAGATAAATCCTCAGTGATGGGAGCTCAACTTCAATTGGCAAGACGGCTTCAACACCATATACTAAAGAATAGGGGGCGGTGCCTATCGGGGTGCGGATGGATGTACGGTATGCCCAGAGGGCAGGATGAATATGGAGGTGCCAATCTCGTCCAGTGTTATTGACAACCTTTTTGAGGATGCGGATAAGGGTCTTGTTGGTTGGTTCTTCCTGACCATTGCCCTGGGGGTAATATGGTGTTGACCAACGGTGATGGATATGAAAGGTGTCACAAAGGTTTTTCATGGCTTGGTTCTTGAAGGGTTTTCCATTATCAGAGAGGATGGTTGATGGGATACCATATCTACAAAGAATATGGTAAAGGATAAATTTTGAGATTTGGACACTGGTTATTTGTGAGAGTTGTATTGCTTCCACCCACTTAGTGAAGTATTCAGTGGCGGTAATTATGAATGTATGGCTGTCTGATGATGGTGGGTAAATATTGCCAATCAAGTCGAAACCCCATTGAGAAAATGGCCACGGGGCTAGAAGGGGCTAAAGATCTTGTGCTGGGGTGTGAATCAAATCTGCATGTTGTTGGCATTGAAGGCACTTCTTTACAAATTCACAAGCATCATGTTCCAATGTAGGCCAATAATATCCAGCTTATAGGATCATTTTGGCTAGATCCATACCATTTGAGTGAGCTCCACAAACACCACCATGTACTTCCATTAGTACCATGTAGGCTTCAGTCTTATTCAGACATCTAAGGAGGATTCCATCATACCTGCAATGATAAAGTGTATCACCGACAATGATGTATCGGGAAGAGCGATGAACAAAGGATTTACGGGCATGTGCAGGATCATGGTATGCCAAACAGGCCCTTAAGTGGCAAAAAATTCAGAAAAATCAGTGTTAGGCAACTTGACGTAAATATTTGAATAAGTTATCTATATTATTTCAAAAATATGTAAGAATAGAATTTGTAGAAAATTGAATGTAGTTTCTAAAATAGTAGGTTTATTTAAAAATAAATAAAATCTATTTGGTGAAAATTTGAAATTTCAATGCAGTAGTACTTAAATTTCAGGGGAAAAATAAGAAGTAGGTGTATAAATGACCACCCTAACCATAATAAAATGATAATATTTTTTGTAAGATTTTATATATAAGGCAGGACTCATGTCCGGATGTGATGCATATTTTTTGTAATTTTTTTCCCAAAATAATTAATTATGAATTTTTTATTACAACTTTTAGAAAATATAAAAAATCGTTTGTCGACCACCTTAACTTGGTCAAAATTCATGAAATTTATTTTTCTTTTTTTAATCCTATAGTATGTAAAGCATAGAATGTGACACATGTTTTGGATTCAAAAAATGTGATACCTTGAAAGTTATAGATGTTTTTCAATCATTATCGATCGGGACTTTAGTCGTAATTCTAATAGAAAATGAATAATAATTATTTATTAAATTCAAATTAAATCATAATTTATATTTTTGGAAAGCTGAGAATCTCCTCTAAAAACCCTTTTCGCTTCATTAATTTTGGGTGAAAAGTCGTCAGCCACATACCCTACAAATATTGCCACTTTTTGGCATACTATGATCCTGCACATACCCTTACTTTGGTTGTGTGTAAGTTCTAGGGGTATGGTATTATCACAGAGATAGGTGTATGTGTCCTGGTACCATTGGGAGGCAGGACCTATGACATTGCACATCATATCAGTCTCAGGAATATCATATGTAGGGATTAAGAGTTGTTCAACAAGAAACTCACATTCTGTTTGATCTTTAGGCATGTCAATTAGGGAACCAATATTGGCCATTGCATCTGCCGCTTTATTCTGTACCCGAGGAATTTGATCAAACTATATGAAAGTGAAGTATTTCTTGAAATCGTCCACCATGCGTTTATAGGGTAACAGTTTATCATCTTTTGTGAGGAATTCATCATTAACTTGCCTAATGACTAGCAAAGAATCACCAAAGACTTTCAAATGAGTTATGTGCCACTGCTTTGCAATTCTGAGGCCGGTGAGAAGAGCTTTGTATTCTGTGATGTTGTTGGTACATGGGAATGCTATCCTAAATGATTTTAGGATGTAGTCACCTTGAGGGGTAATTAATAAAATCCCTGCTCCAGATCCACTATGAGTGCATAAGCCATCAAAATATAGCGTCCAAGTTGGTGCTTCTGTGACTGTGTAGATTTCTTCGTCTGGGAATTCATTTTTTAGTAGGTAGGCATCTACTAATGGTGCCTCAGGAAATTGATCAGCTATGACTTGTCCTTTTATGGATTTTTGCTTTACATAATCTATGTCAAATTCACTTATGAGCATGACCCATTTGGCCATGCGGCCAGTTAGAGTGGTTCTAGATAACAAATACTTCAAGGGATCAATTTTAGCGATTAATTTTACTAGATGGATGAGCATGTAATGACGGAGTTTTTGTGTGCTGAAGACTAGGGAAAGGCAAGCTTTTTCCATGGGGGAATAATTTAACTCATAGCCAACCAATGTTTGACTGATGTAGTAGATTTCCCTTTCTTTGAATGACTCATCATGTTGTGCCAACAATGCCCTGGGCAATGCGACTGAAGTAGCAGAGATGTAAAGAAGGAGGGGTTTTCCTGGAATAGGCGGCATTAAGATCAGTGGATGAGCTAAATATTCCTTAATTTTATCGAAACCCATATGACACTGCTGGTTCCATCAGAAGGTGGAATCTTTTTTCAGAAGATGAGTGAATAGCTGACATTTATCTGCTAGCTGGGCTATGAACCAACGAATGGACTGCATCTTCCCCTAGAGGCTTCTTAACTGCTTCAGATTACGTGGAGGTGGCATGTCCAGGATAGCCTTTACCTTGGTAGGATCAACCTCAATGCCCCTGCAAGAGACTATGAAACCCAACAACTTTCCTGACATGACCCCAAAGACACACTTTTTTGGATTTAGCCGCAACTTGTAATTCTCTAACTGCTCAAATATCTTTTTCAGGATGGCAAGATGTTCTGCTCGTGTTCTGGACTTTCCTAACAAGTCATCGACGTAATCCTCCATGATGATATGGATGAGGTCATGGAAGATGACTATCATCGCCCTCTGATATGTTGCCCCCGCATTTTTGAGACCAAAGGGCATAACATTATAACAGAAAGTACCCCAAGGTGTTGTGAAGGCAGTCTTTTGTTGGTCCTCAGGTGCGATTCAAATTTAATTATAACCAAAGAAGCCATCAATAAGTGACGACATCTCATGTTCTGCTGTCAAGTCGACCAACATGTCAATGTTAGGCAGAGGGAAGTCATCTTTTGGGCAGGCTTTGTTTAGATCCCTGAAGTCTGTGCAAACCCGAATGTCTCCATTTGGTTTGGCAACTGGTACTATATTGGAGATCCACTTAGAGTATTCAATTGGCCTAATGAAACCCGCCTCTATTAACTTCTCCAATTCCTTCTTGACTAATAATGCGACCTATGGATGCATCTTGCGGAGCTTCTGTTTGATAGGCTTGGCATCTGGGCGAATGTCTAAATGATGAACCACTAAGGCAGGGTCTAAGCTTGGCATGTCGGAATATGACCAAGCAAAGTTAATGATTCCCTCTTGGAGTAGTTGTACGATGACTGGATACTCTTGCTCTGAGAGTGACTTAGCCACATAGGTGATTTTAGGATTTTCAGTAGTAACCAGATTAACTTCTTGAGTCTCTTCAATTAGAATAGATGATCAGGCAGATAACTAAGTTACTACAAGGGGAAGATGAACATCTCCATCGTCCAACACCTCTTCGAGGTTTTTGCCATTGGATGCGTCCTTTATTTTTACTTTTTTAAGGTCAGGAAGTGCCTCTGAGAGGTTTTCACTACATGACCACTTTTTACTTTTCTTATTCTTATTTTTGCAACTGGAGTGTTCATCCTCCCCCAATCCCATAAGGTTGACATATGCATCCGCAAACATATTGATAGGTGTGCTATTACATAGGTCCCAATCAATAAGCTCGGGGTGACAGAGGGATAGGCTAATGGTGCAGACAGATAAGCATTCGAACATGGATGATAAGTCGGTATGGTCAATGTCATCGTATGCATGTATGATGGATTCCTGCTCAGGTATATCTTCCAATGAGCCCTTGTCCACGGTGACACTATAGGAGGTATTAGACAATGTTGCAGAGCTTTTCTATTTTTTATCATATCCGATGCCTATGTTCTTTGGTAGCTTTGATGTATCAATAGGTTGCAACCGTCCTTGTTCTTCTTTACCTAGGCCCCTACCTTGGTAGTTATATTTTTCTACAAAATTAGCCGACCATGGATATGCTTCCTAAAAATATTCCTTTAGAGGAGGATCCGGCTGGGGTTCTTCTCGGTAAACCCATTGGCTTATGTCCTCTTTTGGTGCATCTATCTTGACACTTGGGGATCTGAAAGTGGTGGTAGGGATGTCTTTACCACTGAAGGTGATAGTCTTGTCTTCCTTTGGTGTAGCATGCGAAGGTTGACCATACTCGTGTGGTGATGGTGGCATGGTTGCTACATTGAGAGCCGTATGCATTTCGTATTCACCACACCCTTTTGTCAATGATCTGGACTTTGGTGACTGTAGGATTAGTGGTGGAAGATGGAGTGGTTATTGTGATGGAGGGTGGGTTAGCGGATGATGATTGGGATGCCCCCATTTCAACCCTAGGACAATAATGTAAATGGGGGAATGATGCTTCTAAAGCGTGACAATATTCAAATGGTTGGGGGTTAGCATAGATGGTGACTTCTTGTCCGTTGACTGGGAATTTTAGGCACTGATGGTATGTGGAGGGGACGACTTTCATAGCATGGAGCCACGGGTGGCCAAGGAGGAGATTATATGGCAAGTCCAGATCAAGGACATGATAGGTAGTGTATTGAAGCACATGTCCCACTTGGATAGGAAGACTGATGATTCCCTCTAAATTTCTTTTCACATTATCATAGGCTTTGATTATGATGATCTGATTACTTAAATCCACTTGAGTATACCCCACCTATTTTATGAATTTCAGAGTACACAAATTGAGGGTAAAGCCATTATCTACCAAGACCCTTTTTATTTTATGACGGGCCACCACGACTTCGATATGTAAGGGGCGATTATGATTGACATCGATATTTGGCATATCATTTTGGCTGAAGTGCAGTTGATAAGATAAAGCCAGGTGACCTACCAAAGCTTGGAATTGTGTGGGGTCGATGTCATTTAGCACATGAGTTTCTTGCAGGGCTCTATTGTGGATTTCTTGATGTATAGGGGGAGACTTAAGCAAATCCAAAATGGATATATGAGCAGGGGTCTTTCCTAAATGATCAAGGATGTTGTACTAAGAGTTTACAGGAGTTGATTGGGTAGGTGTAGAGGCTGCAGGGACAGTGATGCGGGCTCATCGTGTAGTAACAACACATTGAGGGTCTTTAGCTTTGACATGTATCATGGATACACAAGGTTCCACCTACTCAATGTAATGAATAACACCCTCGTAATTGAAGGGTACATTCTTGTACCTCACATTATTTGTGTTGTTTCCTTGGGGATTACTGCTAGATGTGCTTGTGCCTTGATTATGGTTCGGAAAGGCATTCTGATATATCTGCAATTGAGTATTGGATGATGAGGCTTGACTCATGTCAACCTTGATATATCCTCGATAAATGTGATCTTGGACATAGTTTTTTAGACCCTGACATTTATTCAAAGAGTGTCCCTTGATTTTATGGAACTCACAATATTCATTTTCCTTAAACCATGTGGGCTTGGGTTTGGACTCATCAAATGGCTTGGTGACAGGGTATGTGATGGGGTAGTTGATTTGTAACAACTTATTAAAAACAACACTCAGAGGTTCTCCTAATTGAGCATATTGACGTTTTGTGTTCCCTTGATTGTTCTGGTTTGACCGTTGAGGAGGACGAGGTGCACCCTGTGGTACAAATATGGTGTTGGGTACAAACAGTTGTTGTTTTTGGGATGTATTAGCCACTTGGACGTGTTTAGTGTCTGTCACGCCGTCATTCACTGCATTCTTGTTCTTGTTCTAGAATCGTGGTTTATCGCCAAATGACCTCTCTTTATCATGACTATGTATTTTGATGTGTCCTTTGGTAATAAGGGCATGTTCGAGGATGGGTCCCTTTTCCACTATCTCCACGAAAGTGGTGACATAATGTAGCCTAAAATTATGGGCCATGTCAGGATGAGAGTTTTCCACAAAAAGAGTGACCATGTCTTTTTCTTTCAGAGGGGTCTTCATTCGGCTTTCTAATGCACGCCACCTTTGTAGGTAGCTAGTAAAGGTTTCCCCCTCACGTTGTTTCTCTTTGAGGAGATCTAAGCTATCTGTGTCGTCCAAATTGAAAGAGAAGTAGGATACAAATTTTTCTGATAGGCCTACAAAAGTTTTTATGGACCCTTTTTCGAGAGTCATGAACCAATCCAAGGCATGGCTTGCCAGGATTTGTGAGAACAAGCGCAAGAGATAGTTGTCATTGTACATAACTTCTTGACACTGGGAGTAAAACTCCTGCAAGTGAGCCTTAGGGTCTTTGTTTCCCTTGTATTTGTCAAACTTTGGTATCTCAAAATGTTTAGGAAATGGGATTAATGAGATGGAGGGATCAAATGGATATGGGCATATGTCTTCAAATTTGAATGATTGTTTGGTAGCCCTGGCTTGAAGTTCTTTCAGAGTGGCTTTGATTTCCAATAGATCCGAGTTGGCTGGTGGTGGGTTGGGGAGATATTGATGATAGGATGATAAAGAATCTTGCTAAGAGGGCATCGGATTGTTGAAATATGGATTTGGATGGTTGGATGATGATATGCCTTACTGGTAAGATGAGGGATTTTGTTGATACGGGGGCTGTTGTTGTGGAGTATAGTACAGATTTGTTTGATAAAAGTGTGGGGTAAGCTGTTGAGAAGCTTGGATGGGATGTTGTGTATTGGTTTGTTGGTGTTGAAGGTACTTTTGTGATTGTTGGGAGGTCACATAGGGTGGTCGTTGGTGAAATTGTTGCTGATTGTCATTGTAGTAGTGTTGGGGGGGTTGTTGTTGTGATGTCAAATGTTGTATGAGCCGAGATGGGATATTGTGTTGTAGTTGAGCCTGCGGGCGCAAAATGGATGTGAGAAAAAGGGGATATGGTCTGAGCAATAGGTCGAGATGGATTTCCTTGTGGTTGGTAGGGTGGTTGTTGTGAAGAGACCAAAGCATTATGTGTAGGTGGTTGTTGATGAGATGGTTGAGGTAGCATAGAAGCGTTTTGTAAAGGGGGTTGTTGGGTACCACTCGAAACGTTTAGCTGGGGTGTGCCTTGTGGAGGTAATTGAGGCAGAATGTTGGATTGGTGAAGCTGTTGAGATGTATATGAAGATGATGGTAGATTTGTGGTCCCAGGAGGTGGAAGCGATGTGGTAAAGGGGGTGCCCCCAGTGTTGACTGTAGGTTGATTCGAAAGAGGGGGTGTTGTTAACATTAACAACACAGTTTGTGGAACATTTTGTGGCATACCATAGGCAAAAGGATTATTGAGATCAGGCACTTGAGGACTTCCCATAACTGAGGTTGAAGCATGTGGGGGATAGTTAACATGATAGAGAACAACATTGCCAAATTCAGGCTGATGCCAACCCTCAAATGGAGGAACATTGGGGAAGTACGAACCTTCTGGTGCATTTTGTGAACCTTGGAGTATGTTAGATGGGGAATTCCCACATTTGGACAAGTCAACACCTAAGGGGGGTTTGACACCCTTCTCAATTAGGTGGGCCAAAATTTCTTCCCCATATTTTTCAAGCAGACGGTCAGTCATTTGCACATTGGTAGGATTACTAAAATGTTCCTCAAGTGTGAGTTCCAGTTGATTAGCCATACTCTCTTCGCCATGTGGTGAGTTGTTCTGATTCTCGGTGTTGGAGTGTGATGAAGTACCATTATGAGGATCTTGGGGGACGTTCTTAGGATCTTGAGCAATATTTGCACCATTCGTGGGATTTGTATTGTTATTAAGGTCTTGAGACATGTTTGCTTGGGAATTTTGACCTTGTTGTTGTTCCATTTGTCTCTTAACTTGCGACCTAGTTCGAACAAGCATGCAAATGTGCTATGGGTGGATTACAAAGATGTTTTTGACGAATGACTTGATTGTAGTTGGATGAGATGTGATTTTGATGGGATTTGGATTTTGATCAGATTTTGATTGGATCAGATTTTTGATTGGTTAGATTGGATTTTGATTGATTTGGATTGGATTATTAAGATCAATAGGATTGCATTAGTTGAACGGATGTGATTTGATTGATTGGACAATTTGATCAAATGATCGATTTTGATAGATTTGGATGATTGGAAGGGTATGACTGGATGATGAAAGATATGAGAGAGACCTTGAGTTTAATCAAAGGAAGTTACCCTTAGTGACCCAGAGCTTTGATTGATTAAGAGGATGATCATGGCACCGAATCCACCTTAAGATAGGAATGGATTGATTGGGCCGAGGGTGATAACTTACAACACCGAATTCACCTCAAGATGGAAGCAAATTGATTTGGGTCAAAGTTAAAGACTAATAACCAAATTCAAGTGCAATGGTCAATTTGGGTAACCACTTTGTAATACAAGGTTAAGGTGGTTTGATTATGAGTGGTGTTTGGTGATGTAAATGGTAAAATGATGATGTTCGCTAGGTGACGGTGTGGACTTTTGAATGGAATATGAGGAAATTAAAATGAACGGGCGAATTGAAGATGATTGTAGAGAATGAGGGTGGATTTGGAATGGTTAAACAAAGATTTGGAATGATAAGATGAAGGTTTAAACTGATCAAATGGAGGTTTTGGGAGACTTAGAGTGACAAAACAGAGGCTTGGGATGATGAGATAATGGTTGGGAATGATTAAATGATGGTTTAGAGGCTAAACAGATCCCAATGGGGTGATTTCGGGTGTTCAGGAGGGAAAATTCGCCCCTCTATAGTAAATCAGGGGCGCTTCTGCCTTTTTGCAGTAAAACAGAGGGCGCTTCTGCCTTTCTATGGTAAAATAGGGGTGCTTCCGCCTTTCTACGGTAAAATAGAGGGTGCTTCTGCCTTTCTATAATAAAACAGAGGTGCTTCTGTCTTTCTACAGTAAAACATGGGCGCTTCCACCTTTCTGCGGTAAAACAGGGGCGCTTCGACCTTTCTGCAGTAAAACAGGGGGTGCTTCATCCTTTCTGCAGTAAATCAGGGGCGCTTCCACCTTTCTGCGATAAAACAGGGGGTGCTTCCACCTTTCTGCAGTAAAATAGAGCCTGGTTTTGATGGCAATGGCTATGACAAGGACTCAAAATGATAAAATAAGGCCAAGGTATCAAAGATTTCATGGGTTTTTCACAAGAAAACACTTCAAGCAAGCACAATCCTATGATTAATGTTAAAGGTATGGCCAGGAAAGGTGTTAATCTAGGATGCACAAGGCTTCTAAGTAGTCCTCGATATACTCTCGGTACATGAAGCACAATCGTGAACACCAGCCCGTCACAAGTGTGAGTTGGGAACCCCAGCGAGATATTGAATGGCTCGGACCAACTCTTCACGTCTATCTACGTATCACCCTAGCTTCGATGCTCTGCCAATTACGACGTGACTGGATTGAGGTACAACTTTCGTTCTCCCCCCTTTATATACCCTGCCGGTACGCGTGGTTGGAATCATTCCTTGGGGTGATGAAATCCCCAAGAAGGTCCCACTAGAAAGAAGACACTAACCATTTCCAACCACTCCCCAGGCTCACACGAAGTGCAAGGAGAAAGTGAAAACAAATTAATGCTCCCTTGGGTGACACAATAATAAACAAACACAACAAGCAATAAATGTTACTTCCCCCTAATTAGACTATGTTGAAACAACAAGGATAATTTTTTAAAAATTTGATCAAATAGATGGCCCTACAAGCAAACATTAGCTATCTTATCCTTCGTTCAACCAATCAGGGGTGCTTCCACCTTTCTGTGGTAAATCAGGGGTGCTTCCGCCTTTCTGTAGTAAATCAGGGGCACTTCCGCCTTTCTGCGAAAATCGCACCTGCAAATTAGGTGCTTCGCTTTTTGCAGTAAAATAGGGGGCGCTTCCACCTTTCTGCAGTAAAACAAGGGTGCTTCTTCCTTTCTGCAGTAAAACAGGGGGCGCTTCCACCTTTCTGCAGCAAAACAGGGGGCGCTTCCACCTTTCTGCAACAAAATGTTAGAGGAAAAGAGCCTTTCAAAAATAAAAGGGCGTATCCGCCCCTCTGCAAGAAACTTTATTAGATTTTTGAAAAAGAAAAGTTGTATGCCCTACTACAAGAAAGTGTTAGAAAACATCTTCTAAGCAAAATGATGTATACACCTAACTACAACAAACTATTAGAAAAAATCAAATTTTTAGATATGGAGTGTGACCACCTTTCTATAGCAGACAAGAGGGCGCTTCCGCCTTTTTGCGGTAAAACAGAGGGTGCTTCTGCCTTTCTGTGGTAAAACAAAGGGCACTTCCACCTTTCTACAGTAAAACAGAGGGTGCTTCCGCCTTTTTGCGGTAAAACAGAGGGGGCTTCCGCCTTTCTGCGGCCTTCTTCTACAAAATACTTAGCAAAAATAAAGGTTAAATGCAAGAACCTGTTTGTGGGTCCCACTAGGCGTGCCAGAAATGTGTACTTTGGAATTTTACCCTATTTTAATGTGCAAAATAACTAAAAATGCAAGTGGAAAAATACTAAGAACACTTCGAAGATTAGCCTAAAGAGTGATAAAACAAGGAAAATAGATGAAATAAAACGCAAATTGATTATACCTTCCTTGCTGTTGAAGACTCCTTAGTTGGCCCTTGATTTAGATGAATTTGTATGCTCCGTAGATGGCTTTTGATGTTACTAGATGCAAGATTGATAATGGAAAATGACTAAATGGATGGCTAAATGATAGCAAATGCTTGAGAATGCAAATTGGTAGCATAAGGTTGCTCAAAATGAAAGTGTTGAAAATTCCCTTGAGGAGGGGGTATTTATAGAAGAATTTGAATTCTCTAGAGAATTCAACGGTTGAGATTCATCCAACAAGGTCAAGATGAAGGGCCATGGTGGGTTGAGAACTCACAAGCCCTCACATCTTGACATGTGGATGGTAAAGTGGCTAAGAGGAGATGAAGTGTAAGTGAGGTGGCCAAAAAGTACATGAGGTGGAGGAAGGACAAGTACCTTCCAAGTACCTTGGGGAGTGAGAAGATTTCCTCTAAAAGGAATTTCTTGTCCCAAAGTGAGAGTGAAAGGGACATTTGAGGAATTTTGGAATTCCTCAAAAATCTCCATGGAAAAAGAAGAGGTGGTTGGAGAAATAAATGTGAATTAAAAATTCACATTCTTGGGAGAGTCTAAAGGATAAAAGGTGAGCTCCAAAAAGGTGGGACTTGGTCACATGTGGATGATGTGACAAGTCTAAGGTTCTAGAAGCCTTAGAAGATAGAATGTGAATTAAAAATTCACATAGAATCTAGGATAAATAAATGTGAATTAAAAATTCACATGGGAAAGAGGGTCAATGCTAAAAAGAGATAAATGCAAAGGTTGACTAAAAAGGTGGTGCTAAATATGGCTAATGAACTTGGTTAAGGTTGTGCAAATATTGGATTAGAATAATTAATGGAAGATTAGAGGCAAGTGGAAAATGTAGGAGGATGTGACATTAATCTTTGATTAAGAGGATGCACATCATAATCACGAATTAATAAAATTAATTCAGATTAGAGCAAGATCATGGAGGATGTGACAAGGAGAGAGAGAATGCAAAATTTTAAATTGATTTTAAATTAAAAGGATAAAAAATGATTAAATTAAATAAATTGGTGTATTTATTTAATTTAGAGAGGAAGACGGTGAAAGATAAAGCATTCAGTTATTAAATTAAATACTTTACAGATATGAGACAAAAGGTGTAATATTAATTTAATAAATTAATATTTAATATGATAGACGAAAATGGAGTAAATTTAATCATATGGGAGTGATTAAATGTAGATGTCTACAATAACATTATTGAGGATACACAAAAATGCAAGGATAGTGTTAAGCAACACAAGGATATTCTGAGATGATTTTTTGATTGGATTTGATTGATCATGATTGATAAATCTTGATTTGGAACAAAAGTTGTTCAAATGATTTGATGTGATGTTGACGTGAAAATTAGATGCGACTGATATCGATTGTTTGGATCGAGGTTGGATAAAAGATGAAGAATGATAAGGAACATCTTCTTGTCAAAATATTCCATGGGCTAGTGATTTGGATTTCTTTCTCCCAAATGTTTTGACCAATTTGATTTCACATTTTCTAATGTTCGGATCACCACATAAGTTGGAGGATATAGATCAAGATTTATTCTCGAATCAAGATGTAAATATCTGCCCCCAGTGTCTAGCAATGTATGGAATGTCAAGGATGGATGCTTGGATAGGAATTTGGATGGACGCATATGGATTATCTTGTGATAAGATAATGTGTGCAGATAAAGGATGCTCATTTGCTTAATGTTTCATGGCTCAGATAACCTTGCATAGGATAGGACAAATGAAAATGACTCATCTCAAGATGTGTACCATAAGCAAGTGTGAAGTGTACCCCAAACTTTCATCAAGATCAAGATACCTTGGACGATGGATGCAGATGGATGAAAATGGATTTATTATGGATAAGATGGATGGAATGTTGGATTTATTATGGATAAGACAGATGGAATGTTGGCTTTATTATGGATGGGATATGATGCTTTCACCTGAACTGGCACACACTGATGCTCGATTCTACACATGATGCCTATTTGCCAGGTTTTCATCATGGTACCTGCCCAAAGCGCCACCAAAGTGGTTTTCACTAGAGGACTATTTTTTTCTTTACTGCTTTCAATCCTTTTTCTGATTTTTTTGGATTTTCATATTTGTTGATTTTTTTTATTTTTCTAAATATTTTAAGCTCATGCTAAATCACAAGGTGTTGCTGATGTAGATGCTTTGATCATAATGTGCCATTGATATCCTGTCTGAAGAAGTTGCTTTGCTAAGATACGTGCACTTGAATACAACTTTTGAGATTCTTGATCTGTTTAATTGATACTGGGGTTAACTCTACCTTTGTGTGCACATCATGATAGAGTGCCTTTAGAATCCTTGTGATGAAGGTTTGTTGCCAATACATGGTCAACTTAAGAATTGGATATCATGTGTGGAGGTGTGGATGGAGTGTTTTTAGGGATAAGAGATGGATTGGTTGACAGTTTGGAACCTTTGACTCTCCAAACTTAGGAAGATGAGCAATGATGGGTGGATACAAAAGTGTGCATGGAATTAGGACCAACTGCTTGATACACTTTGTACATCACTTGAAAAGCCTTATTTTTCTTTTGTGGACATCCTTGATGGATACTTTTCCCTTTTTTATTTTTCCCCATAGTTTCTTTGACTAATGGAGTTTGATAGGGATGATCTTTCTTTGTATTCTTTGGTATCCATTTGTATTTGATTTGTCCATTATGCTTTCCAGCTCCTTTTTCTTTGATAACATTCTTCGTAATTTAATTCAATTCTTTCTTCTGATGTTGGTCCCAATTCATGGATGGGGTGATGGGTGGATGAAGATTTGTGATGCGACTGGTTGTAGTATTGACATTAGTTTCATCATAAGGACTCTTTGTGCTCCCTATGTTGATGTTTTCTTGAGATATAGTTTCCCCCAATATTATGGAAGTAGTACCTTCATGCTTTGATTCCACATATTCCAAGAGCTCTTGTTTAGAATGCATTCTTTGATAAATGACCACCGTAGGTGACATTTCAATTTGTTGCTCTACTAACTTTAGAACATCTTGTTCTATCTAACTTGCTTTAGTGATTGTATATTGCTAGATATCTTTATTCATGATGTCCTTTATCTGAATTTGGGATATATTTGATATTGATGTTGACAACTCAATAACCTACTCTTTTTGTGTAATAATGTCTGGAGTAAAAGAATCATGTTCTGAATGAAGATCATCTATGTGTCCATCCATATAAAGCATATCATGGGTAGATGGAGGAGTATGTGCTATGTGGGTGTGATCATATTTTGTGACATCTTGTATAGATAGGATAGTGTCCATTAGATCATTGTAGTATCCTGGAGATATGAATTCTTGATCTTGAATGATTTTAAAATTGCTTTCGACATGGGTCAATTTCAAAGGATCCTTGGATATCTTTATTAGGAATGAAAAGTGGCTTAATATCCTCTAGATCATTGTCTTGGAAAGGACTATTACTAGACCTTGGTAACATACATTGATCATGCTTTTGAATAGATTCTTGAGATATGTCCTCTAACTCATTAGGTGATGTAGAGACATTTTCTATATGATCATTGGTGAATGGATTGTTGATTTTAGGATCAAATAGTGTTAACACTCTATTAAAAAGTGACTCTTGATGTATGTTGATTTGATCTTCGGATGAGGTAGAAACATCTTCCATGTGTTCGTTGATGGATGGGTCTTGATCATGTGATTGTTGACTTGGATCGATACATGGAGTTGTTAACATTTTGTTGGGAATTTAAACAACATTTTCTTGTTGGTCTTGGTATTGGGCTTGGGCTTGCACTTGCATTTGAGTCTGAGCTTGTGCTTGTTGGGCTTGTAGTGTGGCTTGGGCAACTTGAACAACTTGTGCAGCTTGTTGAGTGGCTAGTTGTGCAGCTTGTCAATTTTGGTTTAGTTGGTGTGCCCTTTGATAAGTAGCCTACTGAGCGGCTTGAAATGTAATGCTATATTGGTTTGATGTGTTTGGTTTGGGTGGTGGTGGTTTTGGAATAGTGCTTGTTGTAGTGATAAGGGGTACCATCATATTGATGATTGGTATTTGAGTGGTGGATGGTGTGATCAATGTGGTTAGTCCTTGAGAGACCATGTTTTGAGGGATGATAGGTGATGTGTTGGTTACTTGTGTTATGGGGATGGTCACCACCTGTTGTTGCGATATGGCAAGGGGGGATGATTTGGTATGATGCCTTGATTGATGATTGGGGGGATGTTTTGGATGAACGGTGGTAGCAAAGGTAGCCCCAAACCAAGAGGTGATATGGATGTTAATGGAAAGGGTGGGAGTGGTGGGAAAGTGAGTGGCATGCTCCCTTGGGGAAATGATGATGTTTGATCGAAAATGCCCCCTATTCCAAATATGTCCCCTTCTCCTTGTGAGGTCATGGGGAGAGAGGTTTGTAGTGATGATGATGGTTCATTATGAAAGGTGAGGGGGACACATGGGTGTGATGGATTTTGAACAATATTCATGTGTTTTGCAAACATATCTATCAAAAAGTTTACCAAGTGTGGATTTGAAATGTTCATGTTTGGTAAAGTTGTACTTGGTATATTCTAATTGGTCATGTATGGATTTGGTGGGATAATGTTGTTTTGTTGAAGACTCATGCCTTGAGTATTGGGTTGATAGATTTGTAAATTTGGACTTGGATTTAAATCTACCCTTGAAAAAGGTGTTCCAAGATTTGAATTGGGTAGACTCAGATTTGTTGTGCCATTGATGTTTTTGGGAGATAATGATCCCATGTATGGATTGTATAGATGTGAGTTTTGAAAATCAATTGGCATTGTAAGGCTTTGATAGTTTGGTTGACTTGGATTACTCATGATGTATGGATCAAGTTTATTTTCCATGTTACTCTTGTGTTTTGACCTTGTTGTAAAAGTGACCTCTAAGGTGTTTAAGACCAATGATGAGATGAAGGGGTGAATGATATGGGTGTTGAACGTTTAGGGACTTTGGATCAATGCTAGAATTAGGGTTTGATTTTGATTGGTTTGATTTGGATAATGAACTTTGTAAAATCAAAGATGTTAGATGTGATCTTAGGATGAAATTGTTTAAAGGATTGCTAATTAAATTAAATGGATGAGAAAGGATGCATTCCCATACACCTAACTAAACAAGGTGATTTTGATTTTGATGTTTTACCTAAGTCTAGAATGATGTTTTCAAAGCTCTAAAGTTGTTTGTGTGATGGGATGATAAATGTTTGAAATGGATGAAGTGTTTGATTTTGGTCCTAAATGAACCTAAGAAGGACTTGTTTACAAGGCCAGCGTTTTGAAGAACATGCTTTTCCCTTCAAACCAAAAGATCAATGTTTGCTCAAAAGACCATAAGACAAAAGATACACAAGCACATGTGTGGGGTTTAATTGATTTCATATTGATTAGTGAATTGATTTTACCGCAAAATTTTTTTTGATTAGGTTTTCCAAACTAGATGTCCAATGTCCTAACTTCTTTTCATCCCACAAAGTGCTATGTGGAATTCAAGGAAATCAAGGAAATGGTTACCTATTGTTTAACTCTAGTAGAAAAATTGAGATGTAATCCAATGTTTAGAAACCTCTAAGGATGTGAATCCCAAGGGAAAGCAACAACATATGAATTGAGTCAATTTTATTTATCTCCTAAAGGGTTTGAAATTTTGATGATAAAGTTTAAGTGTTTGTTTATAAGATGTTTTCAAACAAGCAAAGCATTTTGAAATCATGAATAAGTACAACCCTATGGATGTGTAAGAAAATATTTGTTGGATTCCCACTTGGACAAGTCCATGTACACTTATCTTTAGCGAATGGTTAGATGCTTGACCCCACTGGCTCCCCTCCATGGCTCATTAATGCCAATTGGGGCAGCCAAGCATCAACACCCATGAAACTCCCATGGCATTCTTTCCATTTCTACTAAAAGACCGTAAAAGTGTGGTGTGGCTTCAGAACGACAGTTCTTGCACCAACAAATAGATTAAGGATTTTGAAAAATTCTAGAACATGGGTTTTAATAAGGACTTTCCATTAGTGGAGATTGACCCATATGGCAAGAGTACCCTTTCAAATCCATCTCATCATAATCAACTGCATGATATTGGCATTTCTTCCAATACCCAAATTTATATCCTAGTTGGAAATACTCTTGGCTTTAGAGTGTTACTAGTTGAGTCGTTCCCTTGGGTGAGTAATTTTTCCCCAAGGTAGGTCCTCTAGGATAAACAAAAGATCGAGTAAAGACGATATCTATAACTCGATCAATCTTTGTTGGAAACAAAGAGAGAGAATGTACGTAATAATGCCCCCACTCACACTTGCATAGGATTTTGTTAAATTTTAAACCCAAAGATGAAGTGTGGAGGTGATTCCTTTATCTCAACCTAAAATCATGAAAAAGGCCTTTTGATTCTCAAGATCACTATAAAGCGCGAGAGAAGCACATACGTACTTTTTCAACGAGGTTAGTTCAAGTAAGCCTTCACAAAACAAGATAGCACATGTTCATTTTAGATCCTCAAAGAAATTGTGAGTCCCTTTTAAAGCACCAAAAGACAAATGATAGACATTTTGTTCAATTGTTAACCAAAGAAATAAACTCTAGTATGTTGTGATCCTAATGTTCGTTTTAGCCCTTGTAAGAAAGATTTGAAAAGGTTTTTAAAGCCCAAATGAAACTAGTGTCCTAAGAAAGAAGTGATAGCAATTTCTTAAAAGTGTTAAGCAAACACTAAAGTGCTTAAAAACACTTTGATAGTGGCGCAACCCGTGACTGCATATGAGTTTGATTTCTTAGCGGTGTTCTACAACACCGATTACTAGTCAGCGTCACTTTGTTTCGGGGACAATGAGCTCAACTGCATCACACTTTTGGACAATGTCGCAGTTTGAATCTTTTGAAATATCCATGGGTTAGAATGGTCAAGCGGTGTAGTTTGGATTTCAAATTTTTGGGCGTGAAGACTCCAACGTCATAGTTTGAGTTTCTAGCAGCGCTATATCGCGACATTGAAGAGTTAACGGTGCTAAAACAATGATGTTGAGCTCTCAGCATGGGAATTTTTTTGTGTATAAGCAAAAATGCAGAATTTTGTGAGAAAAGTGATAAAGAATGGGATGCAACCCTCCTTCTAGCGCCAAATGTGTGAACCCCAATCCAAATACCTGCAAAACAATGAGAACAAACAAATTAAGTTATAGATTTGCAAGCATCAACAAGGATTCCCCATGAAATCCAATTACAAAACTCAAATTAGGAAAATAAACAATGAAGAACATAATGAAAAATAACAAAATAGATTGAATCCTAATTTAAATTTGCAAACTCATGATCCCATGGGGGAATTGGTGCCAATTTTATGTGAAAATTGGCCCTTTCCCAATTCCTATGATGTAAGATTGATATGTTGAAGATATGTTGATGCGTGATCCACTTTGTTGATGAAGGATGAATGATTCCAACCTCAAAACCTACATAACCTAGCTATGATTCAATGATATTTGATGAAAATGGCTAAATATTTTAGCATAATAACTTTGCATAATTTGTGGGTGATAAAATGAGGATATGAGCTCTTTATTTATAGAATGCCAAGATGGATGAATGTCAAAATTTGAGCAATGTGGGATTAACATTCATCCAATGGAAAGATGCCACTTGTCAAACTATGAGTGGATGGAGGATGTGCAAGTTTTGAGGATTGTGCCAATAAATGCATAATTTTGAATTTTAAATTTATTGAAATGAATTGCAAGAGGGAAGGGAAAATGCAATAAGTGCGACTTGGCTCAAGGCAAAGGACATGTAAGATGGAGTTAATGCCTTGTGGGATGTACATGTCCACTTGGAATTTTTGAATTCAAACTTAGAGAATATTCTAAAAGATGCCTTGTGAGGAAAATAGAGATTTAATAAATGAATTAAATCTATTTTCATGTGTAACTTGCAAAATCTAGAGGATGGGACATGACAAGAGATTAAATTAATCAAGGTTTAATTAATTTAATGAGAGATTAGATGATGTGACCTATTTGACTCAAATTTATGGATTTATTTAAATCAAATAAGAGAGGAATATGATAAGAGAATAATTAAAAAAGGATTTTGATTTATTTAATTAAAAGAGATGGTGTTAGATTAAATCAAATAAGGTTTTAATTTATTTAGAGACTTAACTAGATAAAATGATTTATTTAATTAAGAGAGGAATATTGACGAATTTAATTAGATAGGGGAATTTGATTAAATGGTTAGACCAAGGGATGATTCAGGATGAAATGATGTTAGGAGGCAGGATCAGATGCACAATGTCAATCGGTATATTTTACGTGTCTATAGTTTCAAACCCTTTCTTTTGACTAGTTTTTTGTAAATGTGATCAATCCTTGTGTGTGGAAAATGTATTAGGCTTGCAATAATTTCTTATGTGCAACCAAGAGAGGTTTACTATAAGAGATCAGATTTATAATCCTTTATGTGAGGCTTTTGAAGACCTTGTACAAAGTCTCAAATATGGTGTTAAATCCATATGCAATTCTTGAGAAGTGAATGTGTATGATTGTGGATCCATGACACTTCTCCATAGTAGGTAGATGCCTAGAGTAGCATGGTGCTCCCACATGCACTCAATAATGGTAGCTATCTTTCCCCCTTCCAGTTTTGGATGGTTTTTGGTAACTCTTGATCATAGTGTGTAAGTTGGTGTGCTTGGATGTGCTTTCAATTTGTGGATCTTGGTAAATGCATATTGGGTTAATACAATTTTATGTAATTTAGTTTTGATCATTTATTCTTATGTTAGTTAAGGATGATAATATTATCTCCTTCTTCTACATCTAATTCTAGAAATTAAATTGTATGAACTCATGATTGTTTGTTTGGAGTAGTTTCCTTTAATAAGGTAAGATCTACCTACCTAGAAAAATGATGTTGTATGTAAAAGTTTACTAAAAAAAATTTTACTTCCTTATTTTTAAATAACATACAATTATCTATAATCAAAGATGACAAAAGATTGGACCATGGTACATCATGTTATCTAAGATAATATTAGATATAACGTCAACCATTGTGGAATGAAGATGCACCACCTCGACCCAATGCATGTATTAATGTAAATTAGAGTTTATACAGATTTCTTGCCTACACAATGTGAAAATCACTCACACATGTTTCACTTTTCATATTGATCATGTCATTATAACCATTCAATGCACTTTCATGTTGATCATTCCATTATAACCATTTAATGCACTTTCATAGCTTAATGTAGCATTAAGTAGATTCACAACCCAATTATTTATTGTAATAAAGGAAATGGAAGTTGATTTCCTTCACTTAGCCTAGAAACATAAAAGTTACAATTTATGGAAATGACATCAATTCAGTTTTTTGACTACAACATTGGTCAGATTATAGTGTTTGTCTAATATTTTTTTGCAAAAGAATAATTTTTTTAATTATTTTCTAAGTTTTGATTTATTTAGTATAAAAACTTTGCTAAGGGGGAAAAATATTAGTAAAATTGTAATTCCAAATCATTTTTTAATATAAGTAATTGACTATTATATATAGATGCTTTTGTTTTTCTGAAGAGAATTATAACATGATGAGTAAGCATGTATTAAAATAATAAACATTGTTTTACTAAGCTATCTTGAGTAAGGGTACATAGTAGTGGACCTTAATAAAAGATTCAATTTGTTTTATGAAAGAGTATCAAATAAAAAAGTGAATGTTCATAACTATTTAGAAAAAATATTAGTTCATTGGTTTAAGTATGTTATATATTGAAACCCATTAATTATATTACATATATTTATTATTATTTTAAATCAACACAAAGAAAATAACTTGTTCTTTTTTATTATCTAGGAAAATTAAACAAATGTAATAAAAAATAAATAATTAACTTAGATAATAGAGTTAGATTTTTATCATTGCAATAATAAACTATAAACGAAGTGTGATGGGTAGAGGTACTTAGGTTTGAAACTAGTAATTTGTTATTAATATTGATGTCATGCTAAAGTAAAATTGCCACTTTTAGAAAATTAATTCCTTTATCCTAGAATTTTTATAGAATAAAATAAAGACTTCAAATTCATATTTCCTCCTAATCTTTGATGTTTAATGTTCTTGTAAGGAATCTAGTACTCATAGACGCCTTAAGGAAGTGAAACATAGAGAAACATAGGTGGGTTATTAAAATGGGGTTTGATGGACCTATTTCTCACTATTTCATTGGGAAATGAGATCCACCCAAAGAATTGACTTACAACCCTTTGGTGAGTCAACTCAATGAGTGAATCTTCAAATTTCCTTATGACGAAAGGATGGGGGTTAGGTTCACTAGACACTTTTGGTAGAAAGATTAAAAATAGAAAATCAACACAATTATGCGAAATTAAACTTGAAACAACAATATTAAGCTCAAATTAAGCAGAACTAGAAATTAGTTTGTAGATCTGAGAAGGGAAGAACTATGTTACCAATAAACAAAAGTGAGTTTTCAAAGGCTGACTGGGACTCATTTGCCCAGGGGTGAATGGGTCCACTATCAGGTTTTTTCTTTAATTTTTGGGAGCCTCTAATGCAAATCTAAATCTTCAAATTTGTCCAAGTGGTAGTGTCAAAATGTTGGAAATAACATCTATAGCTGAGTTTCGATGAGATGACAACAATTATGAAAACTTTTGAAACTTTGTCAACTTCTTCAAATTTTCTAGATTCAAGAGATCTTTAAGCTTTCTTTTTGCTCTTGAATTCCTTTGATCATAAACCTTAGCTCTCATTAAGTCAAATAAAAATTCTAGGATTTATTATTGAAAAACATAGATGAAACATAGTGAAATATCCTTATATTTATAGGTATGTATCCTCAATTTCTTGAAATTCATTTAAGAAACAAACATTGAATCACAGATTTGAAAAAATTAAAATACCACCAAAAACATAATTTAAATTTAGGTCCTAAGGTCTAGGGAGGATCCATTTGACCATGTGCGAATGGGTCCCAGGTCTATAAACCTAGGGCATACATTACTCAATGTAAAGTGTTATGTTTACGAATTAATGAATTTTGGGTTTCCCTTTCAGAAAATGTAATTTTAAATAGGCTTGGAAAATGAATTAAAGGGCCAATTAAGGGATCCCTAAATAAGTGTGAAAGTGTAAAGGGGTACACTTTACAACACTGAAATAGAAACAATTAAGTTCAATTTAACTAGGAGGGGCCAAGCAAGTGAGAAAATATAAAGGGATACATTTTTCGTCACTACAAGAAGTATGCACAATAAATAGAGTACAATGTAATGATAGGTTGGAACCTTTGGTTAACAAGCTTTATAAATTTGAAAAAATATTGAATGATAACATACACAAGTATACAAGTGACCTACATTCAAATGATGCATACTTGCACTTCTTTATCCTTCAAAAAATTGAAGTATTCCCTAATAATTTTCCTTGTTGGTAATTTTTCCTTAGATATAATTTCCTTATATGAATGAATAACACACTAAATGGCTTGAAATATTAATACACAATAACATATTTTATAAAAATTCACAAAGTAAGCTCATATAATGACTAATAAAAGGGCCTAGAATGTAATAATTTAACTTTAAAAAAATTAAATTTGAGGTTCATTCCAATTCACCACAAGATTGATCTTGAGTACTATGGAAATAAACTTGGATCAAGAAATGATAATCTCTACACATGGAGGGAATGTCTAGAGGTATGTGCAAGTGGGTTGTAATAGATGGTGGCTACATGATGAATGTACACAAATAAGCATAAATGGGGATAAATAAAATTGAATATGGATTATACTATAAGTCAAATCTAGCATGGAAGTGTGTTTCTTATTCATTTATAAATATTTATTTTGAACATTCCACTATTGTGAGCACACAAGTAATTGTGAAATGGCAAGCACATATAAATTTCACAATTATATTTTGACACCAATTTAAATTGTGTGTGAATCTAACATTAACACACACTTCAAAGTATATAAAAATTCTTAATACACATGAAAAGTATAAATATCTAAAAATGTATAGCTCAAACTGTAGTAGAGTTGGCTTGGGAAGTGGGTTTGCTCCCCATTGGTCTCGGGTTCAACTCTGCTCCTAGGTTTAAGAGGTGTGACTTCTTGCAGGTGGGGGATCTCATCCATAGAGGACTTGTCTTGCCCTAGCTCACCTCAGGTACCCAAGGTAAGGGTTGTTGGGCCGCTGGGCTAGGTCATGGGGACACCCCTATAGTATCAATATATATATATATATATCTAAAAATATATAATAAGGACCTATGATCCATGTAAAGTAGTGGACCATTCTTCGATTCCATGTCTATGCTCCTTGGTACTAATAATCCATCAAAATATATTAAATAGAAAATGATATTTCAATAAGTATCCTTTGGAGCAGATAGTTGAAATATACACAAGCTATAAATTAATTCAATTATTAGGAAATGCGATAGGTAGAGAGAGATATCAAGGTTAAATGTTACATGTAGAGAAATTTATATTGTAATCCTCCCTCAATATATGGCAATGTCATATGACATGCTTGGAATGAACATACAATAAGACTCCACATTACATGGTATTGATATAAAATAGTTTTAATATGATCATGTAATTTGATAATTTAACACAATTAATGTTTTAAAGAAATATACCTTTAATTAATGTAGGCATGTAATTAAATAATATCCATCTAGACATGGTGGAAATTCTCTATGCAACACAATGTCACTTTCTAAAATATCAATCATTGAAGTGTTAGTAATAATATATGCCCTGTAAATTAGTTGCATACATATTATGCAAGGAATTGGAGGAAATAAAAAATGGTACATGACAAAAAAAATGAAATATAGTAAAGTAATCATGTAAAATGTAAACATATTATAACATATTCTAGATCAAATATAACATGTATTTTAATTTATCATCATTGATTGGAGATAAGGCTTAAGATGTAATTCTACCCCAATATAGGGGTGTCACAAAGCAAAAATTTCCCTAAATTGTAGCTTAGAATAATGTAAGGATATTAAATAGATAATAAATATGACATGTAAGAATGAATAATTAGAATATAACAATGAAACCATTGTACCCAAATTAGTCAAAAAGGATTGATGAATGTCATAAAAAATAATTGGTATACATAGTATACAATCATGTCATAGATCACAAGTATGGGATGCCGAGAGAGATCATAGTAGAGGTAACATGCCTAGTAACATAATAGGTTGCACAACAAAATGAATATAAATTTATTAACATGATATCATAAGGAGATACACATAAGAACTAATTACGCTGAAGGCGTATCATATTTGAGAATGTCAAACCTGATTTTTACTACCAATGGTTAATAACTAAGTAGAAGCATTACAATACAGTTATGTCAATCTGGATTGTTCAAATTTTGTCATGAATTTTTTAATCTTTCCCATTTTCCAATGTTTGAATATTGTACATTATAATCTGTTGAATATTGTACACTATAATTGGTCATCACCACTTTATTTTTTTCGTTGTTTACAACCACTGTATTTTTATTTAAAGCAACCCATAGTCATATCTTAGATTTTCTCAGAGCTTCATCAGATGGGAAACATCGCCTCCATAAATACGATAGTAGATTTTTCTGTGTTTTATCGAATGAGGAGCCATGTTTTTATGCCCTGTTAGTTTTATTACATATTTTACTAAATTGGTGTGTATAATTATGTATATAAGTCAAAATAATTCGATGGTTCTTACTACCCAACTCAACAAATATCTCTTTTTAATTCAGTGGCATTTGCTAGAATTAGATTTTTATTTATTTTGTCTGAGTGTTTCTTGACAATGCACACTATGTTAATTACTTTCATCTAACTTGGGTAAAGATATTATCTCTTACTTATCCAAATATCTTAGTTTTAACTCACAAACTCTCTAAAATTCACTCACTTCATACTTGCAATTGTGTGTGCTTCTCTCTTTCACTGACCAAGGAATTCGTTCACAACTGTATGTTGGCGAATGTTTGAATTTTTCCCTTTATGAATATAGTATTTTATTTAAAAAAATTGTTTCGCTTGCCAATATATGATTCCTTGTATATTTTTGTGATATATGTACATGTAATCATGTTCTGCAGATAGTTTGCTTCTATAAAGCCACAAAAAAAAACTGTCTGAAAGCTCGCCAATTCTGCGATCAAATCCTTCCCTCTTTTAGTGAACAAGGTATTCTTTTACACTTGAATTGTTTGCTTGTTTCTTTTTCCAACTTATTTTTCTTCTTCGTATTCACCCCTATTTATAGGTGCACACCAAAAGATTGGTAGCAAAAGTTAACCATAGCACAACAGTAGAATAAAGCAGGTTCAATCACCCCATCAACAACATAGTCAATCATGTCCTTATTTTTCCATTGTATAGTTGACTACCAGAATGATCAATTTTGGAGACTTCATTTCATAACTATGAACTAAGAGGGTCCTTTATAGATTTGAGCATGTTTCCACTTTCATGGGGAAAGAAGATTACATTGTTGCTACTCTTCCTTAGGATCTCTTCTATCAGATTATATTTTCCAACACCATATAGATTAGCCCTTGGAAAATATTTAGACTCATTACTGGTTGAATTTTCTCTTCTCTATACAAGTCATTAAAGGCCTTTGAAATTTTCCTCCAATTGTAATCATTCTTTTCAAAAACCTTGATCAAGTGTTGCTTGTCTATTTCACTATAGTTGGTATATGCAACTCTAAGGTCCCTATTGGTGTGGGTCTTGAATATTACTATTTTCTATGAAGGATGATGATAAGATGATGCTATGACAGAGATCCACATGCTTTCCTTTAAACAAGAATAACAAGAAAAGGAATGGGATTATTAGATTCAAAGTCTTGTATTGATTTGGTGTTGCAAAAATGGTTCTTGAGATGCTGGAGGAAATTCCTCTATTGTGGCTCTCGTGAAAGGCCAATTAACATTAGTATTATCTACATATCCTTTCCACCATCTAGGCTATTAATAAAAATACTGGAGTACCCCTTCATCAAATTTCTCCATAAATATATTAGGTATGGCTAGAGATTAGATAATTTATGTATCCCCTTCCTCACTTTTTTTAAAACTCTCCTTTCTAAAGTTGAAAAAAGTTGATTTAAGACATTTATATCTAGTCAATCTTGAAGTTTCCTCATCTATTTCATTACTTTTGATGTTGGCTTCCTTGTTATTTTAATCATTCAAAAATTTTGCAATGAATATAATGCAAGCATTATTCAATACTTGTATGGTATTAATGCATTTGTACATTTTAATTGCGTACAAATTTGAGTTAAAGCCATTTGCCAAGCTGGGCCTTTTTAATCTTTCACAAAAAAATGGAATGCAATATTGTTATTAGATCAATTCTAATGCAGTATTGTTATTGTAGTGATTGGAATACATGTGGAATTGCTCTGATAAACATGTATACAAAATGTGGAAGCATTGCCAAGGGACATGAAGTGTCTGATCGAATGAAAAATGAAAATTTTTAAAGGGTTAAGGAACTTTCAAGAAAATGCAATTGCCAGTTGTAAAGACAGACTTTGTAGCCTTTGCCAACAACCTCCTTGCCTATGCAAAAAAAAGGAGTTTTGGAAAATCATAAGATTATGGAGAACAATTTAGTTTTAAAAGCTTGATTGTTTTATTCTATTTGCATGCCGATGTGTTCTATGACTATTCTATCCGAGACTTTTTGACAAGCTTTTTTTCCTCAGATGTGTATTGTCAAAAGGATCTTATTTTTTGCTGCAAAGAGTTGCTGAGAAACCTTAGTGGTCTTCTGATTTGAAAGATTGATATGAACTCTTAATAGGTTGTTGTATGCTTACACGATTATATGGCATTACAAAGGTTTTACTAACTTCCCTCAGTTACTATACAAATATAAGCAAAAAAATTACCACAAATTTTCCTAATTGACCTTCAACACATCTTCGGCGTACCTATTGCACACTAAGGTGTGATTGCTAGTTTATAGTTAAACATAAAGAAGGAAAAATTTGTGCATTACAAGATTAGTGATAATAATATCATCAAATTTATGGAAATAATGAAAAATTGAATAACCCAAGTGGTAGGAATATAAAATATAAAGGAAGGAGAAAGCATATACGGAAAAACATGAGCATAAGAAGTAATGTAGGTATAAATCATACTATAGAATGTGCTTGATCCAGATTTGAACAACTTCGTATCGAAAGGCTTGAAATGTGAAAGAGAATCCAACTTAGAAAGACTTATTTTACTCCTTTGTCCAACTTTTTAAAAAGAGTTTTATGATCCAAAACTATGTACTTAGGACAAGAGAGGAGAGACACCCCTCTAAAAACCTAACTAAACTAAATGCACAACACCATCATAGAAGAACTAAAGGAAAAGATGAAACAATCTTAATGAGAAATTTTAGAATCCAAAGGTAAAACAAAACTTTTTACCACCCCTCTTACTAAATTTGTTGTTAAACAAACTTTCAAAATTTAATTACGCTCAACAACATTTGAACAAAAAATTTCTTTATAAGTATAACAGTGAAACTTTTACAAGGCTTTGTATAATTGAACGGTATAACAGGCTAAACAGTACAAGAAAACTCCAGTAGAGCATGGAATGCCATTGGAGAGATTTCAATATGAAGTTTGTGTTTGAACAGGAAGAGTTTATACTGTCGGTGTGTTGTGGTCAAGACAGGACGTGATAAAGAGTTAGTAAACAAGTACATTGACTATAATCCACCGCCTACATAGGTGTTTATACGAGAGGTCCGCCCTTGACGTATTCAGTAAAGGCCAATGCGAGCAGGCCAAGCATAGCAAAGCGCCCATTCAACATCTCTGCTGAGGATGAAAATATTGGCTGCGACCTGCTCTCCGTCGAGATTCCCTTCGACAGGGGCACCAACGTCCCCACTGACAATACTACTGCGCTTAACACAAACCACGACACTCCTCCACTATTCAGCTGCGACCACAAATCTCTTCCGCTCGCCGCCTCCACTGCAATGGCCGACACGAACCCCAACATGGCCGCCCTTCCATTCACGATCTCCGGCACAGGCCCGGAGAACGCAAACAGCTCACCAAACTTCGTGTTAATCTGGAAGACACATCGCACAGGTCAGATAAATTGTCCACCAATAGAAATACAATCACAAAATATGAGTTGCGCATTTAAAGTGTTCCTTGCCTTGGTGTTTTTGAAAGGACTAGAAATGCCTTCTGTAGAGGACGTCTCCTCCTCCTTTGGACCCTGATCCACGTCACAAATTATAACACATAAGGCAAAGCTACGGTGAAAAAACTATGCTCTAATTGCAAAATCGAACATTAAAATTCCAAACCTTTGCCATGCACTTGACTTGGAGGTTACTGTGTGGCAACCTATTGATATGACCCACACTATTCCTTTGCACTGCCCCATAGTTAAGGCCTGTGGGCGCTTTCATCATCATTGAAGCCACGGCCGCCATTGATGAGTGCTGAGAAAAATTGGATTCTGTTGTTGTATCTCTTCGACTTGCTTCTGAAAAGATTGTTAATTAATATGTTTCTTCGGGCGTTATTGTTGGCTTTATAGCTTGGAGAGCTCGAATTTTGGGGTGAAAATATGACGACGTGGCTGGTAAATTGCCCGCACATGTGTTGAAGTGAAGCTTCTACATACCTAGTACTCTCCCAATGTGAAGTTTGTACAGATTGCTCGCCTCCTCAACGTGGACACTGCTCACAAAGATATTATTTTGAAACGTACAGCGTGAAACGGGTTTCCGGAGTTTCACAAAGATATTTTGGTAATTTGAACTGTTACTGTCAACTTTTGTGGGGAAGTCAGATGAAAACACTTGCAGCCATTTAATTCACTTTCCAGTTAATTTTTTATTATTGTATGGGTTTTCTTTTGATTGTTTTGTTCTAGGTAGGTGAGAGACCCACTATCTCAGCATGTTCTAATAGTTGTTATAACACTTGTTGATTTAATGTCTAATATTTTTAACAATATTGGATGAATAGTTGTGACTTTAAAGTTGTTAGTGTTGATGATGACTAGCCATAATTGAATGAAATATATTCCTTAAATCTAAAAAAACAACATATCATGTGATGCCACATTATTACACCAATAAAACATGACTTAGTGCATAATTATCGGTCTCACTTTTTTTGGACCTTTTGGAACACCTCGACAAAAAGCATGCAAACGTGCCATCATATTTGATGATGTGGCCTTGGAACCTTAGTTATAATTGGGGGACTTGCAAAGAAAGTCGTTGTAAGAAATTGGGAGTGATTTGAAATTTCGACGTAGGATTTTTAGAAGAGCAAAGTTAGGGTGCTCAACTACAATGTTTCAGTGACACGAGTTTTTTTGAGTTTCACAAAGATGTTTTAGTAATTTGAATGTTTTTTTGTAAACTCTTGTGCAGAAAATTTGATTAATATACATGTCCTTTCATTGTAACCATTCAATTCACTTTTTCGCTTACTTTTTTAATCGTATGATTTTCTTAATAAATACGATATGTACTGTAGACGTTTTATTCATAAAAAAGAAAGACTATTTTTGTAAAAAAGAAGCGAGTAGTAGAAAGATATTTTTTTAAAAGAATTAGGAGGACGAAATTCAAAAACAAAATCCAAATAAAAGGGAGAGTTCAACCGATAGTAATTATGAATGAATAATTCAATAATTCATTATAATTTAATAAGTTATTGTTAGGGTAAATAGGATATTTACCACACTTAAGTTTACTTAGGCATATTAGCGCATTTAATTAATCGGGTGGTTTTTTCCCATGTTGGGTAGTTTTCTCACCCGTCACACACTTTCATGCCTTTATAAGGCACTATTATATAGTATGTAAATTATCTCAAATTCATTCACTTGTTTTGGTGAAATAGCTTTTGCTTCTCTCATATTTGTGAAGACTTTTCGTTGAAGATGGTGCTACAGCTCCTAGGAGGTAGTTGACACCAACATGGTATCAGAGCCAACCATTTTGCTCTCCTTCCTGAGAGTTTTCATTAGAGTGTTTGGGATCATTTATTTGCTCGACATTTGAAATTTTTCAAATTTCAAAATTGCCTTATTTACCTTATTTCTGATTATTTCATTTTCTTATTGTTGGCGAATATCTATGAACGATTGAGGAACATTTTAGTTCATAATTGGCAGTGATTTCCTTATTTCCTAGCCACAAATTTGTCTTGAAGGCCTGTGATTTCAAATGAGCCACTTATAATTGCAACATTCAATTTGTTTATTGATTTTTGGCATGATTTTTTCTGGAGGTTGATAAAATCTTGAGGCGTTTTAAGCCTTCACTTGCATCCTCCATACCTACATTGGCATTGATCAAATCATAAGAAGCATTTTGTCAGTGGTTACAAATTACTTGTCGGGGTCGTGAATTCAAGCATAAAAGCACATTTTTCTGCTCTTTGGAGGATGTGAATATCTTTTTGGGATGCATGCACTGTGAGGCTCAAATTTGAGTAGTGAAGGCGTTTTTTCTTTAGTTGAAGGCACTGAAACTTGACATTCTATTTGATGATTGGAGATGCATTCTCCTATGGGTTGATTTCCTATTCAAAGGATGCTATTCAATTCCAAGGATTTGGCTCCATGATTTGGTGTTGTTTGGCATTTTTCCAAACTTTATAAAGTTTTCCCTAAGTATTTAGGGTTCAAGTTGTTGTGCAATTGAAGTGAACCAGACCCAAGTTTCTTGAAGATGTTGCTAAAGATATTATCCCACATTGGTGAGATATCTATGAAAAACCAGTCCTTTTATAGTCTAATTAATTCTTTGTTGGATGAGTTAAGGCTCATGGTGGTGATCGATGGAGTTTTCTTAGTGTCGGCATGGAGATCAGGCAATGGGTCTCACCAAATCTTGCACCAAATTAGGTTTAATTCTTTTTTGGAAGTTTTTTATACTTTTGAAAGCACTATCTTTGATTTTTTTGAATAATTTAGGTATAATTGTTTCTTTGGAGAAAGGGAACTTTAGGCAATGGAGTGATGGTGTTCTCACCCATCTTAGTGAGAAGAATCTATTGCCATATTTGTATAATGAAGTTCCTATTCTAGAGACACATAGTAGGCATTCAATTTGGAAAGGATTTAGGGCTAGAGTCTATGGAGTTATTTTTGAGCATATAAATGATGAGGACCTTTTGGATTCACTTTTTCATTTTGATAGCCCTTATGCTCTTTGGACTTACCTTCAAGAATCATATGTAGATCTTGATACTCTACCATATCTCGATGACCCTCCTTCTAATACCAGTGTGTCTCTTTGTTCTTCAGAGAAGACAAACCATTCTTGTGATCCTTTGGAGGTTTTTGAGACTTTAGATGAGGTTGTGGTTGCTTCAAAGGTTCTTGATTCTTTGTTAGAGATAGTTGATCCACCTTCATTGAGTACTTCCATCATTCCTGAACAACAAGATTATCATTGCCTTCTTGATTGGAATTCCTAATTGTCAGACATTGGTTCCTTGTTTGTGGAGTCTCACATTTTAGATTTGGAGGAAAAAATTTAGGGGTTATCTCTCCTCTTTGATGACAATTATTACACAACTATTGTCAAAACATCTCTACTTTGGACATTGTTCAACATTAGTTTCTAGTGGTACCTTGTTTTGCACCTTCTATTGTGATTAGGAATGTTCCTGACTGGTTTGTGGCATCAACTTCCAAGGTCTTGGCAACACATGAGCAAAGTTTAGAGAAATCATCATACATATGCATGCTTCTTTCTTTCAATTCATATCTTGAATGGGAAGCATTCCTGCATTTTTACTTGGTTTTGTTTCTTCCAAAATGGAGACAAGTTGTTTGTCGATATTGGATCATGTTTTGTCTTTAGGCATTTACCATTTTTGTAGGTGATTAAACATTGTGGGGGGGCTACATAGTCTCTATATTTCCCTGTTATGGGGGGCTATTGATTTTATATACAAGATGTATGTAGTCCTTTGGGGGTGTGATTTATTCCTCCATCCATGCATCATTTTTGTTTTATTTTCTCTCTTTTGGAGAGGGGTTTTTTCCCATAGGGTTTTTCTCCTTTTCTCCACTTGTGAGAGATATTGTTTTTGCATTGTAAATAGGTACTTAATATGGTTGTGTATCCGGGACGGTCATATTGCATCTTCATTTTTCATAATAATCTTCGTAAGTTGCACTTAAGGGGGGTGTTAGGGTAAATAGGATATTTACCATGCTTACGTTTACTTAAGCATATTAGTGCATTTAATTAATCAGGTGGTTTTTTCCTATGTTGGGTACTTTTCTCACCCATCACACATTTTCATGCCTTTATAAGGCACTATTGAACAATATGTAAATTATCTCAAATTCATTCACTTGTTTTGGTGAAACTTTTGCTTCTCTCTTATTTGTGAAGGCCTTTTGTTGCAGATGGTGCTCCTTCTCCTGGGAGGTGGTTGACACCAAGAGTTATCATACTTAAATAATTCAATCATATATAAAGGATTGTAAATTGATGGTCTATGGCTTGCAATTTATCTTCTTGACTATAAAATAATCAAATTTTAAAATACCCATATATATTCTATAATCTAGGGAAAAAATAAACTATATCAATTCAATTGTTTTTTATTAACAATGATCACATAAGAATTGTTCCTGTGGATATTTTGTTATTGTAATGGTGAAAATAGCATACACATGCTCTCTTCCTTTATGTTTTGGATTAGTTTTAAAAATGTAATAACTAGTTTATAAGTGGTATAATTATCGATGAATTTGGTTCTTGACATTATATATCTTAGTTATTTCTATCAATGTTCCATAGATTTGTATTCTAGAATCATATAATTAACTTTCATCATTGTAGACTAAATTACTTGGTGTGGACTTGATTTAAATCACTTCCATTGTTGTGGGTCCCTTCACTTTTAGAATTCAAAATTCAAAATTAATTATCCTCCAATCTATTGTGAGTTGACTTAGTGCATATTATTTTAATTTGTGTGCTTGATTATTGTATTTGAGGATAATTATACACTCATTTTAAATCATCCAAAAAAATTTATCACTTATTGACCACATTGATTTTGGTTTTTTAAATGCAAACAAAAATAATTTAGTGCATCACCAAATTAATTTTTCATTTATTTAATTTTATGAAAATTATTAGATCCATGTATTTGATATAGGTTAATTATTGCTTCAATGTTTGTATTTGTTATGATTGACCTAGATAATTTAAGGAAATAATTTATTTCCTTTTATCTTTGTGAATATGAATTATCTTACTCATGACCAAGGTTTAGCATCCATGTTGAAAAATTCTACATTATATTTTCACATAAATATAAATAAGTTTTAATACATCCACCCTTTATGTGTATGATAGATTTCTTTCATTAGATTTTAGGGCTTTATTTTATGATATCTCTATCACTCTTACCCTTTCACCCTTAGACTGCACATTGTGATTATATCATTTATTAGATTCTCATAGAACTTTATTTTTAGGTTCTATTCATGGATGTATTACCAATGCTTATTTATTCATACAATCTATTTGATTGATCCTATCATCCTATGTTATATGTCTTTTTATCTTGTGCATGAGAATATTTCTTCTATGTAGTTATTATTTTATCATAATTTTGATCTTTCTTCCTTCATAGTATTTTTTTTTCACTTATTCTTCTATTTTGTATAATTTGTTCACTTGGCTATTCGAATAATGTTTCTTTTACTCAACCCATGTCTTAGAGGGATAGTGATGTGTATGAGCACGATAATGATTTTCCTTTGAGAAATGTAACTTCACATGCTTCAACTCGTGATGATGATGAGACAACACTAGATATGTTATTTATATATCTAGGGACTGTAACGCCCGCCATGCAAACCCCAAAGAACAACCACATAAAAAGAATTTAAAAAAAATAAAAATAAATAATCAATATACAAATATGAAATAATCATATACTTCATTTCATTACAATACAAATAACATAACCAACTATGTTCTTTGGGGCACGCGAGGTCACATCGAATTAAACATTACAAAGCATCAACATAAAAGATATCATTCTAACAACAAAGGAACTATAAATGACAACATTAGATATATCTACATAGTTTCCATCATAAGGTAAAACCATGAGGAATCACATAGCCAAATAAGGATACAAGGTTGAAATTACATTACAACATCTTTTAAATATACGTCATATCCATATAGTTTACATCATGGTTCTCAGTCATATGGGATGAATACAATATACAAGATTATCAAAATGCATAGAGATCAACTGGTCAAATCTTTAATAGAATGAGACTGGGCCAACGAACACTGATGGGGAACCCAACGATGTGCGGAGCACGTTCCACCCGACCACCCCCGTGCTAAGAGGTGACATAGAAGTAACTCTGACCAAGATTGTCAACTGATAAGAACCAATGTACAACATACAAGAAGTTCCAAACATAGAGCCATAACACAATACTCCAAATTGCAATGAAACAAAACATTAACATCATAACACAGTACCATAAGAGTACAAGGTCGAAAGTCAAATATCAATAAGATCATACAAAACCACAAAGTACACCAAAGTTGTATCAGGATAGTATTCCATAAATCAAAATAAATCCATTTAACAACAATCTAAAACAAAACTCCCATAACATACTTCCAGAGGAACACAATAAAGTAAAACACATGGGAAACTAGGGGAGAGTGTCATCACATAGTCCTACATGGGCTATCCTGTGCTTTTCCTCCCAACTGGAGACACCGGTCCCATCTATGGCTATCCTATGCCCTTCCTCCCAACTGGAGGCGCTAGTCCATAGGGTGACTCATGCAGAGCCATAAACCTCTCGTGAGGATGAGGTCATGACCTTGCCGACCACGGCCTTCTCAGCCTTCCATAAGTCTGCGGAAGCACTAATGAAGATGAGGCATTCGTAATTTTATATCTTATAATGATATTAATACCCAACCCTCCTAAGTTAATTATTAGGTTTTCACTTGATTACTAACTCACTCATGGGTTATCCTATGCTCTTCCCCTTAAACGGGGCGCCGGCCCCCACGAGGAGCCACTCTCCCTAGAGACCCAACCAAAAACCAAAACAGAAACAAGGGTTGTACAATTCCAATCATAAACATTGAAATGCAACAATAAAAATAATACACGAGGCATAACCCATCTCGCAAATTAAATACCATAACAAAATCTCACAACTTGGTACACCCCATTCGTAATACATAACTTAACAGAAACTCAAGATGAAAAAGTATAAATTCAACAAAATCACAGTCCTCTGGAAGACTACAGTTTTAACATAATGGGGTTCCCACATCAATGAACTCACAATGTCCCGAACCCAACAAGTCTACAAAACTCAACTTCATAAAAGATAACTTATTTAATTCCATAATAAATTCCATTTCCACAATATACACACTAAAAACAAGAATTAAATTATCAATGCTGACATATATTCATAAATTTCCTTTTCACTATATTATCCTATCAAAATTCATAATTAAACAAATTAATAAAAACTCCTTTCTATTTTCATATTTTCACTATAATAAAATTTTGTCTTATTCATATCAGAAAAATAAACAATCTGGTTACAGACAGAATTATTTGATTAACTTAATAGTTAAATTAGTGAAATCTAATTAAATGAATTAATAAATATATATATATATATATATATATATAAATATATATATATATACATATATATATATATTTATAAAAGTATACGCGCACATTAAAAAGTTAAATAGAATTTTCATTTTAAAACAAAGTAAAGCACATCCATTTCAAATGGGAACGACCACCAAACACAGAAATATATGCCCGGCCGCGGACAGTCTACGGACTGTCCACAGCAGTCCGAAGGACTGCCGTGGACAGTTCACAAACTGTCGCACGGTACAGGGTTGGCTGGGTGGTGGGTACGGCCGAGGCTGAACCACCACACAGACTATGGTTTAATAACATCAAACAAAATACAATAAACCGACGGGAATTCGGCAAACTTCAAAAACTTAAGAATTAAATTTACATTCAACATTTATATATGTATATATATATGGGTATATATATATACTGTATTTTGAATATTTTGAAAACAGAGAATGATAAACACTATACAATTTACTGTGTATGTTTATATATAAAATATATTTGTGAAATATATATATAAACAAGAATATACACAACCTAGTATTCACAGTAAAGAGATTATTCTTTAATTGATTTATTATATTTTCTAGAACAAAGCTATAGTAATACTAGTTATTTCCAGAATCCCAACCAAAGTTTCATTTTCATAAACAACAGTCCAAAACCCAACAAATAATTTCATTTAATAAACTACAACCCCGAACCCTAGTAAAATTTCTTTCAATTAAATAACAGCCCAAAATACCTCTAAAACCTAGAAGATTTTCTTTTCCACACACATTTAATTTCAAACCCCAGGAAATTTCATACATAGAGAAACAATTTTTATTTCATTTGCTGCTCCATAAAGTAAATAATTAAAAATTAGAAAGAACCTGGCGTCCTGAGCCTGTAGAGGATTTGTGGAAGCTTATCCTTTTTGCAGATCAAATCCTTCGCTACCGATTGTTTCCAGCAATAGATCCAAAATCCTACCTCAAACTTGACCCTTATTCTTCAATAAATTCTCCACAATAATAGAACGAGATTGACAGAAAAAGTGAATGCGAAATTTCTCCAGAATCAGCAAGAAAGAGAATGCAACCACATACAGAGAAAATCCCTAAATAAAACAACACTCAAAAGTCTCTTCCATTTCCTCTTCCCGTGAATACCAGAAGTCACTTCTCCAAAAATAAATAAAATTTAAATATATTCAAATCCACAATTTTTAACTTTTTATTTATTTATTTATTTATCATCTCCACAACACTTTATTAAATAAACACATGCCCAATAAAATAATTGAAATCAACCATCTGCAAGATTTTCTCAAAATAAATTTAATATTTTCACAAACTACTACTAACATTTATTTATTTATTAATTTATTACTTTATGCTTTATTTTATTAATTGTTTAATTATATAAATCACAACATAAAACCATACACCACATTAGGTAAGTCATAAAATCACAATAACATACAAAAAACCAAGTAACAACAAAATGGTTATAACCAAGACGCACAAACCAAGTAGGTACAAGACAGTTGACACCTTGGAATGGAGTTACTTCTATGTCACCTTTGTTCAACTTCCTACCGTTGGGTTGGTACAATGCTCACCTAGACCTATTGAAATAGGTGGAATCGAGTCTTATTCTTGTAAAGCCTGCATCCAACAAGGTGATACACAACATATATATATATATATATATAATCAATTACAAAGCATCGTGAGAAGGATTTGTAGTGTAGCAGGGCGCTCGCGAATGAGTGATGCTACATGTCCCCTCACCAATCATATCATCATCTATTGCATTATAAAATTACATCAAATTGCATCAACATCATCAATTACTATTCTCTAGTCTACTGCATTCCAATTAACCCATCAAAACAATAATAAAAATGTCACTATAATATCCATGGCATCATAAGAGTAATATAATCAGTAATAATCTAAGCTACCCCAACATAATATCAACAGTATCATCAAAACCACAATGTGCCAAACAAAACCACAAAGAATGTCAAGAACAAGTAGTAACATGAGGGGTATTACATCCTCCCCCCAAGAATTCGGCTTACTTCTGGAAGCCAGTAAAAAGATAAGGATAAGAATCCCTGATACGAGAGGCATCCTCCCATGTGGCTGAAGCATCATCATTCGGGTCCCACTGAACCTGCACCTGATCAATTTCTCTGCCTCTGAGGGTAGGTCGCCGACGCTGAAGCACGGCCACGGGCTCGAGTGCCAGCTGCCCATCCTCGACCTGAAGAGCATTCAATCAAGAACATGAGTAACATCAGGAAAATATGGTCTAAGAACAGAAACATGAAATACATTGTGAATCCGCAAAAAATTGGGTGGCAAAGCTAAGCGGTAAGCAACAGGTCCAATCCGCTCTAACACCTCAAAGGGTCCAACGAAGCGAGGCACAAGCTTCGAACCCTTTCCATAACGAATAGGGCTCTTCCGCGGATGCACTCGAAGGAACACCCAATCACCTACTACAAACTGCCGATCAACTCTATGAGCGTCAGCGTACTTCTTCTGTCTATCTTGAGCAGCGACAAGATGCTCCCGAATGCGAGTCACCTGCTGCTCCATATCTCTAAGCATTTCAGGTCCAAGAAGCTCTCTGTCCTCCAACGGATCCCAACTCAAAGGAGTACGAAAAGGATGACCGTACAAAGCCTGAAAAGGAGCCATACCAATGGAGCTATGGTAAACATTGTTATATGCAAACTTGACCAAGTACAGGTAGTCCTCCCAATGTGATTGCTGATCCATGACATACATGCGAAGCATATCCTCAAGCACCTAATTAACTCTCTTGGTTTGACCATCAGTCTCAGGATGGTAAGCAGAACTGAAATTAAACTTAGTTCCCAAAGACTGCTGTAAAGATGTCCACAACGTAGACATGAATACTGGGTCTCTATAAAAAATGATCCTCCGTGGTATCCCATGCAATCTAACTATATCATTCATGAACACCTTAACAACATAAGATGTCGTATATGAAGATTGAACAGGGGAAAAATGAGCTACCTTAGTCAATTTGTCTACAGTGACCATAATAGCATCATGTCGTCTAGATGACATAGGCAACCCAACAATGAAATCCATGGAAATAACATCCCATTTCCATTTCGGAACAAGGTGAGGCTGCAACAACCCTGTTGGATGATGATGTTCAGCCTTTACTCTCTGACATTCAAGACATCGAGCCACAAAGTCAGCGATATCCCACTTCATTCCTAACCAAAAATAGAGTGAACGTAGATCCGCATACATTTTCTTAACTCCAGGATGTGCTGCATAAGGTGCCCGATGACCTTTTGTCAAAATCAAGGTATGAAGACCCTCTGAAGGAGGTACATACAACCGTCTAGAGAAACGCAAAGGACCATTTGAATCCAATGAATAACAAACAAATTTCCCTTCCAAAGCTCTGCTTGATTCCACCTCCGCTTTCACCTCTGAATACCAACTATCTGAAGGAAGGGCTGCGAGGATCTGACCCTTCAAATCCACCTCAAGAGTTATTGTAGAAACCTCATGCCTACGTCTACTTAGAGCGTCAGCCACCACATTTTCCTTACCCTGAATATACTTTACCTCAAAATCATACTCACACAAAAATTCCATCCACCTCCTCTGTCTTGCATTCAAATTTGGCTACGTGAAGATGTATTGTAAACTCCGATGATCTATATGCAACTCGAACCGGTGCCCTAACAAGAAATGCCTCCATCTCACCAGAGCATGAACAACTGCGGCCAATTCAAGGTCATGTGTGGGATAATTGAGTTCATGATCCTTTAGTTTCTGAGATTCATAGGCAATCACTCTCCCATCCTCCATCAACACAGCTCCAAGACCCTCCAAAGAGGCATCAGTACAAACCACGAAATCACCTATAGGATCCGACACTGCCAAAATTGGAGCACTAGTCAGTTTTTCCTTAAGAGTTTGGAAAGCTAACTGACACTGCTCTGACCAAAGAAATTTCTTTCCTTTCCTCTGAAGTGATGTGATAGGATGTGCAATCCTTGAAAAGCCATGCACGAATCGTCGATAATACCCAGCTCGTCCCATGAAACTGCGAACTTCTGAGACATTAGTGGGCACGGGCCAATCCAAGATAGCCTGGATCTTAGCAGGATCAACAGAAATTCCCTCACCAAAAATCACATGGCCCAAATACTGAACTTCAGTCTTATAAAAGTCACACTTTGCTAGATTGGCATATAACTGGTTATCCCTTAAGCACTGCAAAACCTGCTTTAGGTGCACCTCATGTTCCTCCATAGACTTAGAATAAATCAAAATATCATCAAGAAACACGAGGACAAACCTATCCAAGTAAGTTTGAAACACCCCATTCATTAGACTCATAAATACTGAAGGTGCATTCGTTAACTCGAACGACATCTCTGTAAACTCGTAGTGTCCGTACCTAGTGCGAAATGCAGTTTTATGAATGTCGGCCTCTGCTATCCGCAACTAATGATATCCTGATTTAAGGTCGATCTTGGAAAATACCTTTGCCCCCTTTATCTGATCAAAGAGATCATCAATCCTGGGAAGGGGATAACGATTCTTTACTGTTACCTTGTTCAATTGTCAGTAATCGATACAAAGACGGAGATAACCATCCTTCTTTTTGACAAAGATGACTGGTTCTCCCGAAGGAGAAACACTAGGGCGGATAAACCCCTTAGCCAACAATTCCTCCAAGTGCAAACAAAGTTCTTGGAGTTCCTACGTGGTCATCCTATATGGAGCCCTAGAGATAGGCTCAGCTCTAGGCACCAGATCTATCCTAAAATCCACCTCTCGCTTAGGAGGCATACCTGGTATCTCACTAGGGAAAACATCAGAAAACTCAGCAAGGAGAGGGTAGTCATTCAATGACACCTCATGGCTAACCTCTGACTCAAGGTCACTAACCAACACTGCAAAAAGATGACAACCCTGATGAAAACACCTTTTTAACTGCATAGCAGATATCATTCTCAAAGAAATAGGCCTATGAACACCCACAATTTCCACCTCTTTTCCAAAATCATCCACACACCGCACTGCTTTACGGCGACAATCTATCAAAGCACGATGTGAGCTTAACCAATCCATGCCCAAGACAACATCATAAGAACCAAGTGGAAGAATTCTGAGGTCCACCTTAGTCGACATTGCCCCTAACTCTAACCTACAACCCTGCACAAGCTTCTCGACCATAACCTTAGATCCTGAAGCTAATTCAACCTGCCACTTTTTGCTTTGCTTTATTGCCCCCAGTTTACATCACTCAACAACTAAAGGAGATATAAAAGAATCAGATGCACCAGAATCAAAGAGTATTGAAATGCTAGACTTATGCAATAAACCTATAGTCTCAACGACGGTGCTCTGATGATCCACCTGATGATTATCCACTATTGCGAAGACTCGGTGAGATCTCCCTGCATCTCCCATTGTAGGCTCAGACATAGCTGGTCTCTGATTAAATTCTGAAGCGCTCTTCTGAGGACACATCCTAGCAATATGCCCCTGCTACCCACACGAGAAACATCCAGAACCTCGACCAAAACCTCTTCCCCCGGATGGAGCATTCGATTGCTGGAAGCTCCCACGACTAGGTGGAGACTAAAAACTCAATGCAGGCTGCTCCTAACGTGCACGATTATGGTTTCAATCCCTGTGAAGCTAAAAGTGGCCACCCTGCTGAGAAGTAACATTCTTGTGCTTCGGTTGAGATTGCTGTTGTTGACCCCCTTTTGAAGGCCCAAAATGACTCTTAGAAGATCCTACTGCCTGTGTCTGACCCCCTTGAGAACTAGCTCTAGGAGTTGGCACACTACCAATCTGCACTCCTACATGACCACCCAATGCCATAGCCAAGTTTTCTTCCACCAAATGAGCCTTTTCGACAGTAACTTCCATTGTCTTTGGTTCGAAGACTCGTACGCCACCACTAATACAGGTGTTCAAGCCTCGAACAAAATGTTGTACCAACATCCCTTCATCATGACTGATCCCTGCATACTACTTCAGTTCATAGAAACGTCGCTCATACTGTTCTACTGACATTTCCATTTGCTTAAGATCGTGGAATTCATCTGCCCTACGCTGCCTCCAATGATCTGAGAGGAAGTGAGCCCAGAACCTTTCCAAGAAAAACTCCCAAGTGACCATACTGATATCCATATGCAACTTATGTTCCTCAAGCTGCCACCAAGTGGATGTGAAACCTCGCAAATGCATAACAGCACATCGAGCCTTGGTATTACTACCATAGGGGTACATTGCGAAGCATCGGCCCAAATCAATTAACCATGTCTCAGCTTCCAACCCTCCTCCAGAGCCATCGAAGGTAGGTGGATCAGCTCTCATCAAATCCCTCATATGGCCTGCTAATAAAGCATCCTGTTCAATTAAAGATCCCCTATGCCTTGGAGACCTTTCTCTTTCTCTCTCAACCTACTGATCCCCATCAGGTCTAGGGCCCAATCTATCAAGAAGCTCACCTAGAAAATGCCGCAACTGACCATCCAACTCCGGCTGCTCTGGATTTTGTCCACCACCTGCTAGATTGTTCTGAGAATTCTGTTGCTCCTCAGACTCAGGGCCGTGAGAACTTGGTGGTGAAGGACTCGGTTGGTTGGCTCCACGGCCACCACCTCGGCCTCTTCCTCGGCCTCTACCTCTACCTCTACCTCTGCCTCTAGGCATGCTTCTGCACAACAAGACAAAGGTACATATGAGCTCAAGAGCCAAAATGAAAAGGTTGACTAATGGACAATACTACCCAGAGACCCCAGCGTTTGTAACCTTGGCTCTGATACCAAGTTGTAACACCCGCCGTGCAAACCCCAAAGAACAACCACATAAAAAACAATTTTAAAATAAAAAATAAATAATCAATATACAAATATGAAATAATCATATACTTCATTTCATTACAATACAAATAACATAACCAACTATGTTCTTTGGGGCACGCAAGGTCACATCGAATTAAACATTACTAAGCATCAACATAAAAGATATCATTCTAACAACAAAGGAACTATAAATGACAACATTAGATATATATACATAGTTTCCATCATAAGGTAAAACCATGAGGAATCACATAGCCAAATAAGGATACAAGGTTGAAATTACATTACAACATCTTTTAAATATACATCATATCCATATAGTTTACATCATGGTTCTCAGTCATATGGGATGAATACAATATACAAGATTATCAAAATGCATAGAGATCAACTGGTCAAATCTTTAATAGAATGAGACTGGGCCATCAAACGCTGATGGGGAACCCAACAGTGTGTGGAGCATGTTCCACCCGACCACCCCCGTGCTAAGAGGTGATAGAGAAGTAACTCCAACCAAGATTGTCAATTGACAAGAACCAATGTACAACATACAAGAAGTTCCAAACATAGAGCCATAACACAATACTCCAAATTGCAATGAAATAAAACATTAACATCATAACAGAGTACCATAAGAGTACAAGGTCGAAAGTCAAATATCAATAAGATAATACAAAACCACAAAGTACACCAAAGTTGTATCAGGACAATATTCCATAAATCAAAATAAATCCATTTAACAACAATCTAAACCAACTCCCATAACATACTTCCAGAGGAACACAATAAAGTAAAACACATGGGCAACTAGCGGAGAGTGTCATCGCATAGTCCTACATGGGCTATCCTGTGCTCTTCCTCCCAACTGGAGGCGTCGGTCCCATCTATGGCTATCATGTGCCCTTCCTCCCAACTTGAGGCGCCAGTCCATAGGGTGACTCATGCGGAGCCGTAAACCTCTCGTATGGATGAGGTCACAACCTTGCCGACCACGACCTTCTCAGCCTTCCATTAGTCTGCGGAAGCACTAATGAAGACGAGGCATCCATATTTTTAAATCTTATAATGATATTACTACCCAACCCTCCTAAGTTAATTATTAGGTTTTCACTTGATTACTAACTCACTCGTGGGTTATCCTGTGCTCTTCCCCTTAAACGGGGCGCCGGCCCCCACGAGGAGCCACTCTCCCTAGAGACCCAACCAAAAACCAAAACAGAAATAGGGGTTGTACCATTCCAATCATAAACATCGAAATGCAACAATAAAAATAATACACGAGGCATAACCCATCTCGCAAATTAAATACCATTACAAAATCTCACAACTCGGTACACCCCATTCGTAATACATAACTTAACAGAAACTCAAGATGAAAAAGTATAAATTCAAAAAAATCACAGTCCTCTGGAAGACTACAGTTTTAACATAATGGGGTTCCCACATCAATGAACTCACAATGTCCCGAACCCAACAAGTCTACAAAACTCAACTTCATAAAAAGATAACTTATTTAATTCCATAATAAATTCCATTTCCACAATATACACACTAAAAACAAGAATTAAATTATCAATGCTAACATATATTCATAAATTTCCTTTTCACTATATTATCCTATCAAAATTCATAATTTAACAAATTAATAAAAACTCCTTTCTATTTTCATATTTTCACTATAATAAAATTTTGTCTTATTCATATCAGAAAAATAAACAATCTGGATAGAGACAAAATTAATTGATTAACTTAACAGTTAAATCAGTGAAATCTAATTAAATGAATTAATAAATATATATATATATATATATATATATATATATATATATATATATATATATATATATATATATATATATATATATATATATATATATATATATATAATATATATATATATATATACATATATATATATATGTGTATATATATATGTATATATATATACATATATATATTTATAAAAGTATACGCGCACATTAAAAAGTTAAATAGAATTTTCATTTTAAAACAAAGTAAAGCACATTCATTTCGAATGGGAACAGCCACCAAAACACAAAAAATATATGCCCGGCTGCGGACAGTCTACGGACTATCCACAGCAGTTTGAAGGACTGCCATAGACAGTTCGCAGACTGTCGCATGGTACAGGGTCAGCTGGGTGATGGGTATGGCCGAGGCCGAACCACCACTCAGTCTGTGGTTTAATAACATCAAACAAAATACAATAAACCGATGGGAATTTGACGAATTTCAAAAACTTAAGAATTAAATTTACATTCAACATTTATATATGTATATATATATATATGGGTAGATATATACTGTATTTTGAATATTTCAAAAACAAAGAATGATAAACACTGTACAATTTACTGTGTATGTTTATATATAAAATATATTTGTGAAATATATATATATATATATAAACAAGAATATACACAACCCAGTATTCACAGTAAAGAGATTATTCTTTAATTGATTTATTATATTTTCCAGAACAAAGCTACAGTAATACTGGTTATTTCCAGAATCCCAACCAAAGTTTCATTTTAATAAATAGTCCAAAACCCAACAAATAATTTCATTTAATAAACTACAAACCCGAACCCTGGTAAAATTTCTTTCAACTAAATAACAGTCCAAAATATTTCTAAAACCCAGAAGATTTTCTTTTCCACACATTTAATTTCAAACCCTAGGAAATTTCATACACAGAGAAACAATTTTTATTTCATTTGATGCTATAGAAAGTAAATAATTAAAAATGAGAAAGAACCTGGTGTCCTGAGCCTGTAGAGGATTTGTGGAAGCTTATCCTTTTTGCAGATCAAATCCTTCACTACCGATTGTTTCCAGCAACAGATCCAAAATCCTCCCTCAAACTTGACCCTTATTCTTTAATAAATTCTCCAGAATAATAGAACGAGATTGACAGAAAAAGTGAATGCGAAATTTCTCCAGAATCAGCAAGAAAGAGAATGCAACCACATACAAAGAAAATCCCTAAATAAAACAACACTCAAAAGTTTCTTCCATTTCCTCTTCCCGTGAATACCAGAAGTCACTTCTCCAAAAATAAATAAAATTTAAATATATTCAAATCCACAATTTTTAACTTTTTATTTATTTATTTATTTATCATCTCCACAACACTTTATTAAATAAACCCATGCCCAATAAAATAATTGAAATCAACCATTTGCAAGATTTTCTCAAAATAAATTTAATATTTTCACAAACTACTACTAACATTTATTTATTTATTAATTTATTACTTTATGCTTTATTTTATTAATTGTTTAATTATTTAAATCACAACATAAAACCATACACCACATTAGGTAAGTCATAAAATCGCAATAACATACAAAAAACCAAGTAACAACAAAATGGCTATAACCAAGACGCACAAACCAAGTAGGTACAAGACAATTGACACCTTGGAATGGAGTTACTTCTATGTCACCTTTGTTCAACTTCCTACCGTTGGGTTGGTACAATGCTCACCTAGACCTATTGAAATAGGTGGAATCGAGTCTTATTCCTGCAAATCCTGCATCCAACAAGGTGATACACAACATATATATATATATATATATATATATATATATATATATATATATATATAATCAATTACAAAGCATCGTGAGAAGTATTTGTAGTGTAGCAGGGTGCTCGCAAACGAGTGATGCTACCTATCCCCTCACCAATCATATCATCATCTATTGCATTATAAAATTACATCAAATTGCATCAACATCATCAATTACTATTCTCTAGTCTACTACATTCCAATTAACCCATCAAAACAATAATAAAAATGTCACTATAATATCCATGGCATCATAAGAGTAATATAATCAGTAATAATCTAAGCTACCCCAACATTAATATCAACAGTATCATCAAAACCACAATGTGCCAAACAAAACCACAAAGAATGTCAAGAACAAGCAGTAACATGAGGGGTATTACAGGGACACTGATTTATGTGATAAGTTCACACATTCATTAGTCATCTATGCAATTATTATATCTTTTGATAATGTAAATCCTTCATGTGATATGATATAAATTCTTAGAATATCCTTTATAAATCTCATGAAAGCTTTCTTTTCATTTACAAATTTTCCTTCCTATGCCTATCTTAATTCATGTTTAATTGGATTAGTCCCTTTATCTTAAAATGTTCAATTTTTCACTAATTTTCTACAATAATTTTCCTCAACATGGACACTGCTCACAAATATATTATTTTGAAACATACAAAATGAAATGGGTTTCTAGAGTTTCACAAAGATATTTTAGTAATTTGAACTATTACTATTAACTTTTGTGGGGAAGTCAGATCAAAACACATGCTCTATCATTGGAACCATTTAATTCACTTTTCAACTTATCTAAAAAACCACAAATTATGTTATACGACATCAACACACCAATAAAACATGATTTAGTGCAAAACTATCGGTCTCACTTTTTTTGGACCTTTTTGGACCACTCAAAAAAAGAATGTTGATGTGGCATCATATTTGATGATGTGGCCTTGAAACCTTAGTTATAAGTAGGGGACTGGCCAAGTAAGCTGTTGTAAAAAAGTGGGAATGATTTGAAATTTCCATGTAGGACTTTTAGAAACACAAAGTTAGGGTGCTCAACTACAACATTTTAGTGAAACAATTTTTTTTGAGTTTCACAAAGATATTTTAGTATTTTGAGTATTTTTTACAAAATTTTGTCCATGTTAATGCTTCCTACCCCTTCCTATGACTAGGAGACAACCTACATTGATGAGGAATGGTGGAAGCATGGATATCCTACCCTTAAGAAGCATGGAGACCCTTTGAAGGGTAAAATATTTACAGAGCTTGACCAAAAAAAACACGCTTGCATAAGACCTGACCCCTTCCTCTTTAAATCTACACTTTGGTAGTTTTTCATAGTCAAGAAAATAGAGGAAAACATATAAGGAAGGGTGGGAGAGTGAGGAGTTGAGTAGTGGTGCAAGGATAGACCAACATGTGTGATTGAACAAGCTCAAGTTACAAACACCTCAGTAATGGGATGCCATATTCTAGGATCTTCTTTCCTATATTTGTTTCTTCTCATAAGGATTGCATAATGATTCTTAAACTAAAGAACAAAAGCCTCTACTGTTATTTTTATGGTCTTTAAATTAAATGCAGGTGCTTGTTTGAAACTTTTACCATTTCATCATGTACCATAAAAAAATGGATCATTGACATTTTCATGGTTATTTAGATCCTTTTCCTGTGATGCTTGACCTATTTTGATTTGATTTAATGTTGCAATGTAACTTAAACATTTACATTAGATCTTGAATATTCAACTCATGATGTATTGTGAAGGTGTTGTGAAGTGTTGTAACACATTTCTACACTTTTCTAGGCTCTTATTATAATTCATCTAGATATCAACTTTTTATTCCTTTTCAAGTCCTATTTCAAAGTGTTGTAAAGTCCTGTAACAAGCTTTCACACTTTTCTAGGCTTGTCATCACTAATTACACATTTCTTATGCTTTATTTGGCCCCTTTATGCACTTATATGCCTTAATTAATTGTATTTTTGAATTCAAACTTGAAAAACAATGTTAAATGTAACCTAATTCCTGACACCCACTTGCAAGCCTAGAGTGGAACCCATTCTCCATGGGTGGAAAATGAGTCCCTCTTGGCTTAAAATTTAAAATAATTCAAAATTTCTTTTAGGTTTTTATTCATTAAGACCTTATATTAGCCTATGATGTTGTATTATTAGGTAATTAGGGCATAAGTGTGTATAAATAAGTGTTTTTCCATTTTTTTTAACACCCATTCATTTTAATTAATTCATACACCTTCAATTAGTATTCTTGCATTCAGAGCATCATTACATCATTTGATCAAGCAAATATCAAGCATCTTGGAGTAGCCATTAACATATCTTTAGACCATTACAATAAGGTTTTGGTGAGTTTAGGACATTTGAATGTTGTTTATTCATCATTCATTCCTTGTTTTCATTTCATTTTTTTATCAAGGGTTTAATTACCAAAGTGGGATTTGACCAAGGAAAATCCCTGTACTCTGACCCTTAACCATTTTTCCCCTCTTTGCATGTGTGTTTGAAGGCTTTGTAGGAAAATATGGAGAAAAAAATAGGTGTCAAAAGGTGGTCAATAAGTTATCAAAGTGATTAAGTCAACAAAATCCTACTTCAAGATTGAAGACAACATTCAACCCGTTTTCTGCAGATCTAACTCCGTCAAACCGACAAGAAGACAAGTGTACCTACAAAATTGGCCCTTGAATTTGTAGAATTTTTGAGGAATGATTGACCATCAGTGGAAAATGAGTCCCACCTAGAGGCTATAAAAGTTTATTTTGTCATAATTCATTTCCTGAAGATTAGAAACCAGTTTCAGGGTAGTTTACCAGAAGCAAGATTGATTCGCTATCAATGGCGAATGAGTGCCACTGGTCATCAACAATGATTTTTTCCAATTTCTAGAACCTTCCAGGATCATCATTAAACTTCTAGGTGCACTATATTCAATATCATTCATTTATGTTTGCATTTGTTTATGTTTTTAGTTCATTTCTTCATATCACACTGTGTTTTCAAACATTTGATATTTCATTAGTTTTGCATTCATAATTAATCAATTCTATCAATTAGCTGCATTTAGATCATTGCATTTATTCATAACTACATCATACATTCCTTATTTTGAGTGAACCACCTCAATTTTTGGGTTCTATCTCTCTCCTTTTAGGTGAAAAACCCTAAGAGTGCAAGAGAAGTACATAGAAAAACACCCTAAAATTGATGGTTCATTTTGGTGAACTTGCATATTGAACATCCTCTTTTTGATTTGCATTACATTTACATCCTAGAATTGATAGCATTAATCTTTGTATTAGCTTTTTGCATTGTTTTTGTATCGTAGGATTTACACATTTGCATTAGTGAACATCTCATATAGAATTCATTTTTGCACCTTAAAACATTCCAAAAACTAAAATTCTACATATACATGTTCAGTTTGCATATGAAAAGCATAAAAATCATTTTAAATTTTTTGAAAAACATAAAAAAATCTCATCCTTGGACTCATTCGCCACCTTGGGCGAATCAGTCCAGCTGCACATTTTGAATAACATTTTCAAGCATTCCCTAGGCATTTAGTGCATTTCAGTTTTCTGTTGTTATTTTTTGTTTTAGATTACAAACTTTCTGTTATTTTCATTTTGAACATCTATATTGCATTGCATTTGCATTAACCCCACCCCTTTTGGTACTTGTATTAGTGTCTAGTGCCCTATTGATAATATTTTAGTGAGAAGAAGTTCCTGACTCATGGCATCCTATGATAACACCACTCGTTGTGGACCTTGGGTTGTCTCAAGATCCCACTCTTGGTATGGAAAATGGTGCATTAGGCATGGATACTACCACTAGTACACCTTTACCTTCACATACAATGCATGTTGACACAAACATTAATTCACTCCCGCAAGATAAAGTCATTAACATTCATGAGGATTTAGCACATTTGCATCATAAATTGTGTCTTGAAAACATTTCCACCATTGCAATTCCAACTATAGACAACGTCCATCGAATGCTTGAAAGTGATGAGGGCTTAGATTTTATGAAACAAATTGTTGACAAAACATGCCTCTAACACATCTCAACCAACAAACATTGTTGTGAGCCAAGTAGGATCTCACATTCCTCCTCTTTCAACAGTAGCATCCATACCTACCTATACCACCCCTCAAGTTACAACAATAACGCAAGAGGTTAGTCATGTGACTCCTTTCGTTATTCCAAATAGAATTCCTAGTTCTTTTGTGGCATTGAATGTTCCATCCTCCACCACCTTCACCCCTATTAGTGTCCCCTTCACTTGTCCTAACACCACATACACTCCATCACCATTCTCCCTTCCACCTCATACCACTTACCTTGAACCCCTCATTACACAACTCTTCCAAACCATTTCTTCCATGCAACAACAAATATCCACCATTAACAAAAACCAAACCATGACACCCACCCACTATGTTCCTAGTAGCCCATTATCTATGGAAATCTTAAGAACACCGATGCCACAAGGAATTGAGATGTCTAGGTTTGAGAAGTACGAAGGTAAAGGAGACCCTACTAATCATGTCAATGCCTATATAGCCTTATGCAATGATTTTTTCCTTGATGATAAGCTATTAGGCAAATTATTTCCTAGGACTTTAAAGGACACTGCCTTGGAGTGGTTTTCAAACTTACCTAATCATTCAATTGGATCATTTAATGAACTTTTTGATGGCTTTATAAGTCATTTCCAAGTCCATTTGACTCCCAAAAAGACAATGGCTGATTTAATGAGGTGTAAACAAAATGCGGATGAAAAAGTCACTGATTTCATTTCACGCTATCAATCATTGTATGCTCAAGTAGATGTCAAGATTCTTGATTCACATCTCCAAAATATGATTATTGGAAACTTGCAAACTCAAATTTGGGATAATTTGACCATGATGAAATTCCCTTATTTCATGCATTTGTGCACAACCCTTTGTGACTACCACAACTCAGTTACTAGTCGCGTTTCAAAATTCACTTCTATCCAAGCTGAGAAGTCTGAACAAAGCAACCAAAAAAACACGTAGAACTTTAAAAAACCAAGAAGAGAATTTTTATAGTTCAATCCCTCCCCTCTACAACCAAGTCTTGACCTATTCCTAATCAAGTGGTCATTGTTAAAGCAACCATGCCCTTTACCTATGGGGACCTGAAGAGACAGTTTACCCCTTTACCTAACACCCTCCATAACACAATGAATCAATTGCTACAATAACGGATGATCACTTTGCCTATAGTCAAACCCCTTGACCCTACCAAATCTTTACCCCCACCTTTAACTAAATGCTTGTTTTCATTTTCATTTCCAAAATGGACATGACATAAAACAATGCAAGCATCTCAAGCATATAGTACAAGACCTCATTGATTCTGGTCGTCTATCCATTATGGGTGTCAATGATCAAGGAAATAAATCAGTTGCTCCCCCCAATCAGAATTTGTAAATCTTTAACAATCCCATGCCTAAACACAATGTTTCATTTGTCAAAGCCAGTGAATCTTCAAACAATGATGTAATGAATGTCGATACAACTAATAAACTACATGATATTAATCCAACTGTTACACATAGTAATCTTATTGATGAAATGGTGGGAATGGTAGACATTATCCCTCGTAAGGGCCACACAAAAACATCTCTTGATATTACTTTTTCTTCTCACGATACACTTAAAAACCTTCTCAATGGTCCTCTTTGCATAGTCGACCGCATCTATGATAAGCCCACCAATGGGATATTAATAGATCTCTCATGTGGCGAGAATGTGATCACGGAAGAATTTTTGATATTACATGATCTCTATCAAGATAATTATGACAAACCAACAACATGGATTAAAACACATACTAGTTTTGCATGCTCTACGATTTGATCAATCGTATTTACACAATAGATAGGACCTAATACTTTGGATGTAACATTCTCTATCATTCCACAATCATATCAGTTTTGTCTACAACTAGGTCATCCTTGGCTTCACTCGATGCGAGCCGTCCCTTTAGTAATTCAAAATTTTTTGAAGTTTCCACTTGACAATGACATATTTACCATATAACATAGTGGCTTTAATCCATTGTCCTCTAAATGTAATTTTTCCTTAGAATCCTTTTGGCCTAAACCTATGGAACCCATCACCCCTCACAAAGATTTATTTTTCATTTCCTATCAAGATTTCAAATCCAAACGAATAGCCAAATTGTCCCTTCGCCACATGTCACCCTCATCGTCTAAACACCCAAGAGATAATGAAACCAACCCCATCATCCCACATTTCATTAAACATGTTTATAAACCAAAAGAGAAAGTGATTGACCCATCTCCTTCAGTTCCTTTTGTTCCTCCTCTATGGGAAGAAACAAAACCTATGATGGATCAACCCACTCTTACACCTATGCAACTTCAACATCGAATTATATGGAACCACAATCCTAGGGAGTGTAGGCGTTGTCATCGTCTCCTTGATCATCAGTCACAAATGGAAGAAAACAAAGAAAATCAACCTCCACCCTTAACATAAGCGATATATGACTACCCTAATCCTCCTGACCCACCACAAGATAATATGTTACAACCCTCACAAAAAAATGATTAGATACAACAACTACAACTCCTAAACTGTTTTATGATAACAAAGTTATAAACAAAACAATCAACCTTGAAGAAACATATGGCAAAGGTTTTACTATCTTGGGAAAACAAGGATGTGACACAACCACTAAACATGAGATTCATTAATTGTTCGAACAAAATCCAATTGATGAGAACACAACAAGATTAGGATATCAAGATCCTCCTCATGAAAACAAGCCTCCTTTTGAATATTGGAGACTTCGGATGATGGCACAATGATCTTTGATTCACCTCCTGACTTGAATGTTCTCCTTCCATATGAACAACATTTACATGCTTCTAATGACAAGGATTCTAGGATCACTATGGGTCCTCTTCATCCTTCAATCCGTGAAAAAGGTGAATCTAGTAAACGTAAATGGCCTTATAAATTGAAAAACTAAAGTTTCCTCTCCATACACCACCTTAATGTGAAAGGAAACTCCAAATTATTTTAAACATAAGTCTTATCCTATTACCACCTATGAATAGGTTCATCATCCATCCTAAACATTCTAACGTACATATTACAAATATCATCGTGCTCTTGGCCGTCAAACTGATGAATGTCGGACATTGAAGGACATACTAAACAAGTATCACTTCACTGATACCGACTGCTATCCTATCATCCCATAATTCCCTAAACCAAACCCCCTTATCATGCGAAAGTTGTAGAATTCTTCATTCTCACTATTGCATGATCTTTCCCATCATCCATCTTGGCTCATTCTTACCTTACACTTAGTGGGGGCACGAAGTTGTTAGCCTTTTCCTAGTAATGCATTTGTCCTTGTCTCTTAACTGTGGTATTTCCCTTCCGCTTATACCCCTTGAGATTGAGAAGCCAATAAATTGGTTAATAGTGGACTTGTATTTGCATTACTATCATTTTACATTTTCTTTTGTATGTGTGTATTAATGTTCCCCCATAATGTGTGTTTGATGTTCTCTCTCTTTGTGCACTTCCACTATTTGTACCTGTATTCTTCTATATGTCGTATATTTCCTTTTTTTCTTTTTTTTTGTGTTTTCCTTTTGGGGATGACACAGTGTAGAGACACCCTATGTCTCTTCCATGTTGACCCAAAATGTCCTTTCCTTTTGGGGATGACGTAAAGCGTAGAGATTCCCTATGTCTCTTCCATGTTGACCCAATCGGTCCCTTTTCCTTTTACTTTGTCTTTTCCTTGTGTTTTTCCTTTTGGGGATGATGTAAGGCATTGAGACCAAAATGTCTCCTTCATGTTGACCCAAAATATTTTCTTTTGATTTTTCCTTTTCTTTTTATTTTTTCTTGTGTTTCTCCTTTTGGGGATGATGCAAAGCATTGAGACTGCAATGTCTCTTCCATGTTGACCCAAAAAAAACTTTCTTTTTCTTTTTTTTTTCACTATCTTTGTGTCATTCTTCCAGTTCTATGTATTCGGGGAATAATGACAGTTCTAAGCTCTTTCATAAAAATATTGCAGCAATGAACATACTGACCCCAAATCCATAGATCCCTTATGTGTTTAGTGTGTTCCTTTCTTGGCAGAAACCCCTGTTTCTTTTGTTCCTTTTCGTTTACATGACACAACCTTACTCGGAAACATATGACTTGGTATAGGGGATTTCCAAGTTGGCTCTCATGCATTGTTTTCTTTTTGTATTTTCCATTTTGCTACTTTAAAGTAATTGCTCACAAAATGGTGTGTATCAATTCCTTTAAAGTGGGGACATACATTGGAATTATTCATTTACATTCTTAGTTCTTAGTGCAGCCATGTTACTTTATACGATGTGTTTGTCACTTTATGGATGACATTGGGTATGATGTCCTTCATAAGTGTGACCTATCTTAGCATATTACATTCCTCTTGGTGGCCTAATGAAACATATTGCATCCCCTAAGTTGTGAATATTCTATTGTTTGATCGGTCCTCTCTTGGAGACATTAGATACAATGTTACCTAAGTTATAGACCTTGCATGAAATTAACAAGACTCCTTTTAACATATTTTGCATTTTCCATTTTTACATTTTATATTTTTTCATTCGCATGGCCACCTTGCATAACATAGCTTCCATGCCTTTGGTACCATCCTATTTGTTCATGAGTTCTAAGCATATGAAGCTTTGCTTGTCTCATGAAGCATGAACCGACATTCTCCTTTGTGGCACCTTTTTAAAGTTATCAGGAGGTATATCTTTGATATGGTTGAGTGGGAATCCCATTTTGATGCATGACTTTCCCCATAGCCACCTATGTTTTTGTGAGTATATACCAGCCAAGGGTATGTACAAGATAATGATGGGCCAAAAAGTGGCGATATGATGGGTATTTGTAGGGTATGTGGCTGATGACTTTTTTCTACCCAAATTTGATGAAATGAAAAGGGTTTTTAAAGGAGATTCTCAGCTTTCCACCAATATAAATTATTCTTTACATTGAATTTAATAAATAATTATTATTCATTTTCTATTTAAATTATGACTAAAGTCCTCTTTGATAGGCTAATTGAAAAACATCTATAGCTTTCAAACAGTATCACATTTTTGGAATTCAAAATATGCATCACATTCTATGCTTCACATACTATAGTATTAAAAAAAGAAAAATTGAATTTCATGAAGTTTTAACCAAGTTAAGGTGGTCAAACATATGAGTTTTTTATATTTTTTAAAATTTGTAAGAAAAAATTCATAATTAATTATTTACTTGGAAAAAAATATGCAAAAAATATGCATCAAATCCAGACATGAGTCCTCTACTTATGTCTAAAATCTTATAATTCTTTTTATCATTTTATTGTGGTTCTGGGTGGTCAAAAATACACCTACTTCTTATTTTTTCCCTGAAATTTAAGTACTACTGCATTGAAATTTCAAAATTTCACCAAATAGATTTAAAAATTAAAAAAAACCTAGTAGGTTAGAAACTACATTCAATTTGCTACAAATTCTAGATTCTTATATATTTTTGAAATAATATAGATAACTTAATTAAATTTTTATGTCAAGTTGCCTAACTCTAATTTTTTGCCACTTAAGGGCCTATTTTTTCCATGATGATCCTGCACATACCCCCAAGCGTATGTTTCTCACCTTTTGGGCCTTCTCACTCGGTGAACAACCATGAGTTCTATCGCCCTAGATTGAGTATGCATTTTCCTTTTCAGACAAACAACCTAGATCTGATTTACAACTAGCTAAACAAACGATCAAAGCTTGATCTAGCTTTTGTAGAAGTTGAAAAACCAACTTCACAGTCCCCAAGAATCACTTGCAAGCAATCACCTATCACATGCAATAGATATTCAAAACAAAAAAGAAGAGATGTTCTATAAACCCTCAGAGCCGATATGTGCAAGCAAAAACTAGAAAAAAATGATTATTGAAAGTAATTGTTTTTCAAATAATACAAAAGCCTTCAAAAAGGAAATCATGCACAACTCTAATCTTATCTTGAGCAAAAAGATAGCTCAACAAGATAAGGATAATAATTAAATAATAATTAACCTAGGAAATAAAATATGCCTAAGAAAACTTATGCTAAAGTGTAATTAAATAATTAATTACACCAACACCCCCCCCATAAGTGCAACTTAGGGAGAAGCAAATTACTATGCAAGAGATGAGTCTTGACAACAAGGCTTGACCAGGTACTCATTTATAAATGTAATGCAAACTAAATCAAATGAGGTAAAGGAGAAAAACACATGGGAACAAAACTCCTCCCCAAAATAGAATGAAAAAAGAATGAAATGCACTAATGAAAGAAGGATAGGAGGTGGATTACATGATACCCCCCATAGACAACTTCTATCATATAAGTACATATATAATGGTCTCCATAGGAGAGATATAAAGAGACAAGAAGCCCCCCCCATAATGAAGAAACTCATGTCATAATGGTGGATGCCTGATGTAGAATCCAAAAAGATATCCTGAAGCAAAAAATAATATTCCTCCCCTTGGGAAGAAACGGATCCAAAGGATGATATCAAAGAAACTCTGTGAAGAGTGAAGAACCAATCTATCTCAAGATGGGTGCCATGATAGGATGTTGAAGAATCTCTTTGTCTGAACTGAAACAAATGATGCCAAATCCAAATTGATGTGGAGAATCCTGAAATGCAACCTCTGAATGCACGGATAATGGTAGTGTACAGTGAACCTACCTATCAAGGTAGAGGAGATGAATGTCCTCAAAATAATCCTCAAGATCTGTAGTGTGAGACTCAACAAACAAGAATGTGTCTGGAAGATAAGAATCCCATGATGTAGTAGATAATGAATGACCAAGATGGTCATGATGCTGAACTGAATCTGTATACACCTAAAAATAGTCACATCACAATAGTCTGGTAATTAATTAAATATTTTTAATATTTAGTTAAATCTCTGAATTCAATCTACGTATAAATAAATTATAAATAATTTATTTATATTGTTCATTCTTTCATTTTGATTAAATAAATAAGTTTATTTAATCACTTTTCTTATCCATTTTTTAATTAATTAAATAAACATTATGATTTATTTATATTAATTATCATATAATCTTGACTTGAATATTTTATTCAAATAAAGATTAAATATTCTTCTCTTCTAAAAATCCTCTAAATTCCATTCACAATTAAATATTCCAAATATTTAATTAATTCTTCCAAATTCTATTCACAATTAAATATCCCAAACATTTAATTGAGTCTTCTAATGTCCATTCACATCAAATATTTCAAAAATGTTTTAAATTCTCAAACTCACATAAAATTAAATAAATTTATTTATTTAATTTGGATTATCTGCAATAACCGTGAAACAACTTCAAAATAGAAAATTAATAAATTCCTCTATTTCTGAACAAAGTTGTTCCCATGGGTTGAAGACAAACCTCCATTCTTCTCTCCAACCTCTCGACATCTTCTATCTTCCTCTCAACCTCTCCATCTCTCACCATTCAAATTTACCAAACAATCTCACAGCCATTGATCTTTGCCAGCCAGGCTTTTGCTTGCAAAAAGCTATAAAAAGGACTGTCGGGTCTTTGAAAAAAAAGAAGAGAAGTTTGCATATAGGAAAACTATAGTCAATCAGCCTTCCAGCATCCATAGCCTCTAGAATCATAGCATAGAATAGTTTAGCATATTAGCAATCCATATCATGGCCTATCATCCTCATATCATAGCTTCAATAGCATTCATAATCCACAACCTATGTGCATAATCTACAGCTCCTGTGCATATACGTATATCAACATTTCACTCCACTAGCATATAGAATAGAGAAGTATTCCCCCTTTGCATACTCATTCTACAGGTTGCCATTCTGAGAAGCTTTGCTTACACAATCTGAGAGCAGTAGCTTCAAGCAAATCACTGGAGATAAAGGACAATGGAACGATTATGAAGAAGCTCTGTTTGATTTCTTTGATTTCATTTTATTTAGCTTTCTTTAGTTTAATGTTGCATTGGTGTGTTTTTGTTATTTTATTTTGATACTAACATTTTCCACACACATTTTTGGTGCCCACCGTGGGGCTCTTGCCCCAATTTTAACATCTTTTCACAGATTTTTCTAACAGGTTATGGCTGGAAGAGCGTATTAGTGCATTAAACATGCTTCAACGCAGTTCATACCCAGTTTAGCACTCTTTAACTCTGTTATAGCACCCTTTAAGGATTCTACAATGCTCTTTACTTATCCTACAATGCTCTTTACTGATCCTGCAGTGCCCATTACTAATCCTACATCACTCTTTACTTATCCTACAACGCTCTTTACTAATCCTGCAACACTCTTTACTGATCCCGCAATGCTCTTTACTCATCCTATAGTGCCCATTAATGATCCTATAGTGCCCTTTAATGATCCTGTAACGCTCTTTATTGATGTAGCGCTCTTTACTGTTTTCATAGAGCATTTCTATATTAGCACTCTTGATGTATGTTTTAGCGCATTTCTTTTTCTTAGCATAGAATTTGTAAATCTGCAACTGTAATCTGTGACTTAAGTAAAATTTGACTGGATCCGACGTAACCGTGGCCAGTAAGAGCTTTAAAAGAATGAATCAATCCTAGGATAGTCACTTCATTTTCTATTTTGGACTAAAAATAACTCCATGTCTTTGTGAAGCAATATCTTCACCTAGCATAGAAAATTGTTTATTTGGGCTTAAAATTGAACTCTTGCTTGCTTTGATTAAACGGTGATAGGCCTATGCTCTCCCCTTAACTGGGTGATCAAAATGCTAGACTCATCTATTTTATTTCATGCAATTTTAAGCTTTGTTAATACCTCTTAGAAGGCCTGCCGTAGTGGGAAAAAGTACCCACCCTATGGGAACGACCTAAGTGGGAACAACTAAAGCCAAGTTTTCCAACCCACTTTAATCAAATGTAGATGGTTGATGAAAATCCCATTCGACAGTAGTGTGCATTGATAACCATCCCCAAAGCCTTTGTTCTAAAGGTTGGGAGGTCTCTCGAAGGAGTCTATCATTTTCCGCACCGAATGGAAACCCTTAATACGAACTTAGTGTAGTATCCAGCCAAAGTCAGTTTCCAAACATCATAATAATCACAGTGCAGGGGAGGGAAGAATCTACCCCCAAGATACTCACCATATAATTGCCAAGGACTATTTGCTCAGGGGATCCAGTATCAACTTCTGTCACTCTGAGTATGTGCCTAGAAAAGACAAAAACACAGGCACCCCTTCGGGGGTGACATGGCTGTGTGAGTCGACGTAGTTCTAAGATGTGGGCTATTGATTATTATGGTGACCTACTTGAGTATTAAGAGTGAGTTTGCTTGAACTATCTATCATGTGTAAAACCTGTGAAAATAATTTTTGAAAAACATTTTGATCATACACTTAATGTTTAGTATAGGACTTTAAAACAACTATTCTACAACTTGCTTGATGTGTCTTCAAAACATTAATTCAGTAAAGATCATCCAAAACTCACATTTACATTGATTACTCTCATGTTAAGAGATTGGAAATCCACAACCTTTGTTAATAAATCCATTCTCAAATGAATCAAAAAGCCAAAGAAACCACTCAGCGACAAGAAATTATTGAAGAAAAGACGATTCTTGTACCAAAGTTGAAAGGTTTTACTTAAACATAGAACCTTTATCCATTGATATCATGATTTTGTTAGAGGTTTCACTGATGATTATGTTGTAGAACTATTATACTCACAAGCTTTCTTTCAAAGAAGAGCCCTTTCTCAAAGGAACAACCATAGTCAGCGTATTTATTCTTCTTATATTCCCCAACCTGCAATTGAATATTCTACTCGTCCAAATAAATTTGTGCAATAGAGAACTCAATCACATTAGGCATTTCTCATAAATCCATCTTTTTACGAAGCTACGATCAAACTTCATAAAGTGCAAAATCATTTTTTTATTGGTATTTTGCTTAAATTCCTGCCAACAGGATTTTCATCCTTTCAATTAGGGAAAACACAAGCTAAAGATTAGAAATCTTTTAAGTCATAGAATCTTCATTCTATCCTGACTTTCATAACCATCAAAAATTGCACTATTTCATTCTTTTGATCAAAAGTTAGTAGAATTTGGGGCAAAGCTTATGCCTGTTGTCACAAGATCTCGAAAGCACATAGAAAATGATGAAAGAGAAAGTACCACAAGAAAAATGGGTGATAATAGTGAGAAGGAAGAGAATCCATTTCATACTGAAGAGTTAATAGAAGAAAAGCTTCAAGAAGAAGAGCAGGATCCCCAATTCCATACTCTTATGGAAATAATTTTAGAACGAAACACAGAAAGATATTTCCTTTCATTAGCTAATCAAGGAGCTAAGTTACCTGCCAATTTTGATATAGAAGGGATTAAAGAGAATCCTGAAACTCCTAATGATTTTAGTGCTCTTACTCAACAGATAAAATAATTACAAGGGAAAATAAAGGAAATGCAAGGGGGTGCAACAAAGAAGTATGTTTTGGAAGACATGTGTCCTTATGCATTTGATAGGAGTCTTCAAATGATCCCTTTTCCAAAACATTGTGAAATCCCTAAATTTGATAGGTACAATGGGAAAATTGACCCCATTGACCATGTGTGGGATTTTCAAAATATGAGTCTAGAATTTGCTTATGAAGATACCTACTTAATGCGATTGTTTCCACAAAGTTTGGGTGGACAATCCATGGAGTGGCTTTCCAAGATCACTCCCCTCATCAAAACCTTTGAGGAGTTAATAAATCAGTTCATATCACAATACACCTACAACATCCAACACCAGATAACCATGCTTGATCTTTGTAAAGTGAAACAAAAAGTAGGGGAATCTTTCACTATGTTTTTGCAAAGATGGAGAAGATTGTTTACACGATACTCCCGTCTTGTTCCTGAAAAAGAAAAGATGGATATCTTCATCAATAGCCTAGATCAAGAATTAAGCTACATGCTTAATCTTCATTGTCCTCATAACTTTGAAAAATTGATTGAAAACGCAATCACCATTGAAGGGGCCTTGGTCAAAAGAGGAGTAATAAAACTTGATAATCCAAGTTCATCCAATCATAACAACAATGATAAAACAAGGTTTTGGAACAAAAATAAATTTTTTGTCAATTATGGTATAGTGGATGCAAACAATCTACGAACAAGACCATCTACCTTCAACCTATCAAGTGCTCCATGAAACAACCAACAAGGACATACCAACCAACAAGGAAACAACAATCAACAAGGAAAAAACTTCAATCAAGAAAGCATGACCAATCAAAGCACCAAGGATAATCATGGTGATTTTAATAACAATCTTGGCAATACCCAAACATCAAATCTACCAAGACCTCCATTCTTTTCAAATCGATGGAATTTTACCACTTTGGGTCAATCTCTTGAGTCTGCTCTCAAGGAGCTTCTTGATAATAAGGTTATCACCTTACCACCACAAAGATATTATGATCCACGAGTCAAACCACCATCATGGAATGACTTGTATTATTGTAATTATCATCGATGTAAAGGTTATAGAACAAATAACTGTCAAGCATTACAAAATCTAGTACAAGATTTAATTGACAATGGCAGCATCACAATTGAAGGACATCATACCAATGATGATCATCAAGCATTCAAAGATCCTTTACCAAACTATCAAAGGGGGGAAACATTAGATACTAAAGTTAAAAGCATAAATAATGTTGAAGACAACATAATCCACCACATCTATGCAGATGATCACCAGGTTAATGTTATTAAAATCAAGGAAAAACAAGAATATCAACAGGTTAATGTGACTACGAGAGGACAAGCAAAAGTTGTCTTAAAAGGAAGTTCATCTAAGGCAGCTATTCCTCCTGCAAATCATTATAATCTAGATGATCAATTGAGAAAAACGTCAGCTCAAATCTCCATCCTTGAACTTCTCAAAATATCCCCCGTACACAAGAATATTTTAGAAGAAGCTCTTGTAAACACAACCATCGACATAGATCTAGATGTAAACAAATTTCAAGCCATGGTGGGACATTTGTCTTCCCCCACTTGTCTTTCATTCTCCAAAAAATATGATGCCTCCATGACACATCTGCATAATTCATCGCTTTATCTTGAAGTCATGATCCATAAACACCAAATCAGACGTGTCTTAATAGATGGAGGAGTTGGTTTAAACATTTGTACCTTAAAGCTAATACATGCCTTAGGAATATCAGAAAATTCCATTGATCCACGAAGGAAAATAACTATCAAAGTATATGATGATGAAGAAAGAGCTTCTAAAGGATTAATAATGCTACCTATCAGAGTGGGACCTATTGTGAAAAATACCTTTTGTTAGGTTCTAGATTGTGATCTTTCCTATATTATACTTTTGGGTCGTCCATGGATTCATGATATGCAAGTGGTACAATCAACATACCATCAATGCCTCAAGTTTTCGTATGATGGACAAGAAATAACTATACAAGTTGACTACAATAGCACTGAAACTTGTTCAAATCTCCGAGCAACTCAAGACGCCTTTGTGCCCCACAATAGGGAGGCTCTTACTACCTCTTCTTCCAATCTACAAGGCCAATTGCAAGAATTGACAAAGAATCTTGACACCAAGCTATATTTAAAAGACAAAGGAGTAGGCGAATATTCGCTATGCCTTTCTAGCTTACCTCCTTCTCCAAGGTCACATGGTCAGCCAACCCTATCAAATCAAAAGATCGCAATAGCCTCTACATCCCAAGCTTCTGTGCCAATCACAAAGTTTGATGGACGATTCATTAAAGCTAAGACTACCGAGGAAGAAGTTGAAGATAGGGACATCCTAAGCTGGCTATACAAAGATGAAGATGAATCTCGCTTGCACATCAAGTTACCTATCGACCAATATGGCAAAGGGTATACCATCATGCAAAGAATGGGCTATGAAGGAAATGGTCCTATAGGAAAAAGAAAAGAAGGAATCATTGAGCCAATTCAACCTATTTCAATACATCCAAAAGATAAAATAGGACTTGGATATGGTAAGGATACAAAAGAGTCAACTTCACAGCAAGCACAACAAACTCATGAAGGAGAATCAATTTCAGATAAACCCCATGAAGATGTCACTCTACAAAAATTTTATGAATTAGTTTTCCAATTGCAAAATAGTTCAGACACTGATTCCAATGAATATGAATGAGACACCATCTATAACGATGAATTTTGGAGAGACAAACAAGTTGATACTATACACAAATATGCACCCATTCTCATACAAGGAGAAATCTCGGGAACACAATCACTTGAATTTGAATCACGATATGACGATGACTGAACTGAGGATGATTCAAATTTTAATGAGATTGATAATCGACAGGAGAATACCATCATAGACTTTTTCCATCATGAAAATGACAATCATATCATGACTTTGACAACTCAAGACCTTACCCAACCTAATGATCCCATACCTTTAGTTTATCCGTAACTTATTGATTAGGACAACGATGCACCTATCCATATCCCTACATTCTATGATGATGAGGATATTGTAAATTTTCTTTGTTCATCTAATCAAGAAAACAAGTGTTCCATCAAAGAATCTCATAGTCAAGGTTTTGATAGGGAGGGTGTCAAGTCTCTTAGCTACAAAATAAATGAAATAAAAGATAGATCTATCAGTGAAAACCAAAAAACGGCAGTGGTAGATCATAACAAGAGAAAAATAAAGAGCGAATCCGATGGTGAAAACCTTTTTGAGGCACTGAAGGATGAGAAACTTGACACTCTTCCTATACATTATCAAGAAAGATCTTCTATTTTTATTGAGCCAACAGAATCAATCAACATAGGTACAACAGAGCAGCCAAAAATCTTGCAACTTGCAACATCATTAATAGTTGAAGAAGTACTGAAATTCACACAATTCTTGAAGGAGAATCAAATTAACTTTGCTTGGTCATATGCCGATATGCCAGGATTAGATCCTAATCTGATAATGCATCATCTATCGATAAACACAGGGGCAAAACCTGTGAAGCAAAAACTCAGAAAAATGCATCCACATGTTGCATTATTGGTTAAAGAAGAGTTAAGGAAGATTTTTAGATGTTGGATTCATTCAGTCTATTGACTATGCAAAATGGACATTATACTTTGATGGATCTTACATGCAACATGGCTCGGGGGCAGGGATTCTTTTTGTCACACCTGATGGACATACCATCCCAAAATCATATCGGTTGATGTTTCCCTGCACAAATAACATAGCTGAATATGAAGCATTGGTCACAGGAATGAAGATAGCATTGGAATGGCGAATTACAGAGCTGTAAGTTTACAGTGATTCACAACTTGTCATGAATCAAATCAATGATGAAATTTATCAGATTAAAGATGATAAGTTGCTACCTTACAAGAACATGGTGGATGATTTTAAAAAGTATTTTGTGGCAATCAAGTTTTCACAAATCCCAAGGATTGATAATAAAGCTGCAGATGCAATGGCTACAATTGCTTCCTTGTTACAATTATCAGAAAATAAAAAATGATATGAATTCTTGGTGGAACAATTGTTTTCTCTCGCCTATGATAATCCTAAGACCCAAGTCATATACCATTTAATCAATTTTGATTCACCTTTATATGGCAAGATTTATACCTACTTGAAAAATAACATCTTACCTCCGGAATTATCCCGAAACCAAAAAAGGAATTTCATACACCAATCATCCCACTATACCTTGATCGTCGATATCCTTTACCAACGTAGTCTTGATGGTACACTCCTTCGATGTCTTGAACGTGACGAATCTGAAAAATCCTTACAAGAGGTTCATGGTGGTATTTGTGGAACTCATTCAAGTGGTTTAACCTTAGCCAAAAAACTTGTTAGAATGGGATATTATTGGCCTACCATGTAGAGAGAATCTTTTACTTTTTTCAAGAAATGTTCTAAATGCCAGATCCATGGGAATCTTATTCATGCACCTACATAGGAACTGCAGCCTTTCACTCCGACATGGCCTTTTTCTCAGTGGGGACTAGATCTTGTTGGCAAAATTCATCCTTCATCATCAAATGGGTATAAATTCATCATCACAACTACAAAATATTTTACAAAATAGATCGAAGTTGTTCCTTTGACGACCGTGACTGGTAAACAAATCTCTTCATTTATCTTGAATTACATCATCTGCCAATATGGAATTCCTAATTCTATCATCACTGATAATGGGAGGCCTTTCAAGAATTAGGATGTTGACGAAATTTGTGAAAGATTTCACATACAACACAGGTTCTCTACACCTTACTATCCATAAGGAAATGGTCAAGCAGAAGCTTCAAACAAAACAATCTTAAAGATCTTGAAGAAGACGGTAAATGATGCTGGTCATGATTGGCATGTCCAGTTAAACCCAGCTTTGTGGGCATACAAAACCAGCATTCATACACCAAAAAGGGCTACACCACATGCCTTGGTATATGCGCAGAAGCAATCTTACCATTAGAGGTTGAAATACCTTCACTTAGGGTTTCACTCAAAGGATTGATCAATGATGAAGACTACTGAGTATCTCGTCTGCAAGAGCTAGAATTGTTAGATGAAAGACGCCAACATGCAGCTGATCATTTGAAGGGTTATCAAGAAGTTATATCCCATAGCTACAATCATAGAGTTAAACCACAAACATTTCAAGTAGGTGATTTAGTCTTGAAAGAAAATCCATGGAATCAGCAAGAAGAGAAAAGGAAGGAAAATTTGAACCAAATTGGCTTGGTCCATTTGTCATCATTGCAGCATATGGTTCTGGAGCATATCATTTATCTACATAAAAAGGGGACCTGTTTGAAGAATCGATCAACAACATTCATTTGAATAAGTTCTATGTCTAAAAATACAAAACAAAATAAAAAAAAGTCCTCAAAAAAATACATAAAAATTAGAAAAAGTCCTTAAAAAATACATAAAAATCAGAAAAAGTCCTAAAAAAAAACATAAAAAAAAAACAAAAGAAAATAAAATTCACATGATCTAAAAAAGTGCAATAAAAACAAGTGGTGAAAACCTAGAAAACAGGCACTACTTGTGATCAAAATAGGCTCCTCTATTTATTAGCTTATGTCTTGCATTCACTTTTTAGCATTATTCAGCATCATCTATCCATTTCTATCATTTGTACATATCTATCATATCCATATCATGCAATGGGAATCCTTGTGTTTCATCATGGCTTGATAAAATTTGTACATGTCCATAATATTTAGATTGTGTTTACACTGGAGGCAGAAACACAAACTAAACAAGAGAGGGGAAACAAGCTTTTTTAGAACATGATAAATAGACAAATGACGGTTTGACAAAACGCAACATACATTGATGCATCAAATCAACCACAACATAAAAATGATCACTCAATTCCAATGAAATAAAATAACATGGTCAAAACAACGTTAATTAAAACACAAACATCAATGTTGATAACCAAGTTGGATGATCTTAATCTGAATAATGTTTCAAATACTTTAGGAAAAGTTTGAATTGTTGGTCGATTTTCTATCATATCTCTAGAGCAATTTGATGATGTATTGAAATAGAAAAGCAAGGAAGGAGTATGATTTTTCTTTGTTTGTTTTTGTGAGGAAATCATTAGTACTATGCAAATTGGTCACGAGAGATGCTCTACTAAGTATCATTTATGACATTTCAGAATTTGCATGGGAAACAGATTAACTCTTATTTGTTTATGCAAGTGATACTCAGGTCATCTCAGTTCAATTACACCTAGATGCTTGTATTATCTTGCTATATCATAATTCATGAAAGCAATACTCAGGTCATCAATGGTGCTAACATACCCTTTGATGCTTGTATTAACTTTCAACATTTCAATGCTCTATGATGAGACAAAAATCATAAATAAGTTCTCAGAATGGCAATATTGTACATATATCCTGCATGGTTAGTATAGATTAAATTAATTTTAGAATTTGCATTTGGCATTTATAGGTTTTCCCAAAAGCTGGAAAAGTATCAAAGTTCCATATCTTTCCAATAAACGACAAAGTATATTTGACATTCACAAAAACATCATCACATACATTTTTCATACATATTTGCATCAGAAAATTATAAAAAAAAAAATAAAGCGTACATCATAATCTTCACATCACTTTCGTTGCATTTTCATTTTTACAACATATCATTTCGTTTGTTTCCATACATGATACATCACATCATGAAATCATATCATAAACATCATGCATATAGAACATAGACACATTCATCACATAAGGAATCATCACTGCATATCATATATCTCAAAAATGAATGTCAAATGTACAAAAGATGTCAACTATGCATGACATAACATCATCAAATATGGGATCATATCAGTATGTATACAATTGTCTCAACAGAGTATCAATAAGATATATAAGAAATCATGCAAAAAGCACTACGAAGTGCTATCCTCTGATGTTGCTAGTCTAGGACCTGCCCCACCTATACCTGATGGACCTATTCCACCTGCTCCTGATGACCCTCCTGGAGGTAATGGCTGAGATACACCCCTGCTGGTAGCCCGAGAGCGACTATGTGTGGACCGTGACTGTGTATAACTCACTCTCTACTCGGGTGGCACTACATCATGATACCTGATCCTATAGAACTTTGCCTCCTGGGTGGCCCTAGTCACCTCTCTCATCATGTCACCAATCGAGGTACCTACTGCTACTCTCTGTAGACTATCAGCTAGGGCCATGGCATGCTCACCCTGCTGTCTGGCTGTATCTCTCTCAGTTTTCATTGTCGTTAATTATCCCTGTAGCTGTGTAACCAAGGCATGTGCTTGTGCTAACTGACCCTGTAAGCTCTACACTCTACTCTGTAAGGTAGCTATTTGACTCGGCACCACTGGATCTACTGAAGATGATGGAGTTGAATGTCTCATATGTGGTCCACCTCTGCAACCACCTCTGCCACCACCTCTACCACCTCCTCCACCACTATCATCCCCACTCTCCTCATCACTGCTATCTCCATCCCCATCTGACTCATCATCATCATCCTCCTTGAAGTCATCAGCCTCTAAAGCAGCCTCTCGCTATCGCCTATGTCCTCCTATCAGGATCAAATAATCGTGGTGCAGGATGTTCCAACACATACTGACCATACTCTAGAGTCATCCCCCCATCAAGAATATCAACTCTGTAGTCCCACATCTGTACTCCCAAATTGGTGAACTCTGCCACTGTTGCATCATATACGATTTGTGGACCCCACACTGTAACCTCATGCTGCCGATGCGCATAAATAGAATAACCTTGTGGCATACCCTGAGACCGACCATACTGTAGCCATACCTGGCCAAGAAGAAACCTCTCAATAATCCTAGGAGTACAACCAATCAAATATCTAGTGGTAAAGACATAGGGCATCTCCCTAGCATCCTTTGGCCATGCCTTGCAATCTACATAGGGTCACCAGCATACTGTATCAAGATCATCCAGAAGACGCTGCCAATGATCCAGTTTTCCCAGCCTCGACTGAGCGATGACATCGGTATATCTGAATCTATACGGTCGACCGACAGGCCATTGTCCACAAGTCAATGGTCGCATAACGGCAAAGTGCTCCCATGCCCATATCTGTAAAAGTGAACAACCAACAGCTAAACTCTGGCCTCCACCGTACACAATATGGTGTAGCTCATCATATAAATGTGCAAGCATGCACGATCCCCAAGCATATTGTGTACCCTACATCACCATACTCTCAAGTACACGACTCTACTTGACTGCAAAACCCTTCGACCTATGGTCGGGGCACAAAACACCTCCAATAAATCCTATAAGTACGGAGGGTAAGGGTGCATACGAATCTATCATCTCAACCCATGAGATATAATATTCTGCAATATGATCATCTCTGAATATCTGTCTCAAGGCATCAGTACCTCCCACCTCCCGATCATCAAATCTCACTATCTCACCCATCACTAGAATCCTCAAGATGCGATATACATCCTCAGGAGTCACGATAATCTCTCTTGTCGGCAAATGAAAGGTGTTCGTGTTGTTGTGCCACCTCTCTGCAAGTGCTGTCAATAAGGCTTTGTTGAGACACACCTCAGGCATCTCAAGTAATGAGGTCAGTCTGCATGCCTCGATCACATCTCTATCCGCTTGTACCAACTGCGGAATCAATCTCCATGTCTTCGGGAATTTCTCCCATAACTGCAAGACGCTCCATCTCTCCTATTGAATAGGAAGAATCATCAAGTCAAAGAAAAATCAATATCGAATCATCAAGACAAATCAATCAAATCTGAATATCAAACTATTTTTTTTCATCATCATGGAAAGCAAATATATCAAAATCCTGTTTGTTTTTAACAACTTTAGAAGCAAACTTATCAACCTATTTGTTTTTCATCATCGTGGAAAATAAATTTATCACAATCCTGTTTGTTTTTAACAACTTTAGAAGCAAACTTATCAAACAACTATTTTTTTTTCATTAACTTGAAAGCAAATTTATCAGCTATTATTTATTTTCCAACAACCTTGGAAAAAAATTGATCACACAAAACAACATCAAATCAAGGGCGCTGCAAAAATTCTCATGGGTGCTACACAAATCATAATGGGCACTAAGAAATGAAGGGCACTATAGAAATCATCATGGGCGCTAGAAAAACCTTAAAGAGTGCTAAAAAATCAAAGGCGCTACAGGAAACATAAAGGGCGCTACAAAAAGACTAAAAGGCACTAAACTTATGCATGAAGGTACAAAAATGTTGGAAAATGTGCCCTAAACGTAAAATTTTCAAACACTAAAAGTTTTTAACGGGGTACATACCGCGGGTCCATAGTGTGTCGGCCATTGATGTCGTCGGATGCACTTGAAACGGTGTTGGTGGATAGGAAGTGCCATCTTTCTCACTCAAGAGCTAAAAAATTTCAATTTTTAGTAGGTTAAAATGGGAAAATGACATGGAAAATGACATTTTTAACCTATTTAAAGGTAAAATTGGGGCATTTTATCACAACAGGGGCAATTTAGGTCATCAATTTTTCATCTTACATCTTTTCATGTAAATTTCTTCACATTATAATTTTCGAACGATGAATCGACATCTTAAAAATCATAAAAATCTAAAAATTCAAAAAAAATCACAAAAATTTCAATCTTATCAATTCATCGTCTGAGGGGGCTAAAACCTATCAACATTCAACAATCAGCATCTGGGGAAAATTTCAAAATTCTTTGAAGCAATGTGTAAAACACATCACTTCAAAGAGGGGCAAAATGTATACACCTAAAAATGGTCACATCACAATAGTCTGGTAATTAATTAAATATTTTTAATATTTAATTAAATCTCTGAATTCAATCTACGTATAAATAAATTATAAATAATTTATTTATATTTTTCATTCTTTCATTTTGATTAAATAAATAAGTTTATTTAATCACTTTTCTTATCCATTTCTTAATTAATTAAATAAACATTATGATTTATTTATATTAATTATTAGATAATCTTGGCTTGAATATTTTATTCAAATAAAGATTAAATATTCTTCTCTTCTAAAAATCCTCTAAATTCCATTCACAATTAAATATTCCAAATATTTAATTAATTCTTCCAAATTCTATTCACGATTAAATATCCCAAACATTTAATTGAGTCTTCTAATGTCCATTCACATCACATATTTCAAAAATGTTTTAAATTCTCAAACTCACATAAAATTAAATAAATTTATTTATTTAATTTGGATTATCTGCAATAACCGTGAAACAACTTCAAAATAGAAAATTAATAAATTCCTCTATTTCTGAACAAAGTTGTTCCCATGGGTTGAAGACAAACCTCCATTCTTCTCTCCAACCTCCCAACATCTTCCATCTTCCTCTCAACCTCTCCATCTCTCACCATTCAAATTTACCAGACAATCTCACAGCCATTGATCTTTGCCAATTAGGCTCTTGCCTGCAAAAAGCTATAAAAAGGACTACCGGGTCTTTGAAAAAAAAGAAGAGAAGCTTGCATATAGGAAAACTATAGTCAATCAACCTTCCAGCATCCATAGCCTCTAGAATCATAGCATAGCATAGTTTAGCATATTAGCAATCCATATCATGGCCTATCATCCTCATATCATAGCTTCAATAACATTCATAATCGACAGCCCTTGTGCATAATCTATAGCCCCTTTGCATATACGTATATCAACATTTCACTCCACCAACATATAGAATAGAGAAGTATTCCACCTTTGCATAATCGTTCTGCAAGTTGTCATTCTGAGAAGCTTTGCTTACACAATCTGAGAGTAGTAGCTTCAAGTAAATCACTAGAGATAGACAAAAATGGAATGTTTCTGAAGAAGCTTTGTTTGATTTCTTTCATTTCATTTTATTTAGCTTTCTTTAGTTTAATGTTGCATTGTTGTGTTTTTGTTATTTTATTTTGATACTAACATTTTCCACACACAAAATCCATAGGGGCCAATGTGGCAATACTAATGTCATTAGGAACAATGGAGGATACATGTATAATCTTAGTTTGAAGAGTAGGAATTGTGAGACAAGCCTCTGATCCATCAGAACATGTAAGGGTGTCTAAATACTCAAGCTCCTCTAAAGTATCATGATCAAAGGGTGTATATCTCTCCAAGCAATGGGTAAGAGACAATTTGAAGCAGGATACTGGTGGAATGGAGAGAGATTGGGGTCTCCATATATCTCCCAAAGATGTGTCCAAAGTGGGTGGGGAAAATGCATGTCCGATATAGCCCACATAGTGTCATCATCAACACTAGACAATATAAGTCCTACTATGTGATCTCTAATGAAATCCCAAGCTAGTTTTCCCTCTGAAGTGGCTGGTTCAGGAATGAGATCATAAAAATAAGGAAAAATACTAAGCAACCTAAAATGTGTAAGTATGCCCTTTGCCCATGACTCATAATTACCCCGTTCCAGAATTACAACTGAAGGGTGAGTAGAAAAACCCATGACAACTCTTCAAAATAAAAAATTTGATAAAACTAACCTTACAACGTGTAGATCAAATGCATTAGAGCCTAATGACGCAAACAGGAGGTTCCCAAGTGCCAAAACGTCCAAGTAATTAAGAAAATTGTGAAAACACAAAACATTGAATAAAATATACCTTGGGCAGAATCTTGGAAAATAAGTTTGATCATTGTGTAGAGCATTGAACCAGATTTTCGATGCCTATTTGTTTACGCAAAATGGAGCTCATACGCAAAATTTATGCCCCTCGGAGTGCAAAAACCATCATTTGACTTTGACTGAGGAAAAAAAATCAAAAATGAAAATTCAGGAAATTAGACCTGCATCGTCAGAGTGGCACCATAATCAGCTTTCCAACAGTATCTCATTTTTCAAAAACGGAGATTGTATGCCCGATTTACCGAAAGAGGTAAAAAAATTATAAAAAGGGGTCCTGGTGGCTCCTTGGTTGCTTCGCTCGTCCTGGCGGCACTCGGGTGGTGCTATGGTGGTGCGCTGGCGGCAGGCTGGTGGCCGGCTGATGGAGGTGGTAGCCTGACGAAAAATGTTGGTGGCCGTCACCTCTGCTGGTGGTCGCTTGGTTGTGCAACGACAACGGTCCCCTTTCAATGGGGAGTGCACAAATTTTTTTAAAAAACTTTGTTTTGTTTTTTTAAATTTTTTTAAAAATTCTACATTTAAACATGTTCCCTGGGCCCGTACGGCCTTGGGGCTAATTTTTATTTTCCTTTTTTTCAAATTTCACCAAAATCAACGAAACGAAAGGTGTTTCTGGGGTTTTTGGGTGCTCTGAACGTGATGGAGACTCCCATTTGGCCCAAAAATGCATAGAAAATTAGGCTACCCCTAGATCTGCAAAAAAAAAACCTGGCTTCAAACCCTTGCACAGATGAAAATGTTGTGAGAGAATATCTTCAAATCACAAACATGAAGCAACAGGTCTGGAGCTCTAATACCATGTAGAAGTTGAAAAACCAACTTCATAGTCCCTAAGAATCACCTGCAAGCAATCACCTATCACATGCAACAGATATTCAGGACAAAAAAGAAGAGATGTTTTGTAAACCCTCAAAGCCAATATGTGCAAGCAAAAACTAGAAAAAATGATTATTGAAAGTAATTGTTTTTCAAATAATACAAAAGCCTTCAAAAAGGAAATCATGCACAACCCTAATCTTATCTTCAGCAAAAAGACAGCTCAACAAGATAAGGATAATAATTAAATAATAATTAACCTAGGGAATAAAATATGCCTAAGTAAACTTATGCTAAAATGTAATTAAATAATTAATTACACCAACAGATTTTCCTTTTCATCTTCTCTTCTCTTTCTCTCTTTCTCTTGTGTGTTCCTTTGTTCTTATGTTTAGTGTGCCATGGGATCTTCATCCTGGGGGCTTGATCATTCCTCTTGATCGTTGTATTTCCATCTTGCTAACACAAGTGCATTTGGATCCCTCTCGATATGCATGGCTACTTTAGTGTGAGTTTGAAGCAAGTTCATCCTCTCACTAAAGTGGGGGATAAATGTACCATAGAAAAATGGATCATTGACATTTTCATGGTTACTTAGGTCTTTTCCTGTGATGCTTGACCTATTTTGCTTTGATTTAATGTTGAAATGTAACTTAAACATTTACATTAGGTCCTGAATATTCAAATTATGATGTCTTGTGAAGGTGTTGTGAAGTGTTGTAACACATTTCTACACTTTTCTAGACTCTTCTTATTATAATTAATCTAAATATCACCTTTTTATTCCTTTTCAAGTCCTATTTCAAAGTGTTGTAAAGTCTTGTAACAAGATTTCACACTTCTCTAGGCTTGTCATCACTAATTACACCTTTCTTATACTTTATTTGGCCCCTTTATGCACTTATAGGCCTTAATTAAGTGTATTTTTGAATTCAAACCCGACAAACAACATTAAATGTAACTTAATTCCCGACACCCACTTGCAAGCCTAGAGTGGGACCCATTCGCCATGGGTGGCGAATGAGTCCCTCTTGGCTCAAAATTCAAAATAATTCAAAATTTCTTTATGGTTTTTATTCATTAAGACCTTATGTCGGCATGTGATGTTATATTATTGGGTAATTAGGGTATAAGTGTGTATAAATAAGTGTTTTTCCATCCATTTTAACACCCATTAATTTTCATTCACTCACACACCATCAATTAACATTCTTGCATTTAAAGCATCATTACATTATTTGATGAAGCAAATATCAAGCATCTTGGAGCAACCATTGACATATCTTCAAAATTTTACAATAAGGTTTTGGTGATTTTAAGACATTTTCATGTTTATTATTCACCATTCCTTCCTTGTTTTCATTTCATTTCTTTATCAAGTGTTTGATTACCAAAGTGGGATTTAACCAAGGCAAATCCCTATACTCTAACCCTTAACCATTTTTCACCTCTTTGCATGTTTGTTTGTAGGTTTTGTAGGTAGATCTGGCAAAAAAATAGGTGTTGAAAGGTCGTAAACAAGTCATCAAAGTGATTCAAGTCAACCAAACCCTACTTCAATCTTGAAGACAACATTCAACCCATTTTCCGCAGATTTGAAGACGTCAACTCGACAAGAAGACAAGTGTAGATCTAGACCTATAGAATTGACCCTTGAATTTGTAGAATTTTGGAGGAGGAATGATTTTCCATCAGTGGTGAATGAGTCCCACCTATAGGTTAGAAATGTTAATTTTGTTAGAATTCAGTTCCCAACAGTCAAAAACCAATTTTAGGGCAGTTTACCAGAAGCAGGACCGATTCGCCATCGATTGTGAATGAGTCCCACTAGTCATTAACAGTGAATTTTTCCACTTTCCAAAACCTTCCAAGATCAACATTCAACTTCCAGGTGTCGTCTGTTTAGTATCATTCATTTATGTTTGCATTTCTTTATGTTTTTAGTTCATTTTTGCATATCACACTATGTTTTGAAACATTGCATATTTCATTAGTTTTGTATTCATAATCAATGAATTCTATCAATTAGCTACATTTAGATCATTGCATTTAGTTATAATTACATCATACATTGCTTAGTTTAAGTGGATCACCTCATTTTTTGGGTTCTATCTCTCTCCTTTTAGTTGAAAAACCCTAAGAGTGCAAGAGAAGTACATAGGAACACCCCTAAAATTGATAGTTCACATCATATAATCTATAGGGTTCTTTAGTGCAGATAAATAAATATTCAAACTTTATATGCCCTAGTGAGCCATAGTCTTGACCAATGATGAAAATAAGGCATTGTAGATAAATTTTGAAGAATCTGCTTATTTTTATTGGAACACCATATTTTCTTAGTGATATCTATAGCTATTTGTTTTAAATCTCTTCCATAGCCTTTACTTATATTTAATATGCTGAGGAAAAAATAATACTATCCTTAACCCATTTTAATCCATTCGTTATGGAACTAGACAAGTATAAAACTCTATATACTAAGATTAATTATATGATACAACAATGGGTAAACATAATTGGTGTTAAGAGTGGAATATGTGTTCTCAACCAAAAATTATATTTGTACTTTGATAGGGGTTTTCAAACTGGGGTGGTTGTTAATAGCAATCTTTATTGAGTACTATGAATCTTTAAATCCTATTGTTTCTCCTATATAAGCTATGGGTATTCAACCTTCTTTAATTTACCCTCTAAATTTATCAACCACAATTTATTTTGGGCACTAAAATATGACTCTGCTTAGAAAATAACATAACAACAGTAATTTTTTACTAATACTAATCTTAGTTTGTCATGTGTCGCTGGTCTAGTTGAATAAGTGGAGTTATCTAATGGAATTGGATATAATAAATTATATGTCAAACTGATATAGCCTAGTATAATCTATAATAAACAATAAACAAGCCTAAGGAATTAAGAAATGGGGAGATAAGTTTCATATAACTATATTATATGTTATGCAATGAGGTGTTAGCTGCTAAGAGAGTTGATTGTATGCTACCAATGGAGAAGGGATAATTATTACCACCTTCAATCATAAGGAGTTTAGAAGTGAGCAATGCTTCATTTATATACACCTTTTAGAGTTCATTCATGGTTGAAATTAAACTTAAAACAACTACAACACCTTTTGGAGCCAAGGAAATGGTAGTAGAAACTGCCACTAATGTATAGCATGTTGATTACCTTATTGGTTTAAGTTGGGAGATAATACTTACCTCCTTTTGGTTGAGTAACAACCATACAATTTGAAATGAATGAATTTTGGAACCATGCATGAATCCCAAAACTAGAATGGGTAGTTGGACATTGAGGTGACCAGTTGAGTTTAGAACCTTCTTATTCTAAGTCAGGAACCTCCTACTTATTTCGAGTTAGGAACCTCTTTTTAGTTATAGTGCTAAGATGGGTGCAAGCACTAACTTTTATAGAAATAGATGGAGTAGGACAGGCTACGAGGGCATACATGGAGGTGGTAATCCTATAACACGTAGGCTATTCCTATCCATCTTAGGTGATTCCTCTAGGAGCATGTGGGCCTTGGAGCCAACAACATACCGACGAGGGACCAGTTTGGTTGCTTAGTCCTCCATTGGACTATATGAAAATAATTTCTAATAAAGCTCAAGTAGGTAACACACTATACATACCTCATATCATTGATGTGGAATAACCATAAATAGTTTTGGTATCTTAACTTATCAAGGTTGGAAGACCGTGGGTAAATGGTCATTAGGATGTTGACCTTCCTTGCAACAAGATGGTATAGTTATCAATTCTCTCATCTTAGGTAATAGAATCTGCTTGGTGGGGTGGATAGGGATTAAATCCACATGGGGGATCATATTCCACTCCTAAACTATTCCTAAGGTAGGTAGAAGACATGAAGTCCACATGACCTTGTAGAAAAATCATAGTAAGTTTCAAGTATTATTATTTTGGGGTTTACTTCATGGCTTTTCTATTCCAATCACTAGTGCATTAATGACTGATTGGCTATATGCATGAATGGTAAATGAACTTGTTGCTGGAAATAAAATTTTATTGTTCATTGTGGTAGTATTTCAATCTTCAATATCATGATTTTAATGTTGAAATAAAAAACAATTTGGGCTTATTTTCTAGTTTTCGTTGGGGAATTGTCGTCACATAGGTATCAAGGCTTAGAAATCAACACTAAGACCTTGTTGCTCACTCTTTCATTACACTAATAGGAATTTTTGGAAATGGCGGTCATGGGTTATGGAAAAAAGGTAAATTGAAAGAAGGCCTAAAAAAAATCCCTAAAAAAATAACTGAAAAGGATCCAAGACCGCTACTATTGCATGGCAAAAAACTGAAATCGAAACCATGTCTGACACAGAGCCATTGGCAGAACTATTAAGTGATTGAAATTATATAAATTAAAGCAAATGGCCAAAACAAACAATAGTCATGAATCACCAAAGGGATTCCCACAACCAAACCAAAAAAACCAAACCCATTGCTATTAGGGACTTCCCTTTTGGTTGTGGACGTAATGCTCCAACTCTCTCTAAGGAAGCCATTGCGGAATACAATTGTGTCCATGAAAATATTCCTATAGCTATGGGAATCTCAGATGATGAAGAACATGAAGAGCAAGAGGCACCTACTCTGTAATTGAAATTATGTATAAGATGATGAGCTAGTATTAAATAACCATTGTCGTACGTATGTACCAAATATTAACTACTAATGACGAATATGAAGATATATATCAATATATATTTTACAAATAATGTGTTATGATGATTTTGAGAATTAAATGGAATGGATTTCTAAATGTTGTGAATCATATGTTTTCTTGAATTTGCGCCATAATTCTAAATTTGATAAAAAGACAAGATTTAAATGGAGAACAAATAAAATTAAATAATACCCTCCTTTATCTTGCAGAATCAATTTGATATAATGAGGACTATAAGGAGATGAATGATCCATAGCCTTGCTAAAATGCTATATGTGAGTAAGGGTGTGATGTCTTCACCTCCTACTATACCTAAAGAGTTATAAGCTGAATTGAATGCTCTTTGTGCTAGGATATCATCACAAGAGCAACAAATTGAGGATCTAACAAGGCAAAAGGAGCAAGGAACTAACCACAACACTGACATGGGAATTGAAGAGCCTAGTAGAGAGCACAATGAGCATATAAATTAGGAGTATGAAAGAAGCTCTAGAATTACCATGTATAGTCACTCTCTGCAAGATCAACAGTGAGGTGTGGGAAAGGACCCAATGATTTGCGAATTGAAAAATATGCTAGCACCTAAGTTCAAGGGTACTGGGGGTAGAGATGCAGTTGAAGCTTGGCTAGTGGGGATGAATAAATATTTTGGTCTTTTGGAACTAAACACTAATACTAAGGCTAGAATCACTATCTACCAGCTAGAAGGTGAGGCCTTGCTATGGTGGGACCATCTGGTAGAAATAAAAAAATTATGACATAAGTCAACTAACTTGGGACAAACTGTTCATTAGGTGGTTCATAAGGAGTATCTATTTTCCCATCACTGAGCTTAAAGGATGACTGAATTTCACTCCCTATGTCATGGGGTAATGTTGGTATCAGAATACAAGGCCAAGTTCATAAACCTACTTCGACATGTGCACTACATGAAAGAAGAAGAAGATCAAATGAACAATTTTATTTTGGGATTGAATAAAAATATTTTGCATGCCAAAAATATTTCTCGACCTAAAAATTTGAACCAAGTTGTGAAGGTAGCCTTAGTCATTGAGGAGAAGCAAAAAAGCAAGAAAAAATGCAAAAAAAAGGCTCATTCCTACAACTACTCAGATAATAAACATAAATACTTTCGCGAAGCTAAGCCTATTTACGAAAGGCTTCTCGACAGTTTAAGAGTAGTCAAAACTATAGGGAGAATTGAGGGTTAGAAAGTTGGAAATACAACCTGATGAAAAAAGACAAAAATTATCTAAGCAAGTGGCTCATGTTGACTCCACAAGAGGCAAGGAAGTCAAAAGAGGACCGGTTGATGGTTGTTGGACATGTGGAGGCGACCACTACATGAATGAGTGTCCCAAGAATCTAAACAAGACCACCATCCCACCACTTGAATTTATGCAGTTGTGGATAATCACCAAGAAAAGGAACATGCCTCCCTAATAGAGATCCAAGGTACATTTTTCGACCAACCTATTTCTATTTTGGTAGATTTAGGAGCCATAGATAGCTTTATATCTCCTAATGTAATACAAAAATGTAAAATTGATCATAAGTGTCTAAGTCGAAAGGAGATGGAGGTTTAGTTTGGTTCAGGTAAGACACAAAAGATCAAATTTTATCTACGTGGAGCCTGAAATTGAGTTAGGAATTATTAAGACTAAGGTAAACCTATGGGTCACCCAGTTAGGATCCTATGACCTCATCCAAGGAATGGATTGGTTTTGGGAGCATCAAGTCAGGTTGGATTGCTACAATAAGAAGATTGAATGTCTAGATGATCAAGGGAGACCTATGACTCTCCAGAGAATCCATAGACCTTTAGTGCTAAGAATGATCTCAACCATGCAAGATAAGAGGGTAGGAAGGAAGGGAAGAAAGATTTATATAGTGAAGGTAGAGGAGGACAGCGAGGACCCAACTCCTAGCTTTGAAGATCATCCAATCCTCCAGGAATACCATGATGTCTTTCACAAATAATTTCCAATATTTCCTCCTAAACGACGGATGGATTTTGCAATAGATCTAGTCTTGAGGGCTAAGCCAATTTCAAAAGCCACCTATAGAATGAACATGAATGAATTATAAGATATTAAGATGTAGTTGCAAGATCTGATTGAAAAAGGATAAACTTGACCTAGTGTGCCCCCTTGGGGAGCCCTCATGTTTTTCATCAAAATGAAGGATTAATTTGACCTACTATGTCCCCTTAAGGCCATGCATAGAATATCAAATGTTGAACAAGGTGACCATTCGAAATAGTTATCCTCTAGCTAGAATTGATGACTTGTCCGATCAAATGAAGGGAGCTGCTATCTTCTCCAAAATAGATTTAAGGTTAAGTTATCACTAGTTAAGAATCAAGGAAGAAGACATTCCAAAAACAACATTTAGAACTAGTTATGACCACTATGAGTTCTTGGTAGTTCCCTTTGGCCTAACAAATACCCCCTCCATTTACATCAGTCTCATGAACCATGTTTTCCATGACTACTTGGAAAAATTTGTGTTAGTGTTCCTTGATGACATTCTAATTTACTCTAAAAATATGCAAGAACATGAGGAGCATTTGAGAATTATTTTGCAAAGGCTGAGAGATCATAAATTGTAAGGGAAATTGTCCAAGTGTTCTTTCTTTTAGCCCAAGGTACATTAACTTGGGCATATCATACCAAAGTAGGTAATTGTAGTGGATCCAACCAAGGTACAAGAAAAATCATAGATTAGCCTGTCCCTAAGAATGTGGCCGAAGTAAGAAGTTTCATGGGATTGGTAGGTTATTATCGACGGTTCGTAGAGAACTTCTCAAAAATAGCCAACCCCATAAGCTCCCTTCAATGAAAAGGAAAGAAGTTTGAATGGATAGAGAAATGCAATGCCTCTTTTCAACAATTGAAGGAAGCTCTTACAACCACACCAATCTTGCAAGTGTCTGACCCAAAAAAAAGAATTTGTAGTATGGAAAAATTCTTCTCTAGATGGGTTAGGTGGAGTTCTAATGCTAAACGAATGCATGATCACCTTTGAGTCTAGGAAGCTAAAGGATCATGAACTCAACTATCCTACCCATGACTTAGAGCTAGCTACAATCATGCATGCCTTGAAGGTATGGAAACACTATTTGGTAGGGAGACCCTTTAAGTTGAAAATTGATCACAAATGACTCCAATATCTATTCACACAACCTAATTTGAATGTAAAACAAAGAATATGGTTGGAATTCCTAAGAAAATATGAAATAAATATTTCTTATATTAAGGGAAAATAAAATAGATTTGTAGATGCGTTAAGGTGTAGGGCTATATTAGATGCAATCAATCAACTAAAATTTGAATTTACAGAATAAAAAAAAAAGAAAATGCAACCTTGTGACCCCTTTTTCAGAAAATGAAGTGGGGAGTGCAGCAAACAATTAGCCCAGTTGAATACTAGATGTGAAATGATGGGGTTCTTTGTTACCTACATCAAATTTATGTACCAAAAGATGGAGGTTTGAGATTGAAAATCCTCGCAGAAGGCCATAATGTGCCCTATCAAGCACATTTGGGGCTGACTAAAATGTATGAAAATTTAAAAAATCATTATTTTTGGTTAGGAATGAAGAAGGAGATAGCAATTTATGTCACCAAATATCTTGAATTCTAGTGAGTTAAAGCAGAGCATTGTCATCTTGCAAGAAACCTCTATCCTCATGATCTACCTTGGCACAAATGGTCAGTAATTTCCATGGATTTCGTGAGGTTTTCCAAAAAATTAGAATCAACATGATAGTATTATGGTAGTGGTTGATAAACTAATCAAGGTAGCACACTTCATACCAAGAAATATAAAGGATGACACCCCACTCATAGCTACAAGATTCCTAAAGGAAATCATTAGATTGCATGGGATGCCTAAGGTGATCATTTCAGATAGAGGTAAGTTGTTTACTTCTAGTTTTTGGACCTCTCTTATGGTTACATTAGGTACCAAACCTAATTTTAGCATTGTTTACCACCCTGAAACACCCAGTCAAACAAAAAGAGTTAGCTAGATTATAAAAGAAATGCTCAGAATGAATGCCATGGATCAACCCGGACTAAGTGGGAGGAGTATCTATAGTTAGTAGAAATAATAATTCATACCATTCTTTCATCCAAATGTCCCCGTTCAAAGCCTTGTAAGGAAAGAAGTGTAAAACACCTATAGGATGAGACATTTTAGAAAATCATGTAACTATTGGGCCAAAACTTCTTCAAGAATATGACAATCAAGTGAAAATTATAAGGGAAATATTGAAGGAGAATTCGGATCGTTAAAAAAGTTATGCTAATGCAAAGAAAACACTGAGGGAATTTTTAGTAGGATACAAGGTGTTCCTATGTCCCCTTCATAATCTAGAAACAAAAATGAAGTCATATTAAAAACTAAGCATGAAAACATGATGTTTAGGTTTGCTATGGATTTGGAACCAATACTGTCATGAGATTTCTGCCCTTTTTAAACCTCATTGTTGTCAGGAGATTGATGCCCCTTGAAGTCTCACATAGAAATGTATGGTTGGTATGATTTCTCCTACTCAATGAACATGTCACCATACAAATCCATTTATTAAGAGAGAGATGTAATTAAATTTCAACAAGTGTCACGTAGGATGTGATAGTGTAGAAAGAAAAAAAGGATAACTTGGTGTAGGATGTGGTCATAAAGTACCACAAGCTAAATTCCATGTAAAGTAGAAGCATACAAAGGAAAGGGAAAATCATGTACAATGTAAAGTGAAAGATTGCAAATGTCATGGTATTATTTAAGATGTACTAAGATTTACATATTCACTAGTAAGCCATAAGCCATGAGACAAGGAGAGGAAACAAGGAATATGACAGGTATATTGGTCAAGTAGGAAATCATTCAAAGGGATAAAAGAGGGGAGCTTTAAAGGAGGACAACAATTGTATCACTAATACAAATGTCTAAGAATTATTGCCATGAGACAATGAGGGGAAACAAGGAAGATGACAGGTGGCAGGGATAATGAAATCAATGTAATCACCTTGGCTAGAGTAGGTCAAAAACCAAAGGGTAGATAAAGCATGACCAAGTAAAGGTTGTGCTTTTTATTATGCATAGTAATATGCATATAGTGGAAAATCATATGTTGAGCAGGGTACACTAATATACTCTAATGTGAACTAAGAAAGAAAGAAACACTAATACTCTTTCAGCCACTAATATAGTCTAATTATTAACTACAAGATTTAAATTGAAATGAAGAAGAGGTATAAATCTACGAAAGAATGCGATTTGAAAAATTGAAACTTTATAATATATTTTCTTTACTCATTTCCATAGCAGTTAGAACACAAGATAATGATAATTTGTATATTTTAATAACCAAGAAAAAATGATCAATAACATGACTTTACAAATTCAATGTACATACTTACAAATCAATCCAACGAACCATGCGGGTTTCTCTTCTCTTTATATTGTGTTAATTATTGCATCATGGACAAACTCACATACCTTCCACAAGTTCTTGTTTATAGGTCTGCCCCCATATTTGATCAAATGAACATGTTGGCTGCCACAATAAGGTTTGAGAAATGAAGAATCTTCCAATGTGTGTCAATGTACTCGAATAACCAAACATCAGACTTCTTAACTAGGTACCTTTTAACTTGTTTTCTAGTAACAACCACTGAATTGTAGGATTTTCTATGTTTTCTCCATCTGTAATTGGGGCCTCCAATTTAATTTTATCCTCAACACAATGAAACAAGTAATAATTTGTTCCCTCTTCATTGTCTTCATCTATAATTAGTGCATAAACATCCACTATATTGATCTATGCATCTAGTTACATGAATTTAGTGAGCATCACAAAAAAATACAAAGTAAGATAAAACAAGGAATTTTGTAAACTATGCAAGTAGATATATTGCCTGGTTCTATAGATATAATACATGATCAAAGTAAATGAATGATTGCATCTTTGTGATTTTTAGTGTTGTTGGGAGCCAATACATGTTAAGTGGGCTTAGAATTCTTAACCACCATTCATCAACCCACTCCTTTGACTCACACTCATTCTAAGCTTGAATTGTACATGAATAAAAAAAGCATTCCATCTTTTGTGTATAAATAGTCCATGAACCTACATTGGAGCTTCTAAAAGGGTATAGCTCACTTGATCCTATTAGTGTACAATAGTCATCATATTTTTCAATGTTAGTATCATCTACCAACAAAAAAAATCAATGAACTAAAGAATTACCTTCATTATAGAGACCCACAACATGATTACACCACTAGATGATTGATTTTGCATCTATCAACTTTGGACTATATTTGTACTTTAACTCTTCTTGTGCTAAGGCTCTTTTAATACATGCTAATGCATCATCATGCCCCCCCTTTCCGTGCATAAAATCAAATAAATTTCATATATGTTGAGCACCAGTGATCTTATGCATCCTGCTCAACCAATAAAACATCTTGGAGTTCTTGAATTGTGATGTATAATTATCTAATAATATGATATTTTGATAGAATGATATGCCCCTGCTAACCAAATCAGCATAGAAAATCTCAAAGAAACCTTACACAAACTCTAAATAGAATGTGTGCAATCATCATTGATGTAAAAGTGATACTCCTTCAATACCTTCCTATCATCCTCTATACTATCACCTGCATGGATGAAAGTTGCATGCAAAAATATAGAAACCTGTGTGGAGTTGTAGTATTGTGATCTTGCACCTCATTTTGTGGTTGTAGTGCGTGGTTCTCTACAAATTCGATAGCTAAAATGATCGTACGAAGTGGAAATATTTCCTAGCATAACTTGAACTTTAAATCCAACAATTGAGCTCTATGTCTATGCCTTGCATACTCATACACCACATGATCATGAAAAATGTCCATAAACTAATACACTAGAATCTTATCACTGACCAATTTGCACTTTTTTGCTTCTTTCCCATCTTTTTGATTGTAGGCCATTGTATTTTATTTACCAAATTATACAATTTCGTTTCCAATTGCATGTGTACTATGCATATGTTGAAAAATTGGAAAAAGTTGCAATCCAACAAAATGAACACATGTGCCATCCATGCATGATTTCCTATTAAAATTTGACCTTCCACTCTTTCACATAAAATTTTAGATATGAAATCCCATGAAGATATAGGTGGAAGCCTTATTCTACATTCTTAAAAAACATTTTTAGTATGTATAACTACACATATGTTAATAAACATCATAATGGTTAGAAAACTCAATATGTACTCTACAACAACAAGTAGTGTGTGTGTGTGTGTGTGTGTGTGAGTGATTTATTTTGACATAAAAAAGGCTTTAGCATTTCAAAAAACCTTTTAAAAAATTTAACTTGAGGATACATCTCTACAAATTTAGTACAAATTTGGGTTTGAGTCATATCCAAAAATGCTTTGGATGTGCCTCACAATTTTGAATATCAATTATCCTTCTTACATATCTTTGATTGGGAGAGACCCTTGTGTTATTCTTCCAAAATTATTGTGTTAGGGATCTCAAGGATTGAACAATTTCTTAATCTTTCCATGGTAGTCTACCAATGAATTCCCATATCTCATTGTTATTTGGATCCTCCACTCTTTTACACCTTCTTTTGGCTCTCATTATAGATGATATACTTATTTTCCAAGTTTTACTTGTCTTTGAAAGGATCATCTTATTCCTGGTTTGATTGCTTACCAATGTTGATGTCATCACATGTCAAGTGGCATTACTATCTTTTGTGTGTGAGATAGAACCCACACTCTCATATGTACTCAAATTATTTACAATTGATTTCTCACTTGAGTCATCTGATGTTCTTAGCCCAAGAATCTTCATAATGGGCCTAAATTTTAGTTGCCTCATCATTTCAACAAATAGTTGACATCTTGCAACCTCATTTAGCTTCTCAAAAAAAATCTCCACATCCTCCTCGCATATCTTTGACAAGTACACTTTGGAATCTTATCAACCATTGGTTTCAAAATATTACTATCAATATCAATCAAATATTTGGGATTTCTATGCAAAAATATAGGATTTGTTAAAGGTGAAGTTGCCTCAACATTAGGAATTTCAACAACATTGGGGATAGATGATGTACCTTCAACCAGAGATAAAAATGATGATGTACCTTGAAATTAATATGTAAATGATTTTATACCTTCAACTTGAGATGTGGTATGTGGAGTGTCTTCAAGTAGAGACGTGTTTATTGATGTAGTTTCAACACCACATGTTGTAGATGGTCTGCCTTCAACTAGAGATGTGATTGTTGATGTACTTTGAACATGACATATTGTAGATGGTGTTCCTTGAACTTCAAATATGGTTGATGATGTGCCCCCAACTTTTGGATTCATTTGTCTCGTTGCATGGATATTATGCATCAGTTTCCTTTGTGATGAAAATTCCATAGATCTCTCTTAGATTACATGGGGATCTCTTATGCTATGGGGTTCAATTTCTTTTCTTTGTGATTTGCATCAAAAGTGTTTCTCTTCTCCTTCCATTTTTAGCTTCCAGTTCATCTAATGTTAGAGTCTTTTCTCATCTCTTGGGCATGATGTGGAATGCTATGTATGTTCACAAACACAAAAAGAACAAAAGTAAAATACTCACAAATGCCAAAATATCAAAATGAACTGAAAATTATTGTAATTGATCTACATGAGAAGGTGACAAGAACAAAAATTTAAATTTAAATAAAAACCCTTGATAAACAATTGAATTGTACACACATCATAAATATTACCTAATATAATAAAATTTGATCTAAAAACTTCAAATTTACACCAAGATAATTCTTGAATATGAATGTATAGTCACTTTAATTGATTAACATGATCGTCTACCTTCTCAAACATACATAAATGTAGAAGGAAGCAATAATACTCTTTCATCAAGGGCAACATGGTAGAGGGCAATATTGTAGAGGGCAACATTGTAGAGGGTAGTAGGGTACAGGGCAACACTATTATTTTGTGGCCTTCTGATCATATTTATTTAATTATTTTGTAAATATCCTAACAAATCAATATGATCATAATTTAATTCATGATGATCATAGATCTAAAGTTTATATTCTTCCATGATCATCTCCACACAATTTTGTAATAATATTCAACATAATTGCTACAAAAGATACAAATTCCAAGATCAAAACAATAATTTCCCAATGGTCATTTTCCAATATCTATTTTGATTTTCCAATCCATAATAGGGAGACTGATAATGCATACATAGACTCATACTTCATAATATTCCACATGCTCAAAGAAATTCTCACTAGTTCTATGTAGTTTTACTATGCTAATAGATCCTTGTGTTCTACATCCCATTGTAAAATATAATGGGTTGAAGAGGAGAGCAGCCACAAATTCTAGAACAGGTTGGCCATGTCATGGCCTTTTCCCCCTCAATACCTTGTGGATATGTGTAGTTGTCCGATGACATGACAAATTGCACCCAAAGGAATCCACAGGGCACACACAAGTTTGGAAGTGAAAAACACTTTTAAAAAATTAAAAAATATGTTTTAATAGCATTAAAACCTGAAAACATCAATGACAACCCTAAAAGTGACCATTTATTAGTTTCTATTCCTCCATTTTACAATAAAAAATCATAAAAACAACCAATGTCACTCCGAATTGTCATTTTTGTATTTGTAAAGCTTGTTGGTTTTTTTAGGATCATATTGATTTCTTAGGGCATCAATATTCTTTTGTGGTAGCAATTAAATTATGATCATATCAATTTCTTAGGATCTTTACTTTTATTCCTTATTACATATTCCAACAACCATTTTCCCCATTTGGTCTATTTAAGGAATCTTTCCTCACTTGGAAAGGGATCCTCTCTCTCTCTCTCTCTCTCTCTCTCTCTCTCTGCATCATATAAAGAAGGTAAAAAATGCTCTCATATTTTCATAAGTTGTTAATAAAGATGTGTTCACTTTGACTTGAGGTGCACAAGTGCTATTATTATATCATTGCCCCTTTATTGATTGTAGTTGGCTATCACATTTGATTGGTCAAAGCCAATTTTTTCTTTATTTTCATAAGTTGTTAATAAAGATGTGTTCACTTTGACTTGAGGTGCACAAGTGCTATTATTATATCATTGCCCCTTTATTGATTGTAGTTGGCTATCACATTTGATTGGTCAAAGCCAATTTTTTCTTAGTCATATTTAGTTAAGTCATCTATTGATTGAAAATTAAACTCTTCACTTCTTAGATTGAATTAGCACACCTCTTGATTGTAAGTGATTTGAGAGTTAAACTCGTTACCTTTTGGACAAGTCATATTTGATTTATGCATCTATATATTTGTGTAGAGTCCTGTGTATTATATATTTATTCACATGCTCAATCTTTGAATATAGTTGGCATTTGTATTCTTCATAGTGGTTTGTGTGTAGTTTATGTAACATGTTTTCAATCATTTAGATTCAAGCTTGTGCTTGGATTCTTATTGAATTTTGCAACACCCCATTCTTAAGAATCATGACTAGTGTAAACATGCTAGAGATTTCTAAATTTCCATCTCAAAAAAATCCTTGCACAAAATCTCTTTTTCTGCATGCCATAAAGAAAAATAAAAGCAATCATTTAAAACATTGAGAGCATTTGTCACATGATTAAGCATTTAACTCTTACATATAAATGAATAATGGATAATATTTAATAAATGGCAAATAATTCCAAGGTAAAATAATAATGATAGTCTTATATAGACAGTCATGAAAATAAAAATCTCATGACAACTTTGAAAAAGATTATCCCAAAGCCACAAATCAGTTCATGATAGTCAGCCATCAACAATCTCATTTTGAAAGTCAGAAATGATTATATTAAGGATGAAAATACCAAACTATCAAGAAAAGGAAAATCAAGGTACCAATCATCGAAGTGACAATCCATATACAAAGTACAAGGCCTTATGACTGTCAAATGAATGAAAGTTAGATTGAGAAATGAGGGCATCATTTAAAGATCAGTTATCCTTAAGACTAAAAGATAGTGATACCACCATATCCAAAGTCCAAGGATGATTTTGATGATGCCAACGAAGCTACAATACCAAATAGGTCAAACACAAAGATCAACCAATGATTATAAGGCGTAAGGAGTAGTCTTATAAAAGTACATAGGGATCAAAGACACAGTTTTGAAGAACAATCCTTTGATTGCATAGTTACCATGCTACAAATGAAAATAATCACTCACTAAATCCTAGGATAGTCCTTGCCACATTCAAATGTAAATGAGGATAGTGAGAACATGAATAAAGATAGTATTTTGATATAACCTTAAGAAATCCATACAAATCAATAAAAAATACACCATCATAAAATTAAATACAAATCAAGGGAATTATATTTTTGAGATCCATATATCTTGTTATAAGGTTAAGTTTTTTTTATTGATGTAGGTTGCCATTAATTTTTGAAATCTATTTTTTTTTATTGGGCTGATTATTGGTTTCAAACCCTTTCTTTTGACTATGTTTTTGTAAATGTGATCAATCCTTGTGTGCGGAAAATGTAGTAGGATTGCAAGAAATTCTTATGTGTAGCCAAGAGAGGTTTACTATAACGGATCAGATTTATAATCCTTTATGTGAGGCTTTTGAAGACCTTGTATGGAGTCTCAAATATGGTGTTAAACCGATATGCAATTCTTGAGAAGTGAATGTGTATGATTGTGGATCCATGACACTTCTCCATAGTAGGTGGATGCCTAGAGTAGTATGGTGCTCCCACATGCACTCAATAATGGTAGCTATCTTTCCCCCTTCCAGTTTTGGATGGTTTTTAGTAACTCTTGATCATAGTGTGTAAGTTGTTGTGCTTGGATGTGCTTTCAATTTGTGGATCTTGGTAAATGCATATTGGGTTAATACAATTTTATGTAATTTAGTTTTGATCATTTATTCTTATGTTAGTTAAGGATGATAATATTATCTCCTTCTTCTACATCTAATTCTAGAATTTAAATTGTATGAACTCATGGTTGTTTGTGTGGAGTAGTTTCCTTTAATAAGGTAAGATCTGCCTACCTAGAAAAACAATGTTGTATGGAAAATTTTTCTAAAAACTTCTTTACTTATTTTTAAATGACATACCATTATCTATAATCAAAGATGGAGGAAGATTGGACCATGGTATTATGTTATCTAAGATAATATTAGATATAATGTCAACCATTGTGAAATGAAGATGCACCACCTCAACCCAATGCATGTATAAATGCAAATTAGAGTTTCTATAGATTTATTTCCTACACAACGTGAACATCACTCACACATGTTTCACTTTTCATATTGATCATGTCATTATAACCATTCAATGCACTTTCATATTGATCATTCCATTATAACCATTTAATGCACTTTCATAGCTTAATGTAGCATTAAGTAAATTCACAAATCAATTATTTAATGTAATAAAGGAAATGGAAGTTGATTTCCTTCGCTTAGCCTAGAAACATACAAGTTACAATCTATGGAAATGACATCAATTCAATTTTTTGACTACAACATTGGTCAGATTATATGGTTTGTCTAATTTTTTTTGCAAAAGAATAATTATTTTAATTATTTTCTAAGTTTTGATTTATACAGTACAAAAAGTTTGCTAAGGGGGAAAAAATATTAGTAAAATTGTAATTCTAAATCATTTTTTAATATAAGTAATTGAATATTATATATAGATTTTTTTGTTTTTCTAAAGAGAATTATAACATGATGAGCAAGCATGTATTAAAATAATAAACAATTTTTTACTAAGCTATATCATGAGTAAGGGTACGTAGTAGTGGACCTTAATAAAAGCTACAATTTGTTTTATAAAAGATTATCAAATAAAAAAGTGAATGTTCTTAACTATTTAGCAAAACTATTAGTTCATTGTTTTAAGCATGTTATATATTGAAACACATTATTTATATGAAATATATTTATTATTATTTTAAATCAACACAAAGAAAATAACTTGTTCTTTTTTATTATCTAGGAAAATTAAACAAATGTAATAAAAAATAAAATAATTAACTTAGATAATAGAGTTAATATTTTATCATTGCGGTAATAAACTATAAACGAAGTGTGATGGGTAGAGGTACTTAGGTTATTAAAATTGGGTTTCATGGACCTATTTCTCACTATTTCATTGGGAAATGAGATCCACCCAAAGAATTGACTTACAACCCTTAGGTGAGTCAACTCAATGAGTGAATCTTCAGATTTCCTTATGACAGAAGGACGGGGATTAGGTTCACCAGACACTTTTGGTAGAAAGATTAAAAAGATAAAATCAACCCAATTATGCAAAATTAAACTTGAAACAACAATATTAAACTCAAATTAAGCAAAACTAGAAATTAATTTGTAGATCTGAGTAGGGCAGAACTATGTTTACCAATAACCAAAAGTGAGTTTTCAAAGGCTGACTTGGACTAATCTTCCCAGGGGCGAATGGGTCCACTATCAAGTGTTTTCTTTAACTTTTGGGAGCCTCTAATGCAAATCTGAATCTTCAAATTTGTCCAAGTGGCAGTGTCGAAATGTTGGAAATAACTTTTGTAGGTGAGTTTCGATGAGATGGCAACAATTATGAAAACTTTTGAAACTTTGTCAACTTCTTCAAATTTGCTAGATTCAAGAGATCTTTAAGCTTTCTTTCACCTAGATCTAAAAACAACACATAAGAGGGAAAAATTGTTTGTTTTTGGTGAATGGGGGTTTGCGTTGGTCAAACCCCATTTTGGTAATCAAACCTTGAAATGAATAAAAGCATGAAAGAGGGAATGAAGAATGAACAAAACTATCTTACCACTCAACAAACCCTTAGATAAGTCCTTGAATGAAAGTCTAAAACTTGCATGAAATGTCTTCAATGGATGTGAATCTTGAACTTTGAATCTTGCTTGAAATAGTGCCTTGAATGCTTGATTAGATCATGAAACCTACATCACAATGTCAGCTTCAAAATAATGCATGATGATTGGATTTTGATTGTTGCAACAAAACTATGATATTTTCCCCCCTTGAATTCCTTTTATCATAAACTTTAGCTCTCATGAAGTCATATAAAAATTCTAGGATTGATTATTGAAAAACATAGATGAAACATAGTGAAATATCCTTATATTTATAGGTATGTATCCCCAATTTCTTGAAATTCAAATATAAAAAACAAACATTGAATCATAGATTTGAAAACATTAAAATACCACCAAAAACATAATTTAAATTTAGGTCCTAAGGTCTAGGGAGGACCCATTTGACCAAGGGCGAATGGGTCCTAGGTCTATAAACCTAGGACACACATTTCTCAATGTAAAGTGTTATGTTTAGGCATTAATGAATTTCGGGTTTCCCTTTTGAAAAATGTAATTTTAAATAGGCTTGGAAAATGAATTAAAGGGCCAATTAAGGTAGAATTAAGCTCAATTAATTAAGGGATCCCTAAATAAGTGTGAAAGTGTAAAGGGGTACACTTTATAACACTAAAATAGAAACAATTAAGTCCAATTTAACTAGGAAGGCCCAAACAAGTGAGAAAATATAAAGGGATACATTTTTTTGTCACTACAAGAAATATGCACAATAAATAGAGTACAATGTAATCATAGGTTGGAACCTTTGGTTAACAAGCTTTATAAATTTGAAAAAAGATTGAATGATAGCATACACAAGTGTGCAAGTGACCTACATTTAAATGATGCATACTTGCAATTCTTTATCCTTCAAAAAATTGAAGTATTCCCTAATAATTTTCCTTGTTGGTAATTTTTCCTTAAATACAATTTCCTTATATGAATGAATGACACACTAAATGGATTGAAATATTAAGACACAATAACATATTTTAAAAAAATTCACAAAGTAAGCTCATATAATGACTAATAAAAGGGCCTAGAATGTAATAATTTAACTTTTAAAAATTTAAATTTGAGGTTCATTCCAATGCACCACAAGATTGATCTTGAGTACTATGGAAATAAACTTGGATCAAGAAATGATAATCTCTATGCATGGAGTGAATGTCTAGAGGTATGTGCAAGTGGGCTATAATAGATGGTGGCTAAATGATGAATTTACACAAATAAGCGTAAATGGGGATAAATAAGAATGAATAAGGATTATACTCTAAGTCAAATCTAGCATGCAAGTGTGTTTCTTATTCATTTATAAATATTTATTTTGAACACTCCACTATTGTGAGCACACAAGTAATTGTGAAATGGCATGCACATATAAATTTCACCATTATATTTGGACACCAATTTAAAGTGTGTGTGAATCTAACATTAGCACACACTTCAAAGTATATACAAATTTGCAATCAACATGAAAAGTACAAATATCTAAAAATGTATAGCCCAAACGGTAGTAGAGTTGGCTTGGGTAGTGGGTTTGCTCCCCATTGGTCTCGGGTTCAACTTTGTTCCTAGGTTTAAGAGGTGTGACTTCTTGCAAGTGGGGAATCTCACCCACAGGGGACTTGTCTTGCCCTAGCTCGCCTCAGGTACCCAAGGTAAGGGCTGTTGGGTCACTCGGCTAGGTCATGAGGACACCCCTATAGTATCAATATCTATATATATATACATATATATATATGTACATATATATATATGTACATATATATATATGTACATATATATATATGTGTACATATATATATATGTATATATATGTATCAATATATAAATAGTATCAATATATATATATGTAGACATGCAAAATAAACATTCTACATTTGATTAGGTTCATTCATTTAGATTTCACATTAGGACCATTCATCAATTAATCAGGTGCACTTTCATCCATTCATTAGGTGATTTCATCTCCTAGGATCATTTATTTAAAATCAAATAAACATTATCATCAACCTTTTAATAAATCAAACATCCATTTAAATCAAATCCTAAATCATATTCCATCAGTTTCTGATTTAAATAAATCAAATATCAAAGTCCTAAAAGTCAACTCACCTAATCATCATTAAACTAACATAATCATCATTTATTTAATCTAATCGTGATTAAATACTAATCTCACCCACTTGCATTCTCTAGATATCTCCACTTGCACAAATAAATCAATTTTATTGATTTATTAAAAACCCTCATTTTCCCTCAACATGACAAGTCCAACATTGCATTTATTGTTGTTTTTCTTGTCCGCCTCTCAAAATTTATTGCAAAATTTGAATTCAAAATTTCCCTCTCATGGGCACTCTTCCCAAATCTTGCACAACCATTGGCCTATCATCATTTGACAAATGGCCTCTCCTCATTGGTGGATCTTTAGTCCCACATTCACCATCTTGGCCAATCTATCATCAAGAAAATCTATAAAAGAAGGCCTTCATTCTCATTTAGGAATCCACAAATTTTATGCAAGGTTACTCTCTTGATTTGAGAACTCATTTTGCTCATCATCTCCATTTGCATTTCATCATTTTGGCTTCTTAGCAAGGGTTGGGAAAGGGTCACTAGCACATGTGACACCAATCCACTATGGAATAGGTAATTGTTGTTGTTTCCATAATTTTTTTAGTTTCATTTGGTCATGTATTGCATTTGGAAACATCTACAAGGTATTTCATAGGAGTTATTTTGATAGATTTGTGAAGTACTAACCCATGTTTGAGATGTTAGTATTTGTAGATTTAAAAAGAGGACAATCAAGATCAATCCATCACTAAGCACCTTGAAGCTATGTCTACTTCATCCAATGATCGAATCGACATATGTCAAGAGTCACTTTTGAATCACAAAATATCATACAATGAGCCAATTCAAGAAATATCAACATCACTTGACGCTATGGTCAAAGACATTCACAATCTCTCCACCGCAATTGTCGAAAACAATGATCAAAACTTGTCCATTGAGGAGCACATTGAGGATGTATCTACACAATCCAATGATCAACTCACCATACATCAAGAGCCACTTTTTAGTGATCTCTTTCAAGGAGTGTTAGGATTATTTGATCCAATTGACATAATGCACGATCTGTTGACCAATGATCATATTGAAAATGTCTCTACATTGCCTTATGAGTTAGAGGATATATCTCAGGTATTTATGCCAAAGCATGATCAAAATCCTTCACCAAAGTCTAGCAATGGTTCCTTCCAAGATATGTTGACCCCCTTCAACCTCATGATTACAGATACTGAAGAAATCCTAAACTTGACACTTGAGAATATTGAACCACTTAACATGTCTAATGACAACATCCAAGAACCCTTGGTAAGCAATCCATCCTTTGAAATGGACCCATGTCAAGAACTTGATCCAAAGCATGTTGAAAGCAACTATGAAATCATTCAAGATCAAGAATTTGTATCTTCAAGATACTACAATCATCTAATGGAAACTCTCCTATCTATGCAAGATGTAGCACATACTCCTCCATCTACCCATGAGATGCTTTCTATGGATGGACACGTAGATGATCTTCATTCAGAACAGGATTCCTCTACTCCTAACATTACAACAAAAAAGGAGAAGGTTATTGACAGTCAAATAGAGTTTTCAACATCAAGATCAAATATATCCCAAAGTCAGACTGAGGACATCATGAATAAAGATATTGAACATTATCCACTCAAGGAAGAAAATTAGACAGAACAGTATAATCTAGAGGTAGAAGAGCGGCAGATTGAAACAATGACATCTACAGTGGTCATTTGTCAGAGCATGTTTATTGAACAAGATATCTCAAAACAAGCAGAATCAAGGAATGAAGGTGATACTATCACCATACTAGGGGTAACTTTGTCTCAAGAAAACTTCAACATAGGGAGCATGAAGAATCTTTATGGTGAAACCATTGCCAATACTACAACTAGCCACATCATGAATCTTCATCCACCCATCACTCCATCCATGAATTGGGACCAACATCAAAAGAAAGAATTAAATCAAAGTACAAAGAACGTTATCAAAGCAAAAGAAGCTAAGAAGCATATCAGACAAATCAAATACAAATGGATACCAAAAAATACAAAGAAAGATCATCCCTATCAAACTCCATCAGTCAAAGAAACTATGGGAAAAAATTAAAAAAAGGGAAAAGTATCCATCAAGGATGTTCACAAAAGCAAAATCAAGCTTTTCAAGTGACGTACAAAGTGTATCAAGCAGTTGGTCCTAATTCCACACACACTTTCATATCCACCCATCATTGCTCATCTTCCCATGTTTGGAGAGTCAAAGGTTCCAAACTGTCAACCAATCCATCTCTTATACCTAAACACACTCCATCCATGCATCCATGCATAATATCCAATTATTGCATTGACCGTGTATTGGAAATGACCCTTCATCATAAGGATTCAAAGGGCACTCTATCGCGATGTACGCACCAAGACAAAATCAACTCCAATATCAATAAAGCAGATCAAGAATCTCAAAAGTTGCATTCAAGTGCACATATCTTAGCAAAACAACTTCTTCAAGTAGGATATCGATGGCACATTATGATAGGGGCATCTACGTCAACACCACTAGGTGGTTTAGCATGAATCTTTCAGAAAAATACAAAAAAATCAAAAAGCAAAAAATCCAAAAAAATTAGAAAAAGGATTGGAAACAATAAAGAGAAAAATCACCCTCTAGTGAAAACCGCATGTGTGGCGCTTTGGGCAAGACCATGATAAAAACCTGGCAAACAAGCGTCATGTGTAGAATCAAGCATCTACGTGCGCCAGTTCGGGTGAAAGCATCTCATACCATCCATAATAAATCTAGCATCCCATCCATACCATCCATAATAAATCCATGCATCCATGAACCATTTATCCAATCCATTCGCATATATTTTCATCCATCATCTTAGTTATCTTGATCTTGATACAATTTTGGTGCACACTTTACGCATGCTTATGGTAAAAATCTTGACATGGGTCATTTTCATTGATCCTATCCTACCCACCTTTATCTGAGCCACAAAGCATTACCCAAATGAGCATCCTTTCTCCAAACACCTTATCTTATCGCAAGATAATCCTTGGCATCCTTTGCATGCTTACCACATCCATCCATCCATACACCTATCCAAGCATCCATCCATGACAGTTTATACATTGCTAGACACTGGGGGCAGATATGTACATCTTGCTTCGAGAATAAATCTTAGTCTATGTCCTCCAACTTATGGGGCGATTTGAACATTGGAAAATGTGAAACCAAATTGGTCAAACCACTTGAGAGAAGAAATCCAAATCACTAGCCCATGGCATATTTTGACAAAAAGACACTCCTTATCAAGTCTTCATCTTTCATAGAACATCAATCCAAACAATCACTATCAGTCGCATCTAATTTGCACGTCAAACGTCACATCGAATCATTCGAACATCTTTTGTTCCAAATCAAGCTTCAACAATCCTGATCAATCGAATCCAATCAATCCATAATCTTGGGATATCCTTCCTGATCATTGTGTTGCTTAACACTATCCTTGCATTGTTGTGCATCCTCAACATTGTTATCATCATCAAATCCTAATCAATCAATCCTTGCATTGTTGGGCATCCTCAACAATGTTATCATCATCAATCCTAATCAACCAATCCTTGCATTGTTGTGTATCCTCAACAATGCTATCATCATCATCAATCCATCAATTTGATCAATCAACCTTAGCTTGATTTTCAACAAAATCCCAAATAGAGCACTGATATCGTCACACATATCCATATCCAAATCGTCAAAATCATGTGAAAAAATCCAAAAACATCCAAAACATCAAAAAATCCGAAAACAAGTCAAAAACAGAAAACATAAAAAAAATTGGAATCCGAACTATGTCGTCTCTGAGCTTAAATGTAGGCAAGGCTAATCTTTGATCAGCCCTCGAGACATCAAAATCCAAAAAACATTTGAAAAACATCAAAAATTCCAAAAACATTCGAAAAACATCAAAATCCCAAAACATCACAAAATCAAAAAATCAAAACATTTGTAAAATCTCAAAAAACACCAAAAACAGCCTCAAAATATTGTAAAACGTCAAAAACATCCAAATATTTGAAAAATCCATTCGTCTCATCTCGCTTGCACCCGCAATAATCAATCATCCATAATAAACTGATCGTCATCTCCATCCTTTGGCAACACAAATAGAAATAATCATAGCAGTCAAAAATAGAAAACTTCAATTGAAACAGCAAACCGTTAAAACAAAATCAAACTCTTGATCAGTCGCAAACATGTTAGTCGACCTTATATCAACAGCCTATCAATCAACTTATCAAACCATCATCATCCTATACAATGCATGTCCTAGGATATATCATTCCGACAATGGGCATCATTTTGGATATCACCTTGGATTCTTATCCTATCAAAACAAATCCCTTTGGCTAGAGGTATGAAGAACATCAACTTGTTTGTGTGCTTTATCTTTTTCTTTTGACTTATCTTATTGCGCTCATTCCAAGGACCTCTCGATGATATCCAAATGAAGGATTTAGAGAGATAGGAATGGGGCAACGATCATCATTCTTTTGTCTATTATGCTTGTTGGACGTTCTTTAAAATAACTTGGTGAATACTTGCTTTGTTAGATATGTATAGAGTATTTTTTAGACAGCTTGTTGACTATTGCATTGATTGGTTATACCTTTCCATGTTTTGGTCCGAGATGTTTGAAACTTATAAAGTGCATCCTAGCAAGGTTTCTGTATGTCAGGTGTGAACAAGAATACTCCTATCTATTTGTCAAGTCAAATTCCATCACACTAAGTACAATGCCATCCTGGTCCTTTATACCTTGATGCATCGTGCTTAGGCATGTTATCAAACATAAAGGAAGTGACCCTTTTAAAATCCCAATCCTTGATAAGCAAATAATCCATCTATCATCATCATTTCTCATTGTCATTTCTCATCATCATCTCTCATAATGTTGGCCTGTTGGATCCTCTTGTCATCATCTAATTTCTTCATTTTCTGCACTAACATCATAGCATGAATAGTTAATCATCATCACCAATTCATCTATCATGCATCCATCATGCATCCATCGTGCATTCATATCATCATCATAATATAGATCTATTAGTCTAAGCATCTCATAAATCATACATTTGCATAATCACAGCATATCACCTCATCAATCTCATCCATCTCATATCATATCATTTAAGTTGTTTAGGATAATATAGATTTGTTATTCTAAGCATCTTAAAATCATCTCATTTGCATCATCGTCCATAACCACCCATTTTGAACCTCTTTATCACGAGATCGACCCTCAAATCGAATCTTTTCACTCGATCTCTCGAGGGGGCAATGTACTAGTGTACTTCTTTCCGCTGGGGCATCCGAAAAATTAGAATTTTTTTGATTTTGATCGCGGCAAGTTATTCTTTGAACCAGCGCAACAAGTACATTGCTTCAAAGAGGGGCAAAAATGTAGACATGCAAAATTAACATTCTACATTTGATTAGGTTCATTCGTTTAGATTTCACATTAGGACCATTCATCAATTAATCAGGTGCACTTTCATCCATTCATTAGGTGATTTCATCTCCTAGGATCATTTATTTAAAATCAAATAAACATTATCATCAACCTTTTAATAAATCAAACATCCATTTAAATCAAATCCTAAATCATATTCCATCATTTTCTGATTTAAATAAATCAAATATCAAAGTCCTAAAAGTCAACTTACCTAAGCATCATTAAACTAACATAATCATCATTTATTTAATCTAATCATGATTAAATACTAATCTCACCCACTTGCATTATCTAGATATCCCCACTTCCACAAATAAATCAATTTTATTGATTTATTAAAAACCCTCATTTTCCCTCAACATGACAAGTCTAACATTGCATTTATTGCTGTTTTTCTTGTCCCCCTCTCAAAATTTATTGCAAAATTTGAATTCAAATTCTCCCTCTCATGGGCACTCTTCCCAAATCTTGCACAACCATTGGCCTATCATCATTTGACAAATGGCCTCTCCTCATTGGTGGATCTTTAGTCCCACATTCACCATCTTGGCCAATCTATCATCAAGAAAATCTATAAAAGAAGGCCTTCATTCTCATTCAGGAATCCACAACTTTTATGCAAGGTTACTCTCTTGATTTGAGAACTCATCTTGCTCATCATCTCCATTTGCATTTCATCATTTTGGCTTCTTAGCAAGGGTTGGGAAAGGGTCACTAGCACATGTGACACCAATCCACTATGGAATAGGTAATTGTTGTTGTTTTCATAATGTTTTTAGTTTCATTTGGTCATGTATTGCATTTGGAAACATCTACAAGGTATTTCATAGGAGTTATTTTGATAGATTTGTGAAGTACTAACCCATGTTTGAGATGTTAGTATTTGCAGATTTAAAAAGATGCTCACAATATATATATATACATATATACATACATATATATATATATACATATATATGTATATATATACATAAATACATATATATATATATATATATATATATATATATATATGTATATATATATACATATATATATATACATATATATATATATATATATATATATATATATATATATATATATATATATATATATATATATATATATATATACATATATATATATATACATATATATATATATATATATGTATACATATATATATATATATATATATATATATGTATATATATATATGTATAGATATGTATATGTATATATATGTAAAAATGTATAATAAGGGCATATGATCCATGTAAAGTAGTGGACCATTCTTTGATTCCATGTCTATGCTCCTTGGTACTAATTATTGATCAAAATATATTAAATAGAAAAGGATATTTCAATAATTATCCTTTGGAGCAGATAGTTGAAATATACACAAGCTATAAATTAATTCAATTATTAGGAAATGTGAGAGGTAGAGAGAGATATCAAGGTTAGATGTTACATGAAGAGAAATTGATATTGTAATCCTCCCTCAATATATGACAATGTCATATGACATGCTTGAAATAGACACATAATAAGACTCCACATTACATGGTATTGATATAAAATAGTTTTAATATGATCGTGTAATTTGATAATTCAATGTAATTAATGGTTTAAAGAAATATACCTTTAATTAATCTAGGCATGTAATTAAATAATATCCATCTAGACATGGTGGCAATTCTCTATGCAACACAATGTCACTTTCTAAAATCTCAATCATTGAAGTGTTAGTAATAATATATGCCCTGCAAATTAGTTGCATACATATTATGCAAGGAATTGGAGGAAATAAAAAATGGTACATGAGAAAAAAATGAAAAATAGTAAAGTAATCATGTAAAATGTAAACATATTATAGCATATTATAGATCACATATAACATGAATTTTAATTTATCATCATTGATTGGAGATAAGGCTTAAGATGTAATTCTACCCCAATATAGGGGTGTCACAAAGCAAAGATTTCCCTAAATTGTAGCTAAGATTAATGTAAGGATATTAAATAGATAATAAATATGGCATGTAAGCATGAATAATTAGAATATAACAATGAAACCATTGTACCCAAATTAGTCAAAAAAGATCGATGAATGTCATAAAAAATAATTGGTATACATAGTATACAATCATGTCATAGATCACAAGTATGGGATGACGAGAGAAATAATAGTAGAGGTAACATGCCTAGTAACATAATAGGCACAACAAAATGAGTATAAATTTATTAACATGATATCATAAGGAGATACACATAAGAACTAATTACGTTGAAGGCGTATCATATTTGAAAATGTTGGACCTGATTTTTACTACCAACGGTTAATAACTAAGTAGAAGCATTACAATACAGTTATATCAATCTGGCCTATTCAAATTTTTTCGTCAATTTTTTAATCTTTCCCATTTTCCAATGTTTGAATATTGTACATTATAATCTGTTGAATATTGTACACTATAATCTGTCACCACCACTTTATTTTTTTGTTGTTTACAAGCACCATATTTTTATTTAAAGCAACCCATACTCGTATCTTAGATTTTCTCAGAGCTTCATTAGATGGGAAACTTCACCTCCATAAATACGATAGTAGATTTTTCTGAGTTCTATCGGATGAGGAGCCATCTTTTTGTGCCCTGCCAGTTTTATTGCATATTTTACTATATTGGTGTGTACACTTATGTATATAAGTCAGAATAATTCGATGGTTCTTACTACCCAACTCAACAACTATATCTTTTTAATTCGGTGGCATTTGCTAGAATTATATTTTTATTTATTGTGTCTGAGTGTTTCTTGACAACACATGCTATGTTAATTACTTTCATCTAACTTGGGTAAAGATATTATCTCTTACTTATCTGGATATCTTAGTTTTAACTCACAAACTCTCTAAAATTCACTCACTTCATACTTGCAATTGCTTGTGCTTCTCTCTTCCACTGACCAAGGAATTCATTCACAACTGTATGTTGGAAAATGTTTGAATTTTTCCCCTTACAAATATAGCATTTTATTTAAAAAAATTGTTTCACTTGCCAATATATGATTCCTTGTATATTTTTGTGATATCTGTACATGTATTCATGTTTTGCATATATTTTTCTTCTGCAAAGCAACAAAAAAAACTATCTGAAAGCTTGCCAATTCTTCCATCAAATCCTTCTCTCTTTCAGTGAACAAGGTATTTTTTTACACTTGAATTGTTTTCTTGTTTCTTTTTCCAACTTATTTTTCTTCTTCTTATTCGCCCCTATTTATAGGTGCACACCAAAAGATTAGCAACAAAATTTAACCATAGCACAACAATAGAATAAAGTAGGTTCAATCGCCCCATCAACAACATAGTCAAGCATGTCCTTGTTTTTCCATTGTACAATTGACTACCAAAATGATCAATTTTGGAGACTTCATTTCATAACTATGAACTAAGATGGTCCTTTGTAGATTTGAGCATGTTTCCACTTTCATGGGGAAAGAAGACTACATTGTTGCTACTCTTTCGTAGGTTCTCTTCTATCAGATTATATTTTCCAACACAATATAGATAAGCCCTTGGAAAATATTATGATTCATTACTGGTTGAATTTTCTCTTCTCTATACCTCATTAAAGGACTTTGAAATTTTCCTCCAATTGTAATCATTCTTTTCAAAAACCTTGATCAAGTGTTGTTTGTCTATTTCACTGTAGTTGGTATATGCAATTTTAAGGTCCCTATTGGTGTGGGTCTTGAATATTACTAATTTTTGTGAAGGATGATGATAAGATGATGCTGTGACAAAGATCCACATGCTTTCCTTTAAATAAGAACAACAAGAAAAGGAATGGAATTATCAGATTCAAAGTCTTCTGTTGATTTGGTGTTGCTAAAATGGTTGTTGAGATGCTGGAGGAATTCCTCTACCGTGGCTCTCGTGAAAGGCCAATTAACATTAGTATTATCTACATATCCTTTCCACCATCTAGGCTATTAATAAAAAGACTCTAGTACCCCTTCATCAAATTTCTCCATAAATATATTAGGTATGGCTAGAGATTAGATTATTTATGTATCCCCTTCCTCACTTTTTTTAAAACTCTCCTTTCTAAAGTTGAAAAAAGTTGATTTAAGACATTCATATCTAGTCAATCTTGAAGTTTCCTCATCCATTTCATTACTTTTGATGTCGTCTTCCTTGTTATTTTAACCATTCACTAATTTTGCAATGAATATAATGCTTCCTTGTTATTTTAATCATTCACAAATTTTGCAATGAATATAATGCAACCATTATTTAATACTTGTATGGTATTAATGCTTTTGTACATTTTAATTCCGTACAAATTTCAGTTAAAGCCATTCGCCAAGCTAGGCCTTTTTAATCTTTCACAAAAAAATGGAATGCAGTATTCTTATTGCATCGATTGGAATGCAATATTGTTATTGTAGCAATTGGAATACGTGTGGAATTGCTCTGATAGAAATGTATATAAAATGTGGAAGCATTGCCAACGGACATGAAATGTCTGATCGAATGACAAATGAAAATTTTTAATGGGTTAAGGAACTTTCAAGCAAATGCAACTGCCAGTTGTAAAGACAGACTTTGTAGCGTTTGTCAACAACCTCCTTGCCTATGCAAAAAAAAGGAGGTTTGGGTATGTGCAGGATCATGATGGGCCAAAAAGTGGTGATATGATGGGTATGTGTAGGGTATGTGGCTGATGACTTTTTTTTTACCCAAAATTGATGAAATGAAAAGGGTTTTTAAAAGAGATTCTTAGCTTTCCACCATTACAAGTTATGCTATACTTTGAATTTAATAAATAATTATTATTCATTTTCTATTTGAATTATGACTAAAGTCCTAATTGATAGGCTAATTGAAAAACATCTATAGCTTTCAAATAGTATCATATTTTTTGAATCTAAAATATGCGTCACATTCTATGGTTCGCATACTATAGGATTTAAAAAAGAAAAATTTAATTTAATTAGGTTTTGACCAAGTTAAGGTGGTTAGACACACGAGTTTTTATAATTTTTAAAAGTTGTAATAAAAAAATCATAGTTAATTATTTACTTGGAAAAAAATTACAAAAAAGTATGAATCACATCCGGACATGAGTCCTCTACTTATATCTAAAATATTATAAAAAAATATTATCATTTTATTGTGGTTAGGGTGGTCAGACAGACACCTACTTATTTTTCCCTGAAATTTAAGTACTACTGCATTGAAATTTCAAATTTTCACCAAATAGATTTTTTCTTTTTATAAATAAACCTAGTAGTTTATAAACTGCATTCAATTTGCTACAAATTCTATTCTTACATATTTTTGAAATAATATAGATAACTTATTCAAATTTTTACGTCAAGTTGCCTAACTCTAATTTTTTTGAAATTTTTGCCACTTAAGGGCCTGTTTTTTCCATGATGATCCTGCACATACCCTTTTGAAAAATCATAAGATTATGGAGAACAATTTAGTTTTAAAGGCTTGATTGTTTTATTCTATTTGCATGCTGATGTGTTCTATGACTATTCTATCTGAGACTTTTTGACAAGCTTTTTTCCTCACATGTGTATTGTCAAAAGGATCTTATTTTTTGCTGCAAAGAGTTGCTGAGAAACCTTAGTGGTCTTTTGATTTGAAAGATTGATATGAACTCTTAATAGGTTGTTGTATGCTTACACGATTATATGGCATTACAAAGGTTTTACCAACTTACCTTAGTTACTATACAAATATAAGCAAAAACATTACCACAAATTTTCCTAATTGACCTTCCACACATCTTCGGCGTACCCTTACACACTAAGGTGTGATTGCTAGTTTATAGTTAAACATAAAGAAGGAAAAAGATGTGCATTACAAGATTAGTGATAATAATATCATAAAATTTATGGAAATAATGAAAAATTGAATAACCCAAGTGGTAGGAATATAAAATATAAAGGAAGAAGAAAGCATATACGGAAAAACATGAACATAAGAAGTAATGTAGGTATAAATCATACTATAGAATGTGCTTGATCCAGATTTGAACAACTTCATATCGAAAGGCTTGAAATGTGAAAGAGAATCCAACTTAGAAAGACTTATTTACGCCGAAGGCATATCCAATCTGAAAGAGAGCAACCTTCTTTTTAAAATTAGTGGTTCACCTCTTTCGGGAGATGATTGAAATTTTTTCTACTGTTAATCACTTTTCACGATTTTCAATCATTTTTAAAGCAATATGACAAATACGTTGATCAATGTACGATTATCATTTGGTACTGACAGAATTAATTGCACACAATATGACATTGAGGACTAGATAGAAGATATCAACGAGCTTTAGGGCGCTGGCTACGCAACCTACAAAATGGAATGCCCATCCGATGGGTTGTCATGCCATGGCCTGTGTTAATGGTCTGTCAAACATCCTGTAGTAGCCTGTCGTCCTTATCTGTCTGATAGCCCATGACATTCCTGTTGATCTGACAATTACAGCAGCTGACATTCTACGGACCTACTAATAAAATAGTTAACGACAGCATGCTGGTAAGTCCATGAGAATGCCTTGGGATATGCTGCATCGAATTCACTTTAAATAAGATTTAGTTTTATTGCTTTCTTTTATTAAAAAATAAGATTTATTCTTTTATTGTTCAAAATAAGCATTAACGTGTATGTAAGAACATTTTATTTAAATATTATTTTGTTTCACGCTCACAGTAATTTTAAATGGAAATTGGAACAAGTATGTAAATTTTTCCATTAAAAATAATAGTAATAATTTATTTACTTATTTTAAATAAGTTTAATGTATATTTTTTATGTAACTTTTTATTTTAAATTTTGGTGAAGGGGTATGACAAATTCATCTAAATAAAGTGCACATAACCATAGTCTAATAGTTGAAGTTGTTAAATTTGGGCATTATTACTTTCAATTTTATTATTGGTTTCTTAATATAATAATAATTTATTTTATCTATTTTCTATCTATCTATATATTTATGAGGATACATGAATTATAAAGAGTCCACCATAAAAGATGAAGGTTGACTCAAAATAGTGTAAATTTGGTAGAATGAGTATGCTTAATCTTTTAACAAAAAAATGATCAAATATCAATCAACCAACTAAAATCATTATACAACAAAAAATAAAATAATTATCTTAAAAAATATTGTACATATATAATCTATAATATATATTTTTATAAAAAAATATATATTTTTAATATCTATATTGAAATTGAAAAAATGATTTGATCTTTCAAAAGAAGAACATGGAATGCAATAACCATGTTAGTATTTCTTTAAATAATAACTTATTGGCTATAAAGGTTAAATTCAATCCATTTCTTAGCCACAAATAGGAGCTTAAATTTTGACACAAAGATAAACGAAAAATATATATATACTTATATTATTTTTAAATGTTGTAATCATTTCATGTGTGAATATGGTTAAAGATAAAAGAGTGATTTTTCTTTCTTCCTTACATTGATATTCATATTTCTATTAATCAAAACAACTCATCTCAAATTATCAACTATTTAAGCTATATTTTATTATTATTAATTCATACATAAGATACATTTTAAAGTTTGAGACAACATTTTCAATATTTATGAGGTTTTAAAGTTAATAATAGAAGGCTATTGGTTAATTAAAAAATATTGAAGCCAAATAATATTATAATTAAAAATCAATAAATTAATGATATAACATTGAGTCATATTCATAATGTTGAATTGAATCAAAAGATTTATTCTATTGTTAATTTAATATAATAAAAAAATAATTTAAATAAATATTGTTCTTGTTAATACTTAATTTAGGTTCATGAGAGCCTATGATCTTATTAATATGGTAGGTAAAATTTATTTAGTTTTCTAATTAACTAGAAATTAAGAGGTTATATGGATTTCTTTTTGTCCATTCAACTAAAATTAATAATTATTAATATTAATGTGCCATTATGCCAAATTTATATTATTATAATAATATTTATAAAATATATCTAAATTATATCAAGTGTTTATTTTTCAATTGCTTATAATAATATTTATATAATATTTATACAATATTATACAAATATAAATTATATTGATTTTAAAATTTGTATATTTTAATATTTTTTAAAATGATATTATAAAAAATTATCATATTGTATAAATATTATTATAATAATATAAATTTGGCATAATGACACAATAATATTAATAATTATTAATTTTAGTTGAATGGACAAAAAAATTGAGCAATAAGTAGTTCATAATAATGAAAATATATAAATTTAAATCTTAAATTTCTAAATTTGAAAATTACCTATACTTTACCTATTTGTAACTTAATTTATATAAGATAATGCATATGTAAGCAAGGTACAATCCATTTCTAAACAAGAGTTGCAGAGCAGTGAAGTTCCTGCCAAAATGTTATAGAATAGAAATGTTTTAATTTGATGTGTGTGCTATGTTTTAGTAACAATGTTTATAAGATAATAAATTTATAATAATCTTGAAATTTGTCAATGGGCGTACTGTACTCAAGTATTCAGTATAGAATAAGATATTTGTTGCTTGTACTTAACCATAATCTATGTGCGACTTAAATACCAGAATACACAATAGAAGTAATAATGTTAAGTACCTCCATTTCATCATAGGTTAGATATTAATTTCCATTATCCCAAGGTTAGGTAATTGGACAAACAATCTTAATATTTATTCTAAGAGTAAATAATGTAAGTATACGATTTGATAATTTGACCAATTACATTGAATCAAGGATAGTATGTCCTCCAAAAAAATAATTCAATTAATCCAATGGTCTAGAGAATAAATATAATCATTAAAATTTATAACTATAATAATATTATCCGAGTTAAATAATATCCCATACTCAAGTAAGTTTGAAAAGTAATTAGTAATAACGTATGAGTTAGAGGGGAGAAGTATTACTATTGTAGGTATGTCCATAAATATTAAAATTGTTTCTCAAGTAATTGGTGACGGGTAGAGTAATGCTAATACTATCATTTGTAAGGGAAGGAAAGGAAATAACATAGTGGGAGTTAAAAAAATAGTATGGTAATTTTAATATTAGATGACATATTAGAGGTGAAATTAAAATAAATCTTCGTATTACTATGTTTTGAATATTTAAGATAAAGGTAAAAAGAAAGTGTATAATTTGTTTACCTACAAAAAATAATACTAAACCCTCTCCAAAAAAATTCTTAAAAGCCATATTATTTGCAGCACCAGTTCTTTTTAACTGCAATAGACAAACTTACATAAACTATAAGCATATGCTAGAAGAGCACTTATAATAAATAATATACAATACAAGACAAGCATTACCTATCTTTCCATGGGCTCCTTCTGTTGTGATCCTAAATTTCAGAAAAATAAAACTAAGTTAGCTCAATGGAATTTTGCAATTGAAAAAAATAAAACTAGTTGCAATCTAAGAAAATAAAACTAAGGGATAAGTTGAAAACAATTACCTTTATAGAAAGGATCATGTATCTTCCCTGCATAATGATTATTTGATGTTTTTGTATTACCTACCACCTCCAAGTTCTTCTTGCCAAATTTACCTTCGAAGGCTCCCTTACCTGAATTTTTTTATTTAGTATTGCAAAACAACACCTTCACCACTTTCGACAAAGTGGTGCAGGAGCATCTTGCTCACTAGATGCCTTTAATTGGAAAATTTGTAAAAAAAATCTTTCAATTGTAAAAGCATTGTAAAAAGGTCTTGGCAGGTTATAAATAATGTATTTGAGGTCATAAATAGGTCACTAGGTGGGAAAAAAGATGGAAAAAGAAAAATTTGAAAAAATGCTAAAAGTTGTCAATAAAGCAAAAATGTAAAAAATCAAAAGATGAAGAGTCTTTGTGGGAAAATTGAAGGGATTGGTCAGTAGAAGAAATTGTAAAGTTAGTTATTGGTTGGTAAACATCTATAAAATCTTGTAGAAGGCGAGCAAGTATTCATTCTTTGTAATCTTGAAGAATTTTGTCAATAAAAGTACCCTACTTTAGAAAATTCAGAGTTTCTTTCTATTAATTTCCTACTTGTACAGTCTGCACAATAGTATTAGGCCTTGAATCTCATTGTTTCAAGTAGCATAGAAAATCATCTTTCATTTGCATCCTTTTTTAGAGGAATCCATTGAATATATCTACTGTTTGAATTGATTTTCCTTAACTTGGTTGAAACCCTCAATATTGGGGTTTTGAGAGTCTATTAGGTTTGTAATGTCTACTCCACCGAATTAGGCCCTATAGACTGGTGGAGTAGGTCACTCTTAGATTTTTTAAGGTGTGTATATGTTGAAATGTGTAGGGGAAGATGAGATTATAGGTTTGAGGTTGTTGTCCTCACAGACAAAGGAGTTTTCCTCATAAAAGTGAATGGTTATATTAATAAGTTGGTATTTGTGGAAATATCATTCAATGATGCTGGGAGTTGATTTCTAGAGAATAAGTAGATATATCTAAACATGTTTGAAGAGGTGGTTGAGCATATGGAGGTTTACAACATTTAATTTCAATAAACCCTCACTTTTTGTGTTATAAAAGCCTAGAATCAAGGGTTTAAGTGTTTAATGCATTGTTGGGCCTTTTTGCTTCTAGAAGTTGGTGATTTGTGAGTTTTGAGACCTAGTTCACTACTTCCTAGGGTTATTTTGGTGTTTTGGGTTGAATTAAAGATACTTCCTTTGAAATGTTGGGTTAATTGGTGTGATTTGGCAGTGTACAATCAAGTTTTTTGTTGTTTGTTTCAAAACAAGCCTATCTGATGTTAAGCTATGTGATAGTATGTTAAAATGGGTCCTAGAAGATGCTAATAGTTTATGCTGGTTCAAAAAGAATTGATTAATGCACCCATTTTTGGCAAGTTGCTAGGCTACTAGGGTTTGTATAGTGGATTGCAAAGAAAGTGTAAATCCGAGGAACTAGAGATGTAGGTGATTTATTTTGTGTTGAAATAGCCTAATTGATGTTTTCAAAAGTTTCCAAGTGTTTGGGGAAAGGTTTTAGAAAGGAAACTTGTAAATTTGTAGTTTTAAGCTATATGGTCCTAAAGGTGTAAAATGGTGTTTGACTGCTATAAAGTGCAAATCTATGCAAACAGAGTTATAGATGATTGATTTTGTGTTGTGACTATTTAAAGTGGTGCTATTAAAGGTGTTCTAGTAGTTTGGAAGTGATCTTGAGGCCAATCTAGTTGTTTTTGGTGGTTGAGCAATATGAATCCAAGTTGTAAAGAAGGTGTCTTGACTGCAAAAACAAGAATTCTGATGGTTTAGTGCTTTGTAAGTGTGTATACTAATTTTTTCAATAAAAAATTATGATATTCATAGTGTCTGGGAAGTATGATGGTAGTTTGGAGATAATAATGCATGCTTTGATGTTATGGGAGTAAGTTGCATTGAATAGTGAGTTAGTAAATCATGAAAAAATTGAATGGTTTTGTGTTTCAAATCAGGTTATTATTTTGGTTCAGTCATTTTTTGATGGATAAAGGTTTGGTATGATGATGTGGTGGTTTGGCTTACTAGTAGCCTTGTAGTTTCAAGTGAAATTGTATGGAATCTTGATGAAAAGTTAAGTGAAACAATGGTGTTTTCTATTTGATCTTCTCAGTTTGAGTTTGGGTCAGAAGTACCCCTAATGAGTTATGGTTTTTTGGTAGATGCTCTTGCATCACAAAGTAATAGGCCATTCTCTTTAATCTTAAAATTTAAAATATTTTTAATTATGGAGATTATAAGCATTACAAACCTAAAAATTGATGTTTGGATATTGGTTCTCTTGATCTAAGAGAAGGGGATATGTACACACAATCCTTAACACAATACAAAGTAAACTGTCATGTAAGATAATAAAGGGCATAAAAAGAGAAAATATTCAAAAAGCATAAAAGTTATAAATATCTCAATTAAAAGTTGCAAATAGAAAATTCAGATCTTCACAATAACTAAGTTATTAGCTATAAAGGTTTAAATAATTTAAGACTACATGTAAGACCTGGAAAAATGGGTGCTTCAATGCTTCAGCTACAGTTCGCCTCTTGTTTGGATCCCATGCACAAAGTGACTGCAAAATACAATTAAATGAATCTCAAACCAAATACCTAGATTTAATTTTATATAGACATAAGTTGTCGCATAGACACAAGTTGTCCCATAGACACCTTTATTTTTCTCTTTTAGATATATGCAATTAAGATATCTATACTATTTGTATTTCATAAAAAAATAGAAGTTATATTTTTTTACTAATTGCAAACATTTAAAACAAAATTATTTAATTTTTAATTTTTTTTTTCACTAACATAAATCACTTGAAGAAAAAGTAGATAGCATATTAATTTTATCTTTCATGAAAATTAAGTTAGACTCCTATATTCTCTATTATTAGCTCATATTTACTTCCACTTGAATAATTATCATTATTAGTACTTGCAATACTATTTTAATGAGTTTTGTTTTTTTAAGTTGGTTTTGAAGCAATCAAAAGTAAAAAGAAAAATATCCTCTTGAAATAAATTCAATCTTCTAAAGTAAACATTTAAAATATTTTACTTTACTTTCATATGAAGTAAATTATAGACAAATTAAATAATGATAATAATAATAAATGTTTTTGATATAATAAGCCCCATGAGCGAGAGTTCACCAATTTTATAATAATAGATACCATAAAAATTTAAAATTATATTGTCATTATTATGAATCAACTTATTGTGTAGTTTTTGTTCCATTAAGTTAGAATATGTTTAGTTTTTATTTTGCATTTTGATATTTTATTAATATATTATTAACAATATTTTTTTCTTTATAAAAATATATCTTTAGAAAACCTTAATGATATTATATTATATATATATATATAATTCTATATAATTCATAATTTTCAAAAAAATAATTTATTAATATTTTAAATTATAAAATTTACAATTATAAATCAATATAATTTATATTAATTAATACACAAATTAAAAATTGAGAAAAACATAATATTATTTTATTATATTTATTTCACTTTAAAACTATTTATTGATGTGTTTTTGAAAATTATATAAGTTAAATTATTGAATTTTGAAGAGTTTAAATTTTTTCCTATAAAATAGTTAAATATTTTTTTGATTATGGTCATTGTGGCAAAAAAACCTTGAAAAGCTCAATAAAAAGTTTATGCTCCCTAGAAATCTGCCCTTATCACTCAAAATTTTTTAGCCAATAAAATCGAGGAAAAATAATTTTTGGAATTTGAAAAGTTAAAAATTGTGCATTTAACTTTTAAAAAATTAAAATATAATGTATTAAAATTAAATTATAATGTATAGAAAAGAAAATAATAGATTTTGATTCGCTGCAAGAAAAACAATTAATCACTAGTTAAATTCAAGGGGTTGCCTATAGTTCCATGGTAGGAACTAAAAAGGTTAAATAATAGTTCACCTTGATTTTTCTGAAAATCTCATTTATAACACACAAAACCTTTTAAATTATTTAAATTTTAAATTTTAATTACAATTAAGTTGTATAAGTGGTAATGTCCATTCAATATATTAGTTGTCTATTTGGTTGTAAATAAAAAATGAAATTTAACAAAAAAAGAAAAGTTGTTTAAAGCAACTATAAGATAAAATCAATTACATTCAAACACTATTTGATGGAGTGAATTATTTATTTATTTATTTATTTTTTATGTCTAATATCATACTTCCTTTAAATAGTTATGTTTTATTGTTGAATTTTATTTATTATTTTGAGTTGAGTAAACATCAAATATGCTAAATATATAGGGTACAAATGTCATCATATATATTAATTTAATAGTGTATATTATATAAAGTTATGATATAATAATTGTTTTGTATAAATTCTATATTAATATTTCTCTATGTATTATTTTTATTTAGAAAATGTTCTCTTAGGTCACCTTGAATTGTTATTAATTTTTTTAATTTTTCTTTTATATTTTTTGATATAAAGGAATTAAAATTTTGATGTCTAAAAAATAATCCATATAACCTCTTAATTTCTAGTTAATTAGAAAACTAGATAAATTTTACCTACAATATTAATAAGATCATAGGCTCTCATGAACCTAAATTAAGTATTAACAAGAACAATATTTATTTAAATTATTTTTTTATTAGATTAAATTAACAATATAATAAATCTTTTGATTCAATTCAACTATTATGAATATGACTCAATGTTATATCATTAATTTATTCTTTTTTAATGATAATATTATTTGGCTTCAATATTTTTTAATTAACCAATAGCCTTTTATTATAAACTTTAAAACCTCATAAATATTGAAAATGTTGTCTCAAACTTTAAAATGTATCTTATGTATGAATTAATAATAATAAAATATAGCTTAAATAGTTGATAATTTGAGATGAGTTGTTTTGATTAATAGAAATATGAATATCAATGTAAGGAAGAAAGAAAAATCAATCTTTTATCTTTAATCATATTCACACATGAAATGAATACAACATTTAACAAGAGCTGTAGAGCAGCGAAGTTCCTGCCAGAAAGTTTTAGAATAGTTTTGTTTGTATTTGTTGAGTTTGTTGTGTTTTAGGAACAATTGGTCAGGATAAAGCAATTGTCACCTAAATTTAGGAATTTGATCATTGATAGAGTCAACTTTGTCTTCCATTACAAAATGACCCTGATAACAATAAGTTTTGGTCGGGATAAAGCAATTGTCACCTAAATTTAGGAATTTGATCATTGATAGAGTCAACTTTGTCTTCCATTAGAAAATGACCTTGATAACAATAGAATTTTGCTCACTTCAAAATTTTGAAATGCTTTTGTTGTACTTTTAGGCCATGAAGAAAGCACAATTTACATGTTGCTAGCATTATGTAAATACTTATGAGTTCAAAGATTTCCTTAACTATTCAATGTGACTAGACAATGCTCATGCATTTCTAGGATAGTATAGTTATAAGCCTACCATCTAGAATAACAATTTTGTATTGTAGACTCATCACTGTGTGAACTGATATTTGTCTAGGGTATTAATTGTTTAACTTAGACAATGATGTGTATACCCTTAGCTTGTCTCATTTGAATTTTTGTCGACATCACTATCTCTGGATAAGTCATAACCAAATTATAAGGTCATCTCTAGATGGACATGCTCTTTGCTAGATATGATGAACTAGGGCATGAGTACACTAAATGTGTTACATATCCATCAACATTTTATTTACATGATCAGAAAAACTTCATGAAATCGTAGACATAAAGAGAAAGATTAAATAAAAGATAAATGAGATACACTCTTGACAATCTTTGTTTGGGATTTTCATTTCTATTTGGTTCTATGTTATATTCTTTTCAAAATTGGAAGTCTTTTTGTTATGATCAACTGGAATAGAAATAATAATTTTCTCATAAATCACAAGAGATAACTCTTTGCAATCAAACACAAATCTCCAAATTTTACACATAGTTCCAATAATTATCGCCAATTGAAAATTTGTATTTATTTGCATATCCTCTAGAAAACTCATCTATCTTGTAAGTCAGGTAACATCTGCAAATTGTATGTACTAGCTTGTGCTGCTAGAATTGGCAATTATGTAAATTTTTGTAACATACTGGCTAGTATAAGTTGTGTACTAAGGGACTTTGCCATTTTTATGGAAAAAATACATGGAAAGGGGTCTTTTAAACCAAACTGGAATCTAGCGTGGTCATGACTTAAAAAGAACACAATATTATTATACTTATTTAGATAATCTCTATGATATATTTATCTTAAACAAAGTAATATTGTTGTGTTGATATGATTGAGAAATTAATGTATTTGGGGTGTTGCAATGAATTTTGTTAAGTTTTTTGGACAATTTCACAAAAGAAAATGTTGTGTATGGCCCCCAGTCTAAAAGAAGAAGTGTATAATTGAGAGTCCAAAGTTTTGACTATGATGTTTGTGAAACTTCCATAGCTACCAAATGATATATGTAAAGTAAATATCAAAAGTTAGTCATGTATTTTGGATAATTGTCAAAATCTATAGCATTATCTCTTACTAGTTAGAAGATGGCTTGTTTTGTGTTACACTTTTTTTGTAAGGAGAAATAAGCATGATGATATAGTTGATATGGTGTGTCTTGATATTGTCTCTCTATCTCCTTTACCCACATTAGCATTTTTTTTGTATCTCTTGACATAAATATATCTTTTTCAACTTATTGTAAGGGTTTATTAATTCAGGCTATGATGCAAAGTGTGTTTCTGTAAGATATGCAAATAATTATTTGGTTATATGCGAACAAGAAATGCTACTAAATGCTCTATTATTTCAACCCTTTAGAGAAGACCTTTAGATAGTTTGAAATTGTCTAATGGAAACAACTTGGGTAATAGCATTAAAGTATTGGGGACCTATTTAAAATAGGGATAGGGAAGCCAAATTCTCTTAAACTTTGTAAATCGTGCAAGATTTGAAAACTTAGTGGTAAATGATTTGACACTCTCCAGTTAGGAATTGTGTTGATGAAAATTCTTCTATTCTCAATAAGTTTTTCTTTCAAAAATATTCCAACCATTCTACTATAATTTTTTTTTCCAAATGACAGTCTTTACCAATAAATGATGAGCATGAATGGATTTTTTTATTTTACCATTTCATACTTATCTTGTCTTCCAAATCAAGTTACTCTTCTAGATCTAAAAAGGTGTTGTTCTGGAGCTTTTGTGGTTCTACCTTGTTCTCAGCATTATAACTAAATTGCAAACTTTGGATCTATCAACTTCAACCGCTATTCAAGTTTATGAAAATATTGTAAGATGAAATAGAAAGATAGCCTTATGTTCTTCTCCAAGGTTTGTCCATGTGGAAGTAGCTATAGGAGAGGACCCAGTAGTTGTGCACCCTAACTTCGTGCTTCTCAAAATCCTACTTGGAAATTTCAAATCACTCCAATTTTTTTACAGCAACTTACTTGGCAAGTCCCCTACTTATAACTTTTGTTTTATAGCCACATCATCAAATATGATGCCACATTATCATGGTTTTTGTCAAGGTGTCCAAAAAGGCCCAAAACAAACCTGTTACCAATACTTGTGCATTCACATCATGGGTAGTTGAGCATTGATGTGGCATCACATGATTGGTTGTTTTTTAGATCAAAGGAATACATTTTGTTTAAGTTAAGGTAGTCATGTCACAACTATTGGGCATTATATAAACAACTACTATCTCAACTATTGAAACATGCTCAACTACTAGGTCCTCTCCCCTAAAGTATTTTTGGATAAGGAATTACTAAAAATTGAACCTTCCATGCTCAAGTATTTGTGGATAAGGAATTACTAAAGTATTATGGTTCTTAAGAAAAAATGTATTGATGTGGCTAAAGAATTACTAAAAATTGAACCTTCCATTATTAGTTTATGGGTAATTACGATAAGTGTAGCTTTGTAAATGGCTACTAGAAAGTAGCAAGACCAAATGGTAAGAGACCTACTAATGTACCCAAACATCTGCATTAATCATTTAAAGAAGTGACACGGACAACATTGCCCCAAAAAAGAAACTATCCAACACTAGAACACATATAGGAATCAAACACACATTCAAAGAGGCTGGAGTTGAGAATGAAAATATTATTGGCCAATCCAAAGACATATGAGATGATAAAGATGCTTGATTTAATTACCCAACTTGTCTGGGATAAAAAAAATATTAAACAGTCACTAAATTTGTAAAGGGATAGGAAACATTGTGTCCAAATATTTGTATAAATCTCAAAGGGCTACTTCTATTCAATGGATAAGGCTTTCAGTTGATTAACTTTTGAACCCATCAATTAACCCAAAATAAAGGGCCTTGAAGAACTAAATAGTAAAATTACAATTTCGTAAGTGGCAAAATGGCCATGTAACACAATCTGAAAGCCACAAAAGGTAACATGAAAGCATATGACCTTTAATTCATCACATTTTATTAGATATCATCAAATGCAAGTGTGCAAAAAATCTCTAGAAAGGAATCAAAAAATAAAATAAAATAGGTGCAAGCGCATGTACCTAGGCCAGTAGCTCATGAGCCAAAAACAAATACTATTTTAGAAAAATCCAAGGAAGAAGTAATTTTAAAACTATAAAACTAGAAACCAAAAGGGATATTGATAATCTAACCCAAGTTGATGAACAAAAGCAACCTATATATTTGGTTAGTCATGTGATCATAGGAGAAAAAATTTGTGCAAAAAATAGATTATATGAATTAAATTAGAAATTGTATTTAGAAGATTACTCACAACTGATCAAAAACAATATAACAAGACATCTATCTAAAGAGTGACAACTAGGTTTGAATCTGATAAAAATAGTTGCAGTATAGAAAAAGTTGATATTGTGCATGTCCATGTTAAAATGCTATGCAGAATAATTTGACCTGTGGCTTCAAACAGTAAAAGAAAAACTTGAAGACCAATTCATTGAAAAAAATCGCAAGCCTAAACATGCAATGACAATTTCACAATTTTTTTAAAAATGGCATCTAAAACAAAACAAACAATAGTTTCACACAATTATAACACCCAAATGTAAATAAAAAAGCACATACTTCTCCTGTTGCAATCTGCACAATGTGGGCATTAAATCTCAGTCCAGCACATCCTGTAAGAAAAAAAATCTAACTGAGAAAATGAAATGCATGTTCGAAGACGTAAGCTAAAAAGCTTCATAAAATTCTTAAAATGCTATAGAAGCACTTAGACCCAAAGACACATTTCTACATTATAACATCAAATTTGAAGCATACAGTTACTCAGATATATATAGCGTTGGCAATCTCCTATAAGAATGAAAAGAATAGTCATTAAGCTTAAATTCAACAAGCACTACAAAATTTATTTAAGTTAACTATCCCTCGCAAAATAGAGACCCAAATATAATAGGCCAGCCTGGAAACAATGGGGGCACTAGTAGCATGCCCTAGGCTTAAATCTTGATTAGAAGACTAAATTTTATATAAAAATGTAAAATTAGAAAAAATAAACACAATGCCAGAGCACGGTCCTATTCGGCCACTTAGCTAATTTTTTGAAACAAGCAATATTCAAAACTTTTAGTATATTTTTTGGGGACTGATTTTATATTTTAAGTAATTACCAAACTAATTTTTTAAAATAATATTAAATTTTAGAGGTAAAATCTGAAAAGAAATGTAAAAAGGAAACACACATCAAATTTGTGGTTAAACAATTACTGCATATTTTCACCAAACAAATTTTTCAAATCATTAACTACAAATAATTCAACTTTTTTTTTTTAAATTCCAAATTATACACAATGCTAATTGTAGTTCATTATATACACAGTACTAATTAAAAACTACAAAAAAAACATGTTATTGGAAATTTATACCCTTTTAAGTTAGCCAAAGGGAAAAGAAAAAGGTGGAAAGGGTTAAAATAATACCGAGTGCTTCCATCTAAGCTTTCTTCATCCCTCGTTCGAGTTTGTGGGAGAGCGCAGATGACGCAAGAAGATCATTCCCATATCTTCTAGGCCTCACTCTTTTCTTCTTCAAGATGAGCTCCTTACTCCCTTTGAATGTTTTTTGGGAAGATAAGAGAGAATCGAAGCAACAATAGAGCCATCACCATCTCTGTCTCCCCTGTGTGAATAAAGCAAATTTGCATTGCCACTATGGGCAAGATTGGGTAGCAAAGGCGCAGTGGCTACAATGCCTCCATGTAAGTCCAAAAAAGCATCACATGACTGAAACAACAAGTTACTGCTGGAAAAACCCTTAAATGGGAATAATACTCCTCATTCCACTAATTTCAATCACTTACAAGTAATACAATGCCATTAAAGGCGTATAAATAGCTCCAATGTAAACTACAACAACTCCTATTACTTATAATCAGCCTATGCAACTCCAAAAAAAAATTCCCCCAAACAATGCAATCTAGAAACATAAACTAAAGAAGGTTCTCAACTGAATTTATTTTCTAGCCACCTCCTGCTCAAACAAGCATCTACTACCCCCTTTGTCAAGCATAGAGCTAACTCAATTCAAAAATATTCAAAATATAGTTCAAGCTTATATCACACCTTTACATGCCACCTATAATCTCACCTAATATTTATCAAGCCAAGAGAATCCTTTTAAGCATATAAAAAAATGCAGTGTTTAGAATTGAAGGTTACCCGTGCCATTGCAACCAAGATCTTCATAAGTTGAGCAACCCTCTACGACTACATCTATAGAAGATAGCCCAATCTACACTGCATTCCAGGCTGCATTCACAATAAACTTCGAAGTATGTTTATCGAATATATTCAAATGATAAAATAGTTACCAATAAACAATTCCCAATTTCCTCTTGGCAGTGCACACAATATTATAGTTGTTGCTTTCTTTACTATGATTTTCTGACTGTCCAACCTGAAATAATATCGTAGTTGATAACGGTTCCAATTTAGTTTTTCCAAATCTGCTCTTTCCATCTGTCATTAGAATCCCCCCTATGATAATGGATCTGCATAAATCGCTTATATCGGCCAAAACTTTCTTGCCAATTACATTTGAGAAAATTAATTTTTGAAATATGTTTTGTTATATATTTTGCATGTTATTTTAACAATACATAAATATTTTTTCAATTAAAAAAAAAAAACTCTCATTTGTCAAAAACAAAATTATTAATAACGAGTTAAGATAAAGGTAGTGCCTTTAGTTCAAATATCAAGTTATTTCAAAAATAGTTATTATTTTATTATAAATTAATAGTTTCTATCTTTAATTTTGTCATAATTTAACAACTCCCATAGGTTATCCCATTCAAAACTACTAACGTTAGTTTTCAAAAAGTATATATTAAATTTGTTAATAATTAATTTTAATTTATTTATGTATTGTTGTTTATTTTATAATATATTTGTTATATGTTAATAAATTTATTCTATTTGTTTAGGATTCATATGATATTATTTTATATAAATATTGATTGTATTGTATTTAATTTATTTTATATAATTTTTTCTAATAAATATCTATGCTTTCATAATAAATAAATAATTTTATTAATTTTTTCATAATTTTTAAATTATTTATGCAAAATTATTTAAAATATTTAATGAATTTTACTTTTTTGATAAAATAGAAAATATAAAAAATATATTTAAATTTGTTACTTTATCTTAAATAAATTTGCATAAATAATTTAAAAAAATCCAAATATAAAAAATTAACCCATATAAAATTATACATGAAATAATGATAAGAACTTTAATAATAAAAATATTAAAAATGTATTGAAATTTATCTTAACTATAATAATTAAACAATCAATAATAAATTTATCTTCCTCCTAAACATTTATCTTAACAAATAAATTTTAACTATAATAATGAATCAATATTAACTATAATAATGGATTAATAAATATTTATCTTAAATAGTTGATTTCAAATATCAAGTTATTCCAAAAACAGTTATTATTTTATTATAAATTAATAGTTTCTATCTTTAATTTTGAATTAATAGTTTTTATCTTTAATTTTGTCATAATTTTTACATTTGGGAATGTGCAAATATTAGTTGAGAAGTGGCAAAAAAAAAAAAACCAATAAAATTGCAAAATAAAAAAGAGCTTTATGAATGATATTGTAATTATTATAAATTAACATTTCTAACTTTAACTTTGCCATAATTTTTACATTCGAATGTGCAAATATTAGTTTATTAGTTGAGAAGTGGCCAAAAAAATGCCTCAAAAAAAGCTAATGAAATTGAAAAATAAAAAATATTATACTCAATTCGGCATAATCTGCCCTTATCGTCTAAAATTTTTTAGCCAATAATATTCAAGAAAAATAATTTTGAAAATTATAAAAGTTAAAAAACATGCATTTAACTTTAGAAAAAACTTCAAATATAATGTATAAAAGAAAATAATTAATTTTGATTGGTTGAAATTCAAAACATTAATAACTAGTTAGGATTATATATATATATATATATATTGTTTATCTTTGTGTCAAAATTTAAGCTCCTATTTGTGGCTAAGAAATGGATTGAATTTAAACTTTATAGCCAATAAATTATTATTTAAAGAAATACTCACATGATTATTGCATTCCACGTTAACGCTTATTTTGAGCAATAAAGGAATAAATCTTATTTTTTAATAAAAAAAGCAATAAAACTAAAACTTATTTAAAGTGAAGGCGGGGCAGCATATCCCAAGGCATTCTGATGGACTTAACACCATGCTGCCGTTAATTGTTTTATTAATAGGTCCGTAGCATGTCAGCTGCCGTAATTGTCAGACCTGCAGGAATGTCACGGGCTGTCATGGAATAGAAGCCCATCGGATGCGCATTCGATTTTGTATGCTGCGTAGCCTGCTCCGAGCTTTAGCAGCAGAAAGTAGAGTCTTTATACGAAATTAATGACCTGCTGTATGCTGTCATCTCCTGCGCTTGTCTCGAATATCTCGCTCTGCAGCCAACACAGTACGTTACCTTCTACCATTTAATGTCCGCAACTTGCAAATGCGAGCGGTTGAAAAAATAATCCCGTCTACTTCATAAAGTCCTCGCTTCACGACTGAATACGAGATTTTAACTGGCACTGCTAAATTGTTAAATCGATGGCCCAAGCTGATCAAGGATGCAAGACGATTCAAATAATTTCAATCGTTTGATTTTCGAAGTTTTCAATCACCGGTGTTTTCCCCTGTTCACGTTGCTTCATTCAACGTGTGTCGGTTATTTTGACAGCACGTGTGAGATATTTCAGGAAGAAAAAAACACTTCTAATTTTCAGTTTTATTAATGAGTTTCTGACGACAATAAATGCACAGACATTACAACCAAAGAAAAATCACATCTGGACTACATTTCACTTCATCATATTTCGTTTTACAGTAATCATATGTCCGTGAGAACCAAATGACATTTCAAAATTTCGCTTTACAGATTGTATTCCTCCTCTTGAGAAAAGTCCCAAATCATATCTTGGAGGCTTAGATATTCCGCTAAGATTACTTACAGAGATTAGACAATCATAAGCTAAAACAATGAACAAAGAACCAAGAAATAACAGTATTACATTAAAAACTGATAATTTTCATTATGGTATCATGTATTTCCTCAATTATGTCGGTGCTTGGTCGTCTCAATGGATCAGAACATGCATAATATGGTGTTATCAAATGTGATCCTCTCTCGGTGAGAACCATATGACATTTCAAAAAAAATCTTTACAGATTGTATTCCTCCTCCTCTCGCAGAAGAGATCTCAAATTGGCCCATTGCATCCTTTCTTTAAGATTTTCCCTTATTCCTTCGAACTTTGTCTTTGTGCGTGGAGATAACTAGGCAACTGTAACTGTGCAGTCTTGGAAGACACCCGACCACATCCCACACCAAAAGCCCTTGCACAGACAAACTATACAGTATTGTAAGTGGTTGTCCTCCATTGCCCTAATTTAATCGATCTATTCTTTCACAGGCCACCTTCAATACTGTTCACCCACAATTCATGAACTTCTGTACTGGGCACCCATCTCACTAATTTTCATTATTATACACTCAGATTCATCTACCACAATGCAATCCTACTCATTAAATGCCCATAACGACCTTTCAATAATTTTATACTAAAGAAACATAAAATAAAAGAAAAACTACAGACGATAATCCAAACTTAACTTTTCCCACCAAGTATCTGCAAAATAATTCACCAGAATAAATGGATTGATAACTCTATATACTGCCCATCTTGCAAACTAGAACTTACACCATTTAATTCTACTACTGCTATCCTCTGTGGTTCTACACGTTAGGCATATATGCAAAAGGTGGAAGCATTGATATGGCGGGTAAATTGTTTGACACAATACACTCATTGCAGGAAATGCGGTTCTTGAATCCTCTCTCCTCTTCCCCGTATCCTCCATATTCTATATGCATGCAGAAAGTGAACTTAGTCATGGCACATGGATAGTTTTGTTATTTAAATGCAGCTGCGGGAGTATAGACAAGGCACATGAGCTAATAAACAGACTATCACGTGGACTGGTTGCAAAAATGTGAAAGTATAATCAAGGCACGTGGAATATTAGAGTGCATTCCAATCAAGTTATTCTTATACTTTAATTTCACATCAATTAAACCTAGATAAACTTCAATCAAGTTAAATGAATTTCAGTGATTAACTATCAATCCTTCGTCCTCCTTTCTTAATCTCATAAATAGCCTATTTTAGAGCTTATGAGAGCATTACACCTGCCAAATGCATTTACATTTTCAGTACCTAGTCTTTGCTTCCACATTCTGTATGACTATATAAACCCATTTTTACATATCCTCAATCGTTGCATTCTTGAGAGCACATTTTTTAAGAGCGTTTTGTCAGATAGTTCACATGCCTTACATATGCCTCCACGCCTTTCCTTTTTAAAGTGTACAATATCTAGAAATACAATAAGTTTATTTTGATTTGGTTGCACAACTTAGTAGTTAGCTTTGAATGCTATCCCAATCGATTACATGTCTTGACCCATTGGCTCATTGCACTGGTCGGCCATTGCATCCTTATCGTGGTTGTGCTGCTATTGATTCTTCATGCTGCCATTGAACATCGTTGTGGTCAGATGTCAACATATTAGATTTAAGTGCGTATGGGTAAACCTTAAGACTGACATGAAGCGGCTCTTCTATTGGCTATGGTCTTCGGTTGGGTTTCTTCTCCTCTCCTTTGGCGCCTCTTGTTTCCCCGAATCCATTGATTTCAACACAAATGTATTTATATAATATATAAATCATATAGTTTTAATTATATAATATTATAGTATTTATAATATATAATATAATATACAATATATAAATATGTATATTATGTTATAAATAATTCATATTTTTATATATAAATATAAATGTATTATATATATAGATAATTGGTAATTGTTCTTATCAATATTATTGTAATGTATATTGCTTAACTAGTAGATTAATGTTTGATATTAAGGGGAGTCGAGAGGAAGGAAATGTGGAGACCGCGAGCATCTAATTTTTTGGTCAGTACTAAGAAGGCTCTCATCTGGAAGCTTTATGAAAGCCAATGAACTATCATAACATGGAGTTGTTGCATCTCTTCTTCCATACTATTCAAATCAAATTGTAACTTCTATATTGAAGATCAAATTTCTTGATCCTCCATTTAAAAAAATAGTGGATGACTTGGTGTATTCATATTAGTTGTGTATTGATATTGTAACAAAAAAAACTTCCCTTAAGTTTAATCTTTGGCTAATTTAATATTTATATATAAGTATAAATTAACTTACATTAATAGTTAAAAGATTTGTGGGAATTTGTAGTTCTAGAGTAGATCTTAATCTAAGAAAGTCAATGTAAAGTAGATAAGGTATACTTAGCTCTAGATTTGATAATGAATAATTGATGAAGATTTTAAAATTTTCCTATATTAAATTTGAGAACATGACCTCTTTATCAATGCATTACTTTGGATTTTGTGTTATACATGTACTCTATCCTAGGTCAAGTTTGTACTCTATCTAGATTGACAATATTTATGAATAACTTTACTGG